>CM069920.1:40256493-41456493 GCA_036172225.1 Cryptocoryne crispatula var. balansae | reverse complement strand
TTATTTAACTGTTATCTGATTCGGATTACCTTGTGGACATGAGCTAAGGACATTGGTGGAGCCCCTTGTGAGTTGGGAATGGACAGATGACTTCCGAAACAATGTCGTAACCTTCAAGCAAGAGCCGCACGTTAACCATGAAATCACGAAGCCTACTCAATGACCGACCTTTAATGGTTCTTAATTGAAAGTCTCGAGAGTCCCTCATGTGTTCCATAACATTTAGGGTTTCCGAGAAGTCATTTCGGTAGTCGTCGGTCAATGACGGCTTTCGTTATAGCTATTTCAATCTGTACTGACACGGCTATCCCGCACTATATGTTAGGCCTTTCTAGTCATCACCGGGTCTTTTCGGGTCATCCGGGTCAATCCTAGCCATATATTTCATCAACCGGGGCTATACGGCCATTTTGATCAATTTTAGGGTTTCCCAGTTTTTCGACTGTACTGGACTATTTCTGTCATCATTTTGGGTTCTTCGGCCGGAACAGTGCCCTTTCGGATCTTCGCCCCAGTTTTTGGCTTTTCGCGAGAGCGTAAACCGATAGTCAAAACCCCGTACGAATGTCTCGGGAGTAATGCCGGCTGGTTTACAGACTTGAGGAGGTGCAGTTAAAGGCCCTCTTTCCAACGCAACAAACGGGAGCTGAATCGGACATCCCGTTTGCATGTTACGGCTCGCGGAACACGCGCGTAGGAGAGAGAGTGTACCGCACCCCCACTCCCCTTGAAATGGGAGGGCGCGGTCACCACGCCCTCATCATGGGGGTGCACCCTCAGTCTGGGGGCACGCCCTACGTGCCCCCACTTCCTTTGAAACACGGGGGCATGGTCAGTTTCTAAAAATCGAAAGTTACCCCAATTTAAACATTCTAAACTGGAGTTTTGGAAGGTTGCCATCGCTAATTATCAATTATTTGGACCGCGCCCCGAGGTCGGGGGTGCGTTATGTTTGTCAAGTCGGATTTTTAGCAATTTCCAGAAGGTTCCATCGATTTTTAGCACTGAGACGCGTAACGTGCCCCCGCCTTCTTTGAAATAGGGGGGTGTGCAGACCGCACCCCCAAGGTGAGGGCGCGCCCTGCACGCCCTCGCTTCCTTTGAAAGGCAGGGGCATGGTCGGTCCAGTTTCCATGTTTTGCACCGGTTTCCATTCTCTATAAATTAAGGGCTATTCCCAATGATCCAAGGTTGAACCTTGATGCCTAGCTTGTCCTGAGGTCGTCCAATCTCTCTCCCAAGGCCGTCCCTATGTCCAAAGCCAATCCGACGTCGAGAGATCGATCCCGAAGTGAAGGAGAAGCCCGATCCCAGTGTTCTACAGAAACCTAACTTCATATGCTTCTGTAAAAAATTTGGTGCTTCTTATGCCAAAGTCTTAAACAGAGGAGTTGTTCCTCTCTTCGTCCTCTTTCATTTGCAGCTAACGGTACTCAATTCTGACTTTCCGTCTGACCATGGCGATTGCTGCGGCGAGGGCATACATCCAGGTTCTATTCTTCTATATCCATCCATTTTCAGATTTTTATAGGCTTCTAAAGACAAATTTTGGAGAAGTAATCAACATTAGATCTTTTCATCTCCAAGTTCTCCATTTATATAATCAAACGGCACTCAATTCTGACATCGGGGTTGTCCGTAGAATTTTCTGCACCAAAGTTGCGCCAGAAGGGTGCAAGGCTACCCGTACCAGCCTTCATTAACCAACTTGGCTTCAACTCAAGCCAATACACTTCATAAGTTCTTCTTAACTCATTTCATTCAGTTTATTTACTGTTTTAGAATATATTTTAGTTCATTTGCATCATTTTTACATAATCAAAAATATAATAAAAGGGGGTTAAGGCTCACCCCGAAGCCGGTGAGTTCAGTTTCAATTGCTTCCTTTCTCATCTCTTATTTATAGTTACTACACTTTACAAAAGTCTAATCCGTTTCTTCACTTTTTCTATTCTTCTTAAGTTTCACATATCGATCAAGCTAGCATCGGTTGGACTCTTCTTCATCGGCCGGCCGAAGAAGAAGAAGGTTGAACTCACATCCCAATCTCCCGCGCTAAGGTACACACGGTCATCTAACTCAATCTTGTCTTTTATTTCATAAAGCGGAGCCTGCGGCTCCTAGCTGTAGACACGCCAATTTGGCCTTATTTAGAGCTTAAACTATTATTCCATTGGCAACATATTTTTTAAACCATAAAAATCATGATGAACCACTCTTTTTGATGAGCCAAGGTGCTTATTGGAAATATAAGGATCATTTGCTAATTTTTAATCAAGTCCGTGTTTACCGAACAAGAGACTCTTGGTGGTGTGCCAGATTATGCTTTTCCCAGCATATCCTCTACTTTGAAATTTTTCACAGGATTATATGGACGTCTAATGAAGAATTATTTAATATTAATAATCTTCTTATCTGAGTTATCTTTCCATTGCAACAAACGGCATTCAATTATGATCTCCCATTTGTCTGCAGCGCTCTTTGGAAGTCAGATGCGCAGTTCTGACCGCACGCAGCACCGATCAAGCCCAATTGCATGCAAGCCCAGCCCATTGGGCACACATCTGACCAATTCACGATCTTACCTTCCTTTTTAATCCTCCATATCACTTGGTATAGTATCTGGAAGCTTCATGGTCGAAATTAGCATCATCAAATGATGGCAATCCAACTTGTTGTCTTGTATATCAAGACTTGCCATTTTTAGACTAGATTTGTTTCCTCTTTGAGTGGAGACATATTTTGAGCATAGGGAAGATGATCCACGGTTTCCAATACATATAAATCATTTGAGTAAGTTTCTATATGCCTCAGGATGAAAATCAGAAACATTAAATGGAGGAAATCCAACCTAAGGTCGGATGTATCAAAACTTGCTATTTTTTGACCTGGTTCTCATCCCCTATAAAGAGAGACTCATATGAACGACCTAAGAAGGGCATACCCATCCTCCAGCACTCCTATATTTGTCCTCCATACACCCTAGGATCTTACCAACCTCCTCAAATCGTTCTATCTTCATCCCGGTGCACGGAGATCATCCCAAAGTGAAGAAGAAGCCGGTCTATGCTCCAACGTGCTGCACTGCTGATTATCGGCTTCTACAGATCTTTATAGTCATTTTATGGCCTGACTTCCTTCATAAAAAGTGTGGTTAATCAAGATATATTTCATATAAAACAAACGGAGATCAATTCTGACATTCCCTTGGCTTGTTATGGCTTCAACATCAGCGCTGCACAGACAGATCCGAAGTCTTCTCTTCTAAGTCATCATCTTCTCAGTTAATTTCAGTACATTTAATGGTATATTCAGCCTATACATTCTTCATAGAAATTGTTCCCTGGTGAGTTATATTTTATCTCAAACAAGAATAATTCAATTCGGATATTTGTGGTGCTCATAGCATGTCCTACATCGACATTGTGCTGGGAGTTTCCAGAACTTCACTACCCAAGATCCGGCTTATCAGGTAAATTCAGATTACTTATCATAAGATTAAGGAAAAATTGTCTTCATATCAAACCACCCTTGGTGAGTTATATTTATTTTGAAATAAATTTCACTTGATTCTTACATCGGTGCTGTCCTCTACGGTCTCTGCATCAGAGCCGCGCAGTTTACATTAAATCTATCCAACCCGGTTGCCACTTTGCCTGGGTTGTGTTGTCTTTAACCATTCATATTCTCTTTTCTAAATATTCATTCATATCATTTAATTCATGTTTAAGCATCATTTTATTCTATTTTAATCATTTCATATATCATAAAAAACCAAAAAAAGGGGTTAGGGCTAACCCCGAATCCGGTGAGTTTGTTTCCAATTGTCGTTTTATGTTATTACTTTTACAAGTTACTACATTTCACTCAGTTCTAATCCTTCTTCACTTGTTTTCTTGTCTTATTATTTTCTAGTTGCACAAATACATCAATCTAGCATTGGTTGGACTCTTCTTCATCGGCCGGCCGAAGAAGAAGAAGGTTGAACTCACATCCCAATCTCCCACGCTAAGGTACACACGGTCAAATCAATTCATCTTTCTATTTCCATTACATAAAGCGGAGCCCGCGGCTCCTGGTGACCACATCTTTCATGTTTTAATTTCATCTCCTCCTTACTCTCCTCCCACATGACCCGAACCATCTCCGGTGCTCGAGCGACGCCGTGAGATGAAAGTTCGGGGATCAATGTGAGTGTGGGATCGAGGTGAGGACATTTTTACCGCTTTCCGAGTGTTTTCCGATTCACCCCTTTTTTTCCCCTATTCCATCTTTCACCTTCTTATCTTGAGGTGCCGATCCGGAACCCCTTTTCGGAGTCGACAGCTTTTTGGCGACCACGGTGGGACAACCAATGTCTTTAACCGTGCTAGCTTGATTTGTTTGTGCAACTAGTTTCATTCTAATTCAATTCTAGTCACTAGATTGTTTGTTTTGTTGCATGATTGCTTGTCTTGTTTGCATATCGCATGCTCTATTTACTTCATTTCATTTCATGTTTTTGCACATTGATTGCTTCTTCTACTCTTACCCTCCATTTTTACTTTTGCATTAGCTTTTTGCATCGGGTACCGGACTTGCTCCGATCCATAGGGCATTCGAGGCGGGGGATCTCTCTCCCAACACACCCTCACCCTCCAAACACCTTCTTGGTGGATTCTTACCTCTCTTCTGGGATATTCCTTCCTAGTTGATTTGGTGGTTTCCATCAAGACCTCCGTAAGTCCTCATCCGTGGAGTATTCCTCTCCGCACGATTGGGCCGGTTGTACACTTTCCCAAAACCCGAAGAACCCAAGTACCTACTCGTGGTGATTGAGTGATAACCTTAGGTCTTGAAGATTGAAGCAATAGGAACCATACCTACTTGAGTGAACAATTGCTAACAATCTATCTAATCTAAGGTTTCAACCCAAAATTTGTCGATTAGTCATTTTAAAAACTTGTTTGCACAACTTGCTTGCTCACAACAATTGAAAACAACAAAAAAAAATTTCTTACAAAACACCTAAAAAAACAAACAAAAACATTTTTATTTTTGTGTTCAACTTGTTTTCCAAACAACCAAATTGAAAAAAACAAAATCAAACAAAACAAAACATAAAAAAAATCTTTAATTGTGTGCTTTGATTGCTCTCTTTTCTAACCATATTTCTAGAAAGATTGACATGATGCCCATGATGCTAAAGTCCGGAAGCCACGTTGGGAGGTCGGACTACTACAAGCAACAAGAGTACGGGGAAGGTCTCTACAAGCTCCAACAACAACCCGAAAGCCATGCCAATGCTACTATGGAACCTGAAGTGCAAGGGGATGCCCATCAGTCTGCTTCATTTAGTATAGAAAAAGCTCTTAAGGATCTATCTTTTCATCTTGATCCCAATACCTTGTCATTCATACAATCTCTAGTGAAGGGAAAGATGCCTGCTAATCAAGGTCCAGCCAAAGTCAACCAAGCTACTTTGCCTCCCCAATCGATAGTTCGACCTCTTGTCATAACCCCACCTGGGCAGCCCTGCCATGTTACTTCACCTACTCACCCCATTGTAGGTTATTCTTCAGCTCGCACACCCACCCACCTCCCTCCCATCCAGGTGCCACATGCACACCCCTTGGTGAATTCCTCCCTACCTGTTGCCAAGGATAAAGAAACCATCGAATTCCCCCTCTATACTATCTACATCCCCCAATCACAAATGCCAACCTACCATCGCTACAATGGCTCAGGTGATCCCTTCACCCATGTCAATGATTTCCTGAGAAAATCATCTCGATGGCAGAATGATAGAAAGACCCTTGCCTTTCTTTTTAGGAGATCTTTAGAGGGTGCAGCCCTAGATTGGTTTAAATTGGCCCTAGATTGGTGCAGCCCTAGATCTTTAGAGGGTGCAGCCCTTTACACCACTTTAAATTGGCCCCACGTGGCCCTTCTTCCCTTTTTCAATCAAACAAACCGGTTTCCACGTGAACCACCCCTTTTCCTTCAAAAACCGGTTCCCGCGTGAACCACCTACCTTTCCAAAACTCGGCTCCCACATGAGCCACCTTATTTCCAAATCGGTCCCCACATGGACCATCCCTTTTATCTTCATTTCATATTTGTCCCCACTTGGACACTCCATCACAAGCCGGTTCCCGCGTGAACCACCTTTTAGTTGCTAATTGCTAGTTACTTGTTTTACTTTATCATTGCTTGTCTTGATTGCATTCACTTGCTTGATTTATTTAATAGCTTTCATTCATTTCATGTTTGCATATTGATTCCTTCTTCTCTTCCTACTCTCTATTTTTCATTTTTGCATTAGCTTTTGCATCAGATACCGAACTTGCTCCGATCTGTAGGGCATTCGAGGCGGGGGTCCTCTCTCCCAACACACCCTCACCCTCCAAACACCTTCTTGGTGGATTCTTACCTCTCTTCTGGGATATTTCTTCCTAGTTGATTTGGTGGTTTCCATCAAGACCTCCGTAAGTCCCCATCCGTGGAGTATTCCTCTCTGCACGATTGGGCCGGTTGTACCTTTTCCCAAAACCTGAAGAACCCAAGTACCTACTCGTGGTGATTGAGTGACAACCTTAGGTCCTGAAGATTGAAGCAAAAGGAACCAAACCCATTTGAGTGAACAATTGCTAACAATCTATCTAATCTAAGGTTTCAACCCAAAAACTGTCGAGTAGTCATTTTAAAAACTTGTTTGCATAACTTGCTTGCTCACAACAATTGAAAACAACTAAAAAAATTCTTTTTTCAAAACACCTAAAACAAAACAAAAAAAATCCCTTTAACTTTTGTGTTCAACTTGTTTTCCAAAAAACCAAATTGAAAAAAAAAATCAAACAAAAAAACAAAGCATAACCAAACAAAATCCTCTTTGCATCTACACCTTTCATTTCCTTTCTTTCAACCATTTTGTTAGAAAATTTGACAGGATGCCCATGATGCTAAGGTCCAGAAGACACGTCGAGATGTCGGACTGCTATCGGCAAGAAGAGGAGTACGAGATGTGAAAAGAGTGACAACCTTAGATTGCTCGGCGTATATTTCATCAATCGGGCAGGTTGTACCTTTTCACCCCAAAAACCCAGAGTACCTATTACCTATCGTTGTGAAAAGAGTGACAACCTTAGATTGCTCGGTGTTGTGAGAGCATAGGGTCCTACCCTTTTATTTGAGTGAACAATATTTCTCTTAACAAGCAATTAATTTGAGGTTGAAACAAAATTTTTTTACGTTAATCATTCCAAAGTCTTTGCTATTACTTGTTTGCAAACAAAAGTTGAAAATTAAACAAAAATTCCAAAATCACCTAAGAAAACCAAAACAAAAAATTGCTTGAGGTTAATTTTGCTTGTCCAACAAAAAAATCAAAACAAAAAGGGGGTCAAAAAATTAAAACAAAAAAAGAAATCCTTGAGCTTTTAATTGTCAACCTTCTTTTCCTATTGTGTTTATGAATTTAAGGTCAGGATGAGTTATTGGAATCGTGGATCAAAGATACGAGCAGCTGTAGTTGGAGTATGACCAATCTTATTTCTACCCTGATGCCGTATGTGCCATCAATGAACCTGAAATTTTCCCCGTACATAGCCAAATTTCTCCTCAACCCAATCCAAATTCACTTTGTGAGGCATTCTCTCATGCCGACCCTACCCAACTTCAGGCTATCGAAGCCATACTCAAGGGCAAGTCACCCTCCGACCACATTCCTCCCGAAGGTGGTCTTCACATCTCTACCCCTCGGTCAGTGGCACGTCAACCCAATGTGCCCATTCATGTCCATTCTTATACCGGGCTCGAAGCCCCAATTTCTCCTCATACGGTGGCTAATCTAGATCATCCCGATCCGAATGCTATTGTTCCTTCTAGGCCACCAGTTTATTCTTCTAATCATCTCTACCCTACTCACCCTTTAGTGCATCCCCCAATGTACCCTTCTTATCCGGCCACTTCGGCCCATCCAATCCCAATTCAGGTGCACCAAGCACCCACTCATCCTCCTCCTCTTGGGGAACCTTCTGTCGATCAGGCTATGATTAAAAAAATCAATCAAATGGATGAGCAGTATAGAGAGCTTAGACATCTAATCTACATAAAGGCAGCCCCTGAAATTTCTCTTCTTTCCCTCCCTACTTTTCATCTACCTCCCTCTGAGATGCCGATATATCGCCGTTACAATGGGACCGGTAATCCCTTCATTCATATCAAGGACTTTCTTTATGAGTCAGTAATGTGGCAAAAAGAACCAAGGGCCCTTGCTTTTCTTTTCAAAAGATTATTAGAGGGTTCAGCTTTAGAGTGGTTCTACTCGCTTGACTCTTTGGAGGCAGTAATTTTGAAACTGTCAAAGCTAAATTCTTGTAGAGATATAAAGATAGGGTTGGACCAACATATTCCATCACCAACCTTATGGCTGAGAGAATGAGGAATGAAGAAGACTTTATTAGATATGCTGATAGGTCGAGGTCAATGGAAGAAAGGCTTACAGATTCCATTTTAGAACCGGAATAAGAGAAGATGATCATCACCAACGCCACTCCAGCTTTAAAGAACATGTTGTCTTTGCATCATCCCACCACTATGAGTGAGCCCTATGAGAGGGAACGGTACATTCAAACACAGCTTAGGGACTCACCTATCATGAACCTGTTTGACCCTAGACCCCAAGCTATAAACAAAACCACTTTTAAAACAACCGGCCCAGTGACTGAGGGCCTAGTGACAAACGAAAACCTTAATGTTGTAAGGAACCCACCTAGAAATTATCAACACCAGTTCAGGAACCCTCAACAAAATCAACCATTTAAAAACCCTCGTCAACCTCAACCTCAACCTTAGTTCCAGCACCATCAACAACAAGCTACAATCCCTCAGCGACCACAAGCCCCAACTCCCCAACCACCACTACAACAACTGGCCAACTATAACCAAGCACCCCCTCCTATGGCCTATGAACCATGAAAGGTAGGACCTAAGAGGAGCCATTATCTGCCTTTTCCATACTCTCTCATAGATATCTTTAATGCACTCATGGTGGCAGGGCAACTTGCATTGCCAAGGCAGAAGCTAGAGTGGCCACAAAATGCCAACACATAGCGATACTATCTATTTCACATATATCTTGGACACACCGTGAAAAATTGTTTTCAGTTCAAAGACTACATCTACAACCTTAATGAGCAAGGCAGTATTGATTGGGACCAGATGGGGGAATACATCAAAACAGTGAAAAACCAACGACAGCATGCACCAGCTCAGCAGCAACAACATTAGAACCTTGGCCTGGGGATCATTCAAAATCCTTTACCTCCATATGCACCCGCACCTGGGAATCAACATGTTAATCCCATCTTGATCTCTTCTGAGGAGTATTATGATTGGGCCAGAATTGGCAAGTTGAGGGAGCCACCTCCGCCATGCACGTCAATCGAACCGTCCACTCTATACCCTGAGCTACATCAACCAACCCCATTACTCCCAACCGGCCACCCATCATCCGAGCACCATCATGACTTGTCATAACACCACCAGCCATACAACTCCAATCAGGACGAATCCTAATCTGCTCGGTTGATCCACCACAAACATCACCACCCCTAGGACCCATCATCATCCCGCCCCGTGCAACTGTGCAACCTACCTACCATACCATGCCTCAAACCACCATCATTACACCCATCCCAAGAGCTCTTATCATTCGGCCTAACCCGTCACCCACCACTACCACTACCACCCCAACTATAGCTCCTCAACTTGCCACATTACTCAGGAGTGGGTGCATGTTCCAAAGGGTCTTTCCCCAGGCTGGTCAATCAGGGTTGGCACCAGAAGTAGAAGAAGAACACATTGAAGAGACGTTGCCTGGGACATCCTATGACTTGTTGAAACATCTTGACAAAACCTTGGCATGGATCTCTATCTTAGAGTTGATCAAAAGATCCAAAGTCTATCAAGAGTTTCTTCAACAATATTTACAGTGGGTGATGGTGAACGAGAGCCTCCCCCCAGAAAAGATCTCATCAATTCTAGTCCCGAGAAGTGAGTACCCAGCCCTTACATTCACAAAGGAAGAGTTGGCCGACCCGGAAATAAGGAAATGTGCCTTATGCATAACAGTCAACATCAATGGAGTTGGCATTAAGTCATGTTTGGTCGATATCGGAGCCTCCATTAATGTTCTGCCACCAGAAACATTACATCTTTGTAAAATTTCTAAAGAGGATGTCCAACCATCTCAAATAGTAGTGACCGCATATGATAATTCAAAGAAGCCCGCTGATGGCATGATTACGCTGGATGTCATGCTTGGGCCTCGGAGTCATTGTCGACTTTCACATACTAGAGATGGATCCAACTTACAAAGCTATTCTGGGATGACCCTATTTGGAAGCACTAAAGGTAGTCGCCTCCACCAATCATCAGTGTCTTAAATTCCCTTGCAAGGGACAAGTGATTAAAGTGACGAGCATTCCCTTAGACCATCCATATTCTGCAACACCACCCATTGGGTTGCCAAACGAGCCGATTTTGACAATCTTGGATATTCCAAAAATAAGTAGGCAGCCTAGGCAAGTGTAGAGAAGGAAAAGAGATAAAAATGAAACTATTGGTTGGCACATAATGAAGAGTTTGGGATACCAGGAGAGCCAAGGACTAGGCAGAGAACTACAAGGCATGATTGAGCCAATCAATTCAGTAAGGTTACAACCAAAGAGCGGGGTTGGGAATGATGGAACAATAGCCAATGGTCAAAACCTCAAAAGCAAATACTTTTATGGATGCTTACAAAAGCTTTTCATCAAGAAAAAGACCATTCAATTGGCAAAGAACAAGGAAGAACAAGAGACGAAGCAAGAGAAGAGAAGAAGAACCGACAACCATGAAGATGACTTGTATCCTGAAATAATTCTTTTGTTTTTCACCGATGAAGAAGGGTCAAGCAAAGAACCACTCCAGGCTGAACCACCTGTTGACCCACCTAAGGGTCATTTTCCCAAACCAACTCAAGAAGAAGTTCATCCAACTCCACGAGGGCCTTCCCTCATTATCTCATCTTTTGGGGCTGATGCCCCAACTCACTGTGATGCTCTCCTCGGGCTTCTTAGACCGATCCCAGTTTCTGGGCCCCAAGGCCCAACTTATGGGTCCACGTACTCACTTATTTCTCTTGGGCCCTCAAGCCCACTTCTCGGGCCTACAAGCCCATCTCCTCTTATTGAACCTAGGCCCGTGAGCCCACATCCTCCTCTTATTGGGCCCACGAGCCCACCTTCTTCCATGATCATCCGGCCTACTAGCCCATCACCTCCTTCTATCAACATTGGGCCCAAGAGCCCCCTCTATCAAGCATTGCTTGAAGTCTTCCCCTTTTAATCAATATCTTTACCTACTTTGGCTCCCGCAGCCTATCTCACCCCGAATCAGGCACCTAAAGCTCATTTTGTCTTTATGTTTAGCACTTCCTAAAAAAATGTCCTCCTTGAAACTCAAATTTTGATCTAGAAAATATCTCAACTTGCCCCAAAAGAGTATTTGTCTCAAGGAGCCACCAGATCCTTGATTGACCTTCTTTGCCCACCATCCTCTCCAATAAATTCCACTTCCTCCACCTCCTCTTCCTCTTCTTATTTACCTTCTTCTTCTTTAGGTTTAGTTTCCAATAAAAATAGCACAAAATTAGAGTAGGAGAGTTCCAGAAAGATACCTGCATCAATTAGCTCAGAAAAGTTTAGAATGTGCTAGATAACCGAAATATTTAAAAAATATGATTTAGTTAGATGAAATTCGATATGAAGAGAAGGATAACATTAATAAAACTTTGGGGGTTTATAAGGTTGTGTCGAAAAAGGATCCTAACATTGAAAGAAAAAAAGAGGATTTGGCGATGTTTGTGAATATAGTATAAAAAGATTCGAGGAGCCATCAGCCATGGTGGATGAACCAACTAAGGAACTACATCTTGGAACTTTGGAAGATCCCAAGAATATCCTCTTAAGTGCCAACCTCACCCCTTTGGAAGAAAAAAATCTAATTGGGGTATTGTAGGAATACAAGGACACATGTGCTTGGACATATGAAGATATGTTGGTGTTAGATCATTCATTAGTAGAGCATCAATTGACCTTAAAATCCGAAGCCACCACAGTTAAACAAAAGTTAAGAAGATTCCACTTAGATATAGCACTGAAAATGAAAGAAGAGGTCGATAAGTTGCACAAGGCAAAATTCATTAGAGTTGTCCTCTATCCACAGTGGGTGGCAAATATAGTCCCAGTCATGAAAAAGGATGGAAAGGTCCGAATTTGCATTGATTTTAGGGACTTAAATCGAGCGTGTCCAAAAGATGATTTCCCCCTTCCTCATATTGATGTTCTTGTTGATAAAATAGCTGGATATGAAACCCTATCATTCAAGGATGGTTATTCAGGGTACAATCTAATCCGATTAGCAGAAGAAGACCAAGAGAAAACCTCATTCACTACACCCTGGGGAACTTATTGCTACGTTGTCATGCCCTTCAGATTAAAGAATGCTGGAGCAACTTATCAAAGGGCCATGGTGGCGATATTTCATGATATGATGCATAAATTTGTAAAGTTGTATGTGGATGATTTGGTGGTTAAATCTCAGACCCGAGATGAACATTCTTAGGTGTTGAAAAAGGTTTTGCAACGAGCCAGGGAATATAAGCTTAAGATGAACCCCAAGAAATGTGTGTTTTGAGTATCATCAGGCAAGCTACTTGGGTTCATTGTTAGCAAAAGAGGCATTGAAATTGATCTCAATAAGACCAAAGCAATCATTGATATGCCTCCGCCAAGGCGTAAAAGAGCTGAGAGGATTAATTGGCAGGTTATTGTTTGTTCGCCACTTTATCTCACAACACTCCTAATGGCATAAACCTTTCTATGAGTTAACCAAGGCGAAGGCTAAATTCAGATGGGATTTGAGATGTCAGGAGGCATTTGATGGCCTAAAGAAATATTTATCAAGCCCACCTATGCTCAAACCTCCGATCTTAGGCAAACCTTTAATCTTATACATCTCGATTTTAGAAGGTTCTCTTGGAGCAGTACTGGCACAATTGGACGAAGAAGGGAAAGAGCAAGCTACCTACTATCTGTCAAAGATCTTCGATCCTTGTGAACAAAAGTATACAACCATGGAAAAAACATGTGCCACCCTGGTTTAGGTAGTTCAAAAGCTTAAGCATTACTTTCTGGCACACGAGGTTAATCTCATTGCTCACATGAATCTCATCAAGTTTCTTTTTGAAAAATTTGTCCTGACTGACCAGTTGGCATGCTGGCAAAGCTTTCTTTCTCAATTTGACATCACCTACATCCAATAGAAGGCAATCAAAGGCTATGTGATTGTTGAACATCTGGCCCATCATCCCATCCCAATCTTTGACCCTATTCAATCAGAGTTCCCTGATGAGGAGTTGATATCCATTCGGTCCTCCAACCTTTGGACTTTGTATTTTAATGGGGCATTGAACTCTCAGGGTAGAGGGATAGGGATTGTTCTTTTGTCACCCGAAGGTGTCACCATTCTACAAGCTTTTCAGCTCCATTTTCCAGCAACAAACAATATAGCTAAGTATGAAGCCTTGCTGGCTGGACTAGAGGCCTCTCACTTATATGGTGCCACTGAATTAAGGGTAATTGGTGATAGTCAATTGATTCACCGCCAAGTGCTTGCCAAATACTGCACATCTCATCTTGGGCTCAGACCTTATCAAGAACTCACCGCTTGTTACATCAAGTTGTTCTCCAAACTCAAATTTATTCATGTTCCTCATGCTCAAAACATCCTTGCCAATGCTCTCGCCTCTCTAGCATCTTCACTATTTGTCTCACTAGGCAGGCAGATTAGGACAATCTATGTCCATCGACGTACCATCCCAGCAGTAGAAGATGCACAATTCTTGAAGGTTAAAGAAAAGTTTTAAAGGAAGGAATATATTGAGCAAAAAGAGGAAGTGTCTTTGGTCGAGTTGGAGGAATTAGATGAAGGTGAGAAATCATGGTATCATGAGATTGCAAATTACTGTCAAGATCAGACATATCCAACAGGATCAACTGCCGAAGAGAAGAAGGCTATCCAAAGGGTCTCCCAGAGATACACCATCTTAGGGGGAGTACTCTATAAGAGAAGTTTTGCTAGAGTCTTATTGAGAAGTGTAGATGAAAATGAGGCTAAATTGGTGCTTAAAGAAGCACATTCCGAAGTATGTGGAGGCCACATAAATGCTCAAGCTCTCACCAAGAAGATCATCAAACAAGGGTATTATTGGCCTACTCTGGAAGAGGATTGCTCAATCTTTGTCCAGCACTGCCATCAATGTCAACTTCACACCGACAAGATTCACTCCCCTGCATCTTCCCTTCACCCAATTCATGTCCCATGGCCTTTCGCTATGTGGGCTTTTGATGTCATTGGACCTCTTGGTGACCCAAACTCCACAAACAAAACCAAATCCTTCATTTTAACAACAATGGAGTACTTCACCAAGTGGGCAGAAGCGGAAGCATACGTGGAAATCAAGGTATCAACAGTCTGCATCTTCATCAAATGCAACATCATTGCCAGGTTTGGGTTCCTAGGCAACATCATCACCGACAACGGACCACAATTCATCTCTCAGGAACTGCGCGACCTTTGCAACAGGTATTGCATCAAATTGCATCATTCATCTCCATATTACCCTCAAGGCAACGGTCAAGCAGAAGCCACCAATAAAACTCTGATAAAAATTATCAAGAAAACGTGTAAATCTAGTAAGTTCGCGGATTGGCCAAATAAGTTAGTTGATGCTCTATGGGCCTACCGCACTTCAGTTCGGACACCAATGGGTCAGACCCCCTATGCCTTGGCATTTGGGATGGAGACTGTAATCCGATACGAAGTACTCATCCCTTTTCTCCGAGTCCAGATCGATCGAGACATCCCTATAGATGAACACTGAGAATCCCTTCTCGCGCAACTTGAACTCTTGGATGAAAAGAGGCTGGCCTCTGTCGAACATGCTAGATCTTACAAAAATAGACGTAAAAGATTTTATCAGAAGAGGGTGGTGGAGAGAAAATTTGAAGTCGATGAGGTTGTGCTTAAAAGAATATTTGTTAAGCCAAGCAGTCCCCACTCCAAACTTCAACCTAATTGGGAGGGTCCATACATAATCTCAGCCGTTTATCTTGGTCATACAAGCTAACTAATGCAGAAGGTGAAGAATTAGCTCATCCCTAGAATGGTGTATACCTCAAAAATTATTTCCCTTAAAATAAAAGCAAAAATCACAAAAAAAATTGTAAAACCCAAAGGTATGAAGGATGGTAGTAACATCTAATGCTTACTTGTTCGGCGCCCCAACTTGTCACTTAATAAAATAAGGATAGGCACCATACTGCACACACTACACACCTAGATTTCAGGATCCGATGATTGAAAGTTAGAGAGAAAGCTTGGCAACACTTGGCAAAAGAAGGTCGACCATATCCTATTCTCTTCTTATTTCAATCCTGAATGAATGAAAGGGATTAGAATGAGGAATATCGAAAGTGCCTATCGCCTTAGTAGGAGGATGTCTCTGAAGGTATGACTTCTTAAAAGAAAACGTGTCAAAAAATGGGCAATGGCCCCTCAGGTCAGCAAAAGAATAGACCTATCTGAATATGTACCAACAAAAGCCTAAAAAAAGAAAAAGGCTCCAAAAGATGGGCAATGAACCCCTCAGGTCAAAATCAAGCAAAAGAGAAAACCTGTTTGAATGTGGGCCATCAAAGAAAATTGGCTAGAAAGAAGGACCCAAGGAGGTCAAATCCCAACAGGCAACGTGGGCACTAGTAGAAAAACAAGTTCAACATCCCTGAACTCTACTAAGGACTTACCACCAATCCTCTTCCTTCTTTAACCTTGTGGGCAGGGTCAATTGACTAGGCCCAAGAAGAGATATAGCCTATCGAAGGCAGAAGGTCAAAAGATTCTGAACAAGGCACTTTCCCACACATGATGCCTACTCTTAACCCTTGGGTAACAATGAGGGACACTTCCAACAAGCAAGACAAATGATGAGATGGTCGTTTCCTTCACACCGCATAAAACAAAAAAATCAAATACTTTAAAGACACCAAACAAATTTAGAAAATGTAAAATCCTTAAAAATTAAATATCCAAAACACCAAAAAAATCATGAAAATGCCAAAATATCAAAAACATTATAAAACCATCAAAACCCAAACAAATCAAAAAATTTTGAAAACACCTAAAAATTTACTCTTTAAATTGACCAGTTGCCTTTGCATCCATGTTTAATTTAATTCTTGCATGTTTCCTTTTGTATATTTATCTTTTCTGTTATCTTTACCTTGATAAGGTCTATGTCCCTTGACAAAAGATCAAGGCAACTTTGCCCTCTCCTCGCAAGAGACTAAGCCAAAATAAAGTTCTAATCTCTTTTCTCGAGTGGATGCAGGAATAGGAGAAAGCGTGCCTACTTCATATCCCCAGACACTTTGAGAAGGCAAAACCAACAAAAAAAATCAGAAATTGAAAAACCAAAAGTGGACTACCCCGACCCCTATTAAGACTTGCATTTAGGATTGCATCTATCAAAATAAATAATATTTAAGATGTTGAAGACCTCAAGTCTAGAGGGGTTGAGCTTGAGAACCCCTTCAACAAAATCAGTGAGGGCTCAGTCATTCCCTAGGCTTGCGGATAGGCCAAAGTTGAATATGCGGGGATGATGGTTTCTTCACAAATGTCCTGACTCGTTGTGTTCAACCTATATCTTCAACTACTTTTTTATACTTATTTGTATTTCTTTGAACTCAGCATGCATCATTTCATACACCATCCTGCATCATCACGCCACAACCATTCCCTGCTTCCTAATCTTGCCCTAACCTTATTCCAGTCACATCATGAACCCTTTTAAAGATGGTCTTTTATAGCCCCTAGAGGAGGTCTTGATTTTCCAGAGAATCAGTTTCCACCACGTTTTAACTATGATTTTATCAAAACAAGAAGTTATTCTATTTCGAACTGAACTGAACCGGTATTTCTAGGTAAACCTTATGAATTTGAAGAACCCAACCTTGGTTAATTGGTTGTCTCCTCTTTAATTTTTGCAATTTCTTTTTCAATGCATCTCTACCAAGTACAGCACACCATGCAGTTTGGGTACTAGCTAGTAACAATTCTATCCCAGGTGGGATTTTAGTTATTTTCTTTTAGTACTATTCTTCTCCTTAGCCAATCAACCAGAGGGAAGGTTTCGATAAGACAATGGGTAATCTCGAAGTCCGGCAAAGTTTTATTCCACTAAACTAGGACAATGAGGGTGTGTCCAAATCTACACCTTGGCGTCACCTTTTCAATCTGTTACCACTTCATTCCACTACGCCTCACTACGCTTCACTACATTCGCCTACGCTTCATTCATGTCACTCCCTTGCAAAGCCAATGCAAAAGCGAGGCAAGCTATAGACATGTAATTTTGGTCTAGTTTGAGAGCCTAAATTCTTGTTTTCATGAAGTATATTTGAGTATTCTTCCAAGGAAACCAAGTTTTTCAGAAAATTGAAACTTCCCTACATGTTTTGGCCAAACTGGGCTTAGTGCCCTCTTAACGGGGTACTTTGACCATGTCAAAGTACCCTATAAACAGGGCACTGGGCATCCTGTTACTAGGGCACCAGGCACCCCACTTGTGGCGTACCTGCACCTGGTCTGACTAACTAGGCAGATTGACAGGATAATTCTACAGATAAAGTTGCTCTCTTCTTGGCTATAAAAGGACCCCATTTGGAGGGTTTAGGACACACCAAGGGCGTCCCCCAAACCCTCTAATCTATCACAACACTCCCTGATAGAAATGTATGTCTTACAAGCCTATCATATATGATATGATTCAACATTTCTAAAAATATCTTATTCAATTAATAAGGCAAATCTTTATTATAAGCTCTTATTAGATGCAAATATCATAATGAAGTTCTTGATCAAATGCAATGATGATTAAATCATGATGAGATCATGATAATGAGATTGATCATCTAGAGGTAATTGATCTAAATGTTCTTGGTCATAGGAAACTTGAGGTGGGACATCAAGGATCCAGATAGACTAGTGTATGTGATGTCTTCTCATGTGATGAGGATGACTGATCTTATTGGTCATTAGTGTGAAGACATTGAGATACATATACAGGTGCTAATTAGTTGAATGAGTTCACTGAACTGACCAAATTAGAAACCCTGAATGGTATCTTACCGAACTGTCAATCAAGGTTTTCTATCATCACGGTTGCATGGTTGGACCTTTGACCTGAGTCGCCAAAGATACCTTATTGGGTGGAACTTAAGCTTTGACCATTGACTTATGGATCACCGTTTAGATGGTCAAGTATAACGATGGATCGGGTACAAGAAAAACTTTATAGAGGTAATTGAGCGGACAACCAGGGATCATCCACTCTCAGTAAGTGAGAGTGAATATCCTATGGGATAGTACTCTAAACCCCTGGCCAGGGTAGATAGGATAATTGGAAAAGGAGTTTTCCAATTGATCCAATTCTGAGTACAAGATCTTATAGAGTCAGTACACTAAGGAGTTAACAGTCGATGCCGTATTCCTTTCCGACCGGGACATTGGATGGATGAGGGTTTATATCCATGTGATAGCTGATGATGGAAAGACTCAATGGAGATGAGATTATCCCCATAGCCATTTGGGATCATGGGATGCGGCTTGTACCCTTCATGATCAGTAGGCCGATTAATCTGTTATCGGATAACGAATTTAATTAAATTAAATAGAATTGTTCTATTTTAGTTAGGCCTCAACCAAATAGGCTATTGGGCCTAGTGGGTCACACACAAAAGGACTTACCCACAAGTACAGGGGCAAGGACGTAATTTATAAAGATTTTGGGTTTTTATGAAAAATTCTAAAATTCTTTATAAATGCTAATGGTTTCAGTCAAACCCTATCAAGGCAAAGGTAAAAATCATGTCTATAGCCTCTTTCATACCTCCTCTCTCTAGAAATTGTCCATGGACGATGGAGCTCCGTTCGAGAAGAGTTCTCGAGGTCAGCACGAAAGGAGAACCTATTGTGGATGAAGTTCGTGTGGATACTGCTGAAGACCGCACATTTGAATGGTTTGAAGAGCTTTATAAGCTCATCTCCTTTCTTTCCATGGGATTATATGAATTCCTATCAGGTATATTCGAACCCGATTTGATCGGTTTTTGGTTTTCGTTGTTCAGTTCCGATTGAGACAGATTCTAAAGGAACCCATAGGAATAGTCACTTCCACTTAACCAAATTTTTATGGACGATTCCTTATAGTGGTATCAGATCCAGGTTCAAGTATCGGTTGAAACCGACATCGAATCGACATTATTTTTTGTAATTTATGTGTTTTTGAATCTGCGCAAACGTCTGTTTTGATGAGACCACCATAATCTATGTATAACACAGATATTATATTGGCTAGATCCGGTAGAATCTAGTGATATAGAGCTTTCCAATGTCACAAACCATTCAAAGTTTAAATCTCTTTAGAGTTCGGGAGAAGTCCCAAAAGTTGGTGTTTCTATCATGCTCGAATTGTCACCCGAATTTGGGGATTTTGTAAAATCTCCATCCACAGACCAAATTGAGGCTTGTAAAAAGCTTTTGGAGATGGGTAATGTGATTACCTAACCTTTTCTCTTGATCTCCTTTTTTCAATGGTGGTGGAGGGAGAGAATTTTAGATTTTTCCGGCGAACTAGGGTTCTTCAGAGTTTGGCGGCGCCGACATGTTTCTCCCTATTTTTACGTTGCTATAGAACTTTTCTATGAAGTTATATATACATATTTGGAAACTTCATTTGATTATGATTATAAATTGTATTTTTTGAGAATATTTGGTTTCTGGGATAAGGAGTTATCCTCGTTGCAAAATGGCGATTTCTGCTACGGAATCTCGGTGACTACTGCCTGTTCTTCCTCATTTTTCGGTCTATTGAGATTTTTCCTGGATATGAAGCCACATGTTTTGGATTCCTTATTTGATAAGGATTCCAACGCATATTTTTTAGGATTTTTAGGAGCCCAGAATTAGGAGATAAGGACCTACTTTTATGGAAACACTCCTCCCGGATGAATAGTGCACCGACCGCGGCCCTTATCGGGCGGAGAAGAAGACGACCGGGTCCGATTTGGACCGGTCGCTACAGTAGCCACTGGCCGGCGCACCAGGAGGGTTCACAATGGTGGTGCAGTGCCAGTAGAAGTCCAGTGCACACAGCGGCGCACACGGGCACACACCGGACAGGCGCAGTGCATCGGAGACGTGGTTCAATGCGCTAGTTTCTTTTCTTATTAATTTTAAAGTGTTTAAAATCATAAAAAAATTTTCTAAAATTTTCCAAAAAATTCCATAAAACTTTTTAAAAAATCTATATTTTTATTTAAATTTTTTTAAAGTGTTTAATGACATGTTAGATAATGTTAAGCTCTATTTACATAGATTCACTCATAGTTAAACTTTAAAATTGTTTGAAAGGTTTAACTTAAATAATTAGTGTCTTAATTAATTCTGTAAAATAAGAATTTTTAGAATAGAAATTGGTACATTAATTTTTGACTTTGCACAATATTGGGAATGTATGAATGTTTTAAATAGTTTAGATGTGTATGTTTATTTAATATAAATTGTTTATATGTTGTCATGTTATTTTCATGTTATTTATTTCATGAAAATTCGACATGCATGAAATTGAGAATTTCAAAAAATATAGTATATAATTTTATGTTGATATATATGATATATCTCATATGATTATCACGTATGCGCTCTATGTTCATGTGATGAATGTTAGTGTGTGTATGGAGGTGATCATGGACTTAATTATGCTTGGCTTGTGATTGCTTTTAATTATGTTGGTTATGTTATTAAATGGGGCCTGCGTGTGCCTCCTCTCTCTCTCTATACAATCTTATTGTACATTCTACCTCCCTCCATTAATGTACTCCCCTTGTTTAAAACCATGGTTTCTTATTAAGTTATGTACATTTATGGGTTTGTGTACCCTTAAGCCACTTGTAAGAGTTAGAAGCCAGTTCGTGGAAGGCTGGAGAGTGGGACCACTTGGAGAAGCACCCTTCTTAAGTGGGAGCATGCCAACTCAAGCATCTGAAGCAAGGATTTGCACCTATAGGGGTACCTTAGGTGCATGCTTAGGGTTAAGTCCATGATCACCTGTTTTTAGGCATATTTGATATGTGGATGTGTGCTACAAGTTATACCTTAGATATATGATATTTCAAAAGTATTATATATACTTAGCACATATTATTGATGAGAGTAAAATAAAATCCCTCCTTGTTATTATTAGGTTGATAAACATGTGACATTAAGAATGATACACGTAGCCTTCCGTTGTTATGGTCTTGATGAGCCAATCTTAGATTGGATTGGTTTGTTGTGTTTCCCACAAGACTCATTTAGCAAGGGATTGGTGATCATGGCCAAGGCATTTGCTGAACTTTGGGGTGGACCATTGCATGGCCTTGTTGTGTTTCCCACAAGGGCTATGTTAAGAATCCATTATCATAATGTAACAAGCGGATTTGACCTAACTAGAGTATATAGCTTGTTGTGTTTCCCACAAGGTTATAACTCTAGAGGCTAAATGACTAAGAGTTGCAAGAGTTGAAATTGGTAAAAGTTACCTACATATTAAGTATGGGAGGACTTGTTGTGTTTCCCACAAAGTCATCACCATAAAGTTAATAGGGTCTTAGTCCCCACTAGGATTTCATCTTGATATCATGTCTTCGCATAATGAAGGTTATGCAAATTCGTCGAAAATTAGTGGGAGCATAAATTAGGATGAAAGACCATATCTTAATTTTAATGAATGTCTGCAATGTTATATTGATAAAATTATATCTCAGTTGTACAATACGATGATAAACCACAATTAGAAAGGCATATTAGATGCCAAATAGCTTAATGGCTCACACTTCTTGGACTAGTTTAGAACTAAGAGAATTGTTCTCATAGTTGACCAATTAGCTATCCTACTTTAAAAGTAGGTGTCTCCTAGAAGATCTAATGATGTGAAGGAAAGATAAGATCATATCTTATCTTATAGACAAGATGCATTGTTTGCCTTAAACTAGATGTTAGTTTCTGTGAGACATAAATTGTAGAGACATGGATAGATGGATATGAGATCCATCATGGCTCATCGTGATGAGCTAACTAAGGGCAAGTTAGAACAACAATACATCTTAATTACTTCTTGTTGGTAAGACCAATAGAAAGAAGTAAAATTGTTAGATAGAAATAGGAGATAGTTAATAGTAAAAGAAGGTGGTCAAGATAATAAAGTCAGAATAAGACATAATTCTTACACTATCATGATGATGGTAAGTGAAAGAGGAAGTACAAAGTGTATCGTATATAATGCAAAGGTGGAGCTTGAGAAACTTCATGCATCCAAGTCATTGACACTTACTTGTTCTAAATATACACTTATTAGTATTATATACTATACGTGTATATCATAATATTAGATACTATAGATGCATCTAATGGTATGAGATATTGGATATGCATCTTATATCTACAAGTAGTTGTAGATGATGACAAGTAAATGAAGGCTTAATAAAGAAGATGTTGACCTACATATGAAATGATGCAAAAGTTGCATCATTATTAGTGGGAGGTACAATTCTTTAATAGCCTTATGGAGATATCTTAATAATTAGGATTACTATTACATCCTTCTACAAGAACATTATATGATTTCCTGCTTGAATAAATGTTGATTTATTCTAAGATATGAAATTGATAGATGTTCTAAAAGATTGAATGGCAAAGTGTTTGCCAGTGGGAGCTTAATGAATTGTTTAATCATATTTGATATGTTATCTCTCATGTTATATGTGAATACTCCTTTTAAGAAGAAAATGGGTTGATTTAGATCAATCTACACTTTAGCTTAATGCAGATATAGAGAATGGGTTAATGAGTTGTTAAAACTCGTACATATACATGTATGTTAGCCCATATCTACTAAGGCTAAAGACAAATATTTCTACTTCATTATTTCAAAGATGATATCTCTATGTATGAATATATGTACTTTATGAAGTACAAATCTAAGACCATTGAGAAATTATCTGAGATTAAGAATAAAGTAGAGATACTAATGGAAAGAGTATTAGAACTCTTTGATGAGATCAAGGAGGGGAATACTTAAGTACATAATTCACATATAATTGAAGGATAATAGAATCTAATGGACACCTCTTTATAGATTTTAGCTTAATTAAGTAGCTAAAATGAGAGGTCATATTATGTAGGACATAATATGAACAATGACAAATTTTTCAAAATTCTTCTTTGTCTATTTTTGGCAAAGTACTCGTTATAACCACTTGATATTAATAGGTACCTTCTAAGTCTGTCCTGATTATTCCATATAGGATATGGAAAAGGGGTTAAAAATTGACCTTAAGCAAGTTAAGGTTTCAAAATGTCTGACCTAGTGAAGAAGTATAACTCTAACAAGTTGGAATATAAGACTATGAAGTGTTGACTTGTGGGATATCCTAAGGAAACTTCTGGATATTAATATACCACCCTTATGAACAAGGGTATGTGTTGCTCAGCTCATTATATTTCTAAAAGAAAAGTTCCTTCTTAAGAAAGATAGTGGGAGCAAAGTATACATGGAAGATGTTCCAATCCCACAACCCAAGGATACTTCTATTAAGGAACCAGTTAATAATTACACAAGGACAATTCATAGGTCTTTACTTGTGTCCATTGAACCTAAGAGATACGTGAGACATATCTATGATAGATGAAATGAGACATAAGATAGAAAGGATATTGATCCTAAGATCTATATAGATGTAATATGAGATATTGATTCTAAAATGCGAATAGACAATAAAATCTGATGTAAACTGTATCTATTCTAATCAAGTTTAGAACTTGATAGATCCACCTAAGGGTAGATACCTTCAAAGATGAGAATAGTTGAAAAACGATATCATTGAAGTCAAATGGTTAACTATGATGAGATCTTTTGCCTATTCCATGGATTAATCCATTCGGATTTTGATTGTTACACACTACGATTATAAGATAAGCTAATTGGATGTTAAGATAGTGTCTCTCTATGATATTTTAAGGAATAGGTGTATATGATACAACTATTGGGAATCAAGTCCCAATAACATCTAATTGAGTGTGTATTAGGTCTATTTATAGTTTGAAATAAAGCTTCCCATAGATCATTGTGGAAACCTCAGGAATCTTTTGTTTTTTAAAGTGTGTTTAAAAGATTTGTTATTTTTTTTGAATGTTTGAAATATCGTACCTAAATTTTCTAGTAAAATAGGCGATAGACCATAAAAAATACTAGATAGTCCAGGTGATATTAAAAGAGTATAGAACTAAGGTTCGGATTCTGTGAAAATATTTTTGACCTCTCTTCATCGAATGGTGTGAATATCCGATGTTCATTTACATCGAGCAAACACTTGAACACCCTTAATTAACTGCCATAGCGATCTTGTTTGACGAGAGCGTGCACATCCACAACGTATAAAGAACACAAAGGGCCCTGGCCTTTCGGGCCTGATGAGATGCAAACAAGCTTGATTATATTTTGTTTGGAGTTGATTTATGTTTGATTTATGAATGGATTTTGATGTTGTTTGAAATGTTGATTTTGGATTTCAATTTGACTTAGATTTGAAAGTTATTTGTTTTGAGCTTGTTTGAATTGTTTGGTTTCTTTTACTTTAATTGGTTGAAATTTATTTTATTTTGTTTTGAGTTTTGGATTTTAAATGTGTTGATCAATTTGACTTGTTTAAGTTTAGTTGACATGTGTTGAGTCATTTTCATGTGATTTTCTTATATTAGTTGGTGTTTTAATACCGATTCGGGTGCGTTTGGTATGTTTTAAATATTTTGAAGTTTGGTTCAAATTGATTAAACTTGAACTTCAAATTGTTAATGATCTGAATTTGACATGTTTTAAGATGAATTTCATATGAATTAATGTTTTCTTTATGTGTTCTTTTCAATTGGTTGTGAATTATTTGATTTGCATTTGTTTAGGAAATTTAATTCCAATGGATTAAGTGCATTAAATCAATTTTTCCAGATTGTATTAGATCTGATTTTTGTTGAATGTTAAAGTTTTGAAGACCTGTTTTAAGCATATTTTAAGGTTGGTTTGAATGTATTTTTAGATATGATTAAGTTAACTTCAAATTTGGTTAACTCTTGTTCGGTTTGCATCACATCCGGTCTGTCAGGCTAGTGTCGATGCCCAGTCACATACGACTCAGCACTTGAAATGTTCATGTTCAAAATATTCCATGTCAATGTACATCAGATGTGGCAGTTTATATGTCATGTTCAGTGCTATCAATGGTGCAAATGTGTGAATGTCCTTCCCTTGGTGTAAAATCCACTTGATTGGGAAAATTTTGGCAGCATGCCGTCCTACAAGGCATAGTCATTTGACTTTCCAAGTAGTGGGAAGAGTCCATCTATAGTGAAAAGTGTGTCCCATGCCTACGCCCGGGTCAGCGTTCCAGTTCATGCCGGATGAGCCGGCCAATGGAGCATCCAGTTGTGGACTAACTCCTTATTTAATTTTGGCATTTTGCCTTCATATTCAATTAAGGTTTATTTTAAGTGTCCAAGGCCCGATGGGCTGCTTCATATCAATGGCACAACGGGCCAGTCTTCATGCTATGTCGGCCTGGTTGGCCTATCTTGAGCTTCATGGGCCCTGGCAACCTGTTTTGAGCTTCATGACCCAATGGGCCTGATTTGCACTTCCATGGCCCAGTTGGCCTGATTTGCACTCCATTTTTGCACCTTGACATCTTTCTATAGCAGCATGCAAAGGAAGCCTCAGAGGGGCTGGAATGGATCTGTGGAGGTGCTGCTTGAAAGAGTTGGAAAGGGGAATGCACATGGGTTAGGTTTAAGACAAGTTTGGAAGGGTTGATTAGGTGCTGCACAAATGGCATGTAGATAAGGATTTCAATGCCTCAAAGGGGTTGTTTGGTATTGAAATGAAGAAGGCCACACAAAGGGGGCTGTCTTGGTTGAAGTTGAGAATCCACCTGAGAGAGACTTTGCCCGTCGTACGGATTCCAAGAATTCCCAGGACATCACCCTCTCCTCCAGCCAAAACAAGGGATCAAGAGCCCACCCGGGGGAGACTTGGCCCATCTTGTAGATCCAAGAATGCCCGGGACATCACTCCATCCTCCTCAATGGGAAATATGGCTGATTGGGTATGTTGCACGTTGGACAAACTAGGTGACCATCAAAGGGGCCTGACATGGGTGCTCACAAGGGGGGTAGAACTTGGGCCAGCAAAGGGGCCTGTTTTGCATGCCATTTGGGGCCTAATTGGGGGAGGCAGGAGGTGTATGTTCAGGTGACCATCAGTGGGGTCGAACCAGGCATGATAGTGGAAGGTTTAGGGGCCGACATGGAGGGCCAAGAGGGTGCACAAGGGGCTAGTTCGGAGGCCTTTTTTTTGGGGGGGGGGACAGCAAGGGGCTGTTTTGTGATGGCCAAATGAAGGGTGCCCTTGAGGCTAAAGGATGGCTTTCTGTAGACCAACGTGGAGGGCACATTTAAAGGGGCTGAATGGGCATTACTTAGGGGGTATGCTACCATAGAGAGGGGTATAGAAGAGAAGGGGAAGAGTAGAATTAAAGGACTACATCGGAACACGCTTCTCCTACTCACCGTTCTTTTTTTCTTCTTCTCTCTTGCAATGCAGGTGGAGATGAAGGTGATGGGCTGAGCGTGCCACCAAACCCTTATTCTCTTTATGTTGGATGAGAAAAGGGGGTCTTCTCCTTGCTGATGCTGATGGATGGATCAAAAGAATGAAGAGAGCTTGCTGCACTTGCTGAAGTTGGCACACCAATCAGGTGGGTTGGTTGCACCTGCTGCTGGCGTACTTGCTGGAGCTAGCTTGATTCCCCCTTCTTATCCCTCACTTGTCACATCAAAGGGAGGAAGAAAACCTTGCTAACCTTCTGTTGAAGACGTCCAAGCAAGAGGATATGAGGCCTGGTTCGACCAGATATGGTGAGGGGAAGGAGAGGCAAGGCTTCCGCAGGGTGATCAGCCTGTCCTCGAACAAGGCCAGTTGAGGGGGCTTTTATAGAGGCTGAGGGGCGCCATCTACAGATGGGGATAAGGCTAGGGATGTTGAGGTTGTTGAGTGGAGTAAGGAAAGATGGTTGAGGTTGTTGAGGTTGTGTGCCAACTAGAAAGAGAGGAAGAGAAGGGTGTTTGGCCAGCCCTATCTTCTAAGAGATTGAACGCACAAAGGAGTGGGAAGGCTGGTTCAGCCAGCCCCTATATTCTAGGGAATTGAATGCACAAGGGAGTGGGAAGGCTGGTTTGGCCAGCCATCAGATGGGGATAGGCCTTGGATTGTTGAGAGGGATAAGGATAAACCATGGGGGTTGTTGAGCTTGTTGAGGTGGTTGAGGGAGATAAGCCGAAGTTGCTAGCCATGCCATCAGATGGGGAGTTCAGCCAGCTCCCTAGCTTGTAGGGGATTGTGTGCATGGCATATGGGGAGGATTTCGGCCAGCCAAGTGGATGGAAGAGAGAGAGAGTGATCCAATCTAGACCGTTCATCTAAAAGACTCCCGATCTGACGGCTACCATTAATTTCAGCCAAAAATTGATTAAGCACAGCCAAAATTAAATCATAAAATATGGGACAAACATTTATGACCATTGATCTTATGATCCATCCAAATGTGTGGCTGAGATCTCCCAAATTGCCCAGGATCTCTGATTTTACCGATTTCTCTGATCGGTGTGATCTCGGTCGTCAATAATGCCAGAAACTGTAATTCAATGAAATTACCTCCTCCCATTGGCCAAATTTATTTTTCATTCATCAATATTTATGAGATCAATGTTTTAGGCAATGAAAATTTAAATTTTCAGCCCATGGGTCGATCCGGGAGCTGATCGGACCATTATGCCCCTGGTGCGATGGCATACGGCTTTTCGTCCAGATTTGATCTTTCATGCATATCTCTTCATCCGGTGGTTGTATTTTCAATCCGTTTTGAGCATTGCCTAGCTCTATCCAACATTTACAATGTGGTAAAGTTGGAATTCTATGTTAGAGTCCCAACTTGTCCCAAAGTGTCGGGGGAAAATTGGTCATTTCGGCCTTCCGGTGTTCGTTTTCCATGTTTTGGCACCGTTGCGAAGCTCTCGACCGGGGATATGCAATGAGCACATTATATTGGCCATTTGTAGCATGTAAAGCCATGTCAAGGCATTTCCAGAGCCTGTTTGCATCATGTATTCTTGAATTTTTTGAATCTGGGCCAGATTTTACGTGCCGACTTTGGCATTGCTGAAATCTTAATCAAGCAAGCTATGCTAAAAAATTTGACGTCAATAATCATATATATGGTTTAATGAGATTAAATCTTATGACTTCATTAAGAACGAAGAGGAGCTTTGTGTATTTAACAAGATAAGTGGGAGTGCTGTTACTTTCTTGACATTTTATGTGGATGACGCACTACTCATTCAGAATGAAGTAGGTGTATTATCATAAGTGAGCCTAACTATCAAATTCATCCTCCAAACATAATTTGGGTTTTTGAGATATATGGAGATAGGTCTAAAAGCAATGCTTAGTTAATGTACGTAGTCACCATAGTCAAAGGGTTTGACACGATAAACTCCAAGATAGGTTTCTTACCTATGTGGCGTGGAGTTGATCTCTCTAAAGTGATAAATTTGAAGATTTCTTGAGAGATAAAGAGATCACATTAATAGATACCTTATGCCTTTGTCATAGGGTCTATCATTTATGTGATGCTACGTACATGATGTGATTAATGTTCTAAGTGTTATGAGCATTCATTAAGAAGATCCAGGTGAGAGTCACTGGATGGTTTAGAGATATATCATTTGGTACTTCAGAAGCACTAAGATTGTATCTCTATACACTGGAGGATAAGACTTGAAGTCTTGTAGTTTTACAAACACAAGCTTCTAATCAAATAAGTTTGATATTAAATCAAAATAATGGTGGTGCAGTGAGCTAGAAGAGTTCTATGCGATAGAACACTATAAATTCTACAACATATGTAAACAAGTTTACATAGTGGTTGCACACTACTTGAGAATTAGTCAAGATGAAGATTTTCATCTATGATATGGGATTCTCCCAATTTTCTCTAAATGTATACCATTATTTTGAGAAAACATTGGGGTAGAGCCGATGTCTCATCAGAAGTTTAGAACTTCTGTGACGATACCATACAATTAGAGAGATTGCAACTTATAGAGATATAATTACATATAAAGTATCTATCGCTAATAACATTGCAGATCCACTAACTGAAGCAGTTACTCAAAGTGTTTTTGAGCTTCACCTCGAGCTGATACAGATCAGCCAGATGGGTGATTGGCTTTAGTGCAAGTGGGAGATTGATAGAAATGTATGCCCTACAAGCCAATCATATTTGATATGATTCGACATTTCTAGATATATATCTTATTCAATTAATTAGGCAAATCTTCATTATAAGCTCTTATTAGATGTGAATATCATAATGAAGTTCTTGATCAAATACGATGATGATTAAATCATGCTGAGATCATGATAATGAGATTGATCATCTAGAGGTATTTAATCTAAATGTTCCTAGTCATAGGATACTTGAGACGGGACATCAAAGATCTGAATAGACTAGTGTATGTGATATTTTCTCATTTGATGAGAATGACCGATCTCATTGATCATTAGTGTGGAGACACTGAGATACACATACAGCTTCTCATTAGTTGAATGAATTCACTGAACTGACCGAATTAGAAACCCTGAATGGTATCTTACCGAATTGTCAATCAGGGTTTTCTATCATCACAGTTGCATGGTTGGACCTTTGACCTGAGTCGCTAAATATACCTTTTTGGGTGGAACTTGTGCTTTGACCATTGTCTTATGGATCACCATATAGATGGTCTAGTATAGCGATGGATCGGGTACAAGGAAAAACCGATGGAGGTAATTGAGCGGACAACAAGGGATCATCCACTCTCGGTAAGTGAGAGTGAATATCATATCGTATAGTAGTCTAAATCCCTGGGTAGGGTAGATAGGATAATTGTAAAAGGAGTTTTCCAATTGATCAAATTCTGAGTACAGGATCCTATAGAGTCGGTACACTAAGGAGTTGACAGTCAGTGCCATACTCCTCTCCAACTGGGACATTGGATGGATGAGGGTTTATATCCATGAGGTAACTGATGATGGAAATGCTCAATGGAGATGAGACTATCCCCAAAGCTATTTGGAATCATGGGATGTGGCTTGTACCCTTCATGATCGGTAGGCCGATTAATCTGTTATCAGATAACGGATTTAATTAAATTAAATAGAATTATTCTATTTTATATAGGCCTCAACCAAATAGGCTATTGGGCCTAGTGGGTCACACACAAAAGGACTTATCCACAAGTACGGGGGCAAGGACGTAATTTATGGAGATTTTTGGTTTTTATGAAAAATTTTAAAATTCTTTATTAATACTAATGGTTTCAGCCAAACTCTATCAAGCCAAGGGTAAAAACCACGTCCCTATCCTCCTTCCTACCTCCTCATCTCTCTAGAAGGTGTCCATGGACGATGGAGCTCCATTCGAGAAGAGTTCTCAAGGTTGGCGCGAAGGGAGAACCTGCTATAGATGAAGTTTGTGTGGATACTGCTAGAGACCAGACATTTGAACTGTTTGAAGAGCTTGATAAGCTCATATCCTTCCTTTCCATGAGATTATATGAATCCCTGTCAGGTATATTTGAACCCGATTTTATTGGTTTTCAATTTTCGTCGTTCGGTTCTTATTGAGACAGATTCTAAAGGAACCCATAGGAATCGTCGCTTCCGCTAGACCAAAATTTTTATGGACGATTCCTTACACTTCCAAGGCCTTAAAACCCCTCTCCAAGCTCTCAAACCATCCCAAAACCCTCTTCCAAAACCCAAAAAAACCATAGTTGCTTTTTGAAGGGATAGTCTAGCAGAATGAAGTTACCATTTTTTGGGCTATAGAAAGACCCCCATCTAGAGGTTTAGGAGGTTCCAAGTTCTTCCCTCAATCCTTCTTATCCACCAATACATTCTCAAAGACTCACAACCTCTCCCTAATCCCTTAAACCATCCCTAAATCCTCCCCCAAAAATGCAAAAACCCATAGTTTCCTTCTTCAGAAATATGGTTTTTCTACAACTTTGAGGGCCTCTACACTTCATTTCTCTTACATCTACTAACAAAATGCTCTTTCATTAGCTTTACTTGAGTATTGGCTGCTTGGGGAAGTCCTTCTTTCATCTTGGAGGGCATCCTACACTCCGGGACGACGACGCGAAGAAGGGAAGAAAATCTGCTAGAACCAGTCCCTAGTGCCCCATCAAGGAGCACTTTGACTTTGGTCATCGTGCCCCACTAACAGGGCACCTGCAGCTAGAACCCCGTTAGCGGGGCACTAGAAGGGGCAGACCCCATTTTGCATTTTTTCGAGTTTGTTTACCTTTTTTATCGCTCCTTTACTCCCCCTTTTTACTCTAGCTTTTATTAACATGTGATCTTGCATACATTAAGCCTCTAATTTTCATATTCATTCATCTTTAAACCTTTCAAATAGGGGTTGGGATTTAGCCCCAATCCAGTTAGTTTTCTTTCCTTTTTCATGTTTGGATTCAAATTTAAGCATGATGCTATGCTTACACTAGAACTAATGATGCTTTCACTTGTTTCTGTGTTTTCTTATGGACATTTTTAGGTAAATCCAACCAAAACAGAGCTTTAACCGGACCGATGAAAAGGAACTCACTAAGCTCCCTTCTTTCTGATAGAAATGTATGCCCTACAAGTCAATCATATTTGATATGATTCGACATTTCTAGATATATCTTATTCAATTAATTAGGCAAATATTCATTATAAGCTCTTATTAGATGTGAATATCATAATGAATTTCTTGATCAAATACGATAATGATTAAATCGTGATGAGATCATGATAATGAGATTGATCATCTAGAGGTATTTAATCTAATTGTTCCTAGTCATATGATACTTGAGACGGGACATCAAGGATCTGAATAGACTAGTGTATGTGATATTTTCTCATTTGATGAGAATGACCGATCTCATTGGTCATTACTGTGGAGACACTGAGATACACATACAGGTGCTCATTAGTTGAATGAATTCACTGAACTGACCAAATTAGAAACCCTGAATGGTATCTTACCGAACTGTCAATCAGGGTTTTCTATCATCACAGTTGCATGGTTGGACCTTTGACCTGAGTCGCTAAATATACCTTGTTGGGTGGAACTTGTGCTTTGACCATTGTCTTATGGATCACCGTATAGATGGTCTAGTATAGCGATGGATCGGGTACAAGAAAAACCCGATGGAGGTAATTGAGCGGACAACAAGGGATCATCCACTCTCGGTAAGTGAGAGTGAATATCATATCGTATAGTAGTCTAAATCCCTGGGTAGGGTAGATAGGATAATTGTAAAAGGAGTTTTTCAATTGATCAAATTCTGAGTACAGGATCCTATAGAGTCGGTACACTAAGGAGTTGACAGTCAATGCCATACTCCTCTCCAACTGGGACATTGGATGGATGAGGGTTTATATCCATGAGGTAACTGATGATGTAAAGGCTCAATGGAGATGAGACTATCCCCAAAGCTATTTGGAATCATGGAATGTGGCTTGTACCCTTCATGATCAGTAGGCCGATTAATCTGTTATCAGATAACGGATTTAATTAAATTAAATAGAATTATTCTATTTTATATAGGCCTCAACAAAATAGGCTATTGGGCCTAGTGGGTCACACACAAAAGGACTTATCCACAAGTACGGGGGCAAGGACGTAATTTATAGAGATTTTGGGTTTTTATGAAAAATTTTATAATTCTCTATAAATACTAATGGTTTCAGACAAATCCTATCAAGACAAAAGTGAAAACCACATCCCTAGCCTCCTCCCTACCTCCTACTCTCTGTAGAATGTGTCCATGGTCGATGGAGCTCCATTCGGGAAGAGTTCTCGAGGCCGGCGCGAAGGGAGAACCTGCTATAAATGAAGTTCGTGTGGATATTGCTAGAGACCAGACAGTTTAACTGTTTGAAGAGCTTTAGAATCTCATCTCCTTCCTCTCCATAAGATTATATGAATCCCTATCAAGTATATTTGAACCCAATTTGATCAGTTTTCGATTTTCTTTGTTCGGTTCCGATTGAGACAGATTCTAAAGGAACCCATAGGAATCGTCGCTTCCATTGCACCGTATTTTCTTGGACAATTTATTACAGTGGTATAAAAGCCATGTTCTTGTCTCAGTCTAAACTAACGTCGAATCGACATTATTTCATGTTATTTATGTGTTCCCGAATCTATGCAAACGTCTGTTTTGATGAGGCCACCATAATCTGTGTATGACTCAGATTATAGATTGGTTGGCTTTAGTAGAATATCGTGATATATGGATTTCTAATGATGCAAACCGTTTGAAGTTTAGATCTCTGTAGAGTTCTGGAGAAGCTCCAAAAGTTGGTGTTTTTGTCATGCTCGAGCCGTCGCCCGAGTTTAGGGATTTTTGAAATCTCCGTCCACACAAGAAATTGAGTCTTGGAAAAGGTTTAGGATATGGGTAATGTGATTACCTAAACTTTACTCTTGGTTCCAGCTTTTAACAGCGGCGGAGGGAGAGAATTTTTGTTTTTTCCAGCGAACTAGGGTTCTGCGGAGTCTGGTGGCGCCGACCTGTTTCTTCCTAATTTTTCATTGCAACATAATTTTTATATGAATATATATATACATATTTGGAAACTTCATTTGATATGGATTCTAAACTGTATTTTTATAGAATATTTGGCTTCCGGGATAAGGAGTTATCCTCGTTGCAAAATGAAGATTTCTGCTACGGAATTTCGGTGACCGCTGGCTCTTCTACCTCATTTTATGGTCGGTTTAGATTTTTACTAAATATGAGGTTGACTTTTTTGGAATCCTTATTTGATGAGGATTCTAATTCATATTTTTTAGGATTTTTCTGAGCACGGGATATGAATAGTTATCCTCGTTGCAAAATGAAGATTTCTGCTATGGAATATCGGTAACCGCCAGCTCTTCTACCTCATTTTATGGTCGGTTGAGATCTTTACTAGATATGAAGCTGATTGTTTTGTAATTCTTATTCGATGAGGATTCTAACGCATATTTTTGCGGATTTTTCTGAGCACGGGATATGGAGATATTTTCAAGTTAAGGGGAGATATATCCCCCTGATGAACAGTGTCATCGGGCGGAGAGGCGGGCACGATGAAGCACGCCGGTGTGGCACAGTGCGCCGGCGCGTGCGACACAATGCGCCGGACCCTTGTCTAATTGATTTAAAATTGTTTAAAATAACAGTAAAATCATAAATATTGCTAGAAAATTCTAGAAAAATTCTGAAATTTTCTATAATATTATTTAAAATGTTTTAAAGTGTTTAATGGCATGTTAGATGATGTTAAGCTCTATTTACATAGATTCACTCATATTTAAACTTTAAAATTGTTTGAAATGTTTAACTTAAATAATTAGTGTCTTAATTAATTCTATAAAATGAGAATTTTTAGAATAGAAATTGGGACATTAATTTCTGACTTTGCACAATATTTGGAATGTAAAAATGTTTTAAATAGTTTAGATGTGTATGTTTATTTCATATAAATTGTTTATATGTTGTCATGTTATTTTCATGTTATTTATTTCATGAAAATTCGACGTGCATGAAATTAAGAATTTCAAAATTAAAGTATATAATTTTATGCTGATATATATGATATATCTTATATGATTATCACGTATGCGCTCTATGTTCATGTGATGAATGTTAGTGTGTATGGAGGTGATCATGGACTTAATTGTGCTTGGCTTGTGATTACTTTGAATTATGTTGGTTATGTTATTAAATGGGGCCTGCATGTGCCTCCTCTCTCTCTATACAATCTGATTGTGCATTCTACCTTCTTCCATTAATGTACTCCCCTTGGTTAAAACTAAGGTTCCTTATTAAGTTATGTACATTTATGGGTCTGTGTACCCTTAAGCCGCTTGTTAGAGTTAGAAGCCGGTTAGTGGAAGGTTGGAGAGCGAGACCACTTGGAGAAGCTCCCTTCTGAAGTGGGGGCATGCCAACTCAAGCATCTTAAGCAAGGATTTGCACCTATTGGGGTGCCTTAGGTGCATGCTTAGGGTTAAGTCCATGATCACTTGTTTTTATGCATATTTGATATGTGGTTGTGTGCTTTCTTTTATACCTTAGATATAAGTTATTCCAAAGGTATTATATATACTTAGCACATATTATTGATGAGACTAAAATAAAATTCCTCCTTGTTTTAAATTAGGTTGATAAACGTGTGACATTAAGAATGACTCACGTTGCCTTCCATTGTTATGGCCTTGATGAGTCAATCTTAGATTGGATGGGTTTGTTCCGTTTCCCACAAGACTCATTTAGCAAGGGATTGGTGATCATGGCCAAGGCATTTGCCAAACTTTGGGGTGGACCATTGCATGACCTTGTTGTGTTTCCCACAAGGGCTATGTTAAGAATCCATTCTCATAACGTAACAAGCGGATTTGACCTAACTAGAGTATATAGCTTGTTGTGTTTCCCATAAGGTTATAACTATAGAGGCTGAATGACTAAGAATTTAATGAGTTGCAATTGGTAAAATTTACTTACCTATTAAGTATGGGATGACTTGTTGTGTTTCCCACAAGGTCACCACCATAAAGTTAATAGGGTCTTAGTCCTCACTAGGATTTCATCGTGATATCCCGTCTTTGCATAATGAGTGTTATGCAAATTTGTCGAAAATTAGTGGGAGCATAAATTAGGATGAAAGACCATATCTTAATTTCATGGATGTCTACAATTTTATATTGATAAAATTATATCTCAATTGTAGAATACGATAATAAACCACCATTAGTATTGCATACTAGATGCCAAATAGCTTAATGTCTCACACTTCTTAGACCGGTTTAGAACTAAGAGAATTGTTCTCATAGTTGACCAATTAACTATCTTACTTGAGAAGTAGGTGTCTCCTAGATTATCTAATGATATGAAAGAAAGATAAGATCTTATCTTATAGACAAGATGCATTGTTTGCCTTAAACTAAATGTTAGTTTATGTGAGACATAAATTGTAGAGACAACATGGATAGATGGATATGAGATCCATCATGGCTCATCGTGATGAGATAACTAAGGGCAAGTTAGAACAACAATACATCTTAATTACTTCTTGTTGGTGAGACCAATAGAAAGAAGTAAAATTGTTAGATAGAAATAGAAGATAGTTAATAGTAAAAGAATGTGGTCAAGATAATAAAGCCAGAATTAGACAGAATTCTTACACTATCTTGATGATGGTAAGTGGAAGAGGAAGTACAAAGTGTATTGTATATAATGTAAAGGTGGAGCTTGAGAAGCTTCATGCACCCAAGTCATTGACATTTACTTGTTTTAAATACACACTTAATAGTATTAGATACTATATGTGTATATCATAATATTAGATACTATGGATGCATCTAATGGTATGAGATACCGGATATGGATCTTATATCTACAAGGAGTTGTAGATGATGACAAGTAAATGAAGGCTTAATAAAGAAGATGTTGACCTACATATGAAATGGTGCAAAAGTTGCATCATTATTAGTGGGAGGTACAAATCTTTAATAGCCTTATGGAGATGTCTTAATAATTAAGATTGCTATTATATCTTTCTACAAGAACATTATATGATTTCTTGCTTGAATAAATGTTGATTTATTCTAAGCTATGGAATTGATAGATGTTCTAAAAGATTGATTGGCATAGTGTTTGCCAGTGGGAGCTTAATGAATTGTTTAATCATATTTGATATGTTAGCTCTCATGTTATGTGTGAATACTCCTTTTTAGAGGAAATGGGTTGATTTAGATCAATCTACACTTTAGCTTTATGTAGACATGGATAATGGGTTAATGAGTTATTAGAACTTGTACATCTAGGTGTATGTTATCCCATATCTAGTAAAGCTAAACAAGAATATTTCTACTTCATTATTTCAAAGAGGATGTCTCTAGGTATGGATACATGTACTTTATGAAGTACAAATCTAAGACCTTTAAAAAATTATCTAAGATTAAGAATGAAGTAGAGATACTAATAGAAACAGTATTAGAACTCTTTGATGAGATCAAGGAGGGGAATACTTAAGTACATAATTCACATATAATTGAAGGATAATAGAATCTAATGGACACATCTTTACACATTTTAGCTTAATTGAGTAGCTAAAATGAGAAGTCATATTATGTAACACATCTTATGTAAGACATAATATGAACAATGACAAGCTTTGCAAAATTCCTCTTTGTCTAATTTTGGCTAAGTACTCATTATAACCACTTGATCTTAAGAGGTACCTTCTAAGTCTATTCTGATTATTCCATATAGGATATGAAAAAGGGGTTAAAACTTGACCTTAAGCAAGTTAAGATTTCGGAATGTCCGACCTGGTAAATAAATATAACTCTAACAAGTTGGAATATAAGACTATGAAGTGTTGGCTTGTTGGATATCCTAAGGAAACTTCTGGATATTAATATACCACCCTTATGTATAAGGGTATGTATTGCTCAGCTTGCTATATTTCTAAAGGAAAAGTTTCTTCTCAAGAAGGATAGTGGGAGCAAGGTATATATGGAAGATGTTCCAATCCCACAACCCAATGACACTTCTATTAAGGTGCTAGTTAATAATTACACATGGACAGTTCTTAGGTCTTAACTTGTGTCCATTTAACCTAAGAGATACATGAGACATATCACCGATGGATGAAATGAAACATAAGATAGAAAGGATATTGATCCTAGGATCTATATAGAACCAATATAAGATATTGATTCTAAAATGGGAAGAGACAATAAAATATGATATAAACTTTATCTATTCTAATCAAGTTTAGAACGTGATAGATCCACCTAAGGATACAGTATCCATAAGAAATAAATGGATCACTAAAGAATAGATTGGAGTGGATTAGAAGGTAGAGACCTTCAAAGGTGAGAATAGTTGAAAATGATATCATCAAAGTCAAATGGTTGACTATGATGGGATCTTTTACCTATTCCATGGATTAATCCATTCGGATTTTGATTGTTACACACTATGATTATAAGATAAGCTAATTGGATGTCAAGATAGTGTTCATCTAAGATATTTTGAGGGAACATGTGTATATGATACAACTATAGGGAATGAAGTCTCAATAACATCCAAGAAGAGTGTGTATTAAGTTTATTTATGGACTGAAGTAAAACTTTCCATAAATCGTATATAAGGTTTAATGAGATTAAATCTTATGACTTCGTTAAGAACGAAGAGAAACCTTGTGTATTCAACAAGATAAGGGGGAGTGCTGTTAGTTTCTTGACATTTTATGTGGATGACGCACTACTCATTCAGAATGAACTAGGTGTATTATCATAAGTGAGCCTAACTATCAAATTCATCCTCCAAACATAATTTGGGTTTTTGAGATCTATGGAGATAGGTCTAAAAGCAATGCTTAGTTAATGTACGTAGTCACCATATTCAAAGGGTTTGACACGATAAACTCCAAGATAGGTTTCTTACCTATGTGGTGTGGAGTTGATCTCTCTAAAGTGATAAATTTGAAGACTTATTGAGAGATAAAGAGATCACATTAATAGAGCCCTTATGCCTTTGTCATAGGGTCTATCATTTATGTGATGCTACGTACATGATGTGATTAATGTTCTAAGTGTTATGAGCATTCATTAAGCAGATCCAGGTGAGAGTCACTGGATGGTTTAGAGATATATCATTTGGTACTTCAGAAGCACTAAGATTGTATCTCTATACACTGGAGGATAAGACTTGAAGTCTTGTAGTTTTACAAACACAAGCTTCTAATCAAATAAGTTTGATATTAAGTCGGAATAATGGTGGTGCAGTGAGCTGGAAGAGTTCTATGTGATAAAACACAATAAATTCTACAACATATGTAAACAAGTTTACATAGTGGTTGCACACTACTTGAGAAGTAGTCTAGATGAAAATTTTCATCTACATATTTTATATGGGATTGTCCCATTTTTCTCTGAAAGTGTATCATTGTTTTTGAGAAAACAATGGGATAGAGCCGATGTCTCATCAAAAGTTTAGAACTTCTGTGGCGATATCATACAATCAGAGAGATTACAGCTTATAGAGATATAATTAAAGATAAAGTATCTACCGCTAATAATATCGCAGATCTACTAACTGAAGCAGTTACTTAAAGAGTGTTTAAGCTTCACCTCGCGTTGATACAGATCAGCCAGATGGGTGATTAGCTTTAGTGCAAGTAGGAGATTGATAGAAATGTATGCCCTACAAGCCAATCATATTTGATATGATTCGACATTTCTAGATATATCTTATTCAATTAATTAGGAAAATCTTTATTATAAGCTCTTATTAGATGCGAATAACATAATGAAGTCCTTGATCAAATACGATGATGATTAAATCATGATGAGATCATGATAATGAGATTGATCATCTAGAGGTACTTAATCTAAATGTTCCTAGTCATAGGATACTTGAGACGGGACATCAAAGATCCGGATAGACTAGTGTATGTGATATTTTCTCATTTGATGAAAATGACCGATCTCATTGGTCATTAGTGTTGAGACACTGTGATACACATATAGGTGCTCATTAGTTGAATGAGGTCACTGAACTGACCGAATTAGAAACCCTGAATGGTATCTTACCGAACTATAAAGCAGGGTTTTCTATCATCATGGTTGCATGGTTGGACCTTTGACCTAAGTCGCCAAATATACCTTGTTGGATGGAACTTGTGCTTTGACCATTGTCTTATGGATCACCGTATAGATGGTCTAGTATAGCGATGGATCGGGTACAAGGAAAACCCGATGGAGGTAATTGAGCGGACAACAAGGGATCATCCACTCTCGGTAAGTGAGAGTGAATGTCCTATGGGATAGTACTCTAAATCCCTAGCTTGGGTAGATAGGATAATTGGAAAAGGAGTTTTCTAATTGATTCAATTCCGAGTACAGGATCCTATAGAGTCAATACACTAAGGAGTTGACAGTCGATGCCGTACTCCTTTCTGACCGGGACACTAGATGGATGAGGGTTTATATCCATGTAGTAACTGATGATGGAAAGGCTCAATGGAGATGAGATTATCCCCATAGCCATTTGGGATCATGGGATGTGGCTTGTACCCTTCATGATCGGTAGGCCGATTAATCTGTTATCGGATAATGGATTTAATTAAATTAAATAGAATTGCTCTATTTTATTTAGGCCTCAACCAAATAGGCTATTGGGCCTAGTGGGTCACACACAAAAGGACTTATCAACAAGTACCGGGGCAAGGGTGTAATTTATAGAGATTTTGGGTTTTCATGAAAAATTCCATAATTCTCTATAAATACTAATGGTTTCAGCCAAACCCTATCAAGCCAAAAGTGAAAACCACGTCCCTAGTCTCCTCCCTACCTCCTACTCTCTCTAGAAGGTGTCCATGGTCGATGGAGCTCCGTTCGGGAAGAGTTCTCGAGGCCAGCGCGAAGGGAGAACCTGCAATGGATGAAGTTCGTGTGGATATTGCTTGAGATCGGACATTTAAACGGTTTGAAGAGCTTGAGAAGATCATCTCCTTCCTCTCCATGGGATTATATGAATCCCTATCAGGTATATTCGAACCCGATTTGATCAGTTTTCGGTTTTCGTTGTTCGGTTCCGATTGAGACAGATTCTAAAGGAATCCATAGGAATCGTCGCTTCCTCTACACCATATTTTCTTGGATGATTCCTTACACTTTCATCCGGCTAAGAGAGGAGAAGTTGGAACCTAGCAATCTCCCCACTTCCAAAGGTACCACGGTCATCTTTTCTCCATGTAATTTCTTTTCATTCTACTATATTTTGGAGTCTTTGGCTCCTAGCAACCACAAACACTAACATCCCATCCACCAAGTCACCAAAGAAAACATAAAGGCCAGAAAAGGAGATCCGGATCCGTTTCGGGTGTTTACAGTAAGTCATGAATTAAGTTTTAGATTTATAAAAAGAATATTTCAACACTCAACATAAATAGTACATTATTATTTTCATGAGGTGTTGCATGCAATGATAAAATTTGCTAAAGAGCTTATTGCACCTAACACAATCAATGAAGATCGAAATGTTCCACATCATCATAAACACCTCCATCAAAATTTTAAAGTAATAAAGATCAAGTTTTATTTGAATTATTTGAATTTTATGATGCTACTATATTTGAACACTACAGGGTGCTACTAGTGCTTTAGATAGAACTCTTATTCATGCAAATGTTCTAATAGAGACAAAAAAAAATTATAAGGGAAGAGGAAGAAATACATGTTACTAAAATGTAATAAGAGTATGTGACTTTTATATAATTTTTACATTTGTCTTTGCCGTATGGGAACAAATCGTACATGATTCAAGAGTATTACAAAAGGCAGCATTTGATGCAAACCATAGATTTCCTATTTTCGTTGTAGGTAAGTAGATAGTTGTTTTCAGTTTATTAATAAAATATCTTTTATACTACATTTTAATTTTTATATTGTTAAATTTGTGATGTACATAAATATTATCTTTGTGATGTAGCCAATGTCAACACTAGATACTTGACGTCACCAATGTAGACATGCCAAATTGGCCTGATTCGGAGCCCCAGACTCCAATTCCGTTGGCAATTTCCTTTATTTGATTGTTATCTAATCTGGATTACCTCACGGAGATGAGCTAAATACGTTGGTGGAGCCCCTCGTGAGTTGGGATTGGACCGATGATTTTCGGAATAATGCCATAACCTTCAAGCGAGAGTCACGCGTAAACTGTGAAAACACGAAGCCTGCTCAATGACCAACCTTGAAAGGTTCATAATTGAAGGTCTTGGAAGTCCCGCGTGTGTTCCGTAACATTCAGGGTTTCCAACAAGTCATTTCGGCACTCGTCGGTCTATAACAACTTCCGTTATGGTTTTTCGATATGTACTGACATGGCTATCCCGGACCACGTGCTAGGCTTTTTCGATTATCACTGGACCTTTTTAGGTCATACAGGTCTATCCTAGCCGTATATTTCATCAACTGGGGCCATACGGCCATTTCGGTCGATTTTAGGGTTTCCCAGCTTTTTCGAGCTTCGGTTCACGTTTACCAGGTTTATCTCGGATTTTTAGATGATTTCAAGTTTTTTGACCATACCGGACTTGTTCGGTCATCATTTTAAGTCATCCCAAGTTAACCCAAGATTCCTCGACTGGAACCGTGCCCTTTTCAATCTCCATCGCGGTTTTCAGCTTTCTGCGAGAGGATAAAATGGTAGAAAGCTCCCTGTAAACATCTCGGGAGTCATGCCAGTTGATTTATTGACATAAGGAGCTGTGGTTTAATTCCCTCTTTCCAACACAACAAACGGGAGCCAAATCAGACGTCCCATTTGCAAGTTATGGCCCGCGGAACACGTGAGTAGGAGAGAGAGTGTACCGCGCCCCTGCCCTCTTGAAATGGGAGGGCGCGGTCACTGCGTCCTCACACTGGGGGCGCGCCCTCAGCCCTTACCCATATTAGCGCCTTCTAAACTGATTTTTGTAAAGTTTCCCCCACTAATTATCGTTTATTTTGACCGCGCCCCCGAGTCAGGGGTGCGTTCATCTTGTCAAGTCTGATTTTTAACATGTTTACCATCAGATTCATCAAGTATCAAGCATGGACGCCCTCTCTATCCATCCTTGCTCAATATGTTTCCTTCTCTGTCAATATCCCAGACCACGCCGGAAACCACAACCGGTCCAAGTCAAATTCATTCTGTGTTCATGTTTAGCACTCCCCAAAAAGATCAAAAAAAATGTCTTGTTCTCAACCCAAATTACAGTCGAAGAAACATCCCTACTCACTCCGAAGGGTGATTTGACCCAGGAGACCACCCGGTCTCTGATTGATCTCCTTTGCCCTTCACATCCATCAGTAAATTCTGCTCCTTTCACTTCTTCTTCCTCATCTCTTTTGCCCTCATCTTCTTTAGGTTTAGTTTCCAACAAGACAAAAAACAAACGTAGGAGAGTTCCAGAAAGATACATGCATTAGTTAGCTCAGAAAAGCATAAGATGTGCCAAGCTACCGGAATATCTAGAAAATGCAATCCAGTTAGATGAGATCCGATATGAGGACCAGAACAACATTGATCAAACTTTAAGAGTCTATGATGTTCAATTGGAGAAAGATTCTGACATTGAGGACGAAGAAGAGGATTTGGCTGATGCTTATTCATCCGGTTTAAGAAGATTCGAAGAACCATCAGCCACGGTGGATGAACCAACCAAGGAACTTAAACTTCGAACACCGAAAGATCCTAAGAATATCCTCATCAGTGCCAACCTCACTCCTTTTGAAGAACAAAATCTAATGGGGGTGTTACAAGAATACAAGGACACGTTCGCTTGGACATATAAAGATATGCCAGGATTAGACAAGTCATTTGAAGAGCATCGATTAACTTTAAAACCTGAAGCTACCCCGATCAAGCAAAAATTAAGAAGATTCCACCCAAATATAGCTCTAAAGATGAAGGAAGAGGTCGATAAGCTACACCAATAAAAATTCATTAGAGTCATCCTTTATCCGCAATGGGCAGCAAATATAGTCTCGGTCATGAAGAAGGATGATGGAAAGGTTCAAATTTCCATTGACTTCAGGGACTTAAACTGAGCATGTCCAAAGGATGATTTCTCCCTTCCTCATATCGATGTCCTTGTTGATAACACAGCTGGATATGAAACTCTATCATTCATGGATGGATATTCAGGGTATAATCAAATCTAGTTAGCAAAAGATGATCAAGAGAAGACCTCATTCACTATACCTTGGGGCACTTATTGCTACGTCGTCATGCCCTTTGGATTAAAAAATGCTAGAGCAACTTATCAAAGGGCCATGGTGGCGATATTTCATGACATGATGCATAAATTTGTGGAGGTGTATGTGGATGACCTGGTGGTCAAATCACAGAGCCAAGATGAGCATGTTGAGGTGTTAAAAAGGGTTTTGCAGCGAGCCAGGGAATATAAGCTTAAAATGAACCCCAAAAAGTGCGTGTTTGGAGTATCATCCGAAAAGCTACTTGGGTTCATCGTCAGCAAAAGAGGCATTGAGATTGATCCCAATAAGGCCAAAGCCATCATTAACATGCCCCCACCAAGGAACTTGAAAGAACTGAGAGGGTTAATTGGTAGGCTACAATTTGTTCGCCAGTTTATCTCACAACACTCCCAAAGGTGCAAATCTTTCTATGAGTTAACCAAGGCGAAGGCCGAATTTAGATGGGATTCAAGATGTCAGGAGGCATTTGATGGATTCAAGAAGTATTTGTCAAGCCCACCTGTGCTCAAGCCTTCGGTACCACGCAAACCCTTGATCTTATACATCTCGATTTTGGAAGGATCTCTTGGAGCAGTATTGGCACAACTAGATGACGAAGGGAAAGAGCGAGCTACATACTATCTATCAAAGATCTTCAATCCTTGTGAGCAAAAGTATACAACCATGTGTAAACATGCCAATTTAGCCTTATTTGGTGTATAAACCCTTATTCCATTGGCAACATCTCTTTTAGACCTTCAAAATCAAGTTGAATCATTCTTTTGGACAAGCAGAGGAGTTCACTAGAAATCTGAGGAAGAGTTGTTGATCTATAATCAAATCCATTTTTCCTAAACAAGAGTCCACTCTAACTTTCATGTTGCTCTTGGTGGTCTTTGCACCAAGGTCGCGCCGCTTGGTGCTGTGCCAGATTATGCTTTTGCCAGCATATCATCTATTTGAAAATTTTTCACAGGATTCTGTGGAAATCCAATGAAGAAGTCTTCAACAGAAATAATCTTTATCTATGATTCCTCTTTTCAATGCAACAAATGGCATTCAATTCTGATCTTTCATTTGTCTTCATCATCCTTTAGAAATCAGACGCACAGTTCTGTCCACACGCAGCACCGATCAAGCCCAATTGCCTGCAAACCCAGCCCATTAGGCACATATCTGACCAATTCACGACCTTACCTTCATTTTTCATCCTCCATATCACTTGGTAAAGTATCTATAAGCTTCATGGTCTAAATTAGCATCATCTAATGATGGCAATCCAACTTGTTGTCTTATACATCAAAACTTGCTATTTTTAGACCAGATTTGTTTCCCCTTCAAGTGGAGACATATGTTAAACATGGAGAAGGTGATCCACGGTTTCCAATCCCTCTCAATCATTTGAGTAAGTTTCTAGAAGCCTCATTATGAAAATTAGCATTATTAAATGGAGGAAATCCAACCTAAGGTCGGATGTATCAAAACTTGTTATTTTTTGACCTGTTTCTCATCCCCTATAAAGGGAGACTCATATGAACGACCTAAGAGGGCATACCCATCCTCAAGCACTCTTATCCTTGTATTACAGCCACCATAGGCTCTTCCCAACCTCCCCAAATCGTCCTCTCTTTGTCCTGTTGCTCCGAGATCATCCCAAATTAAAGAAGAAGCCGGTCTATGCTCCGACGTGCTGCACTGCTGATCATCGGCTCCTACAGATCTTTCTAGTCATTTTCCGGCCTGAACTCCTTCATAAGAAGTGTGCCTCATCAATCTATGTTTCATATATAATAAATGGAGATCAATTATGACATTCCCTCATCTTTTTACGGCTTCAACACCGGCGCTGCATAGACAGATCCGAAGTCTTCTCTTCTAAGTCATCATCTTCTCAGTCTATTTCAGTACATTTAATGGTAAATTCAGCCTATACATCCTTCATATAAATTGTTCCCTGGTGAGTCCTATTTTATCTCCAACAAGAATCATTTAATTCAAATATCTATGATTCCCATAGCATGTCCTACATCAACATTGTGCTGGGAGTTTCCAGAACTTCATTGTCCAAGATCCGGCTTATCAGGTAAATTAAGATAATTTATCATAATATTAAAGCAAACTTGTCTTCATCTCAAACTACCCTCGGTGAGTTATCTTTATTTTGAAACAAACAAAACTCGATTCTGATATTGGTGTTGTCCGTTGCGATCTCTGCATCAAAGCTGCACAGTTTACATTGAATCTGTCCAACCCGGTTGCCACTTTGCCTGGGTTGTGTTGTCTTTAATCATTCATATTCTCTTTGCTAACTCTTCATTCATATCATTTAGTTTATATTTAAGCATCACTTTTATATAGTTTTGCATAATTTTATATCACAAAAAATACACAAAAAAGGGGTTAAGTCTCACCTCAATCCAGTGAGTTCGATTCCGATTGCTTCTTTCTTTCATCTTCTTTTTAAATTTACTACACTTCCCACAAGTCTAATCCTTCTCTTCACTTGTTTCTTTGTTTAATAGTTGCACAGATTGATCAAGCTAGCATCGGTTGGACTCTCCCTCATCGGTCGGCCGACGAGGAAGAAGGTTTAACCCACATATCATCTCCCGCACTAAGGTACACACGATCAACTCACCTCTTGATTTACATTCCATAAAGCGGAGCCCGCGGCTCCTGGCGACCACCTCTTTTATGTTCTCAGTCATTCTATTTCTCACTCTCCTCCCACATGACCTGAACCGTCACCGATGCTCGAGCGACGCCGTGAGATGAAAGTTCGAGGATCAATGTGAGTGTGGGACCGAGGTGAGGACTCTTTACCACTTTCCGAGTGTTTTCTGATTCACTCCCCTTTCTCCATATTCTTTCTTTCACCTTCTCTTGAGGTACCGATCTGGAACCCATTTTCAGAGTCGACACCGTAAAGAAAACCTACGCCACCCTGGTTTGGGTAGTTCAGAAGCTTAAACATTACATTCCGGCTCATGAGGTCAATCTCATTGCTCACATGAACCCCATCAAGTTTCTCCTTGAAAAATCTGTCCTGACTGACCGGTTGGCACACTGGCAAAGCTTTCTTACTCAGTTTGACATCACCTACATCCAACAGAAGGCAATCAAGGGCTATGCGATTGCTGAACATCTCACCCATCATCCCATCCCAATCTTTGATCCTATCCAATCAGAGTTCCCTGATGAAGAATTGATATCCATTCAGTCTTCCAATCTGTGGACTTTATATTTTGATGGGGCCTTAAACTCTCAGGGTAGAGAGATAGGGATTGTTCTTCTGTCACTCGAAGGTGTCACCATCCCACAGGCTTTTCAGCTCCATTTTCTAGCAACAAACAATATAGCTGAGTATGAAGCCTTGCTGGCCAGACTGGAGGCCGCTCACTTCTATGGTGCCACCGAACTGAGGGTGATTGGTGATAGTCAGTTGATTCTTCACCAAGTGCTCGCTAAGTATCGCACATCCCACCCAGGGCTTAGACTATATCAAGAACTCACTGATTATTACATCAAGTTATTCTCCAAACTCGAATTTGTCCATGTCCCTCATGCTCAAAACATTCTTACCGATGTTCTCGCTCTGGTGTCTTCACTATCTATCTCGCTAGGCCGACAGGTTAGGACGATCTATGTCCGCTGACGTACTATTTTGGCAATAGAAGATGTGCAATTTTTGAAGGTTAAAGAAGAGTTTGAAAGGAAGGAATCCATTGAGAAAAAGAAGGAGGTATCTTTGGTTGAGTTGGAGGAATTGGAGGAAGGTGAGAAGCCTTGGTATTATGAGATTCCGAATTACTGTCAAGATCAAACATATCCATTAGGGTCAATCGCCGAAGAAAAGAAAGCTATCAGAAGAGTCTTCCAAAGATACACCATCTTAGAAGAAGTGCTTTACAAAAGGAGCCTGGACGGCATTTTATTAAGATGCATAGATGAAGAAGAGGTTGAATTGGTGCTAAAAGAAGCACATTCCAAAGTGTGTGGATGCCACGTAAATGCTCAAGCTCTCGCCAAGAAGATCATCAGGCAAGGGTATTATTGGCCTACTCTGGAAGAGGATTGCTTAATCTTTGTCCGGCATTGCCATCAATGTTAACTCCATGCTGACAAGATTCACTCTCCCGCATCTTCCCATCACCCGATTCATACCCCATGGCCCTTCGCTATGCAGGATTTTGCTGTTATCGAACCCCTTGGTGACCTTAACTCCACAAATAAAACCAAATCATTCATCCTAACAGCAATGGAGTACTTCACTAAATGGGCAGAAGCGGAAGCATACGTGGAGATCAAGGCATCAACAGTCTGCACCTTCATCAAACGCAACATCATTGCCAGGTTCGGGATCCCAGGCGACATCATCACCGACAACGGACCTCAATTCATCTTTCAAGAGCTACAGGACCTTTGCAACAAGTATTGCATCAAATTGCATCATTCATCTCCGTACTATCCTCAAGGCAATGGTCAACCAGAAGCTACAAACAAAACTATGATAAAAATCATCAAGAAAACGTGTAAGTCTAACAAGTTCGTGGACTGGTCAGATAAGTTAGTTGATGCTCTTTGGGCCTACCGCACTTTTGTTCGAACCCCAACGAGTCAAACTCCCTATGCCTTGGCATTTGGGATGGAGGTAGTAGTCCCATACGAAGTACTCATTCCTTCCCTCCGAGTCCAGATCGATCGAGACATCCCGATGGATGAACGCTGATATTCCCTTCTTGCGCAACTCAAAGTCTTGGAAGAAAGAAGGCTGGCTGCTACCAAACATGTTGAATCTTACCAAAATAGACTTAAAAGATTTTATCAGAAGAGGGGGGTAGAGAGAAAATTTGAAGTCGGTGAGGTTGTGCTTAAGAGAATATTTGTTAAGTCGGGTGGTCCCCGCTCCAAACTTCAACCTAATTGGGAGGGTCCGTACGTAATCTCAGCTGTTTATCCTGGTAATTCGTACAAACTAACTAATGCATAAGGTGAGGAACTAGCTCATCACTAGAATGGTGTATACCTCAAAAAATATTTTCTTTAAAAGAAAAATAAAAAATCATACAAAAATCTGTAAAATCCAAAGGTGTGAAGGATGGTAGTAACATCTAATGCTTACTTGTTCGGTGCCCCAACTTGTCACTTAGGGAAATATGGATAGGCATCATACTACACACTACACGCCTAGATTTTGAGATCCGATGATTGGAAGTCAAAGAGAAAGCTAGGCAACACTTGGCAAAAGAAGGTCGACTCTATCCTATTCTCTTCTTATTTCGGTTCTAAATGGATGAAAGGGATTAGAATGAGGAGTATCGAAAGTGCCCATCATCTTAGTAGGAGGATGTCTCTAAAGGTTTGACTTCTTAAAACAAAAGGTGCCAAAAGATGGGCAATGACCCCTCAGGTCAGCAGAAGAATGGACCTGTCTGAATGTGTACCAACAAAAGCCCAAACGAAAAAGGCTCCAAAAGATGGGCAATGAACCCCTCAAGTCAAAATCAAGTAAAATAAAAAACATGTCTGAATGCGGGCCATCAAAGAAAATAAGCTAAAATAAAGGACATGAGGAGGTCAAATCCCAAACGGACAACGTGGGCACTAGTAGATGTAGACACGCCAAATTCGCCTAATTCAAAGCATAAAACTCATGTTTTATAGGGTAACATGTGCGATTGATCTTATAATGATGCCGGGTCATTTTAAGTTAGTTTGGAGCTTCGCCGAAAAAAATCGGATGTTTTCCGAAGTTTTCCGCAAAAAGCCGTAATTTCCGAGCGAAGGCCACACGTAAATCGTGTAAACGCAGAAGTTGGCTGAATGACCAATGCCTAATGATCATGCATTGAAGGTTATGGTCATATTCACACCCCGGACAAGTTTTGTTGCATACCGTGCCTTTCCGGTTTGCCGTCGGAGTCATTTTGACCTGTATCGGATCTTCTGTTTACTGCCCTAACTTTAGGATAAAATTCTGAAGTTTTGGAGGGTGTGATGGCTGATACGATGTCATAGAAAGCTTCTTCGTCCTGTTATCTTTCCAACGCAACAAACGGCGTTGAATTCCGAGTTCGGAAGTGTTCGCAATGGCTTCCGGAAGAAGGACGCGCGAAACCAGTCCCATGCGCCCGGGTTCCTGGTCACATGCGCCCGGGACCCAGGGCACGTGCCCATGCGCCCTACCAGTGAGGCACGTGGCCTTGTGCCCTCAAGTGAGGGCACATGCGCCCTACCTTTGAGGCACGAGGGACCCAGTTTTTCACCCGGACTCTACCACTGAACGGACGGATGGATAAGATCAGTTTTCTCGGGATTTGTGCCCTGCACCAGGGCGCATGCGCCCAGGGGTGGGGTGCAAGGCCCCTATTTTTTAGCTCCGATAAGACTGCTCGTTCGCCTATAAATGGACTCTGATTCTGGTCGTTCCAGAGGCATGGGCACGACCCCCCAGGCATCTCAAGACGTCCTAGCACCCTCCTGCATCGATTTTGTGATTTTTAGAGAGAGAATTTCGAGTTTTTAGAGAGATAAAAGTCGGTTCAAGAGAGAGGAAGGCTGTTCTGCAGGTGATCAGCCAGGTCTCTCTTCTTCGGCCTCTACAGCAGTGTGTGGACGTCTTTTGCCAGAGCTCTCTTCATCAAAGTTCTTCATCTCCAAGTCTTATTGAGTTTAAAATCGACGGCACTTGATTCCAAGGTCGGGGCTGATCGTGACGAGCATAGAAGCAAAGTCGCGCCTGGCAGATCCTGGACTGCTGCTCGGCTTTATCGACAACACAGATTTTGCGATATCTTTCTCTATTCAACTCAGAATCTTGATGTTTTTCTTCCTATCTCTTTGTTTCGTGATTCTCCATCCTCCTATCATTTTTTTACATTTTTTTGCATTACTTTTATTCTGTTAATCCGAAAAAAAAGGGGTTCGAGATAACCCGAATCCGGTCAGTTTCTAGTCAATTGTGTGTCTCATGTCATTCTCTTTACATATACTCCACTTTGTCTAGTTCTAATTATCTCTTTTACTTGTTTGTTTGTCTAGTTGCACAGAATATCAAGCACCCACCGCGTTGAGGACTCTTATTCATCGGCCGGCCGAAGAAGGAGAAGCTTTAACTCACACTCTTCACGCTAAGGTACACACGGTCATCTTTCAATTTAATTCTATAAATCGGAACCCACGGTTCCTGGCGACCACGTTTATTTCTTCTCACCCTCCTCCCACATGACCCGAACCATCTCTTTGGTGATCGAGCGACACCAAGGGATGAAAGTTCGGGGATCAATGTGAGTGTGGGACCGAGGTGAGAGTTGCTTTCCGAGTTTTAATCCTTTCTTTTCTCATCCCCTCTTGAGGTGACGATCTGGATTCACGGACTTCCCTGAAAAGGAGAGGACCCCGTCGAATTTTCAGAGTCGATAGCTTTGTGGCGACCACGGTGGGACAAGCAATGTCTTCAACCGTGGGTGCTTAGTGTTTTGTTTGCAACTAGTTCTAGTTCTAGACCGGTTCCCACGTGAGCCTTTCCTTCCTTCCACCTCTCTTAAACTTCATGCCATCTCAAAATTTCTGATTTCACCCATCTTCCATCAGATCTGAAGTGCCAAGTATGCCATTTAATTTCAGTCATTTTATTTAAGCCGGTTCCCACGTGAACCCCCTTTCTCCTTTTAAACCGGTTCCCACGTGAACCAATCTCTTTCTTTACTTCGGTTCCCACGTGAACCAAACCACTTTCCTTCAGATCTATCCCCACTTGGATCAGATCTTTATTCACCTTTAATTAGCCCCACGTGGCCCTCCTTTTGATCATTTAAACCGGTTCCCACGTGAACCACCCCTTTTTTTCCCAAAACCAGTTCCCACGTGAACCACCTTTACTTCTTACCCCAGTTCCCACATCGGTCCCCACGTGGACCACCCTTTTGCTTGGCTATCAGATCTGAACCCTATTCTTTCCATCACCTTTTCACTATCTCCATTTGGCTCACATAAGAAACAAGTCTAGATTCTAGTTTCTAGTTGCTTGTCTAGTTTCTAATTGCTTGTCTGGTGTTGATTGCTCGTTTATTTAAGTTTATGTTTTGCTCATTACTTGTTTTATTACTTGATTGCATTCTCTGCTCCTTATCTCTACCTCCTTCTTTTACACTTTTTTTAGGCGGCGGGAGCTCACTCTCCCATTTACCCCTCCCATCCAAAACACCCTCTTGGTGGATTCTGACCTCTCTTCTAGGATATTCCTTCCTAGTTGACTTGGTTGGCTTTCATCAAGGCCTCCGTAATTCCTCATACGTGGAGTATTCCTCTTCACGATCGGGTTGGTTGTACCACTCCCCAAAACCCGAAGCATCCTACGTTACCTACACGTGGTGAGATTGTGTGAAACCTAGGTCATTGGAGATTGGAGTTAGGATCCTAACCCATTTGTTGAGAGAACAATTCTTAACAAAATTCATAAACCTAAGGTTTAATCAAAATCATTGTGTAATCTTGCTTTCAAGTCTTTGCATCACTTGCTTGTCATACAAAAATTCAAACCTTTAACTTTTTGCAAAATACTAAAAAACCAAAAAAAAGTTCTTTGTTTACTTTGTCAACTTGTTTGTTTTACTTTCTCCTTGAAGTTCAATGCAACTAAGGTCTGGAAGGCATGTTGGAATGGCGGAACAAGCTGAACATCGAGAGCACGAGATGGGTCACCAACCGATTCAGTCAGAAGCGCAAGAGGTCCCTCAACTATCTGCTCCTCGTGATGTTGAACAACTTTTAGGGAGTTGTCTCTCTATACCGACCCAGAAACTTATGCCCGCATACAATCCATGGTGAAGGGCAAAATGGCCTCAGATCAGGCTGAAACCAATCAAGTTGCCTTATCTCCTCGTCCTCTAGTTCAACCACCACTCATTCAGTCACCCTTTGTTCAACCTCCTGTTGTTCAACAATCTATGATTCAACCACCTGTTGTACAACAATCTATGATTCAACCATCTGTAGTTCAACCCTCTATAGTTCAACCATCTGTGGTTCAACCCTCATTTGTTCAGCCATCTTATTTTAACCATGTTGCTCCCCCAATCCACCAAGCCATGGGACAATCCTCAAGTCATGCTCCTCAATTCCAGAACCATGTCTCTAACCATATACCCCAACCAGTAAACCAAGAACCTGCTCTCACCCAGGCGATCATGGATCAGCTCACCCAGATGAATGAACGTTATGAAGAGCTGAGATGTCGCCTGGACTCCAAGTCAGTTCCTGAGATTTCCATTCCTTCTTTGCCAGTCCTACACCTGCCACCTTCTGAGCTACCAGTTTATCGCCGCTACAATGGTACAGGCAACCCTTTTCTCCACTTAAAAGATTTTCTCTACGAATCCTCATTCTGGAAAGATGATCGTAAGGTTCTTGCCTTCTTGTTCCGTCGATCATTAGAAGGGTCTGCATTGGAATGGTTCTACTCACTCGACTCCTTTGAGGCAGGAGACTTCGATATTGTTAAGACCAAATTCTTGCAAAGATACAGAGACCTGGTGGCACCAGCATGCTCCATTACAGACTTGATTGCTGAGAAGATGAAGCCCGAAGAGGACTTCATAAAGTTTGCTGATCGCTGGAGGGGAATGGCAGAAAAATTGACAGATGTGATTTCTGAAGGGGAACAAGTAAAGATGCTTATTGGCAACACTACACCTGCCTTGAGGAATGTCTTGATCATGCACCGTCCTACCACCATGAATGAACTTTATGACAGTGCCCGATACTTGCAAGCCCACTTCAAGGATGCCACCATGATAAACCCTTTTGATCCTAAACCAAGAAACTTCAGGAAAACTACCTCTGCACCAGTTGGGCCTACAACCGAGGGAGTGGTCAACAACGAAACAATAAACACTGTGGGCAACCAGGGAGGGAACCGTCAAAACCAGTACAGGAACCCACCACAAAACCATTCCTATTACCCCCCTCAACAACAGGCTAGGCCACAACAACCCCGACAACCACAACAACCACCTCAGCCAGTAGCACAACCCCAGCAACCTCGGGCACCGCCACCACCCAATCAAGCACCACGAAGGGGAGGTCCTAGGAGAGAGAACTACCAGCAACTCCCTTACTCTTTGACCGACATCTTCAATGTACTCACGGCAGAGAAACAGTTGGAATTACCCAAGGAAAGAAAGGTTTGGCCAACAAATGTGGATATGTCCCGATACTGTGCTTACCACCGGTGTCCTGGTCACACTGTTGAAGTGTGCTTTCAATTCAAAGATTACATCCACGATCTGAATGACCAAGGCAGCATTGATTGGGCCCAAATGGGGGAATGCATACAAGCTATGAAGGCTAGGCAGCAGCAGCGGCAGCGTCCACCAGCTCAACCTCAACAACAACCTGGCTTGGGGATTGTCCATAATCCGCTCCCATTACATGCTCCTTCTCCAGCACCGGCACCAGCACATCCAAATCCAGGAATTGGTCTAGTACACTCCATTGTCCAGGGAGATGCCAGTCGTGCTCAAGGTTGGTGACTAGAAAACAACAATACAACCATGCCAGTCAACTCAGCTAGGCCCCCTCCTAGACAAATAATTCGTGCAGCTGCTACTCCACAACCACCACCAAATTCAATAACCCAACCATTGGCTGCCACTTCTTCTCGCCGACCTATCATTAGGCCATCCCCCTCCTTAACTACACCTCCTTCAACCATTGCCACACACCGGCCCTTGCTCATCCGACCACCACAATCACCACCAAACCTGAACCCCCAGCTTACGAGCTCTACCACTCCAAAACCCCAACCTATCATACCACCACAACCTACACCTTCATTAAACTCATCGACCACTCCTGCACCCCGGCCTCTTCTTATTAGGCCACCAGTATCACCATCACTACCATTTCCAAATCCTACCCCTCTACCAACTAACCCCACCATCCCAGAACCATCAATACCATTACCTATCATACATGCACCTACACCACCTGTTCCACCACAACCCACCCCAGTTAACCCATCACCTCTACCTGACCGCCAAATAGCCCCGGTGCTTCGGAGTGGGAGGATGTTCCACCGGCTCTTTCCCCAAGCTGGTACTCAACCGCAGGATCAAGTGGAGGAGGAACAAGTTGAAGAGCCATTGCCAGGCACGGCATATGATCTGTTAAAACATTTAGATAAAACACCAGCCCGTATTTCCATACTTGAGTTGATCAAAAGATCAAAGGTGCACCAGGAGATTCTACAGCAGTACTTGCAAAGGGTCATGGTGAATGAAGATCTCCCACCTGAGAAGATCACTACAGTGTTGGCCCCTAGAAGTGAGCACCCAACACTCACTTTCTCTCAGGAAGAATTAGCAGATCCAGAATTCAGGAGATATGCGTTGCATGTGGCCGTAGTTATCTGTAATATTGAAGTGAAATCATGTTTGGTTGACACTGGAGCTTCTATCAATGTTATGCCGCCAGAAACTTTGCAGTTGTGTGGCATTTCTGAGCAAGAAATCCAGCCATCCTGTGCCATGGTGACAGCCTATGACAACTCCAAGAAGTCTGCACGTGGGGTGGTCGCGCTAGAAGTCAAACTTGGACCATGTACGGTCACAACAGAATTTCATGTTCTAGAATTGGATCCAACTTTTCGGGCTATACTTGTGAGGCCATACTTGGAGGCAATAGGAGCTGTAGCTTCAACAAACCACCAGTGCATAAAGTTTCCCTTTAAAGGACAGGTGGTCAAGGTGACTAGCATGCCTATAAGGGACGAGCTGAACGATGCTTCTTTACCCCTAGGTCTGTCAATACAACCCCAGATCTCAGTGGGAGAATTGCCAGAAGTCAGATGCATGACCGCCTCCCTACCAGACACACTGGGATGGTGGATGATGATGAAATTGGGCTATCAGCCTGGAAGAGGTTTAGGCAAGGATCTTCAAGGGATCACTCAGCCTATTGAAACTGTTAAAAGGCCACGCAGGCAGGGGTTGGGATACAAAGAGGGTTCCATCCCAAGAAGGATCTTCCAGCCAGGATATGCCATGGGACTCCACACCTTCTTTATCAAAGGGGAGACCATGATGATGGCTGAAGATGGCAAAAGTTCCGTGATAGCTGTCAAGAGAAGGAAAGTTGCAGACGAAGAAGAAGAAGACTTGGAAGACTTATGCTTATCTTTGACTCGTCTGTTCTCAAGTGGGGAAGAGCACCAGGAATCACCCAAGGGCAGACCAATATTGGATCATCTGGTTGAGCATACCACCCAAGTCAAAACCATTCCACGAGGTCCAAATACAACAATGCCATGTTTGAACCTCATACCTTTATTCCTAGATCTTTTGGATGGGCTTCAGGGCCCACTTACCCACTTTGGGCCCATGTGCCCTCTTCAACCTTCTACTCTTGCTGGGCCAGCTTGCCCATTTGCTTCCCTCATCAACTTCAGAACTGAGGGCTTTTCTCAACATGGGCTCACATGCCCGTTTATTTCTATGATCGGGTCCACGTACCCGTTTACCTTTTTCATCAGTTTTGGACCCATGTGTCCATTTTCTATTACCGTTGGGCCCACGAGCCCCTTCTTTCCCTTTATTCTTAAGTTTTTCTCTCTATTAATTCAGTCATCTTTTAGCAAGCCTCGAGTCACTCAGACTCATTCTATCTTTTTACTTGAAATTTCCAAAAAAAAAAAAAAAACGTCTTCTCTGAAACTCACATTTCCATCGAGGAGACGTCTCTACTCATCCCAGAGGGCACTCCCAATCAGGGATCCCTCTTTTCTGAATCATTGATCGATTTGCTCGATCCTCCCTCCACCCTTGGTCCTCTACATTTCGGTTCTTGAGAACTCTCTTGGGGCAGTCCTTGCACAAGTTGATGAAGAAGGGAAAGAACGAGCTACTTATTACTTGTCTAAGATGTTTGATGCTTGTGAGCTGAAGTACACTGTGGTAGAAAAGACCTGTGCTGCTCTTGTTTGGGTGGTTCAGAAACTCAAACATTATTTCTTTGCTCACCAAGTCAAGCTCATTGCTCGTATCAATCCCATTAAGTTTCTCTTAGAGAAGACAGTTTTGACTGATCAGTTAGGGCGATGGCAGAGTTTCTTATCCCAATTTGATATCACTTATGTCCCACAGAAGGCAATTAAGGGTTATGCTATTGCTGAACACCTTGCCCATCATCCCATACCCATCTTTGACCCAGTCCGGTCGGAGTTCCCGGATGACGACCTAATGTCAGTTCGATCTTCCAATCTTTGGACATTATATTTTGACGGGGCTCTGAACTCTTATGGTTGAGGGATAGGTATTGTCCTTCTGTCACCTGAAGGTGTCACTATTCCACAGGCTTTTCAGCTTAACTTTCCAGCAACCAACAACATAGCTGAGTATGAAGCCTTGCTGGTCGGGCTGGAGGCCGCTCATTTCCATGGTGCCACCGAACTGAGGGTGATAGGTGATAGTCAATTGATCCTACGCCAAGTCCTATCCAAATACCGAACTTCCCATCCAAACCTCAAACCCTACCAGGAGCTCACCACCTGCTACATCAAGCTATTCTTCAAACTCACCTTTGTCCATGTCCCCCGTTCTCAGAATATCCTCGCCGATGCCTTAGCTTCACTAGCTTCATCTCTATCTGTCCCGCTAGGCAGGCAAGTGCGGACTATCCACATCTGTAAGAGGACAATTCCAGCAATTGAGGATGGACGTTTTCTGAAGGTTAAGGAAAGATTCAACAGAAAGGAATACTTAGAACATAAAGAAGAAATCTCCTTGATTGAGTTGGAAGAATTAGAAGAAGGTGAGAGACCTTGGTATGACGAGATTGCGAGGTATTGCCAAGATCAGTCATATCCACCTGGATCAACCACCAAGGAAAAGAAGGCAATCAGAAGAGTATCCCAGAGGTATACAATCCTAGGAGGAGTGCTCTACAAGAGAAGCCTAAGTGGAATCTTACTCAGATGTCTTGATGAAGAAGAAGCCGAGTTGGTGCTGAAGGAAGCACATTCTGGAGTTTGTGGTGGTCATATGAATGCCCAAGCCCTTGCCAAGAAAATCATCCGACAAGGGTATTATTGGCCAACTCTTGAAGAAGACTGCTCCATCTTTGTCCGGCATTGTCATTCTTGTCAACTCCATGCCGACAAGATTCACTCTCCCGCATCTTCCCTTCATCCAATTCATGCCCCATGGCCTTACGCCATGTGGGCCTTTGATATCATTGGCCCCTTGAGTGACCTCAACTCTGAAATGCGCTCAAAATCATTCATTCTGACGACAACGGAGTACTTCACAAAGTGGGCTGAAGCGGAAGCATTCGTGGAGATTAAAGCGTCAACAGTCTGCTCCTTCATCAAGCGCAACATCCTGGCAAGGTTCGGGATCCCCAGCGACATCGTCACCGATAATGGGCCACAATTTCTTTCTCAAGATCTGCGTGATCTTTGCAACAGGTATTGCATTTCATTGCATCATTCATCACCATACTATCCTCAAGGCAATGGTCAAGCAGAAGCCACCAACAAAACCTTAATCAAAATCATCAAGAAATCTTGTAAGTCTAGCAAATTTGCCAACTGGCCTGATAAGCTTGTAGATGCTCTATGGGCTTATCGTACTTCTGTAAGGACTCCCACTGGACAAACCCCGTATGCTTTGGCATATGGGATGGAAGCAGTGGTCCCTTATGAAGTATTACTTCCATCTCTAAGAGTACAGCTCGACAGGGATATTCCTGTTGATGAGAGACAAGAATCTCTCCTTGCACAGCTTGAACTCTTGGATGAAAGAAGGCTAGCCGCCACCGAGCACGCCCGGACTTATCAGAATAGACTCAAAAGGTTTTATCAAAAGAGGGTGGTCGAGAGAACATTCGAGATCGGTGAGATGGTAGTCAAACGCATATTCGTTAAGCCAAGGGGTCCCCGCTCCAAGTTGCAACCTAACTGGGAAGGGCCTTTTGTAATCACTGAAAAGTATCCAGGTAATGCATATGAACTGACTAATGCAGATGGAGAAAAATTGAATCATCCTTGGAATGGAGTTTACCTCAAAAAAGTACTTTCCATAAAAATGGAGAAACCACTGGTATAATCTCAAGTCATCGATCCTAGGTTGTTCGTGAGAAGTCAAGGGTAGGTACCATCCTACACACACAACACTTCCCGATCCTAGAATCCAGACAACCCGATACGTGTGAAAGGCAAGGCAGAAATCTAGAAATGGAAGAAATACCCTTACCCTATTCTCTTCTACTCGGTCCAAGATAGGGAGAAAAGATTAGAGCGGGGTAGTATCGAAAACACTCCCACCCTAGTAGGAGGCCGTCTCATAGGGTACAAAAGGGTGCCAAAAGATGGGCAATGAACCCCTCAGGTTAGAAAAAGAAAAATGATCAGCCTGTCTGAATGAGTACCCAGAATGATAGTCAAGGCAAAAGGCACTAAAAGATGGGCAATGTCCCCACGGGTCAAAAACCTGTCCAGATATGTGCCACATACAGAAAAGAGCAAAAGACAAAGAAAAACCCAAAGAGGCCGAACCCCAATGGGTAATTTGAGTGAGAGTAGAGAAATCCCTCTCAACATCTTCAAACCCTATCAAGGACTTCCTCTATACTCTTCCTCCTTAAACCCCTTGGGTAGGGTAAACCGACCAAATCCAGGTGGAACCCGAGCCGATCAAAGGAAGAAGGTTAGAAGGATTCTAGGTAGGGAACTTTATTTTTGCACGTGGCATCTACCACTTGAGTCTTGACAAACCCCAAAGACCGATGACTTGTCTCAAATACTAGCATTTTCTCCCCCCAAAAAAATAAATATTTCAAAAATCCAAAAAAAATGCATATTTCAAAAACCCAAAAAATTGCATATTTCAAAAAAACCAAAAAAAGGAATATTTCAAAAACCCAAAAAAATGCATATTTCAAAAACCCAAAAAAATGCATATTTCAAAAACCCAAAAAAATTGCATATTTCAAAAATCCATGAAAATCAACAAAAAAATGATTGTTTTCAAGAAAACCCAAAAAAAAATGCTTAGTCATGATCATTGCCTTAGTCGCATCCATGTTTATTTGATTGTCATGCATATTTCCATTCCTGCATTGCATATCCTTTTTACTTTAATTACCTTGTTAAGAAGGCTCTTCTCTTTGACCTAAGTCAAAGTTGACCATAATGGGCAAAGGGATGAGTCCCGATGAAGATCTGATCTCCTTCTATCAAGTGTTTCAGGCATTTCAATGTAGAAGAGGAGAAGATTCACACCACGACAGGTAAGTTCTCTCAACCCTTACCACCAATTCATTTTAGTCATTTGTTTTATTCCACCTTGTTAAGAAGGCTCCTCCCTTTGACTTAAAATCAAGGCAAACGATGAATAGGCAAAGGGATGAGTCATAATGAAGATTTAATCATTTTCATTAAGTGTTTGCAGGGGCTGAAGAAGCAAAAAAAGAAGGGTGATCAGGTACAATTTTTTTCAAAAAAAAAAAAAATTTGGCCTCAGGGCGCATGTGCCCTCATCTGGGGGCACATGGCTAGGTGCCCCACCCCAGGGCGCATGGCCAGGTGCCCCCGATCGGGGGCACATGGACAAAAAAATTCGAAAAATTCATAAAAATCTCAAAAATTCAGAAATTGTCTATAATGTTAAAAATGACATTTTTGCTAAAGGAACCATCATCAAAAACACTGTTTTGACCTCAAAATGATGGTTCTAATAGTAAAATCTTCAGTTAATCATTTCATGAACAACCTGCTTCATATGACAATTCTGTCTGTTGGGTACTAACCAGAAATGTGCAGGCAACATTTTCAGTCCTAACAGGTGAATTGGAAAGATCAGTGTTCCCCAAGGAACGTCATGCCAACCTTGTGGAGAAAAGAGAGGAAGCGGTACCTATCGCGGTGCTGTATTCTGTCAGAAGGCAAGACAAGGATGGACCAGAGATGCTGATGAATCAGGCAGTCGATGCAAGTCGGTAGACCATGCCTAAAGACTTCACTCAAATCCACATTCTCATCAATCTCACATCACCACCATCACTTCATTTTTGCACTTCACATCCCTCCTACTATCTGTCACTTAGCTATGCTAGGTCCATTTTATATGTATTATATGCATTAATGTTGAAGACCTTGAGCGTGAAGATGACTGGGCCCGAGGTCCCCTTCAACAAAATATACGACGGCTTGGTCATTTCTTCACACTCACGGATAAGCCAAAATTGAACATTGGAGGGACGATGGTTCCTAATCGGGTGTCTTGACCTCCAATAGACAATCTATATCTTCAACTATTTTCTACATAATTTTCTATGTTTTCACATCCATCTCCTTTTTCATTCTTCATCATTACCAATTTTATCTCTTCATGTTTTATTCCTTTCTTTTTATTCCACCATGTTTTATTCTTTCCTTTCTTTTATCCCACCATGTTTTATTCTTTCCTTTCTTTTATCCCACCGTGTCTTTTATTTTATCCCACCGTGTCATGCCATTGTTTCTTCTTTCCCATCATTCTATGTTAGTCCCACCGTTGTCTTTCAATCACACTATGGCTTAAGTCTGTTCGGTCTTTTTCCGAATACTTGATTTTCTGCTAGAGCGTGATTCATGGTTTTCACGATACCCGAGCAATGTTGTTTTGCTTAAAACGAACCCTTTTAGAACTTGAGGTTCTTCCACTCAGAATTAAACTGAGTATTTTGGTGAAACTTGAATGAACTTGAGATTCCAAATATGATGGATTGGTATTCTTTTCATTTTAAGATCAACTTCTCTTTCAAAACAAACTTTAGCCCATCACAGTACAAGAACACCGCAAAGTTCGGGTTGCTGGCTGATGATGAACCTACGAATTTGGGGACTCCTCACCACGCTGAGGGTTGGCTACATCCTTTTATCCTTTATCATTTACTTTTTCATCTCTCGTGCCAAGGGCATGTCTTTTACCAGTCAATTATGTGAGGTTTTGATAGAATATGAAAGCGATCTAGAATACTCAGAGAGATTCATATTGCTGGATCGGGTAGATAAGCGTGTCTATATCTACACCTTGATGCCACCTTTTCAGTCCATCACCATTCCATTCCACTACATTCATCTACGTTCACTTGCATTCCATTACAATTCACTACAAATCACTCCGCTTCATTACATGCCACTCCCTTACAAAGCCGATATCAAGGCGAGACAAGCTGTAGACACGCCAAATTCGCCTAATTCAAAGCATAAAACTCATGTTTTATAGGGTAATATGTGATATTGATCTTATAATGATGCCGGGTCATTTTAAGTTGGTTTGGAGCTTCGCTGAACAAAATCGGATGTTTTCCGAAGTTTTTCGCAAAAAGCCGTAATTTCCGAGCGAAGGCCACACGTAAATCGTGTAAACGCGGAAGTTGGCTGAATGACCAATGCCTAATGATCATGCATTGAAGTTTATGGTCATATTCACACCCCGGACAAGTTTTGTTGCATACCGTGCCTTTACAGTTTGCCGTCGGAGTCATTTTGACCTGTATCGGATCTTCTGTTTACTGCCCTAACTTTAGGATAAAATTCTGAAGTTTTGGAGGATGTGATGTCTGATACGATGTCATAGAAAGCTTCTTCGGCCTGTTATCTTTCCAACGCAACAAACGGCGTCGAATTCCGAGTTCGGGAGTGTTCGCAATGGCTTCCGGAAGAAGGACGCGCGAAACCAGTCCCATGCGCCCGGGTTCCTGGTCACATGCGCCCGGGACCCAGGGCACGTGCCCATGCGCCCTACCAGTGAGGCACGTGGCCTTGTGCCCTCAAGTGAGGGCACATGCGCCCTACCTTTGAGGCACGAGGGACCCAGTTTTTCACCCGGACTCTACCACTGAACGGACGGATGGATAAGATCAATTTTCTCGGGATTTGTGCCCATGCGCCCTCACTGGGGGGCGCATGCGCCCTTCAGTGGGGCGCATGCACCCAGGGGTGGGGCGCAAGGCCCCTATTTTTTAGCTCCGATAAGACTGCTCGTTCGCCTATAAATGGACTCTGATTCTGGTCGTTCCAGAGGCATGGGCACAACCCCCCAGGCATCTCAAGACGTCCTAGAACCCTCCTGCATCGATTTTGTGATTTTTAGAGAGAGAATTTCGAGTTTTTAGAGAGAGAAAAGTCGGTTCAAGAGAGAGGAAGGCTGTTCTGCAGGTGATCAGCTAGGTCTCTCTTCTTTGGCCTCTACAGCAGTGTGTGGACGTCTTCTGCCAGAGCTCTCTTCATCAAAGTTCTTCATATCCAAGTCTTATTGAGTTTACAATCGATGGCACTTGATTCTGAGGTCGGGGCTGATCGTGACGAGCGCAGAAGCAAAGTCGCGCCTGGCAGATCCTGGACTGCTGCTCGGCTTTTTCGACAACACAGATTTGGCGATATCTTTTTATATTCAACTCAGAATCTTTCTGTTTTTCTTCCTATCTCTTTGTTTCGTGATTCTCCATCATCCTATCATTTTTTTACATTTTTTTGCATTACTTTTATTCTGTTAATCCGGAAAAAAAAAGGTTAGAGATAACCCGAATCCGGTCAGTTTCTAGTCAATTGTGTGTCTCATGTCATTCTCTTTACATATACTCCACTTTGTCTAGTTCTAATTATATCTTTAACTTGTTTGTTTGTCTAGTTTCACAGAATATCAAGAACCCACCGCGTTGAGGACTCTTCTTCATCGGCCGGCCGAAGAAGGAGAAGCTTTAACTCACACTCTTCACGCTAAGGTACACACGGTCATCTTTCAATTTAATTCTATAAATCGGAACCCACGGTTCCTGGCGACCACGTTTATTTCTTCTCACCCTCCTCCCACATGACCCGAACCATCTCTTTGGTGATCGAGCGACGCCAAGGGATGAAAGTTCGGGGATCAATGTGAGTGTGGGACCGAGGTGAGAGTTGCTTTCCGAGTTTTAATCCTTTCTTTTCTCATCCCCTCTTGAGGTGACGATCTGGATTCACGGACTTCCCTGAAAAGGAGAGGACCCCGTCGAATTTTCAGAGTCGACAGTAGAAAACAAGTTTGACATCCCTGAACTCTACTAAGGACTTACCACCAATCCATTTTCTTCTTTATCCTTATGGGAAGGGTCGACCAACTAGGTCCAAGAAGAGCCATAGCCTATCGTAGGCGGAAGGTCAGAATATTCCGAACGAGGCACTTCCTCACACGTGATGCCTACTCTTAACTCTTAGATTATGATGAGGGACAATTACAACAAGCAAGGCAAAGGAGGAGATGGTCGTGTCCTTCACACCGAACAAAACAAAAAATCGAATACTTCAAAACACCAAAACAAATTCACAAAATCAAAAACTCCTAAAAATTGAATATTCAAAACACCAAAAAAATGATGAAAATGCCAAAATACTAAAACATTATAAAACCATCAAAACCCAAACAAATCAAAAAATCTAAAAACATCTAAAAATTTGCTTTCTAATTGGCTAGTTGCCTTTGCATTCATGTTTAATTTTAGTCCTGCATGCTTCCTTTTGTGCATATTTATGTTTTTCTATAATCTTTACCTTGATAAAGCCTATGTCCCTTGACAAAAGATCAAGGCAACTTTTCCCTCTCGTTGCAAGGGACTAAGCCTAAATAAAGTTCTAATCGCCCTTTGAGTGGACGTAGGTGTCGACTCTGAAAATTCGATGGGGCCTTCTCCTTTTCAGGGAAGTCCGTGAATCCATATCATCACCTCAAGAGGGGATGAAAAAAGAAAGGAATAAAACTCGGAAAGCAACTCTCACCTCGGTCCCACACTCACATTGATCCCCGAACTTTCATCCCTTGGCATCACTCGATCACCAAAGAGACGGTTCGGGTCATGTGGGAGGAGGGTGAGAAGAAATAAATTAAGACATGTGGTCACTAGGAACTGTGGGTTCCGATTTATAGAATTAAAATGACCATGTGTACCTTAGCGTGAATAGTGTGGGTTAAAGCTTCTCCTTCTTCGGCGGGCCGATGAAGAAGAGTCCTCAACGTATGGGTGCTTGATATTCAGTGAAACTATACAAACAAAAAAGTGAAATAGATAATTAGAACTAAACAAAGTGGAGTATATGTAAGGAAAATAACATGAAACACACAATTGACTAGAAACTGACCGGATTCGGGTTATCTCTAACCCCTTTTTTTATTTTTTGAATAAACAGATTAAAAGTAATGAAAAAAATGTAAAAAAATTATAGGAGGATGTATAATCACTAAATAAAGAGGTAGGAAAAAGAACAGAAAGATTCTGAGTTGAATAGAGAAAGATATAGCCAAATCTGGGTTGTCGAAAAAGTCGAGCAGCAGTCCAGGATCTGCCAGGCGCGACTTTTCTTCTACACTCGTCACGACCAGCCCTAACCTCAGAATCAAGTTCTGTCGATTGAAAACTCAAGAAGACTTGGAGATTAAGAACTTTAATGAAGAGAGATTAGGCATAAGACGTCCACACACTGATGTAGAGGCCAAAGAATAAAGACTTGACTGATCACCTGCAGAACAGCCTTCCTCTCTCTTGAACCGACTTTTCTCTCTCTAAAAACTCGAAATTCTCTATCTAAAAATCACAAAATAAATTCAGGAGGGTGGTTGGATGTCTTGAGATGCCTGGGGGGTCATTCTCATCCCTTTGGAATGACCAGAATCAGAGTTTATTTATAGGAGAACAGACAGTCTCATCAAGACTAAAAAATAGGGGTCCTTGCGCCCTACCCCTGGCGCATGCGCCCTGGTGCAGGGTGCATGCGCCCCACTGAGGGGCGCATGTTTCCCCCAGTGAGGGTGCATGGCACTATTCCTGAAAAAAAGGTCTTATCCTGTCGATATGTTCAGCAGTAGAGTCCTAGTGAAAAACTGGGTCCCTCATGCCTCAAGGGTAGGGCGCATGTGCCCTCAAGTGAGCGCACAAGGTCATGTGCCTCATTGGTAGGGAGCATGGGCACGTGCCCTGGGTCCCGGGCGCATGTGACCAGGAACCCGGGCGCATGGGACTGTTTTTGCGCGTCCTTCTTCCGGAAGCCATTGTGAACACTCCCGAACTCGGAATTCGACGCCGTTTGTTGCGTTGGAAAGATAACAGGACGAAGAAGCTTTCTATGACATCATATCAGCCATCACACCCTCCAAAACTTCAGAATTTGGTCTGTAAGTTAGGGCAGTGAACAGAAGATCCGATACTGGTCAAAATGACTCCGACGGCAAACCGGAAAGGCACGGTATGCAACAAAACTTGTCCGGGGTGTGAATATGACCATAACCTTGAATGCATGATCATTAGGCATTGGTTATTCAGCCAATTTCCATGTTTACACGATTTACGTGTGGCTTTCGCTCGAAAATTATGGCTTTTTGCGGAAACTTCGGAAAACATCCGATTTCGTTCGATGAAGCTCCAAATCAACTTAAAAAGACCCGGCATCATTATAAGATCAATCATACATGTTACCCTATAAAACATGAGTTTTATGCTCTGAATTAGGCGAATTTGGCGTGTCTACAGCTTGCCTCGCCTTGATGTCGGCATTGTAAGGGAGTGGCATGTAATGAAGCGGAGTGATTCAAAGTGAACTGTAATGGAATGCAAGTGAACGTAGATGAATGTAGCGGAATGGAATGATGATGGACTGAAAAGGTGGCATCAAGATGTAGATATAGACACGCTTATCTACCCGATCCAGCAATATGAATCTCGCTGAGTATTCTAGGTCGCTTTCATGTTCTATCAAAACCTCACATAATTGATTGGTAAAAGACATGCCCTTGGCACGAGAGATGAAAAGGTAAATGATAAAGGATAAAAGATGTAGCCAACCCTCAGCGTGGTGAGGAGTCCTCGAATTCGTAGGTTCAAAAGGGCTAAAGTTTTTTAAAAGAGAATTTGATCATAAAATGAAAAGAATACCAATCCATCATATTTGGAATCTCAAGTTCATTCAAGTTTCACCAAAATACTCAGTTTGATTCTGAGTGGAATAATTTCAAGTTCTAAAAGGGTTTGTTTAAGCATAACAAAATTGCTCGGGTATCGTGAAAACCCTGAATCATGTTCTGGCAGAAAACCCGGTATTCAGAAAACGACAAAACAGACTTAAGCCATAGGGAGATTGAAAGATAATGGTGGGACTAACATAGAATGATGGGAAAGAAGAAACAATGGCATGACAATTGCCATGACATGGTGTGATAAAATAAAAGACATGGTGGGATAAAATAAAGGAAAGAATAAAACATGATGGGATAACATTGGTAATAATGAAGAATGAAAAAGAGATGGATATAAAAACATAGAAAATTATGTAGAAAATAGTTGAAGATATAGATTGTCTATTGGAGGTCAAGACACCTAATTAGGAACCATCGTCCCTCCAATGTTCAATTTTGGCTTATCCGTGAGTGTGAAGAAATGACCATGTCGTCGCAGATTTTGTTGAAGGGGACCTCGGGCCCAATCATCTTCACGCTCAAGGTCTTCAACATTAATGCATATAATATGTATCAAATGGCCCTAATATAACTAGGTGGAAAATGTTAAAGGTGATGTGAAGTGCAAAATGGCGTGTTGGTGATGATGTGAGGTTGATGCGAAGCTGAGTGAAGTCTTCAGGCGTGGTCTATCAACTTGCATCGACCGCCTGATTCATCAGCATCTCTGGTCCATCCTTGTCTTGTCCTTATGACAGAATACAGCTCCACAATAATGTTTAGCTGGGTGGTGCTTCCTCTCTTTTCGCCACAAGGTTGGCATGACGTTTTCTTGGGGAACACTGATCTCGCCAATTCACCTGTTAGGACTAAAAAGGTTGCCTGCACATTTTTTGTTAGTACCCAATAGACGGAATTGTCATATGAAGCAAATTGTTCCTGAAATGATCAACTGAAGATTTCACTATTAGAACCATCATTTAGAGGTTAAAACAAAGTTTCTTATGATGATTCCTTTAGAAAAAATGTCATTTTTAACATTATAGACAATTTCTGAATTTTTGAGATTTTTCTGAATTTTTTGAATTTTTTGTCCATGTGCCACCGATCGGGGGCACCTGGCCATGCGCTATGGGGTGGGGCACCTGGACATGGGCCCCCAGATGAGGGCACATGTGCCCTGAGGCAATTTCTTTTTTTGTAGAAAAAAATTGTACCTGATCGCCCTTCTCTTTTTGCTTCTTCAGCTCCTGAAAACACTTAGCAAAGATGATTAAATCTTCATTATGACTCATCCCTTTGCCTATTCATCATTTGCCTTGATTTTGAGTCAAAGGGAGGAGCCTTCTTAACAAGGTAGAATAAAACAAATGACTAAAATGAAATGTAAGGGTTGAGAGAACTTACCTGTCATGGTGTGAATCCTCTCCTCTCCTGTATTGAAATGCCTGTAACACTTGATAAAAGGGGATTAGATCTTCACCATGACTCATCCCTTTGCCTATTATAGTCAACTTTGACTTAGGTCAAAGGGAAGAGCCTTCTTAACAAGGTAATTAAAGTAAAAAAATGGATATGCAATACAAAAATGGAAATATGCATGACAGTCAAATACACATGGATGCAACTAAGGCAATGATCATGATTGAGCAAAAATATTTTTTTTTTGGTTTTCTTGAAAACAATCATTTTTTTTGGTATTTTCAAAAGCATTCAATTTTTTGTATTTTTAAAAATATGTATTTTTTTGAATTTTTTGAAATATTTGTTTTGTTTTGTTTTTGAAATATGCATTTTTTTGGGTTTTTGAAATATGCATTTTTTTGGGTTTTTGAAATATGCATTTTTTTGAGTTTTTTGAAAAATTCCTCTTTTTGTGGAGAAAATGCTAGTATTTGAGACAAGTCATCGGTCTTTGGGGTTTGTCAAGACTCAAGTGGTAGATGCCACGTGCAAAAATAAAGTTCCCTACCTAGAATCCTTCTAACCTTCTTCCTTTGATCGACTTGGGTTACACCTGGATTTGGTCGGTTTACCCTACCCAAGGGGTTTAAGGAGGAAGAGTATAGAGGAAGTCCTTGATAGGGTTTGAAGATGTTGAGAGGGATTTCTCTACTCTCACTCAAATTACCCATTGGGGTTCGGCCTCTTTGGGTTTTTCTTTCTTTTTTTGCTCTTTTCTATGTGGCACATATTTGGACAGGTTTTTGACCCGTGGGGACATTGCCCATCTTTTAGTGCCTTTTGCCTTGACTATCATTCTGGGTACTCATTCAGACAGGTTGATCATTTTTCTTTTTCTAACCTGAGGGGTTCATTGCCCATCTTTTGGCACCCTTTTGTACCCTCTGAGACGGCCTCCTACTAGGGTGGGAGTGTTTTCGATACTACCCCTCTCTAATCTTCTCTCCCTATCTTGGACCGAGTAGAAGAGAATAGGGTAAGGGTACTCCTTCCATTTCTAGATTTCTGCCTTGCCTTTCTCAAGTGTCGGGTTGTTTGGATTCTAGGATCGGGAAGTGTTGTGTGTGTAGGATGGTACCTACCCTTGACTTCTCACGAACAACCTAGGATCGATGACTTGAGATTATACCAGTGGTTTCTCCATTTTTAGGGAAAGTACTTTTTGAGGTAAACTCCATTCCAAGGATGATTCAATTTTTCTCCATCTGCATTAGTCAATTCATATGCATTACCTGGATACTTTTCAGTGATTAGAAAAGGCCCTTCCCAGTTAGGTTGCAACTTGGAGCGAGGACCCCCTGGCTTAACGAATATGTGTTTGACTACCATCTCACCGATCTCGAATTTTATCTCGACCACCCTCTTTTGATAAAACCTTTTAAGTCTATTCTGATAAATCCGGGCATGCTCGGCGGCGGCTAGCCTTCTTTCATCCAAGAGTTCAAGCTGTGCAAGGAGAGATTCTCTTCTCTCATCAACAGGAATATCCCTGTCGAGCTGAACTCGGAGAGATGGAAGTAATACTTCGTAAGGAACCACTGCTTCCATCCCATATGCCAAAGCATACGGGGTTTGTCCAGTGGGAGTCCTTACAGAAGTACGATAAGCCCATAGAGCATCTACAAGCTTATCAGGCCAGTCTGCAAATTTGCTAGACTTACAAGATTTCTTGATGATTTTGATTAAGGTCTTATTGGTGGCTTCTGCTTGACCATTGCCATGAGGATAGTATGGTGATGAATGATGCAATGAAATGCGATACCTGTTGCAAAGATCACGCAGATCTTGAGAAATAAATTATGGCCCATTATCGGTGACGATGTCACTGGGGATCCTGAACCTTGCCAGGATGTTGCTCTTGATGAAGGAGCAGACTGTTGATGCTTTAATCTCCACAAATGCTTCCGCTTCAGCCCACTTTGTGAAGTACTCCGTTGCCGTCAGAATGAATGATTTTGAGCGCATTTCGGAGTTGAGGTCACGCAAGGGGCCAATGATATCAAAGGCCCACATGGCGAAAGGCCATGGAGCATGAATTGGATGAAGGGAAGATGCGGGAGAGTGAATCTTGTCGGCATGGAGTTGACATGAATGACAATGCCGGACAAAGATGGAGCAGTCTTCTTCTAGAGTTGGCCAATAATACCCTTGTCGGATGATTTTCTTAGCAAGGGCTTGGGCATTAACATGACCACCACAAACTCCAGAATGTGCTTCCTTCAGCACCAACTCAGCTTCTTTTTCATTAAGACATCTGAGTAAGATTCCACTTAGGCTTCTCTTATAGAGCACTCCTCCTAGTATTGTATACCTCTGGGATACTCTTCTGATTGCCTTCTTTACTTTGGTAGTTGATCTAGGCGGATATGACTGACCTTGACAATACCTCGCAATCTCGTCATACCAAGGTCTCTCACCTTCTTATAATTCTTCCAACTCAATCAAGGAGATTTCTTCTTTATGTTCCAAGTATTCTTTTCTGTTGAACCTCTCCTTAACCTTTAGAAAATGTCCATCCTCAATTGCTGGAATTTTCCTCCTACAGATGTGGATAGTCCGCACTTGCCTGCCTAGCGGGACAGATAGAGATGAAGCAAGTGAAGCTAAGGCATCGGCGAGGATATTCTGAGAGCGGGGGACAAGAACAAAGGTGAGTTTGAAGAATAGCTTGATGTAGCAGGTGGTGAGCTCCTAGTAGGGTTTCAGGTTTGGATGAGAAGTTCGGTACTTGGATAGTGTCAACTCTGAAAATTCGACGGGGTCCTCTCTTTTTCAGGTAAGTCCGTGAACCCAGATCGTCACCTCAAGAGGGGATGAGAAAAGAATGGAATAAAACTCGGAAAGCAACTCTCACCTCGGTCCCACACTCACATTGATCCCCGAACTTTCATCCCTTGGCGTTGCTCGATCACCAAAGAGACGGTTCAGGTCATGTGGAAGGAGAGTGAGAAGAGATAAATGTGGTCGCCAGGAACCGCGGGTTCCGATTTATAGAATTAAAATGACCGTGTGTACCTTAGCGTGAAGAGTGTAGGTTAAAGCTTCTCCTTCTTCGGCCGGCCGATGAAGAAGAGTCCTCAACACGGTGGGTGCTTGATATTCTGTGCAACTAGATAAACAAACAAGTGAAAGAGACTATTAGAACTAAACAAAGTGGAGTATATGTAAAGATGACAACATAAAACACACAACTGACAAGAAACTGACCGGATTCGGGTTATCTCTAACCCCTTTTTTTATTTTTCGGAATAACAGAATAAAAGTAATGCTAAAAATATAAAAAATGATAGGAGGATGGAGAATCATAAAACAAAGAGATAGGAAATAGAACATCAATATTCTGAGTTGAATAGAGAAAGATATAGCCAAATCTGGGTTGTCGAAAAAGTCGAGCAGCAGTCCAGTATCTGACAGGCGCGACTTTGCTTCTACGCTCGTCACGACCAGCCTCAACCTCGGAATCAAGTGCTGTTGATTGTAAATTCAATAAGACTTGGATATAAAGAACTTTGATAAAGATAGTTTGGACAGAAGACGTCCACACACTTCTGTAGAGGCTGAATAAGAGAGACCTGGCTGATCACCTGTAGAATAGCCTTCCTCTCTCTTGAATCGACTTTTATCTCTCTAAAAACTCTAAATTCTCTCTCTAAAAATCACAAAATCAATGCAGGAGGGAGGTTGGAAGTCTTGAGATGCCTGGGGGGTAGTGCTCATGCCTTTGGAACAACCGGAATCAGAGTTAATTTATTGGAGAACGAACAGTCTTATCCGGGCTAAAAAATAGGCACATTGCGTCATACCCCAGGGCGCATGCGCCCTGGTGCAGCGCGCATGCGCCCCACTGAGGGGCGCATGCGCCCCCTGGAAGGGGCGCATTAAATCAATTCCAAAAAAAATGGTATTATCCGGTCGATCCGCAGCGGTAGATTCCCGGTGAAAAACTGGGTCCCTCGTGCCTCCAGGGTAGGGCGCATGTGCCCTCAAGTGAGGGCACAAGGTCACGTGCCTCACTGGTAGGGCGCATGGGCACGTGCCCTGGGTCCTGGGCGCATGTGACCAGGAACCCGGGCGCATGGGACTGTTTTTGCGCGTCCTTCTTCCGGAAGCCATTGCGAACACTCCCGAACTCGGAAATCGACGCCGTTTGTTGTGTTGGAAAGATAACAGGCCGAAGAATATTTATATAGCTTAGGATCAGACATAAAACCCTCCAAAACTTAATAATTTTGTCCGGAAGTTAGGGCAGTGAACATAAGATGCGATACAGGTCGAAATGACTCCGACGGCAAACTGGAAAGGCACGGTATGCAACAAAACATGTCCGGGGTGTGAATATGACCATAACCTTCAATGCATGTTCATTAGGAATTGTTCATTCAGCAAACTTCCGTGTTTACACGATTTACGTGTGGCTTTCGCTCGGAAATTACGGCTTTTTGCGGAAAACTTCTGAAAGCATCCGATTTCGTTTGGCAAAGCTCCAAATCAACTTTTTAAAGACCAGGCATCATTATAAGGTCAATCACACATGTTACCCTATAAAAAATGGGTTTTATGCTCTGAATTAGGCGAATTTGGCGTGTCTACAGCTTGCCTCGCCTTGATGTCCGCTTTGTAAGTGAGTGCCATGTAATGAACCGGAGTGATTCGTAGTGAACTGTAATGGAATGCAAGTGAACGAAGATAAATGTAGCGGAATGGAATGGTGATGGACTGAAAAGGTGGCATCAAGGTGTAGATATAGACACTCTTATCTACCTGATCCAACAATATGAATCTCGCTGAGTATTCTAGATCGTTTTCATGTTCTATCAAAACCTCATATAATTGACTGATAAAAGACATGCCCTTGGCACGAGAGATGAAAAAGTAAACGATAAAGGATAAAAGGATAAAGGATGTAGCCAACCCTCAGCGTGGTGAGGAGTCCTCGAATTCGTAGGTTCATCATCAGCCAGCAACCCGAACTTTGCGGTGTTCTTGTACTGTGATGGGCTAAAGTTTGTAAAAGAAAAGTTGATCTTAAAATGAAAAGAATACCAATCCATCATATTTGGAATCTCAAGTTCATTCAAGTTTCACCAAAATACTCAGTTTAATTCTGAGTGGAATAACCTCAAATTCTAAAAGGGTTCATTTTAAGCATAACAAAATTGCTCGGATATCGTGAAAACCATGAATCACGCTCTGGCAGAAAATCAAGTATTCGGAAAAATGACAAAACAGACATACGCCATAGTGGGATTGAAAGATAATGGTGGGATAGCATAGAATGATGGCATGACAATTGCCATGGTGGGGTGGGATAAAAGACACGGTGGGATAAAAGAAAGGAAAGAATAAAACATGGTGGAACAAAAAAGAAAGGAATAAAATAAAGGAAAGAATAAAACATGATGGGATAACATTAGTAATGATGAAGAATGAAAAAGAGATGGATATGAAAATATAGAAAATTATGTAGAAAATAGTTGAAGATATAGATTGTCTATTGGAGGTCAAGACACCTGATTAGGAACCATCGTCCCTCCAATGTTCAATTTTGGCTTATCCATGATTGTTAAGAAATGACCAAGCCGTCATAGATTTTGTTGAAGGGGATCTCGGGCCCAGTCATCTTCACTCTCAAGGTCTTCAACATTAATGCATATAATATAAATGAACCTAACATAACTAGGTGACAAATGGTAAAAGGTGATGTGAAGTGCAAAATGCAATGATGGTGATGATGTAAGATTGATGAGAATGTGGATTTGAGTGAAGTCTTCAGGCGTAGTGCATTGACCAGCATCTCTGGTCCATCCTTGTCTTGCCTTCTGACGAAATACAACACCATGAGAATGTTCAGCTGGGTGGTGCTTTTTTTCTTTTCGCCGCAAGGTTGGCATGACGTTCCTTGGGGAACACTGATCTCGCCAATTCACATGTTAGGACTAAAAAGGTTGCCTGCATATTTTTGGTTAGTACCCAACAGACGAAATTGTCATATGAAGCATATTGTTCCTGAAACGAACAATTGAATATTTTACTATTAGAACCATCATTTGGATGTCAAAACAACGTTTTTGATGATGGTTCCTTTAGTAAAAACTATGTCATTTTTAACATTATAGACAATTTCTGATTTTTTGAGATTTTTATGAAATTTTCGAATTTTTTGTCCATGTGCCCTGGCCATGCGCCCTGGGGTGGGGCACCTGGCCATGTGCCCCCAGATGCGGGCACATGCGCCTTGAGGCAATTTTTTTTTTTCAGAAAAAATTGTACCTGATCGCCCTTCTCTTTTTGCTTCTTCAGCTCCTGAAAATACTTAATGAAAATGATTAAATTTTTATCATTACTCATCCCTTTGCCTGTATATCGTATGCCTTGATTTTGAGTCAAAGGGAAGAGCCTTCTTAACAAGGTGGAATAAAATAAATGACTAAAATGAAATGTAATGAAGTAACAGTTGAGAGAACTTACCTACCGTGCTGTGAATCCTCTCCTCTCCCATATTGAAATGCCTGAAACACTTAATAGAAAGGGGATTAGATCTTCACCGTGACTCATCCCTTTGCCTATTATGGTCAACTTTGACTTAGGTCAAAGGGAAGAGCCTTCTTAACAAGGTAATTAAAGAAAAAAATGGATATGCAATGCAGAAATGGAAATATGCATGACACTCAAATAAACATGGATGCAACTAAGGCAATGATCATCACTGAGCAATTTTTTTTCTTGAAAACAATAACTTTTTTTGGATTTTCAAAAGTATTCAATTTTTTTGGGATTTTTTAAACTATGTATTTTTTGGGATTTTGAAATATGCATTTTTTTATTTTTATTTTTTGGAATTTTGAAATATGCAACTTTTTGTGGAGAAAATACTGGTATTTGAGACAGTTCATCGGTCTTTGGAGTTTGTCAAGACTCAAGTGGTAGATGCCACGTGCAAAATAAAGTTCCCTACCTAGAATCCTTCTAACCTTCTTCCTTTGATCGGCTTGGATTTCACCTGGATTTGGTCGATTTACCCTTCCCAAGAGGTTTTAAAAAGGAAGAGTATAGAGGAAGTCCTTGATAGGGTTTGAAGATGTTGAGAGGGATTTCTCTACTCTCACTCAAATTACCCATTGGGGTTTGGCCTCTTTGGGTTTCTCTTTCTTTTTTTTTTGCTCTTTTCTGTATGGCACATATTTGGACAGGTTTTTGACCCGTGGGGACATTGCCCATCTTTTAATGCCATTTGCCTTGACTATCATTCTAGGTACTCATTCAGACAGGTTGATCATTTTTTTTCTTTTCCTAACCTGAGGGGTTCATTGCCCATCTTTTGGCACCCTTTTATACCCTCTGAGACGGCCTCCTACTAGGGTGGGAATGTTTTCGATACTACCCCTCTCTAATCTTCTCTCCCTATCTTAGACCGAGTAGAAGAGAATAGGGTAAGGGTACTGTAGACACGCCAAATTGGCTAGATTCGGAGCCCTAGACTCTTATTCCATAGGCGATATCTTTTATCTGACCGTTATCTGATCCGGACTACCTCGTGGAGATGAGCTAAGGACATGGGTGGAGCCCCTTGCAAGTTGAGAATGGACCAATGTTTTCCGGAATATTACCGTAACCTTCAAGCGAGAGCCGCATGTGAACTGTAAAAACACGATGCCTGCTCAATGACCGATCTTGAATGGTTCATAATTGAAGGTCTCGGGAGTCCCGCATGTGTTCCGTAACATTCAGGGTTTCCGAGAAGTCATTTCGGTAGGCGTCGGTCAATGACGGCTTTCGTTACGGCTTTTTCGATCTGTGCTGACACGGCTATCCCGGACCACATGTTAGGCCTTTCCGGTCATCACCGGGTATTTTCAGGTCATCCGGGCCGATTCTAGCCATATATTTTATCAACCAGGGCTATAAGGCCGGTTCGGTCAATTTTAGGGTTTCGCGGCTTTTACGGCTTTCGATTCACGTTTACCGGGTTAATCTCAGATTTTTCGATGACTTCGGATTGTCCGATCGTACCGGACTTGTTCGGTCATCATTTCAAGTCATCCCGAGTTGACCCGAGATTTCTCGACCGGAACCGTGCTCTTTCGGATCTTCGCCCCGGGTTTCGGCTTTCCGCGATAAGGTAAAACGGTAGAAAGCCCCCGTACGAAAATCTCGGGAGTCATGCGGCTGGTTTACCGACTTTAGGAGGTGCGGTTGAAGGCACTCTTTCCAATGCAACAAACGGGAGCCGAATCGGACATCCCGTTTGCAAGATACGGCTCGCGGAACACGCGTGCAGGAGAGAGAGTGTACTGCGCCCCCGCTCCGCTTGAAAGGGGAGGGTGCGCTCTGCGCGCCCTCAACCCGAGGGCGCGCCCTGCGCACCCCCGGTTCCTTTAAAAAGCGGGGGCGCGGTCAGTTGCTTTAAATCGGAAATTACCCCGATTAGCACCTTCTAAACCGGGTTTTTGGAAGGTTTCCGGGGAGGATTTTCACTTATTTGTACCGTGCCCCTGGTTCGGGGGCGCGTTACGTATGTCAAGTCCATTTTTAGCAATGTCCGGAACATTCCGTCGATTTTTAGCGAGTGAGACGCCGAACGCGCCCCCGCCCCCTTTGAAACGGAGGGCGCGCAGACCGCACCCCCGAAATGGGGGCGCGCCCTGCGCGCCCTTGGTTTGAGGGCGCGCCTGCGCGCCCTCGTCTCCTTTGAAACGCGGGGGCGCGGTACATCCAGTTTCTAAATTTTGCACCGGCTCTCTTCCCCTATAAATTGAGGGCCATTCTCAACGAACCAAGGTTGAACCCCGGTGCCTAGCTCGTCCCAAGGTCGTCCCAGCTCTTCTCCAAAGCCGTCCCGACGTCCAAAGGCGATCCGAAGTCAAGAAACCGATCCCGAGGTGAAGGAGAAGGCTCGATCCGGGTGTTCTTCATCAACCATCTTCATCGACTTCTGGAGAAAATCCAAGGCTTCTGCTGCAAAAGTCTTCAACATACAAATTGTTCCTCTCTTCGTCCTCTTTCGTCCCCAACTGACGGCACTCCATTCCGACTTGCCGTTTGTTCGTGGCGGTTGCTACACTGAGGGCGCGCATCCAGGTTCTATTTTTGATATCCGCCCACTTTCAGAATTTTTACTGACTTATACAGGAGGATTTCGGAGAAATCATCAAGAAAGAAACTCTTCCTCTCTGAGTCCTCCGCCTACTCCAACAAACGTAACTCAATTCCGACATCGGGGTCGTCCGTAACATCCTCTGCACCAAAGTCGCGCCAGAAGGGTACCAAGCTACCCGAACCGGCTGTTTTCAACCAACTCGGCTTCAACTCAAGCCAAATCATTCCATAAGCTTTCTAAACTCCATTAATTCTGTTTATTTACTGTTTTAAAGCATATTTTAGTTCATTTACATCATTTTTACATCATCAAAAACACAAAAAAAGGGGGTAGGACTCACCCCAACCCGGTGAGCTCGATTCCAATTGCTTCTCTTTCATATTCTCTCTACGGTTACTACACTTCACAAGTCTAACCAAACTCTTCACTTGGTTCATTGTTCTAGTTGCACAGGTTGATCAAGCTAGCATTGGATTGGAGACTCTTCTTCATCGGCCGGCCGAAGAAGAAGAAGGTTGAACTCACATCCCTTTCTCCCACGCTAAGGTACACACGGTCAACTTCTTTCTCTTTCCATTACATAAATCGGAGCCCGCGGCTCCTGGCGACCACAATTTCTTTTTATTCATGTTCTAAATTCATATCCTCCTCACTCTCCTCCCACATGACCCGAACCATCTCCGGTGCTCGAGCGACGCCGTGAGATGAAAGTTCGGGGATCAATGTGAGTGTGGGACCGAGGTGAGGAGTCTTTACCGCTTTCCGAGTGTTTTCCGATTCACTCCCCCTTTTCCCCAATTCCTTCCATCTTTCACCTTCTTTATTGAGGTGCCGATCCGGAACCCGTTTCTGGAGTCGACAGCTTTTTGGCGACCACGGTGGGACAACCAATGTCTTCAACCGTGCTAGCTTGATTGATCCGTGCAACTAGTTGTTTTCCGTCTTGTTTCCCGCGAGTACCCCCTTGTCCTTTACCCTTTTCCATGTCAATTTACTTTTAAAAACTTGCTGATTACTCTTCCTTTAAGATTGTCCCCCATGTGGACTTGATTTCTTGTCTTTAATTTCAGCCCGGTTCCCGCGTGAACCACTTTTCTTCTTATAAACCGGTTCCCGCGTGAACCACCTTTCTTTTCCAACTCGGTTCCCGCGTGAACCAACTTACTTTCAGATCGGTCCCCGCGTGGACCACCCCTTTGCAGCACCTTTAGATTGGCCCCACGTGGCCCTCCTTTCCCTTTTCCAATCAAACAAACCGGTTCCCGCGTGAACCACCCATTTTCCTTCAAAACCGGGTTCCCGCGTGAACCACCTTTCTTTTCCAACTCGGTTCCCGCGTGAACCAACTCACTTTCAGATCGGTCCCCGCGTGGACCACCCCTTTGCACCAATTAGATTGGCCCCACGTGGCCCTCCTTTCCCTTTTCCAATCAAACAAACCGGTTCCCGCGTGAACCACCCCTTTTCCTTCAAAAACCGGTTCCCACGTGAACCACCTACTTTTCCAAAACTCGGCTCCCGCGTGAGCCACTTTATTTTCAATTCGGTCCCCGCGTGGACCATCCTTTTACTTTTACTTCAGATTTCTCCACACTTGAACACTCCAACACAAGCCGGTTCCCGCGCGAACCACATTTTTAGTTGCTAGTTTCTAGTTACTTGTTTTACTTTCTCATTGCTTATCTTGTTTGCATTCACTTGCTTGACTTATTTAATAGCTTTCATTCATGTTTGCATATTGATTGCTTCTTCTCCTTCTACCCTCCATTTTTCATTTTTGCATTAGCTTTGCATCGGGTACCGGACTCGTTCCGATCCGTAGGGCATTCGAGGCGGGGGCTCTCTCTCCCAACACACCCTCACCCTCCAAACACCTTCTTGGTGGATTCTTACCTCTCTTCTGGGATATTCCTTCCTAGTTGATTTGGTGGTTTCCATCAAGACCTCCGTAAGTCCCCATCCGTGGAGTATTCCTCTCCGCACGATTGGGCCGGTTGTACCACTTCCCCAAAACCCGAAGAACCCAAGTACCTACTCGTGGTGAATGAGTGATAACCTTAGGTCTTGAAGATTGAAGCAATAGGAACCATACCCAATTTGAGTGAACAATTGCTAACAATCTATCTAATTTAAGGTTTCAACCCAATAATTGTCGAGTAGTCATTTTAAAACCTCGTTTGCATAACTTGCTTGCTCACAACAATTGAAAACAACCAAAAAAAAAATTCTCTCCTTTCAAAACACCTAAAACAAAAAAACAAAAAAAATCCCTTTAAATTTTGTGTTCAACTTGCTTGCCAAACAACCAAATTGAAACCAAATCAAATCAAACAAACAACCATAACCAAACAAAAAAAAAACTCTCTTTGCGTTTACACCTTTCATTTGCTTTCTTTCAACCATTTTGTAAGGGAATTTGACAGGATGCCCACTCTAAGGTCCGGAAGACACATCGGGATGTCGGACTACGCGGCCAAGAAGAGGAGTACGAGATGGGTCACTACGAGCTTCAGCAATCCATGGTCCAACCAGATGGCCATGTTAATGCCGTGATAGAACCTGAGGTCCAAGATCCCGCTCACCGATCCACTTCACATATTATAGAACAAGCTCTCAAGGATTTATCTCTTCACCTTGATCCCGAGGCCTTTGCAATTGTCCAATATGCCACTAAGGGCAAGATGCCCACCAATCAAGCTCCGATCGAGGGAAATCAAGCCCCCTCACCACCCCAACCGGCAGTCAGGCCCTTAATCATCTCTTCTTCTGGGCAACCTTGCCGTGTCTCTACTCACCCCGTTGTGGGGCATTCACACAATTCTGCACCAGTTCCTGTTTCCAACCCACCTTTTCCAACCCAATCAAGTAAACACTTTGCCCCCGCGGCTAGAATCCAGCCTCACCCAGGTGTTAATGAACAAAATCAACCGGATGGATGAGCGCTTCGAAGAGATGAGGCACCGCCTCGATTCTAAAGCCATCCCCGAAATCTCTGTCCCATCTTTCCCGGTCCTACACCTTCCTCCTTCGGAGATACCAGTCTTCCGGCGTTACAACGGACCGGTAATCCTTTCAACCATCTAAAGAGCTTTCTCTATGACTCCTCATTACGGAAAAATGACCGCAAAGCCCTTGCCTTCCTATTCCGTCGGTCATTGGATGGATCCGCCCTTGACCGGTTCTATTCTCTTGATTCCATTGAGGCGGCGGATTTCGACATTGTCAAGACGAAGTTTCTACGAGAGGTACGGGGATAGGGTGGGGCCACCTGCTCGATAACTGACTTAATTGCTGAAAAGATGAGGCCGGATGAGGACTTTGCCAGATTTGCTGATCGGTGGAGGGGAATGGCTGAGAGGCTTGTGGATACCATCTCAGAGGGGGAGCAGGTGAGGATGCTCATAGGGAACACCACACCCAATCTTCGCAACCTCCTGATCATGCACCGTCCAACAACCATGAGTGAGTTGTGTGATAGCGCCCGCTACCTCCAAGCCCACTTTAAGGATGCATCCATGATCAACCCGTTCGACACCAAGCCTCGTAATACTAGAAAGCCTACACCTGTAGGACCCACCACCGAAGGGGTAGTAAATAATGAGAGCATCAATGCCATGGGTAACTGGGGTGGGTACCGTCAAAGCCAATACCGTAACCCACCACCCAATCAACATTACCGCACAGCCCCTCAACCAGCTCCTCAGCCACAGCAACAACTTGCATACAACCGAGCACCACCACAGCAATCCACCTACAACCGGGCGCCCCAGCAACCAAATGCCTACAACCGAGCGCCTCAACAACAACATGTCTACAACCGACCACCACCACCACAACAAGCCTACAACCAAGTGCCACCACCAGCCAACCGACTTAGGAGGGGGGACCCAAGAGAGAATACTACCCTCAACCGCCATTCCCCCTCGTCGACATTTTCAATGCATTGATGGCTGAACAGCGGTTAGAGCTTCCAAAGGAGAGAGAAGGGTGGCCGGCAAATGTTGACATGACAAAATACCGCGCATACCATCGGTATCCCGGGCACACGGTGGATGTACGTTTCCGGTTTAAAGATTACATTCATGACCTCAACGATCGGGGAACATTGAGGCACGGATGGGAGAGTCTATACAAGCCATGAAGGCACGGCGAGAATCAACCACGGCGACAACAAGCACAACAGCAGCCCGGCACGGGCATAGTCCAAGATCCGCTACCGGTACATGCACCCGTACAAGCACCGGCACCAGCACCACCAAACCAACGACTCGGCCTCGTCCACTCCGCCATCGAGGAGTCAACCCACCATTCCCGGGGTTGGCAGGTCGAGGATCAAATCACCTCCATGCCCGCCATACCGACCCCACCTACAAACCGCACCATACTCTCCATACCGAGAGTTGCCCCCAGCCCCACAAACTATCCAAACACCACTACCCTCACCAACCATTAACCCTCCACGACGCTTAATCATTAGACCGCCACCCGTCTCCCAACCGGCACCCCAACCATCACCCCAACCTAACCCACCAACCACCATTAATCCTCCACGGCGTCTAATCATTAGACCGCCACCAACACCCCGAGACATCACCTAATCTACCAATCACCGCCACCCCACGACCCCTCATCATTAGACCATCACCACCAACACCCCAACCATCACCCAACATACCGGCCTCCACCAATCCACGACCCCTCATCATCCGATCCTCACCACCCCTACCTACCATGGGCTCCTCAACCTACCAACCAACCCTACCATCACCATCATCACCACTTCCCCCTACCACGCTGGCGCCAGTACTTCGTAGCGGGAGGATGTTCCAAAGGGTCTTCCCCCAGGCCGGGATACAACCACAGGAGCAAGCAGAAGAGGAGGGAGTGGAAGAACCATTGCCCCCCACGACATATGAGCTAGTAAAACATTTGGACAAAATGCCGGCACGGATTTCAATTCTGGAGCTGATAAAGAGGTCAAAGAATCATCAGGACATCTTGCAACAATACTTACAGCGGGTCATGGTCAATGAGGACCTCCCGCCTGAGAAGATCATTGCTGTCCTGACCCCGAGGAGTGAACATCCGGCACTCACCTTTACACAGGAGGAGTTGGCACGGCCGAGAGATCGAAAGTACGCCTTGCGCGTTGCAGCAGTCATCCGAGGCGTGGAGATCAAGTCTTGCTTGATTGACACCGGAGCATCCATAAATGTCATGCCGCCAGAAACATTGCAACTTTGCGGCATCTCCGATGAAGAAATCGAGCCTTCTGCCATCACGGTGACCGCATATGACAACTCCCGGAAGCCAGCACGAGGGGTGGTTACATTAAAAGTAGGGCTCGGGCCATGTGCCGTCACCACCAAGTTTCACGTTCTAGAACTGGACCCTACATTCAAAGCTATCTTGGGACGCCCGTACCTTGAGGCAATAGGAGCTGTTGCCTCCACTAATCATCAGTGTCTGAAGTTCCCATACAAGGGCCAGGTGATCAAAGTAACCAACATCCCCATTCTGAATGACGTGGATGACCCCTCTTCTGCACTACCAATATCACAATCTGTCCAGCCGTTGATTTCAACTACAGAGCTACCCGAGGTCATGGTGTTGACGACGCCACCAGATTCAGTTGCGTGGCGGATGATGAAAGGGATGGGCTATCAGCCAGGAAAGGGGCTGGGAAAGGAGCTGCAGGGGGTTGTGCACCCCATTGAAGCCGTACGAAGACCAAAGAGACACGGGCTTGGCTATGAGCCCGATTTCACTCCGCGGATGGTCTACCGGCCAAAAAATGCCATGGGACTCCAAAAATTCTTTATTAAAGGGGAGACCATGATGATGGCCGGGGACAAAGAAGAAGAACCAGTCAAGAGGAAGAAGGCACCAGAGCAAGAGGAGGAGGTGGACAACCTGAGTACAGCTTTAGGGCAAGTCCATCTCTAAACAACTTGTCCACTCGAACCCACCTCCAAACAACATCCCGCGTGAACCGTATCCTACGGTCACGTATTTCAAAATCCTCACTCTATCCCTCTTGGATTCGCTTGATGGGCTATCTAGCCCAATTCCCACATTTGGGCCAAAATGGCCACTGAGCGATCAATGGGCCCGAGAGCCCATTTAAATCTTCTCACTCCACCGGGCTTCTATGCCCATTCCAATCCAACAACCTTGGGCCCACATGCCCACCAGTCGGGCCCACGTGCCCTTTAGATTCATTTTCCTGCTTTGGGCCCGCGTGCCCACCATTTGGGCCCACGTGCCCCTTAGATCTTTTCGCCAGCTTTGGGCCTATACGCCCATTTCTTGTTATCATCGGGCCCGCGAGCCCATTTTTCTCCCATTTACTTAAGCTTTCGATTTCTCGCTCGAGCCCCATCGGCTCATTCCCTTTTTGTTATTGAAAATCCCCAAACTACCCAAAAAAACCCGTCCTCTCGCAAACTCAGTTTTCCATCGAGGAGACGTCGCTACTTGTCTCGGAGGGTGCTCCCAACCAGGGACCCCTCTTCTCCAACTCACTGATCGATCTGCTCGATCCTTCACCCACTGTTAATACCACCTTTTCAATTCCGTCTTCTTTAGGAGTAGTTAGGATAGGAAAGAAGAAAATTCGAGGTAAACGTGTGCCAGAAAGATATCTCCAACAAATAGCTCAAAAATGCAAGGAATGTGCAAGGTCGCCAAGGTTTTTTGGAAAATGCTATCTGACTTAATGAAATCCAATATGAGGATGAATTCAACGTAGATCATACACTGGGAGTTTACGAGGTCTTATCAGAAAAAGATACTGATTTCGAGGATGGAATTGAGGACTTGGCTGATGCGTATACATCTGGACTTAAAAGATTTGAAGAACCATTAGCCACGGTGGATGAACCGACAAAAGAATTGAATCTCGGAACGCCGGAAGATCCCAAGACAATCCTCCTAAGCGCAAACCTCACTCCCATTGAGGAACAGAGTTTAATTGAAATCTTGAAAGAATATAAGGACACGTTCGCATGGACATACGAAGACATGCCGGGGTTAGACAACTCGTTAGTTGAACATCGTCTAACTTTGAAACCTGGAGTTACCCCGGTCAAGCAAAAATTAAGGAGATTCCACCCTGATGTTGCACTTAAGATGAAAGAAGAGGTCGACAAGTTACATCAAGCAAGATTCATTAAGGTCGTCCTTTATCCGCAATGGGTGGCAAACATAGTCCCTGTCATGAAGAAGGATGGCCGAGTTCGGATCCGTATAGACTTCGGGGACTTGAACCGAGCGTGTCCTAAAGATGACTTTCCTCTACCTCATATTGACGTCTTGGTTGATAACAACTGCTGCTGGATTCGAAATGTTGTCATTCATGGATGGCTATTCCGGATATAATCAAATCCGGTTGGCCGAAGAGGACCAGGAGAAGACCTCGTTCACCACACCTTGGGGAACCATCGCTATGTCGTCATGCCCTTTGGACTGAAAAATGCCGGTGCTACCTATGAGAGGGCAATGATGGCTATCTTCCATGACATGATGCATACCCTTGTAGAGGTGTACGTGGACGACCTGGTCGTTAAGTCCAGAAGCCGAGAAGATCACCCGGAAGTGTTAAGAAAGGTCTTGCAAAGGGCTAGGGAATATAAATTGAAGATGAACCCAAAGAAATGTACGTTTGGAGTATCCTCAGGAAAGCTGTTGGGGTTCATAGTGAGCAAAAGGGGCATAGAGATCGACCCAAACAAGGCCAAGGCAATCATTGGTATGCCTCCTCCGAGAAATATGAAAGAACTTCGAGGACTAATCGGGAGGCTACAGTTTGTCCGCCGGTTCATCTCACAACACTCCCAAAGGTGTAAACCTTTCTATGAGTTGACCAAGGCGGGGGCTGAGTTTAAATGGGATTCGAAGTGCCAGGATGCATTCGATGGTTTGAAAAGGTACCTGGCTAGTCCCCCTGTGCTTAGACCACCAGTCCCTGGCAAGCCCTTAGTTTTATATATCTCGGTTTTGGAGAATTCTCTTGGGGCAGTCCTTGCACAAGTTGATGAAGAAGGGAAAGAGAGGGCAACTTACTATTTGTCAAAGATCTTTGATCCATGCGAGCAGAAGTATCTTGTAGTGGAGAAGACCCGTGTCTTTGCACTAGTCCGGGTAGTTCGAAGCTTAAACACTATTTCTTAGCTCATGAGGTCAATCTCATTGCCCGCATCAATCCCATCAAATTCCTTACGGAGAAAACTGTTCTAACCGATCGGTTAGGTCGTTGGCGAGCTTCCTTTCTCGGTTTGATATCACCTATGTCCCCCGTAAGGCGATTAAGGGCTATGCCATTGCCGAACATCTAGCTCATCACCCTATACCCCTCTTTGACCCGGTCCAATCGGAGCTCCCGGATGACGAACTAATGTTGATCCGATCTTCCCATCTTTGGACATTATATTTTGACGGGGCTCTGAATTCACACGGTAAGGGAATAGGAATCGTCCTTCTATCACCCGAGGGTGTCACCATTCCACAGGCATTTCAGCTTGACTTCCCAGCAACCAACAATATAGCTGAATATGAAGCCTTGCTGGCCGGGCTGGAGGCCGCTCATTTCTATGGTGCCACGGAATTAAGGGTGATAGGTGATAGCCAACTAATCCTCCGCCAAGTCCTAACCAAATACCGAACTTCTCATCCAAACCTCAAACCTTACCAAGAACTCACCTCTTGCTACATCAAACTCTTTTCCAAACTCACTTTTGTCCATGTTCCTCGAGCTCAGAACATCCTTGCTGATGCCCTTGCCTCCTTAGCTTCATCTCTATCAGTCCCGCTAGGTAGACAGGTGCGGACTGTTCATGTCCGTAGAAGGTCGATGCCAGCAATTGAGGATGGGCGATTTCTGAAAGTTAAGGAGAGATTTGGCAGGAAGGAGTATCTAGAGCAGAAAGAGGAAGTTTCTCTAGTCGAGTTGGAAGAGTTAGATGAGGGTGAGAGGCCTTGGTTTGATGAGATCGCAAGGTATTGTCAAGATCAGACATATCCACCTGGATCAAATACAAAAGAAAAGAAGGCCATCAGGAGAGTATCCCAGAGGTATACCATCCTAGGAGGGGTGCTCTACAAGAGGAGCCTAAGCGGAATTTTATTGAGATGCGTTGACGAAGAAGCGGCAGAATTGGTGCTTAAGGACGCACATTCCGGGGCCTGTGGGGGCCCTGTCAATGCTCAAGCTCTTGCCAAGAAAATCATCAGGCAGGGGTATTATTGGCCAACCCTAGAAGAGGATTGCTCCATCTTTGTCCGGCACTGTCATTCTTGCCAACTTCATGCCGACAAGATTCATTCTCCCGCATCTTCCCTTCATCCGATTCATGCCCCATGGCCCTTCGCCATGTGGGCTTTCGATATCATTGGCCCTCTAAGTGATCTTAACTGCGAAATCCGTTCCAAATCGTTCATCCCGACGGCAACGAGTACTTCACCAAGTGGGCGAAGCGGAAGCGTTCGTGGAGATCAAGGCATCAACACCGTGCTCCTTCATCAAACGCAACATCATCGCCGGAGTTCGGGATACCCGGCGACATCGTCACCGACAACGGACCGCAATTTCTCTCTCAAGATCCGCGTGATCTTTGCAACGAGTACCGCATCGCATTGCATCATTCATCTCCTTATTACCCGCAAGGCAATGGTCAAGCAGAAGCCACCAACAAAACTTTGATTAAAATCATCAAGAAAACCTGTAAGTCTAGCAAGTTCGCAGACTGGCCAGATAAGCTTATAGATGCCCTATGGGCTTATCGTACTTCCGTACGGACCCCCACTGGTCAAACCCCATATGCTCTCGCATATGGGATGGAAGCGGTGGTCCCGTACGAAGTACTCCTTCCATCACTCCGAGTTCAACTCGATAGGGACATCCCTGTCGATGAGAGGCGAGACTCTCTCCTTGCACAACTTGAACTCCTAGATGAAAGAAGGTTGGCCGCTTCCGAGCATGCCCGGACTTATCAGAACCGATTGAAAAGGTTTTATCAAAAGAGGGTGGTAGAGAGAAAGTTCGAAATCGGTGAGATGGTAGTTAAACGTATATTCGTTAAGCCGGGTGGTCCCCGCTCCAAGTTGCAACCTAACTGGGAAGGGCCTTTTGTTATAACTGAAAAATATCCAGGCAATGCATATGAGCTAACCAATGCCGATGGAGAAAAATTGAACCATCCATGGAACGGCGTTTACCTCAAAAAATATTTTCCTTAGAAAATAAAATGGAGAATTTCTAGTATGATATCAAGTCATCGATCTAAGGGTGTTAGCTAGAAGTCAAGGGTAGACATCACCCTGCACACACAACACCTCCCGATCCCAGAATCTAGATAGCCCAACACTCAAGAGAGGCAAGGCAGACCCCTGAAGGCGGAAAGGAAACCTTACCCTATTCTCTTCTATTCGGTCCAAGATAGGTGAAGGGGACTAGAGGAGGATAGTATCGAAAATGCCCACCACCTTAGTAGGAGGCCGTCTCATAGGGTGCAAAAGGGTGCCAAAAGATGGGCAATGAACCCCACAGTTTAAACAAATATGGGCCTGTTCGAATGAGTACCTGAAAGAATAGAAAATGAAAAGAAGGCACCAAAAGATGGGCAATGACCCCACGGGTCAAAGACTTGTCTAAATAAGTGCCATATGTAGAAAAGACCCGAAGAGGCCGAACCCCAACGGGCAATTTGGGCATGAGTAGAGAAACCCTCCTCAACACCCCCAAATCCTATCAAAGACTTCCCTTATTATTCTTCCATCTTAAAACCCCTAGGGTAGGGTAAACTGTCCAAACTCAGGGGGAATCCAAACCGATCAAGAGAAGAGGGCAAGAAAGATTCTGGGTAAGGAACCTTATTCACACGTGGTGCTTATTACTTGAATCTTGATTAACACTCAAAGATCGATGAATTGTTTCAATACTGGCACATTCTCCACAAAAATCCAAAAAAAAAACATCAAATATTTTCAAAAAAGAAAAAAAAAATTATATTTTCAAAAAAATCGAACATCTTCAAAAAAAAAAAAAAAAAAAATTTAAATACTTTTCAGAAAATCTAAAAAAATATGCATCATCTAACTTGGCATAATCTTGCTTTTTGCCTTTGCTAGCATTCATGTTTATCTTTATGTCTTGCATGTTTCATTTCCGCATTGCATATTTACCTTCATTACCACCCCATTAAGAGGGCTCCTCCCTTTGACCTAAGTCAAAGTTGGCCATAATAGGCAAAGGGATGAGTCGTTGTGAAGATCTAATCCTCTTTTATCAAGTGTTTTCAGGGACTTTAGAATAAGAGGAGAAGGTTTTCTCAACAACGAGGATGCTAAGAAGGGTGTGACTCTCACCATAGCAGGTAAGCTTTCTTAACCCTTATCTTATTCATTTTCTGTCATTTTGTTCATCTTACCTGGTTAATAAGGCTACCCCCCTTGACATATAAGCAAGGCAAGATGACAATAGGCAAGGGGGTAAGCCATAGAACAGATTTAACCCTTCTATTGAGCATTTCAGGAAAGAAACACGAGTCAAGGAGGGGGAAATCTCGTCAATAGGAATTGTTCACGTAAATGGAAGAATGGACATGGGAAACCCCCATAACTTGCCGACTAGCATATATGTCGCTAGTCGTGTATTATTATCTTATGCATTATTTGTTGAAGACCATGAGCATAAAGAAGACTTGACCCGAGATCCCCTTCATCAAAATCTACGACGGTCAGGTCATCTCTAATGCTCACGGATAAGCCAAAGTTGTCTTTGTGAGGGACGATAGTTCCCGAATGGGTATCTTGACCTCATAGACAATCTATATCTTCAACTATTTGTTATACAAGTTTTGTTTTCTTGAGCCCAACATGCATCACGTAGTATTAATTGCATTACATTTTGTTTTGTCATTGCATACATCATTTCCTAATCTTCACCTTCTCACCCTCTCGATCATTCTAAATCCCACCGTGTCATTTACCATATTCTCTAGTCCCACCAACCTCTCTAATATCCCACCGTGTCTATTAATCCCACCGTGTTCGGTAACCACTTTTTGCCCTCAAATCTTTCAATTCTTTTCACCACAGAGACCATCTCAACTTCTTTTGCTACTTATCCCACCGTGGCAGCCATTTCGTCCCGCCAAGGGCCTTCAATTTTGATCAGAACTTGCACCATCATTATCTTCACGATCTATGCTTAAACATTTGCCTTTCGGAATTTGAGATCATTCCATTCCGAATTGAATCTTGTCTCTTGGAAGACTTAAATGAATCAGAGAGCCCGAATGTGCTCGATTGGTATTCTTTTACTTTTTCAAAACAAATCTCTTTAAATTTTAGCCCATCACAGTACAGGAACACCGCAAAGATCGGGTTACCGGCTGATGATGAACCTACGAACCCATGTTTCGGGGACTCCCCACTGCGTTGGGGGTTGGCTATCCTTCTCTCGTGCCAATGGCACATCTTTTACCAATCGAACATAGGAAGACTTGATGAAACATGGCGGTTAACCAGGAGACTTGAGCAGATTCGTCTTGCCGAACATGGACGTTGAGCGTGCCTATATCTACACCTTGATGCCACCTTTTCAGTCCATCGCCATTTCGCTCCACTACATTCCACTACGATTCATCTTGCTTCGCTACGCTTTCTCTACGTTTCACTTCGCTCCGCTACATGCCATTCCCTTGCAAAGCCGACATCAAGGCGAGGCAAGCTGTAGACACGCCAAATTGGCTTGATTCGGAGCCCTAGACTCTTATTCCATAGGCGATATCTTTTATCGACCGTTATCCGATCCGGACTACCTCGTGGAGATGAGCTAAGGACATGGGTGGAGCCCCTTGTGAGTTGAGAATGGACCAATGTTTTCGGGAATATTACCGTAACCTTCAAGCGAGAGCCGCATGTGCGCTGTAAAAACACGATGCCTGCTCAATGACCGATCTTGAATGGTTCATAATTGAAGGTCTCGGGAGTCCCGCATGTGTTCCGTAACATTCAGGGTTTCCGAGAAGTCATTTCGGTAGGCGTCGGTCAATGACGGCTTTCGTTACGGCTTTTTCGATCTGTGCTGACACGGCTATCCCGGACCACATGTTAGGCCTTTCCGGTCATCACCGGGTATTTTCAGGTCATCCGGGCCGATTCTAGCCATATATTTTATCAACCAGGGCTATAAGGCCGGTTCGGTCAATTTTAGGGTTTCGCGGCTTTTACGGCTTTCGATTCACGTTTACCGGGTTAATCTCAGATTTTTCGATGACTTCGGATTGTCCGATCGTACCGGACTTGTTCGGTCATCATTTCAAGTCATCCCGAGTTGACCCGAGATTTCTCGACCGGAACCGTGCTCTTTCGGATCTTCGCCCCGGGTTTCGGCTTTCCGCGATAAGGTAAAACGGTAGAAAGCCCCCGTACGAAAATCTCGGGAGTCATGCGGCTGGTTTACCGACTTTAGGAGGTGCGGTTGAAGGCACTCTTTCCAATGCAACAAACGGGAGCCGAATCGGACATCCCGTTTGCAAGATACGGCTCGCGGAACACGCGCGCAGGAGAGAGAGTGTACTGCGCCCCCGCTCCGCTTGAAAGTGGAGGGCGCGCCCTGCGCGCCCTCAACCTGAGGGCGCGCCCTGCGCGCCCTCAAACTGGGGGCACGCCCTGCGCGCCCCCGGTCCCTTTGAAAAGCGGGGGCGCGGTCAGTTGCTTTAAATCGGAAATTACCCCGATTAGCACCTTCTAAACCGGGTTTTTGGAAGGTTTCCGGGGGAGGATTTTCACTTATTTGTACCGCGCCCCCGGTTCGGGGGCGCGTTACGTATGTCAAGTCCATTTTTAGCAATTTCCGGAACATTCCGTCGATTTTTAGCAGTGAGACGCCGAACGCGCCCCCGCCCCCTTTGAAACAGGAGGGCGCGCAGACCGCGCCCCCGAACTGGGGGCGCGCCCTGCGCGCCCTTGGTTTGAGGGCGCGCCCTGCGCGCCCTCGTCTCCTTTGAAACGCGGGGGCGCGGTACATCCAGTTTCTAAATTTTGCACCGGCTCTCTTCCCCTATAAATTGAGGGCCATTCTCAACGAACCAAGGTTGAACCCCGGTGCCTAGCTCGTCCCAAGGTCGTCCCAGCTCTTCTCCAAAGCCGTCCCGACGTCCAAAGGCGATCCGAAGTCAAGAAACCGATCCCGAGGTGAAGGAGAAGGCTCGATCCGGGTGTTCTTCATCAACCATCTTCATCGACTTCTGGAGAAAATCCAAGGCTTCTGCTGCAAAAGTCTTCAACATACAAATTGTTCCTCTCTTCGTCCTCTTTCGTCCCCAACTGACGGCACTCCATTCCGACTTGCCGTTTGTTCGTGGCGGTTGCTACACTGAGGGCGCGCATCCAGGTTCTATTTTTGATATCCGCCCACTTTCAGAATTTTTACTGACTTATACAGGAGGATTTCGGAGAAATCATCAAGAAAGAAACTCTTCCTCTCTGAGTCCTCCGCCTACTCCAACAAACGTAACTCAATTCCGACATCGGGGTCGTCCGTAACATCCTCTGCACCAAAGTCGCGCCAGAAGGGTACCAAGCTACCCGAACCGGCTGTTTTCAACCAACTCGGCTTCAACTCAAGCCAAATCATTCCATAAGCTTTCTAAACTCCATTAATTCTGTTTATTTACTGTTTTAAAGCATATTTTAGTTCATTTACATCATTTTTACATCATCAAAAACACAAAAAAAGGGGTTAGGACTCACCCCAATCCGGTGAGTTCGATTCCAATTGCTTCTCTTTCATATTCTCTCTACGGTTACTACACTTCACAAGTCTAACCAAACTCTTCACTTGGTTCATTGTTCTAGTTGCACGGAGTTGATCAAGCTAGCATTGGATTGGAGACTCTTCTTCATCGGCCGGCCGAAGAAGAAGAAGGTTGAACTCACATCCCTTTCTCCCACGCTAAGGTACACACGGTCAACTTCTTTCTCTTTCCATTACATAAATCGGAGCCCGCGGCTCCTGGCGACCACAATTTCTTTTTATTCATGTTCTAAATTCATATCCTCCTCACTCTCCTCCCACATGACCCGAACCATCTCCGGTGCTCGAGCGACGCCGTGAGATGAAAGTTCGGGGATCAATGTGAGTGTGGGACCGAGGTGAGGAGTCTTTACCGCTTTCCGAGTGTTTTCCGATTCACTCCCCCTTTTCCCCAATTCCATATTTCACCTTCTTCTTGAGGTGCCGATCCGGAACCCATTTCTGGAGTCGACAGGTACTCCTTCCATTTCTAGATTTCTGCCTTTCCTTTCGCAAGTGTCGGGTTGTCTGGATTCTAGGATCGGGAAGTGTTGTGTGTGTAGGATGGTACCTACCCTTGACTTCTCACGAACAACCTAGGATCGATGACTTGAGATTATACCAGTGGTTTCTCCATTTTTATGGAAAGTAGTTTTTGAGGTAAACTCCATTCCAAGGATGATTCAATTTTTCTCCATCTACATTAGTCAATTCATAAGAAATTAGGAGAATTTGGCGTGTCTACAGCTTGCCTCGCCTTGATGTCGGCTTTGTAAGGGAATGACATGTAATGAAGCGGAGTGATTCGGAGTGAACTGTAATGGAATGCAAGTGAGCGTAGATGAATGTAGCCAAATAGAATGGTGATGGACTAAAAAAGCGGCATCAAGGTGTAGATATAGACACGCTTATCTACCCGATCCAGCAAAATGAATCTCTCTGAGTATTCTAGATCACTTTTATGTTCGATCAAAACCTCATATAATTGACTGGTAAAAGACATGCCCTTGGCACGAGAGATGAAAATTTAATGATAAAGGATAAAATATGTAGCCAACCCTCAGCGTGGTGAGGAGTCCTCGAATTTGTATGTTCATTATCAGCCAGCAACCCGAACTTTGTGGTGTTCTTGTACTGTGATGGGCTAAAGTTTTAAAAGAGAAGTTGATCTTAAAATGAAAAGAATACCAATCCATCATATTTGGAATCTCAAGTTCATTCAAGTTTCACCAAAATACTCAGTTTAATTCTGAGTGGAATAATCTCAAGTTCTAAAAGGGTTCGTTTTAAGCATAACAACATTGCTCGGGTATCGTGAAAACCATGAATCACGCTCTAGCAGAAAATCAAGTATTCGGAAAAAGACCGAACAGACTTAAGCCATAGTGTGATTGAAAGACAACGGTGGGACTAACATAGAATGATGGGAAAGAAGAAACAATGGCATGACATTTGCCACGGTGGGATAAAATAAAAGACACGGTGGGATAAAAGAAAGGAAAGACATGGTGAGATAAAATAAAGGAAAGAATAAAACATGAAGGGATAAAAGAAAGAATAAAACATGATGAAATAAAATAAAGAGAAAACATGATGAAATAAAACTGGTAATGATGAAGAATAAAAAAGTGATGGATGTGAAAACATAGAAAATTATGTAGAAAATAGTTGAAGATATAGATTGTCTATTGGAGGTCAAGACACCTAATTAGGAACCATCGTCCCTCCAATGTTCAATTTTGGCTTATCCGTGAGTGTGAAGAAATGACCATGTCGTCACAGATTTTGTTGAAGGGGACCTCGGGCCCAGTCATCTTCACGCTCAAGGTCTTCAACATTAATGCATATAATATGTATCAAATGGATCTAGTATAACTAAATGACGGATGTCAAAGGTGATGTAAAGTGCAAAATGGAGTGTTGGTGATGATGTGAGATTGATGTGAAGCTGAGTGAAGTCTTCAGGCGTGGTCTATCAACTTGCATCGACCGCCTGATTCATCAGCGCCATGATAATATTTGACTAGGTGGCACTCCCTTTCTTTTCGTCGCAGAGCTGGCATGACGTTCCTTCCGGAACACCGATCTCACCAATTCACCTGTTGGACTTAAAAGGTTGCCTGCACACTTCCGGTTAATACCCAACAGACAGAATTTTCATATGAAGCAGATTGTTCTTGAAATGATTAACTGAAGATTTTACTATTAGAACCATCATTTGGATGTTAAAACAATGTTTTGATGATGGTTCCTTTATAAAAAATGTCATTTTTAACATTATAGACAATTTCTAAATTTTTAAGATTTTTCTAAATTTTTCGAATTTTTTGTCCATGTGCCCCCGATCGGGGGCACCTGGCCATGCACCCTGGGGTGGGGCACCTGGCCATGTGCCCCCAGATGAGGGCACATGAGCCTTTTTTCAGAAAAAATTGTACCTGATCTCCCTTCTCTTTTTGCTTCTTCAGCTCCTGAAAATACTTAATGAAAATGATTAAATTTTTATCATTACTCATCCCTTTGCCTGTATATCGTATGCCTTGATTTTGAGTCAAAGGGAGGAGCCTTCTTAACAAGGTAGAGTAAAAAAAATGACTTAAATGAAATGGGGGTAAGGGTTAAGAGAACTTACCTGCCGTGGTGTGAATCTTCTCCTCTTCTACATTGAAATGTCTGTAACACTTGATAAAAAGGGGATTAGATCTTCACCGTGACTCATCCCTTTGCCTATTATGGTCAACTTTGACTTAGGTCAAAGGGGAGAGCCTTCTTAACAAGATAATTAAAGTAAAAAAATGGATATGCAATACAGAAATGGAAATATGCATGACAGTCAAATAAACATGGATGCAACTAAGGCAATGATCATGACTGAGCATTTTTTTTTTGGATTTTCTTGAAAACAATCATTTTTTTTTAATTTTTGAAATATTCATTTTTTTGGATTTTTGAAATATTAATTTTTTTTGAAGTTTTAAAATATGCATTTTTTTTGTATTTTTGAAATATGTATTTTTTTGGGGGGGTTTTGAAATATTCCTTTTTTTGTGGAGAAAATGCTAGTATTTGAGACAAGTCATTTGTCTTTGGGGTTTGTCAAAACTTAAGTGGTAGATGCCACGTGCAAAAATAATGTTCCCTACCTAGAATCCTTCTAACCTTCTACCTTTGATCAGCTTGGGTTCCATCTAGATTTGGTCGGTTTACCCTACCCAAGGGGTTTAAGGAGGAAGAGTATAGAGGAAGTCCATGATAGGGTTTGAAGATGTTGAGAGGGATTTCTCTACTCTCACTCAAATTACCCATTGGGGTTCGGCCCCTTTGGGTTTTTCTTTCTATTTTTTCTCTTTTCTGTATGGCACATATTTGGACAGGTTTTTGACCCGTGGGGACATTGCCCATCTTTTAGTACCTTTTGCCTTGACTATCATTCTGGGTACTCATTCAGACAGGTTGATCATTTTTCTTTTTCTAACCTGAGGGGTTCATTGCCCATCTTTTGGCACCCTTTTGCACCCTCCGAGACGGCCTCCTACTAGGGTGGCGAGTGTTTTCGATACTACCCCTCTCTAATCTTCTCTCTCTATCTTGGACCGAGTAGAAGAGAATAGGGTAAGGGTAATCCTTCCATTTCTAGATTTCTTTCTTGCCTTTCGTAAGTGTCAGGTTGTCTGGATTCTAGGATCGGGAAGTGTTGTGTGTGTAGGATGGTACCTAGCCTTGACTTCTCATGAACAACCTAGGATCGATGACTTGAGATTATACCAGTGGTTTCTCCATTTTTATGGAAAGTACTTTTTGAGGTAAACTCCATTCCAAGGATGATTCAATTTTTCTCCATCTGCATTAGTCAATTCATATGCATTACCTGGATACTTTTCAGTGATTACAAAAGGCCCTTCCCAGTTAGGTTGCAACTTGGAGCGAGGACCCCCCGGCTTAACGAATATGCGTTTGACTACCATCTCACCGATCTCGAATTTTCTCTCAACCACCCTCTTTTGATAATACCTTTTGAGTCTATTCTGACAAGTCCGGGCATGCTCGGTGGCGGCTAGCCTTCTTTCATCCAAGAGTTCAAGCTGTGCAAGGAGAGATTCTCTTCTCTCGTCAACAGGAATATCCCTGTCGAGCTGAACTCGGAGAGATGGAAGTAATACTTCGTAGGGAACCACTGCTTCCATCCCATATGCCAAAGCATACGGGGTTTGTCCAGTGGGAGTCCTTACAGAAGTATGATAAGTCCATAGAGCATCTACAAGCTTATCAGGCCAGTCGGCAAATTTGCTAGACTTACAAGATTTCTTGATGATTTTGATTAAGGTTTTGTTGGTGGCTTCTGCTTGACCATTGCCTTGAGGATAGTATGGTGATGAATGATGCAATGAAATGCGATACCTGTTGCAAAGATCACACAGATCTTGAGAAAGAAATTGTGGCCCATTATCGGTGACGATGTCGCTGGGGATCCCGAACCTTGCCAGGATGTTGCGCTTGATGAAGGAGCAGACTGTTGATGCTTTAATCTCCACGAATGCTTCCGCTTCAGCCCACTTTATGAAGTACTCCGTTGCCGTCAGAATGAATGATTTTGGAGCGCATTTCGGAGTTGAGGTCACTCAAGGGGCCAATGATATAAAAGGCCCACATGGCGAAAGGCCATGGGGCATGAATTGGATGAAGGGAAGATGCGGGAGAGTGAATCTTGTCAGCATGGAGTTGACATGAATGACAATGCCGGACAAAGATGGAGCAGTCTTCTTCTAGAGTTGGCCAATAATACCCTTGTCGGATGATTTTCTTAGCAAGGGCTTGGGCATTCACATGACCACCACAAACTCCAGAATGTGCTTCCTTCAGCACCAACCTAGCTTCTTCTTCATCAAGACATCTGAGTAAGATTCCACTTAGGCTTCTCTTATAGAGCACTCCTCCTAGGATTGTATACCTCTGGGATACTCTTCTGATTGCCTTCTTTTCCTTGGTGGTTGATCCAGGCGGGTATGATTGATCTTGGCAATACCTCGCAATCTTGTCATACCAAGGTCTCTCACCTTCTTCTAATTCTTCCAACTCAATCAAGGAGATTGCTTCTTTATGTTCTAAGTATTCCTTTCTGTTGAACCTCTCCTTAACCTTTATAAAACGTCCATCCTCAATTGCTGGAATTGTCCTCTTACAAATGTGGATGGTTCGCACTTGCCTGCCTAGTGGGACAGATAGAGATGAAGCTAGTGAAGCTAAGGCATCGGCGAGGATATTCTGAGAACGGGGGACATGGACAAAGGTGAGTTTAAAGAATAGCTTGATGTAGCAGGTGGTGAGCTCCTGGTAGGGTTTGAGGTTTGGATGGGAAGTTCGGTATTTGGATAGGACTTGGCGTAGGATCAATTGACTATCACCTATCACCCTCAGTTCGGTGACACCATGGAAATGAGCGGCCTCCAGCCCAACCAGCAAGGCTTCATACTCAGCTATGTTGTTGGTTGCTGGAAAGTTAAGCTGAAAAGCCTGTGGAATGGTGACACCTTCAGGTGACAGAAGGACAATACCTATCCCTCTACCATGAGAGTTCAGAGCCCCGTCAAAATATAATGTCCAAAGATTTGAAGATCGGACTGACATTAGTTCGTCATCCGGGAACTCCGACCGGACTGGGTCAAAGATGGGTATGGGATGATGGGCAAGGTGTTCAGCAATAGCATAACCCTTAACCGATCAGTCAAGATTGTCTTCTCTAACAGAAACTTAATGGGATTGATACGAGCAATGAGCTTGACTTGGTGAGCAAGGAAATAATGTTTGAGTTTCTGAACCACCCAAACAAGAGCAGCACAGGTCTTTTCTACCACAGTGTACTTCAGCTCACAAGCATCTAACATCTTAGACAAGTAATAAGTAGCTCGTTCTTTCACTTCTTCATCAACTTGTGCAAGGACTGCCCCAAGAGAGTTCTCAAGAACCGAAATGTAGAGGACCAAGGGCTTGTCAGGAAATGGTGGTCTAAGTACAGGGGGACTTGCCAGGTATGTTTTCAACCCATTAAATGCCTCCTGGCACTTCGAATCCCATTTAAACTCGGCCCCCGCCTTGGTTAACTCATAGAAAGGTTTACACCTTTGGGAATGTTGTGAGATAAACCGGCGGACAAATTGTAGCCTCCCAATCAATCCTCGAAGTTCTTTCATATTCTTCGAAGGAGGCATACCAATGATTGCTTTGGCCTTGTTTGGGTCGATCTCTATGCCCCTTTTGCTTACTATGAACCCTAGTAGCTTTCCTGATGAAACTCCAAATGTACACTTCTTAGGGTTCATTTTCATCTTGTATTCTCTAGCTCGTTGCAAAACCTTCCTTAGCACTTCAGAATGATCTTCCCGACTCTTGGACTTGATAACCAAATCATCCACATACACCTCTACAAGGGTGTGCATCATGTCGTGAAAGATAGCCATCATAGCCCTCTGATATGTAGAACCAGTATTCTTTAACCCAAAGGGCATGACAACATAGCAATATGTTCCCTACAGTGTAGTGAATGAGGTCTTCTCTTGGTCCTCCTCAACTAACCGGATCTGATTGTATCTAGAATAGCCATCCATGAATGAAAGCATTTCAAATCCAGCTGTGTTATCAACCAAAACATCGATATGAGGCAAAGGGAAATCATCCTTAGGACATGCTCGGTTCAAGTCTCTGAAATCTATACAAATCCGAATTCGTCCATGCTTCTTCATAACAGGGACTATGTTAGCCACCCATTGCGGATATAGAACAAGTTTAATAAATTTTGCTTTGTGTAGTTTGTCCGAGGTAGTTCCAGGTGGAACCTCCTGAGCTTCTGTTTAACCGAGGTAGTTCCAGGTTTCAAGGTTACTCTATGTTCAACCAGTGAATTATCTAATCCCGGCATATCTTCATATGTCCATGCGAACGTGTCCTTATATTCTTCCAAAACTTTGATCAAACGTTGTTCTTCTGAGGGAGTGAGGTTTGCACTAATGAGGATAGTCTTAGGATCTTCCAGGGTTCCTAAATTCAATTCCTTGGTCGGTTCATTCCCTGTGGCTGATGGTTCTTCAAATATTCTAAGTCCAGATGCATATGCATCAGCCAAGTCCTCGATTTCATCCTCGGATTCGGGACCCTTCTCTGATACCACCTCATATACTCCCAAAGTATGATCTATGTTATGCTCATCCTCATATCGGATTTCTTCTAGCTGGATGGTATTATCCAAAAAGTTTGGCAGCCTTCAACACTCTACGCATTTCTGTGCCAATTGTTGCAGATACCTATTTGGAACTCGCTTACCTCTGACTATCCTATTTCCTAACCTAACTTGACCTACTGAAGATAAAGCTGGAAAGGTGGTATTTACAGTGGAGGGGGGATCGAGTAAATCGATCAATGATTCAGAAAAGAGGGATCCCTGATTGGGAGCGCCCTCTGGGATGAGTAGAGACGCCTCCTCGATGGAAATGTGAGTTTCAGAGAAGACGTTTTTTTTTGGATTCTCAAGTAAAAAGATAGAATGAGCCTGAGTGACTCGAGGCTTGCTAGAAGATGACTGAATTAATAGAGAGAAAAACTTAAGAATAAAGGGGAAAAAGGGGCTCGTGGGCCCAATTGTAACAGAAAGTGGACACATGGGTCCAAAACTGATGAAAAAAGTAAACGGGTACGTGGACCCGATCATAGAAATAAATGGGCATGTGAGCCCATGTTGAGAAAAGCCCTCAGTTCTGAAGTTGATGAGGGAAGCAAATGGGCAAGCATGCCCAGTAAGAGTGGAAGGTTGAAGAGGGCACATGGGCCCAAAGTGGGTAAGTGGGCCCTGAAGCCCATCCAAAAGATCTAGAAACAAAGGTACGAGGTTCAACCATGGGATTGCTGTATTTGGGCCTCGTGGAATGGTTTTGACTTGGGTAACATGCTTAACTAGATGATCTAAGATTGGTCTTCCCTTGAGTGGTTCTTGGTGCTCTTCCCGACTTGAGAACAACGAGTCAAAGATAAGCATAAGTCTTCCAAGTCTTCTTCTTCTTCATCTGGAGCTTTCCTTCTCTTGATAGTCATCATGGAACTCTTGTTGTCTTCAGCCATCATCATGGTCTCCCCTTTGATAAAGAAGGTGTGGAGTCCCATGGCATATCCTGGCTGGAAGATCATCCTTGGGATGGAATCCTCTTCGTATCCCAACCCCTGCTTGCATGGCCTTTTCACAGTTTCAATTGGCTGAGTGATCCCTTGAAGATCCTTGCCTAAACCTCTTCCAGGCTGATAGCCCAATTTCATCATCATCCACCATCCCAGTGTGTCTGGTAGAGAGGTGGTCATCCATCTGACTTCTGGCAATTCTCCCACTGAGATCTGGGGTTGTATTGATAGACCTAGGGTAAAGAAGCATCGTTCAGCTCGTCCCTTATAGGCATGCTAGTCACCTTGACCACCTATCCTTTAAAGAGAAACTTTATGCACTGGTGGTTTGTTGAAACCACAGCTCCTATTGCCTCCAAGTATGGCCTCCCAAGTATAGCCCGAAAAGTTGGATCTAATTCTAGAACATGAAAATCTGTTGTGACCGTACATGGTCCAAGTTTAACTTCTAGAGTGACCACCCCACGTGCAGACTTTTTGGAGTTGTCGTAGGCCATCACCATGGCACAAGATGGCTTGATTTCTTGCTCAGAAATGCCACACAACTGCAAAGTTTCTGGCGGCATAACGTTGATGGAAGCTCCAGTGTCAACCAAACATGATTTCACTTCAATATTACAAATAACCACAGCCACATGCAAAGCATATCTTCTAAATTCTGTATCTGCTAATTCTTCCTGAGAGAAAGTGAGTGTTGGGTGCTCACTTCTAGGGGCTAACACTGTAGTGATCTTCTCAGGTGGGAGATCTTCATTCACCATGACCCTTTGCAAGTACTGCTGCAGAATCTCCTGATGCACCTTTGATCTTTTGATCAACTCAAGTATGGAAATACGGGCCGGTGTTTTATCTAAATGCTTTAACAGATCATAGGCTGTGCCTGGCAATTGTTCTTCTACTTGTTCCTCCTCCACTTGATCCTGTGGTTTAGTACTAGCTTGGGGAAAGAGCCACTGGAACACCCTCCCACTCCGAAGCACCGGGGCTATTTTGCGGTCGGGTAGAGGTGATGGGTTAACTAGGGTGGGTTGTGGTGGAACAGGTGGTGTAGGTGCATGTATGATAGGTAATGGGATCAATGGTTCTGGGATGTTGGGGTTAGTTGGTAGATGGGTAGGATTTGGAGGTGGTAGTGATGGTGATACCGGTGGCCTAATAAGAAGAGACCGGGGTGAAGAAGTGGTTGATGAGTTTAATGAAGGTGTAGGTTGTGGGATTGGCTATGGTGTTGGTGGTATGATAGGTTGGGGTTTTGGAGTGGTAGAGCTCGTAGGCTGGGGGTTCAGGTTTGGTGGTGATTGTGGTGGTCGGATGAGCAAGGGCCGGTGTGTAGCAATGGTTGAAGGAGGTGTAGTTAGAGAGGGTGCTGGCCTAATGATGGGCCGGCGATAAGAAGTGGCGGCCAGTGGTTGGGTTATTGAGCTTTGTGGTAGTTGTGGAGTAGAAGGTGCACGGATTATTTGTCTAGAAGGGTTCCTAGCAGGAGGCCTAGCCGGGTTGACAGGCATGGTTGTATTGTGGCTTTCTAGTTGCCAACCGTGAGCACGATTGGCATCTCCCTGGACAATGGAGTATACTAGACTAATTCCTGGGTTTGGATGTGCTGGTGCCGGTGCTGGAGCGGGAGCATGTAATGGGAGCGGATTCTGGACAATACCCCAAGCCAGGTTGTTGTTGAGGTTGAGTCGGTGGACGCTGTTGCTGCTGCTGCCTAGCCTTCATAGCTTGTATGCATTCCCCCATTTGAGCCCAATCAATGCTGCCTTGGTCATTCAGATCATGGATGTAATCCTTGAAATGAAAGCACACCTCTACAGTGTGACCAGGACACCGATGGTAAGCACAGTATCGGGACATATCTGCGTTTGCTGGCCAAACCTCTCTTTCCTTGGGCAATTCCAACTGTTTTTCTGCCATGAGTACATTGAAGATGTCGGTCAAGGAGTAAGGGAGTTGCTGGTAGTTCTCTCTCCTAGGACCTCCCCTTCGTAGTGCTTGATTGGGTGATGGCGGTGCCCTATTGTAGGCAGGTTGACGAGGTTGCTGGGGTTGTGCTACTGGTTGCGGGGGTTGTTGTCATTGTCGTGGTTGTGGTGGCCTAACCTGTTGTTGAGGGGGGTAATAGAAATGGTTTTGTGGTGGGTTTCTGTACTGGTTTTGACGGTTCCCTCCCTGGTTCCCCACAATGTTTATAGCTTCGTTGTTGACCACTCCCTCGGTTGTATTTTGCAAAAAGTTAGAGGTTTGAATTTTTGTTTGACAAGCAAGTGATGCAAAGACTTGAAAGCAAGATTACGCAATGATTTTGATTAAACCTTAGGTTTATGGATTTGTTAAGAATTGTTCTCTCAACAAATGGGTTAGGATCCTAACTCCAATCTCCAATGACCTAGGTTTCACACAATCTCACCACGTGTAGGTAACAAAGGATGCTTCGGGTTTTGGGGAGTGGTACAACCAACCCGATCGTGAAGAGGAATACTCCACGTATGAGGAATTACGGAGGCCTTGATGAAAGCCAACCAAGTCAACTAGGAAGGAATATCCCAGAAGAGAGGTCAGAATCCACCAAGAGGGTGTTTTGGATGGGAGGGGTAAATGGGAGAGTGAGCTCCCGCCACAAAAAAGTGTAAAAGAAGGAGGTAGAGAGAAGAATCAGAGAATACAATCAAGTAATTAAACAAGTAATGAGCAAAACATGACCTTAAATAAATAAGCAATCAACACCAGACAAGCATTTAGAAACTAGACAAGCAACTAGAAACTAGAATCTAGACTTGTTTCTTATGTAAGCCAAATGGAGATAGTGAAAAGTGATGGAAAGAAGAGGGTTCAGATCTGATAGCCAAGCAAAAGTGTGGTCCACGTGGGGACCAATGTAAGAATAAGTTGGTTCACGTGGGAACTGGGGTAAAAAGTAAAGGTGGTTCACGCGGGAACCGGTTTTGGGTAAAAGGGTGGTTCACGTGGGAACCGGTTTGAATGGTCAAAAGAGGGCCAAGTGGGGCCAATTAAAGGTGAATAAATATCTGATCCAAGTTGGGATAGATCTGGAAAAAAAGGGGCTTGGTTCACGTGGGAACCGAAGTAAAGAAAGAGATTGGTTCACGCGGGAACCAGTTTAAAAGGAGAAGGGTGGTTCACGTGAGAATCGGTTTAAATAAAATGACATAAATTAAATGGCATACTTGGTACCTCAGATCTGATGAAAGATGGGTGAAATCAGAAATTTTGAGATGGCATGAAGTTAAGAAAGGTGGAAAGAAGGAAAGGCTCACGTGGGAACCGGTCTAGAACTAGAACTAGTTGCAAACAAAACACTAAGCACCCACGGTTGAAGACATTGTTTGTCCCACCGTGGTTGCCACAAAGGCTGTCGACTCTGAAAATTCGACGGGGTCCTTTCCTTTTCAGGGAAGTCCGTGAACCCAGATCGTCACCTCAAGAGGGGATGAGAAAAGAATGGAATAAAACTCGGAAAGCAACTCTCACCTCGGTCCCACACTCACATTGATCTCCGAACTTTCATCCCTTGGCGTCGCTCGATCACCAAAGAGACGGTTCGGGTCATGTGGGAGGAGAGTGAGAAGAGATAAATGTTGTCTCTAGGAACCGCGGGTTCCGATTTATAGAATTAAAATGACCGTGTGTACCTTAGCGTGAATAGTGTGGGTTAAAGCTTCTCCTTCTTCGGCCGGCCGATGAAGAAGAGTCCTCAACACGGTGGGTGCTTAATATTATGTGCAACTATATAAACAAACAAGTGAAAGAGACTATTATAACTAAACAAAGTGGAGTATATGTAAAGAGGACAACATAAAACACACAACTGACAAGAAACTGACCGGATTCGGGTTATCTCTAACCCTTTTTTTTATTTTTCAGAATAACAGAATAAAATTTATGAAAAAAATATAAAAAAAGTGATAGGAGTATGGAGAATCACGAAACAAAGAGATAGGAAAAAGAACAGCAAGATTCTGAGTTGAATAGAGAAAGATATAGCCAAATATGGGTTGTCGAAAAAGCCGAGCAGCAGTCCAGGATCTGACAGGCGCGACTTTGCTTCTGCGCTCGTCATGACCAGCCCTGACCTCAGAATCAAGTTACTTAGATTGTAAACTCAATAATACTTTGAGATAAAGAACTTTTATGAAGAGAGTTTGGACATAAGACGTCCACACACTTCTGTAGAGGCTGAAGAAGAGAGACCTGGCTGATCACCTGCAGAACATCCTTCCTCTCTCTTGAACCGACTTTTCTCACTCTAAAAACTCAAAATTATCTCTCTAAAAATCAAAAAATCAATTCAGGAGGGAGTTTTGAAGTCTTTATATGCCTTGGGGGTCGTGCTCATGCCTTTGGAACGACCGGAATCAGAGTTAATTTATAGGAGAACAAACAGTCTCATCCGGGCTAAAAAATAGGCACATTGCGCCCTACCCCAGGGCTCATGCGCCCTGGTGCACGGCGCAAGAGCCCCCCTCAAGTGAGGGCACAAGGTCACGTGCCTCACTGGTAGGGCGCATGGGAACGTGCCCTGGGTCCCGGGCGCATGTGACCAGGAACCCGGGCGCATGGGACTGTTTTTGCGCGTCCTTCTTCCGGAAGCCATTGAGAACACTCCCGAACTCGGAAATCAAAGCCGTTTGTTGTGTTGGAAAGATAACAGGCCGAAGAATATTTATATAGCTTAGTATCAGACATAAAACCCTCCAAAACTTAAGAATTTTGTCCGGAAGTTAGGGCAGTGAACATAAGATGCGATACAGGTCGAAATGACTCCGACGGCAAACCGGAAAGGCACGGTATGCAACAAAACATGTCCAGGGTGTGAATATGACCATAACCTTAAATTCATGATCATTAGGCATTGGTCATTCAGCCAACTTTCGTGTTTACACGATTTATGTGTGGCTTTTGCTCAGAAAATACGGCTTTTTGCGAAAAACTTCTGAAAGCATCCGATTTCGTTCGGCGAAGCACCAAATCAACCTTTTAAAGACCCAGCATCATTATAAGGTCAATCACACATGTTACCCTATAAAACATGAGTTTTATGCTCTGACTTAGGCGAATTTGGCGTGTCTACAGATAGGACCTGGCGTAGGATCAATTGACTATCACTTATCACCCTCAGTTCGGTGGCACCATGGAAGAGAGCGGCCTCCAGCCTGGCCAGCAAGGCTTCATACTCAGCTATGTTGTTGGTTGCTGGAAAGTTAAGCTGAAAAGCCTGTGGAATGGTGACACCTTCAGGTGATAGAAGAACAATACCTATCCCTCTACCATGAGAGTTCAGAGCCCCGTCAAAATATAATGTCCAAAGATTGGAAGATCGGACTGACATTAGTTCATCATCCAAGAACTCCGACAGGACTGGGTCAAAAACGGGTATGGGATGATGGGCAAGGTGTTCAGCAATAGCATAACCCTTGATTGCCTTCTGTGGGACATAAGTGATATCAAATTGGGATAAGAAACTCTGCCATCGCCCTAACCGATCAGTCAAGACTGTCTTCTCTAACAGAAACGTAATGGGATTGATAGGAGCAATGAGCTTGACTTGGTGAGCAAGGAAATAATGTTTGAGTTTCTGAACCACCCAAATAAGAGCAGCACAGGTCTTTTCTACCACAGTGTACTTCAGCTCACAAGCATCAAACATCTTAGACAAGTAATAAGTAGCTCGTTCTTTTCCTTCTTCATCAACTTGTGCAAGGACTGCCCCAAGAGAGTTCTCAAGAACCGAAATGTAGAGGACCAAGGGCTTGTCAGGAATTGGTGGTCTAAGTACAGGGGGACTTGCCAGGTATATATTCAACCCATCAAACGCCTCCTGGCACTTCGAATCCCATTTAAACTCGGCCCCCGCCTTGGTTAACTCATAGAAAGGTTTACACCTTTGGGAATGTTGTGAGATAAACCGGCGGACAAATTGTAGCCTCTCTATCAATCCTCGAAGCTCTTTCATATTCTTCGGAGGAGGCATACCAATAATTGCTTTGGCCTTGTTTGGGTCGATCTCTATGCCCCTTTTGCTTACTATGAACCCAAGTAGCTTTCCTGATGAAACTCCAAATGTGCACTTCTTAGGGTTCATTTTTAGCTTGTATTCTCTAGCTCGTTGCAAAACGTTCCTTAGCACTTCAGAATGGTCTTCCCGACTCTTGGACTTGATAACCAAATCATCCACATACACCTCTACAAGGGTGTGCATCATGTCATGAAAGATAGACATCATAGCCCTCTGATATGTAGCACCAGCATTCTTTAACCCAAAGGGCATGACAACATAGCAATATGTTCCCCAAGGTGTAGTGAATGAGGTCTTCTCTTGGTCCTCAGCTATCCGGATCTAATTGTATCCAGAATAGCCATCCATGTATGAAAGCATTTCAAATCCAGCTGTGTTATCAACCAAAACATCGATATGAAGCAAAGGGAAATCATCCTTAGGACACGCTCGGTTCAAGTCCCTGAAATCTATACAATTCCGAATTCGTCCATCCTTCTTCATAACAGGAACTATGTTAGCCACCCATGGCGGATATAGGACAACTTTAATAAATTTTGCTTTGTGTAGTTTGTCAACCTCTTCTTTCATTTTGAGTGCAATATAAGGGTGGAACCTCCTCAGCTTTTGTTTAACCGGGGTAGTTCCAGGTTTCAGGGTTAATCTATGTTCAATCAGTGAATTATCTAATCCCGGCATATCTTCATATGTCCATGCGAACGTGTCCTTATATTCTTCCAAAACTTTGATCAAATGTTGCTCTTTTGAGGGAGTGAGGTTTGCACTAATGAGGATAGTCTTAGGATCTTCCATGGTTCCTAAATTCAGTTCCTTGGTCGGTTCATTCCCTGTGGCTGATGGTTCTTCAAATCTTCTAAGTCCAGATGCATATGCATCAGCCAAGTCCTCGATTTCATCCTCGGATTCGTGACCCTTCTCTGATACCACCTCATATACCACCACCTTCTCTGTATCCAGAAACAAAGGTACGAGGTTCAACCATGGGATTGTTGTATTTGGGCCTCGTGGAATGGTTTTGACTTGAGTAACATGCTTAACTAGATGATCTAAGATTGGTCTGCCCTTGAGTGGTTCTTGGTGCTCTTCCCCACTTGAGAACAAACGAGTCAAAGATAAGCATAAGTCTTCCAAGTCTTCTTCTTCTTCATCTGGAGCTTTCCTTCTCTTGACAGTCATCATGGAACTCTTGTTGTCTTCAGCCATCATCATGGTCTCCCCTTTGATAAAGAAGGTGTGGAGTCCCATGGCATATCCTGGCTGGAAGATCATCCTTGGGATGGAATCCTCTTCGTATCCCAACCCCTGCCTGCGTGGCCTTTTCACAGTTTCAATTGGCTGAGTGATCCCTTGAAGATCCTTGCCTAAACCTCTTCCAGGCTGATAGCCCAATTTCATCATCATCCGCCATCCCACTGTGTCGGGTAGAGAGGCGGTCATACATCTCACTTCTGGTAAATCTCCCATTGAGATCTGGGGTTGTATTGACAAACCAAGGGGTGTAAAAGTAGGATCATTCATCTCGTCTTTTATAGGCATGCTAGTCACTTTTACCACTTGTCCTTTAAAAGGAAACTTTATGCACTGGTGGTTTGTTGAAGCCACAGCTCCTATTGCCTCCAAGTATGGCCTCCCAAGTATAGCCCGAAAAGTTGGATCCAATTCTAGAACTTGAAAATCTGTTGTGACTGTACATGGTCCAAGTTTGACTTCTAAAGTGACCACCCCACATGCAGACTTCTTGGAGTTGTCGTAGGCCGTCACCATGGCACAGGATGGCTTGATTTCTTGCTCAGAAATGCCACACAACTGCAACATTTCTGGCAGCATAACGTTGATAGAAGCTCCAGTATCAACCAAACATGATTTCACTTTAATATTACAAATAACCACAGCCACATGCAAAGCATATCTCCTAAATTCTGGATCTGCTAATTCTTCCTGAGAGAAAGTGAGTGTTGGGTGCTCACTTCTAGGGGCTAACACTGTAGTGATCTTCTCAGGTGGGAGATCTTCATTCACCATGACCCTTTGCAAGTACTGTTGTAAAATCTCCTGGTGCACCTTTGATCTTTTGATCAACTCAAGTATGGAAATACGGGCCGGTTTTTTATCAAAATGCTTTAACAGATCATAGGCTATGCCTAGCAATGGTTCTTCTACTTGTTCCTCCTCCACTTGATCCTGCGGTTGAGTACTAGCTTGGGGAAAGAGCCGCTGGAACAACCTCCCACTCTGAAGCACCGGGGCTATTTGGCGGTCGGGTAGAGGTGACGGGTTAACTGGGGTGGGTTGTGGTGGAACAGGTGGTGTAGGTGCATGTATGATAGGTAATGGGATCGATGGTTCTGGGATCATGGGGTTAGTTGGTAGAGGGGTAGGATTTGGAGGTGGTAGTGATGGTGATACCGGTGGCCTAATAAGAAGAGACCGGGGTGAAGAAGTGGTTGATGAGTTTAATGAAGGTGTAGGTTGTGGGATTGGCTATGGTGTTGGTGGTATGATAGGTTGGGGTTTTGGAGTGGTAGAGCTCGTAGGCTGGGGGTTCAGGTTTGGTGGTGATTGTGGTGGTCGGATGAGCAAGGGCCGGTGTGTAGCAATGGTTGAAGGAGGTGTAGTTAAGGAGGGGGCTGGCCTAATGATGGGCCGGCGAGAAGAAGTGGCGGCCAGTGGTTGGGTTATTGAGCTTTGTGGTAGTTGTGGAGTAGCAGGTGCACGGATTATCTGTCTAGGAGGGTTCCTAGCAGGAGGCCTAGTTGGGTTGGCAGGCATGGTTGCATTTTGGTTTTCTAGTTGCCAACCTTGAGCACGATTGGCATCTCCCTGGACAATGGAGTGTACTAGACCAATTCCTGGGTTTGGATGTGCTGGTGCCGGTGCTGGAGCGGGAGCATGTAATGGGAGCGGATTCTGGACAATACCCCAAGCCAGGTTGTTGTTGAGGTTGAGTCGGTGGACGCTGTTGCTGCTGCTGCCTAGCCTTCATAGCTTGTATGCATTCCCCCATTTGAGCCCAATCAATGCTGCCTTGGTCATTCAGATCGTGGATGTAATCCTTGAATTGAAAGCACACCTCTACAGTGTGACCAGGACACCGGTGGTAAGCGCAGTATCGGGACATATCTGCGTTTGCTGGCCAAACCTCTCTTTCCTTGGGCAATTCCAACTATTTTTCTACCATGAGTACATTGAAGATGTCGGTCAAAGAGTAAGGGAGTTGCTGGTAGTTCTCTCTCCTAGGACCTCCCCTTCGTGGTGCTTGATTGGGTGGTGGCAGTGCCCTATTGTAGGCAGGTTGACGAGATTGCTGGGGTTGTGCTACTGGTTGCGGGGGTTGTTGTGGTTGTCGTGGTTGTGGTGGCCTAACCTGTTGTTGAGGGGGGTAATAGGAAAGGTTTTGTGGTTGGTTTCTGTACTGGTTTTAACGGTTCCCTCCCTGGTTCTTCACAGTGTTTATTGCTTCGTTGTTAACCACTCCCTCGGTTGTAGGACCAACTGGTGCAGCGGGGTCTTCCTGAAGTTTCTAGGTTTGGGATCAAATGGATTTATCATTGTGGCATCCTTAAAGTGGGCTTGCAAGTACCGGGCACTGTCATCGAGTTCATTCATAGTGGTAGGACGGTGCATGATCAATACATTCCTCAAGGCAGGTGTAGTGTTGCCAATAAGCATTTTCACTTGTTCCCCTTCAGAAATCACATCTGTCAATTTTTCTGCCATTCCCCTCCAGCGATCAGCAAACTTTATGAAGTCCTCTTCGGGCTTCATCTTCTCAGCAATCAAATCTGTAATGGAGCATGCTGGTGCCACCCGGTCTCTGTATCTTTGCAAGAATTTGGTTTTAACAATATCGAAGTCTCCTGCCTCAAAGGAGTCTAGTGAGTAGAACCATTCCAATGCATACCCAGACCCTTCTAATGATCTACGGAACAAGAAGGCAAGAACCCTACGATCATTTTTCCAGAATGAGGATTCATAGAGAAAATCTTTAAGGTGGAGAAAAGGGTTGCCAGTACCATTGTAGCGGCGATAAACTAGTAGCTTAGAAGGTGGCAGGTGTAGGACTGGCAGAGAAGGAATGGAAATCTCAGGAACTGACTTGGAGTCCAGGTGACATCTCAACTCTTCATAACGTTCATTCATCTGGGTGAGCTGATCCATGATTGCCTCGGTGAGAGCAGGTTCTTGGTTTACTGGTGGGGGTATGTGGTTAGAGACATGATTTTGGAATTGAGGAGCATGACTTGGCAAATTTACTGAAGATTGTTCCATGACTTGATGGGTCAGGAGAGAAACATGGTTGAAATAAGATGGTTGAACAAATGAAGGTTGGACCACAGATGGTTGAACTACAGATGGTTGAACTACAGATGGTTGTGCTAGTCCCAATGATGGTTGAATGAGTGGTGGTCGAACCAGAGGACAAGAAGATGAGGAAACTTGGTTAACTTTCAGCCTGATCTGAGGCTATTTTGCCCTTCACCATAGATTGTATGCGGGCATAGGTTTCTGGGTCGGTATAGAGGGACAACTCCCTAAAGAGTTGTTCAACATCACGGGGAGCAGATGGTTGAGGGACCTCTTGCGCTTCTGACTCAAACAATGGATTAACACGACCATCTGACGGATTTGGTTGATGACCCATCTCGTGCTCTCGATGTTCAGCTTGTTCCGCCATTCCAACGTGCCTTCCAGACCTTAGTTGCATTGAACTTAAAGGAACAAACAAGTTGACAAAGTAAACAAAGAACTTTTTTTTTTGTTTTTAGTATTTTTAAAAAAGTTAGAGGTTTGAATTTTTGTTTGAAAAGCAAGTGATGCAAAGACTTGAAAGCAAGATTACGCAATGATTTTGATTAAACCTTAGTTTTATGGATTTGTTATGAATTGTTCTCTCAAAAAATGGGTTAGGATCCTAACTCCAATCTCCAATGACCTAGGTTTCACACAATCTCACCACGTGTAGGTAACGTAGGATGCTTCGGGTTTTGGGGAGTGGTACAACCAACCCGATCGTGAAGAGGAATACTCCACGTATGAGGAATTACGAAGGCCTTGATGAAAGCCAACCAAGTCAACTAGGAAGGAATATCCCAGAAGAGAGGTCAGAATCCACCAAGAGGGTGTTTTGGATGGGAGGGGTAAATGGGAGAGTGAGCTCCCGCCTCAAAAAAGTGTAAAAGAAGGAGGTAGAGAGAAGGAGAATAGAATGCAATCAAGTAATAAAACAAGTAATGAGCAAAACATGAACTTAAATAAACAAGCAATCAACACCAGACAAGCAATTAGAAACTAGACAAGCAACTAGAAACTAGAATCTAGAATTGTTTCTTATGTGAGCCAAATGGAGATAGTGAAAAGTGATGAAAAGAAGAGGGTTCAGATCTGATAGCCAAGCAAAAGGGTGGTCCACGTGGGGACCTATGTAAGAATAAGCTGGTTCACGTGGGAATCGGGGTAAAAAGTAAAGGTGGTTCACGTGGGAACCGGTTTTGAGTAAAAAGGGGTGGTTCACGTGGGAACCGGTTTGAATGATCAAAAGAGGTCCACGTGGGGCCAATTAAAGGTGAATAAAGATATGATCCAAGTTGGGATAGATCTGGAAAGAAAGGGGTTTGGTTCATGTGGGAACCGAAGTAAAGAAAGAGATTGGTTCACGCGGGAACCGATTTAAAAGGAGAAGGGTGGTTCACGTGGGAACCGGTTTAAATAAAATGACAGAAATTAAATGGCATACTTGGAACTTCAAATCTGATGAAATATGGGTGAAATCATAAATTTTTAGATGGCATGAAGTTAAGAAAGGTGGAAAGAAGGAAAGGCTCACGTGGGAACCGGTCTAGAACTAGAACTAGTTGCAAACAAAACACTAACCACCCACGGTTGAAGACATTGCTTGTCCCACTGTGGTCGCCACAAAGCTGTCGACTCTGAAAATTCGACGGGGCCTTCTCCATTTCAGGGAAGTCCGTGAATCCAGATCGTCACCTCAAGAGGGGATGAGAAAAGAAAGGAATAAAACTCAGAAAGCAACTCTCACCTCGGTCCCACACTCACATTGATCCCCGAACTTTCATCCCTTGGCGTCACTCGATCACCAAAGAGACGGTTTGGGTCATGTGGGAGGAGGGTGAGAAGAAATAAATTAAGACATGTGGTCGCTAGGAACCATGGGTTCTGATTTATAGAATTAAAATGACCGTGTGTACCTTAGCGTGAAGAGTGTGGGTTAAAGCTTCTCCTTCTTCAGCCGGCCGATGAAGAAGAGTCCTCAACGTGTGGGTGCTTGATCTTCTGTGCAACTAGACAAACAAACAAGTGAAATAGACAATTAGAACTAGACAAAGTGGAGTATATGTACGGAAAATAACATGAAACACACAATTGACTAGAAACTGGCCGGATTCGGGTTATCTCTAACCCCTTTTTTATTTTTCAAATAAACAGACAAAAATTATTGTAAAAAAATGTAAAAAATTATAGGAGGATGTATAATCACGAAACAAAGAGGTAGGAAAAGGAATAGAAAGATTCTGAGTTGAATAGATAAAGATATAGCCAAATCTGGGTTGTCGAAAAAGCCAAGCAGCAGTCCAGGATCTGCCAGGCGCGACTTTTCTTCTACGCTCGTCATGACCAGCCCCGACCTAGGAATCAAGTGCCGTCGATTGAAAACTCAATAAGACTTGGAGATTAAGAACTTTGATGAAGAGAGTTCAAAAAGCAGATGTCCACACACTGCTGTAGAGGCCGAAGAAGAAAGACTTGACTAATCACATGCAGAACAGCCTTCCTCTCTCTTCAACCGACTTTTATCTCTCTAAAAACTTAAAATTCTCTCTCTAAAAATCACAAAATCAATGCAGGAGGGTGGTTGGACGTCTTGAGATGCCTGGGGGGTCGTTCCCATCCCTTTGGAATGACCGGAATCAGAGTTTATTATAGGAGAACAGACGGTCTCATCAAGACTAAATAATAGGGGTCCTTGCGCCCTACCCCTGGGCGCATGCACCCTGGTGCAGGGTGCATGCACCCCATTGAGGGGCGCATGTGCCCCCCAGTGAGGGCGCATGGCACTATTCCCGAAAAAAAGGGTCTTATCTGTCGATCCGTTCAGCGGTAGAGTCCCGGTGAAAAATTGGGTCCCTCGTGCCTCAAGGGTAGGGCGCATGTGCCCTCAAGTGAGGGCACAAGGTCACGTGCCTCACTGGTAGAGCGCATGGGCACGTGCCCTGGGTCCCGGGCGCATGTGACCAGGAACCCGGGCGCATGGGACTGTTTTTGCGCGTCCTTCTTCCATAAGTCATTGCGAACACTCCCGAACTCGGAATTCGACGCCATTTGTTGCGTTGGAAAGATAAAAGGCCGAAGAAGCTTCCTATAGCATCGGATAAGCCATCACACCCTCCAAAATTTCATAAATTTGTCTGTAAGTTAGGACAGTGAACAGAAGATCCGATACTGGTCAAAATGACTCCGACGGCAAACCGGAAAGGCACGGTATGCAACAAAACTTGTCCGGTGTGTGAATATGACCATAACCTTCAATGCATGATCATTAGGCATTGGTCATTCAGCCAATTTCCGTGTTTACACGATTTACATGTGGCTTTCGCTTGGAAATTACGGCTTTTTGCGGAAACTTCGGAAAACATCCGATTTCGTTCGATGAAGCTCCAAATCAACTTAAAAAGACCCGGCATCATTATAAGATCAATCATACATGTTACCCTATAAAACATGAGTTTTATGCTCTGAATTAGGCGAATTTGGCGTGTCTACAGTAGGGAGATAAGAAGAGGGACAAGCAAAGCAAGAGTCACCATGAAGAAAAGATACATCATAATAAGCAAGGGGTCGGCACATCACAAATCGCCGTCTCCTTCTGCCGGAGCCTAGTCACCCGGAGGTTGCATACCATGTCCCTAACCACCTCCCCTCCTATGGCTGCTCGTCTGAGAAGTCCCAGAGTGGGTAGGCCTCCTTAACGTGGTCCAACGAGAGTCAGAGTGGTGAGAATGACTCCGGGATCAAGCCTGAGTCAACTGCAATAGCACCTGCCGATGCTCCACCTCCAATCAGAGGAGCTCTGAAGACTGCTGAAGACAAAGAGTCAGAATATGCTCAAGCACGGGGCGTGACACCTCAACCACCTAGGCCTCTAGCCTCCCAACCTACAAGATGACACAGAAACATGTCAGCAACAGAAGCTACATCCAAAGAAAAAATTAAACCCATACCTCACGTGTCAACTCCTCTATCCTCTTAGCAGTCTGGAGAACAAAAAAGAAGTGTCAGTGCATAAGCTCTAAACCTGAAAGTCTAAATAAAGATTTCTCACCTCAGAAGAAGAAGGATTAGGATCGGGAGCACCTACAACCGGCTCAAGCTCAAGCTCTCTCTGCAGCTCCATCACCTACAAGAAAAGGGCGTCAAAAAAAAGTAATGATGACAAGCCAAGTAAAAGTGTATACCCTATCTTGAAGATCCGAAGGCCCACCGTCGGGACATGGGGCACCCCTCGCAATGAGATCAGAGATTCTCGCCCAAAGATCCTTGTTCTATAATCAAAAAGAATGTCAAAATCAAGAAAAACCAAACAAAGGCAAGTCACAGGAGTTCACCTCAGTACTAAGGGCTTGCACCCATTCTTTCAGCTGGGCAATTTGCAAGGAAGAAATAAAATTTAACAAGGCAAATAAAGGAAGAAGACAACATGAGAAAGAAACAACAATCACCTCAAGAAGAAGGCCCGTCTCAGAGGAACTGCTCCTAGGGTCGGTGGGAAGAAACTAGGGAGTATCAGGCGGTAGAGGAGAATGGTGAGGAGGGAGCTTGGGGCCCATCGGCTCGCCGAAATCGAATGGCTCAAAGGGGGCCTTTGAAGGCCCATCGAAGCCCGTCGGCTCGGGATCAGTCGGGCGGGCACCCAACTCCAACTCGGCCAAGCATTCCCAAAGCTTTGAGATCTGGAAAAGAAGCAGGGGAAACAATAAGAAACATTTATTCAGGAAAATAAGAATAAAAAAGGGAGGTCACCTCATCATTGCGCCCCGGTAGCTGCCAGCGGTGACGGCGTAACTAGAAAGATAAGAAGAAAGGTCAGCTAACATGGCAATGGGAAAAGCATGAAGCAAAGAAGAGTTACCTGTTGCTCCAACTCTGCCTCCAAGGACGCGGTCCCTACCCTCTGTAGACACACCAAATTTGCCTAATTCAGAGCATAAAACTCATGTTTTATAGGGTAACATGTATGATTGACCTTATAATGATGCCGGGTCCTTAAAAAGTTGATTTGGAGCTTCGCCGAACGAAATCAGATGTTTTCCGATGTTTTCCGCGAAAAGCCATAATTTATGAGCGAACTTTTGGAGGGATTTATGGCTAATCCAATGCTATAGAAAGCTTCTTTGGCCTGTTATCTTTCCAACGCAACAAACGGCGTCGAATTCTGAGTTCGGGAGTGTTCGCAATGGCTTCCGGAAGAAGGATGTGCAAAACCAGTCCCATGCGCCCGGGTTCCTGGTCACATGCGCCCGGGACCCAGGGCATGTGCCCATGCGCCCTACCAGTGAGGCACGTGACCTTGTGACCTCACTTGAGGGCACATGCGCCCTACCCTTGAGGCACGAGGGACCCAGTTTTTCACCGGGACTCTACCACTGAACCGATCGACCGGATAAGACCTCTTTTTTCAGGAATAGTGCCATGCGCCCTCACTGCACATGCGCCCCTCAGTGGGGCGCAAGGCACCTATTTTTTAGCCCGGATAACACCGTCCATTCTCGTATAAATTAACTCTGATTCCAGTCGTTCCAAAGGCATGGACATGACCCCCCAGGCATCTCAAGACGTCCAAACTCCCTAATGAATTGATTTTGTGATTTTTAGAGAGAGAATTTTAAGTTTTTAGAGAGAGAAAAGTCGGTTCAAGAGAGAGGAAGGCTGTTCTGCAGGTGATCAGCCAGGTCTCTCTTCTTCGGCCTCTACAGAAGTGTGTGAACGTCTTCTGCCTGAGATCTCTTCATCAAAGTTCTTTCCCTCCAAGTCTTCTTCAGTTTGCAATCAACGGCACTTGATTCCGACGTCGGTACTAGTCGTGACGAGTGCAAAATCAAAGTTGCGCCTGGCAGATCCTGGACTGCTGCTCGGCTTTTTCGACAACCCAGATTTGGCTATATCTTTCTCTATTCAACTCAGAATCTTGATGTTTTTTTCCTATCTCTTTGTTTAGTTATTATACATCCTCCTGTAATTTTTTTACATTTTTTGCATTACTTTTAGTCTGTTTATCCGAAAATAAAAAAAGGGGTTAGAGATAACCCGAATCCGGTCAGTTTCTAGTCAATTGTGTGTTTTATGTTATTCTCTTTACATATACTCCACTTTGTTTAGTTCTAGTATTCTCTTTCACTTGTTTGTTTGTCTAGTTGCACAGAATATCTAGCACCCACCACGTTGAGGACTCTTCTTCATCGGCCGGCCGAAGAAGGAGAAGCTTTAACCTACATTCTTCACGCTAAGGTACACACGGTCATTTTAATTCTATAAATCGGAACCCACGGTTCCTGGAGACCACATTTATTTCTTCTCACCCTCCTCCCACATGACCCGAACCATCTCCTTGGTGATCAAGCGACACCAAGAGATGAAAGTTCGGGGACCAATGTGAGTGTGGGACCAAGGTGAGAGTTGCTTTCCGAGTTTTATTCCTTTCTTTTCTCATCCCCTCTTGAGGTGACGATCTGGGTTCACGGACTTCCCTGAAAAGGAGAGGACCCCATCGAATTTTCAGAGTCGACACCCTCAGGTGAGACAACTCCTCCTGGATGGTCTACAAATAACAAAAGTCAGATATCAAACAAGAAAAGAACAGCGTCAAGAAAAATAAATGCATACCTTTCCTCCCTCAGTGAAAAGGTGGAAAAATGTCTCCATATAACGGCATAAGTAGTCATCGCTATCACTGGCACTGGAAGTCACTGGGGTACCACCCCTCTTCCAGATCCGAATGGCGAACTGACCTCCTTCTTCCAGTCAATCTTCTGAATTAGACCACGGGTGGAAAGACCCAGGCGTGGGTACGGAGGCAGGTCAACCCACTCCTGGTGGAGCCCCTGAGAGCACATCGTGAGATGCACCCACAAAGGCTCAATCTCGTTCAGGCAAATCAAAAACATATCATGGCCAAAGACAGGGCAACTCTCTAACACCCACGGCTGTCAATCCAGGTGGATATCAGAGTACGGGTGCCACACCACCTAAAAAGCAGAGCAGGACAGTGAATAAGAAGAACCAGAGACAGCTAAAACAAGAAACAACAGGGCAAAAGGATACCTCGTGGTGGGGGAAGCAGAGCAGCTGCCTCCTCAAGTTCTCCACTTGATAGGGATGGGAGGAGGCAGATCGGCTAGCGACCCAACTACCGATGAAAGGGTACTCCGGGGCCTCCTTCAGCAAGGCACGCCCCAGGGGAATGTAATAATAGCTCCAGACCTGCCAACAAGCTTGATTAGGCAGCATAAACAAAGTAGAACTAGCATTGTATGAAAGACAAAAGCATACCTGAAGGAATGGAGTAAATCTAGCCACAGAGATTGGGCCACTCTCCATCGCCAGCGAGACGAACAAATGTGCTAACATGGCAGCCCCCCAAGCATACTCGCCAACCTTCAACAGGTCGGCAAGGAAGGGAAGGAACCGCAGGTGCACCCTGTCCATCTTCGAGGCTAGTAGAAGCTGGGTCAGGAAGAGGAGAAGGAACCGGCAAAGGTCGAAGTTGGCCTGGACTGTGCCCTCCTCACTGACCAAATGGTTCTTCACGCAGTCCGTCAACGCGTGAAGAACATCCGCCACCAGGTCATCCTTCCCCACACTTGCCTTACCCAGTCCGAGCAAGTCCCCCACATCTGTGCCCTTCATGACGTGCAGTCCGCCGGTGCAATGTGGGATCGGATGACCTAAGAAATCCCGGACCATGGCTAAATAGTCACAGTAAGTCTTTTCGGTGATGGCACGACTGTAAACTCAAAGTCTGGTAATCTGGGAGACGTCCTCCAAGATGGGCACCATGTGCCCCCAGGGAAAGAGGAAGGAATGGGTAGTAGAATCCCATCTCTCTCTCAATGCCTGGATCAAGGGGAGGTCCTCCCAGATGGCGGTACAACAGAGTAGCGGGCCAAAGCCCATCTCATCCAGCCGCGCCTTCTGGAAGTCCTACAACTTCTAATAGTCATGGAAGACCATATCCCAGGATATCCAGGACTTGATCTTCCCCTGCACAAGCAAACAAACATGTTAGAAACAGTAGTTAACGAATAACTTAAAAGGGAAGGTAAAATTTGAATACCGTAACATCTGGAGGCGGGTGAAGGATAGGCGGATCCGACAGGCCAGGGTCGGCCGAGTTGGAGGCTCCGCCACGGTCAACACGGGATCTCTTCGTCATCTGCCACATTTTTGAATGTTAGGATCGAACCAAAAATAAAAGAATGGAGAAACGGGGCCCTGGTGACCAGGTGCCCCATTTACGGGGTGCCTGGACCAGGAACCCCCTGGCGCCCCATCAAGGGGGCGCTAGGGGGCCTGGCCCCCTTCTCTCTGCCCGTTCTGATCCAGAACGGCTCTGGATTGGTTCAGTCCCTTCTGCAAAATCGAACATTATGCAATAAACTACAAGTTTACAGTTGGAAGAAACATACCTTGATGTCACCACAGCACGTCACAAGCTCCGGAAGGGTCCCGCTCAGTTGAAAAGCTCAGAAAGGTAAATGGTGAAATGAAAAAAGGGGTAAAGATGGGAATATAAACTGTCGTGGCCCAAATTTTCAAAAATTTCACAGAACACGTTTGCAACTCACATTCTTCATAAAAAAGCATAAACTTGCTAGCAAATATTGTTGATCACTTCTGTTTTGCATATTTTTCCGGTGACTAACATCGACAGGACTCGGACACAACTGAAATGAAAAGACCTACATTGATCTAGTCCTATACACAACAAGAGCAAAGAACCTATAACCAGACACAACTAGAAGGAAAATATAAGATATCAACCACGGAGCTTCCTCAGTTTAGCTACATAACAACTTTTCCAAACTTCGTCTTCTTCCACATTGGCAATCGGGGAGAAACTCTGGCTGATTTCCCAGACAGCAAGGATACTTTGGCACTCTTCATTGCCAGCTGCAGTGCCCAGTTGTCTGTCTTTAACAGACAGGACGTAGGAGAGATGAGGAACCTTGGGCCATGGTTGACCCAGTTGTAGGAAACACCGATGTGGGTTGTAAATGATGAAGGAAGAATCAGTAATCAAACGAAGATCCACCCCAGGGGTGGGAGAAGCACGAACATCCTGGCGCATGACAGCCTAGATAGGATAGATAAACTCGTCACAGCTCATGGTAGAGAAGTACGAATGCCAATCAGCACGAGTCTTCACTGAGGGGCACTTGTTGATCACTTTGTAGTCCATGTGGAGACAGTTGGTGAGAGGCTAAAGAGGGCTTCGACCGAAGAGCCGGGAAGTAGTGTCTGGCCCATAGCACACGTCAAACTTAAAGTGCCAGTCAGCCCAGCACATGAACAGAAGGATGCTGACAAACATAGGTCTGCCAACACTAGCAGAGGTCATACCATCATAAAGATAGCCCAACACAAAATGATCTATGCACTCATTGGACCAAATACCTTGAATGCAAGAAAAGCAAGTAGGATTGAGCCACCCATCCTTACACGGGTAGAGGAGTACGGAAGCTAGGCAGGCAGCAACACCCTTGGCTCCAGGCAATAGCAGATCTTCATTGTCACCGGCACCCTGAATCACGCCGATGAACCAATCTTCCAGCGCTTCGGTGTAAATACGCCCACCTACCATGATGGACCGGGCCTCCCTTGTGGTCATGAAGCCACGAAAAAGTCGAGACTGGTAACCGAGCCGACAGGAATGAACATGGCCTGGCCATAGCCAGGCATGGCATGTGGCCCCAGAAAGAGCTCCCCTCCTCAAAGAGAATAGTGCATTCAAAGGAGTCAAAGACGAAGGTGTGTGTGTCGGGGTGCCACATTTCAAGAAGAGCACCCGCTAGAGAAAAGTCCCAGAAGTACTTGAGAAAATGGTTGGCATAGACCAGGATGCCAGAAAAGCCCCACCCACTCAGAATGGATCGGACATGGATGTTAATAGCAGCCATCAACCGGGCGATCCACAGCATCTGCCCATAACGATGAGCACCCGATAAGGAGGGAAGATCCTGCAGAGTAACCCCACAATCAGACAAGAGAACTTTGAAAACAAAGAAGGAATGCTTGATAAGGTCACTACCACCCCCATGGACACTTGGTTCCGGATATGGCAGGGAACCTCGGAAAAACTCTTCATTTCTATTGAGCGGATTGAACGGAAGGAGGAAGATGCCATGGAGACTTCAAGAAAAGAACTGTAGCAAGTGTAAGGAGAAAGAAGGAGGGGTCCCCCCTTCTTATAGACCTCCAAGGGCCACCTCGGGAAGGAGCAAGAGTAAAAGAGTTGTAGGTGCCTTATTTATAGGGCACCTGGCGCCCTATAACCAGGGCATCTGGCACCCTATATGTAGACCACGTATTTATAAGCCCTGTGTATATTGTTGAAGACCTTGGGTCTAAGAGGGCTGAGTCTGAGAACCCCTTCAACAAAATCGATGAAGGATTCAGCCACCTTTTAGGCCCGTGGATAAGCCAAAGTCGAATAGGTGGGGACAATAGTGTCTTCACGGATGTCCTGACCCATTGCATTTGACCTATATATTCAACTATTTTCTTATACTTATTTTCATTTCTTTAAACCCAACATGCATTATTACGCAACATCTCATCACAACCGGTCCCCGCTTCCTAACCCCATCATAACCATCCCTCATTCCAATCCTACCATGATTCCCAAGAAAAGATGGTTTCTTTATAGCTCTTAGAGGAGGCTTTGGTTTTCCAAAAAATCAGTTTTAGCCGTGTTCTGACGATGGTTTCATCGAAATAAGAAGTTATTCTGTTCCGAACTAAACCAGTTTTTCTGAGCAAACCCTATAAATTTGAAGGATCTAAACTTGGATGATTGGTTGTCTCCTCTTTACCTTTTTACCGTATTTCCTATCGAGTCCAGCACACCATGTGGTTCGGGTCCTGGCCGGTAATGACTCTCCCCTTGTGGAATTTTAGTTACTTTCAGTATTGTCTTTTTTATTAACCAATCAACCAAAAGAAAGGTTTCGATGAGATATAGGGAGATCTCAAGATTTGGTAAGGTTACACCCCGCTCGATTAAGCCAATGAAGGTGTGTCTAAATCTACACCTTGGCATCACCTTTTCAGTACATTACCATTCCATTCTGCTGCGCCTCACTACACTTCATTATGTTCGTCTACGCTGCATTTATGTCATATTCCTACAAAGCCAACGCCAAGGCGAGACAAGCTGTAGACACGCAATTTTGGCCGAGTTAGAAAGCTCTGATTCTTGTTTACATGAAATACATCCTTTCAAAGGAATCGAGTTTTCTGAAAAAAATCAAGTTTTTCGGTGCATTTCAAAGAAGATCGATAGGGTGTTGACCTGGGTCAAAGTGCCCTATATATAGGGCACTAGGTGCCTTGCTTATAGGGCACCAGGCGCCCTATAAACAAGGTGCCTGGCACCCGATCGAATCGCTTCGACCAACTGATTTGACCACTCATTGGGACTCGTCTTATCGAGCTGACACGGCTCATGATGCTAGCGCCCCATATATGGGGCGCTTTGCCACGTGGAACAAATTTTCAAATTTGACCAAAGTGCCCTCTTTTGGGCTATAAATAGGCACACAATTGGAGCTTTGGAGAGATTCCAACTCCGTGCCACCCTAGAGCTCATCCAACACTATGTTTTCAAGCCATTTACATTCCCCATAAGCCTTCAAACCGATCCAAATTCACCTCTCCAAAAGCCCAAAAACTTGTTGTTTCTGCCATTAATTTTTCTTCAACTTTGAAGGCCTCTACCTGCCATTTTCTCCCCATCCAGCGTCCATACCCCATACCACAAGCTTCATTTGCATATTGGCTACAAGGACGAGCTTCCACTTCGTCTTGGAAGCCATCCGTCACTCCGGAATAGCGACGTGAAGAGTGGAAGAAAATCTGCCCGAGCCATCCCTAGTGCCCCATAAACAAGGCGCTTTGACCTTGGTCAACACCCCATAAAGGGGGCACCTGCAGTTGGCACCCTGTATACAGGGCACTAGCAGGGGCAGAAGCTGATTTATCATTTTTCGGAGTCTGATCGCCCGTCCGATCATATTTTTGCTCTTCATTTTCATCTTAAAACCTTTCATCATGTCATCTAGCATGCATTAGGTCATTTTGCATCTCTCATATTTAAAAACCTACCAAAAATAGGGGTTGGGATTTCGTCCCAATCCTGTTAGTTCATCCCCTTTTGCATGTTCAAGATCCATACCAAGCATGATGCTATACTCTCACCATAGCTAATGGTCTTTTATTTGTTTTCGTGTTTTTCCATAGGACATTCTTAGGTGAACCCGACCGAGGCGAAGCTTCGACCCGATCGGAAACGAAGAGCCCACTAAAGCTCTCTTCTTTTGGCCGGCCGAGAGAGGAGAAGTTAGAACCTAGCAATCTCCCCCCCATTCTAAAAAAGGTACGATGGTCAAGCTTGCTTTTTATTCCATTTACTTTATATCTTACCGTATTTTGGAACCTTCGGCTCCTGGCGACCACACAACCACTAACTTTCCATTCCAAATAAAGCACGCTACCACTATCCCGTTTTGGGTGCTCATAGTTGTGTCAGAAAAAGATCCTGACACTGAGGACAAAGAAGAGCATTTAGCTGATGCTTATGCATCCAGTTTAAAGAGATTCAAAAAACCATCAGCCACAGTAGATAAGCCAACCAAGGAACTCAACCTTGGAACACCAGAAGATCCTAAGAATATCCTCGTCAGTGCCAACCTCACTCCTTTGGAAAAACAAAATCTAATGGGGGTATTGCGGGAATACAAGGACACGTTCACTTGGACTTATGAAGATATGCCAGGGTTAGACAAGTCATTAGTGGAACATCAATTAACTCTAAAACCTGAAGCTACCCAGTCAAGCAAAAGTTAAGGAGACTCCACCTAGATATAGCTCTGAACATGAAGGAAGAGGTCGATAAGCTACACCAAGAAAAATTCATTAGAGTCGTCCTTTATCCGCAATGGGTGGCGAATATAGTCTCGGTCATGAAGAAAGATGGAAATATTCGAATTTCCATTGACTTCAAGGACTTAAACCGAGTGTGTCCAAAGGATGATTTCCCCCTTCTTGATAACAAAGCTGGATAACACAGCTGGATATGAAACTCTATCATTCATGGATGGATATTCAGGGTATAATCAAATCTAGTTAGCAGAAGAAGATCAAGAGAAGACCTCATTCACTGCACCTTGGGGCACTTATTGTTACGTCGTCATGCCCTTTGGATTAAAAAACGCTAGAGAAACTTATCAAAGGGCCATGGTGGTGATATTTCATGACATGATGCATAAATTTGTGGAGGTGTATGTGGATGACCTGGTGGTCAAATCACAGAGCCAAGATGAGCATGTTGAGGTGTTAAAAAGGGTTTTGCAGCGAGCCAGGGAATATAAGCTTAAAATGAACCCCAAGAAGTGTGTGTTTGGAGTATCATCCGAAAAGCTACTTGGGTTCATCGTCAGCAAAATAGGCATTGAGATTGATCCCAATAAGGCCAAAGCCATCATTAACATGCCCCCACCAAGGAACTTGAAAGAACTGAGAGGGTTAATTGGTAGGCTACAATTTGTTCGCCGGTTTATCTCACAACACTCCCAAAGGTGCAAACCTTTCTATGCGTTGACCAAGGTGAAGGCCGAATTTAGATGGGATTCAAGATGTCAGGATGCATTTGATGGATTCAAGAAGTATTTGTCAAGCCCACCTGTGCTCAAGCCTTCGGTACCACGCAAACCCTTGATCTTATATATCTCGATTTTGGAAGGATCTCTTGGAGCAGTATTGGCACAACTAGATGACGAAAGGAAAGAGCGAGCTACATACTATCTGTCAAAGATCTTCAATCCTTGTGAGCAAAAGTATACAACCGTGGAAAAAACCTGTGCCGCCCTAGTTTGGGTAGTTTAAAAGCTTAAGCATTACTTTCTGGCTCACGAGGTTAATCTCATTGCTCGCATGAATCCCATTAAGTTTCTTCTTAAAAAATCTGTCCTGACTGACTAATTAGCACGATGGCAAAGCTTTCTTTCTCAATTTGACATCACCTACATTCAATAAAAGGAAATCAAGGGCTATGCAATTGCCGAACATCTGGCACATCATCACATCCCAATTTTTGACCTTGTCCAATCAGAACTTCCTGATGAGGAATTGATATCTATTCGATCCTCCAATCTTTGGACTTTGTACTTCGATGGGGACTTAAACTTTCAAGGTAGAGGGATAGGGATTGTTCTTCTATCACCCAATGGTGTCCCCATTCCACTAGCTTTTTAGCTCTATTTTCTAGCAACAAACAACACAACTGAGTACGAAGCCTTGCTAGCCAGACTGGAGGTCGCGCACTTCTATGGTGCCACTAAACTAAGGGTGATCGGTGATAGTCAGTTGATTCTCTGTCAAGTACTTGTCAAATACCACACATCACATCCTAGGCTCAAACCATATCAATAACTCACCACCTATTACATCAAGTTGTTCTCCAAACTCGAATTCATTTACGTTCCCCGTGCTCAAAACATTCTTGCTAATGCTCTCACTTCTCTGGCATCTTCACTATCTGTCCCACTAGGCAGACAGGTTAGGACAATCTATGTTCGCCGACGTACCATTCCGGCAGTAGAAGATGCGCAATTCTTGAAGGTTAAAGAGAAGTTTGAAAAGAGGAAGTACATTGAGCAAAAGGAAGAAGTGTCTTTGGTCAAGTTGGAAAAATTAGAAGAAGGTGAGAAACTGTGGTATCATGAGATTGCGAATTACAGTCAGGACCAGGCATATCCACCAGGTGCAACTGCTGAAGAAAAGAGAGCCATTAGAAGAGTCTCCCAGCGATACACCATCTTAGGAGGAGTGCTTTACAAAATAAGCATGGATGGTGTTTTATTAAGATGCGTAGATGAAGAAAAAGTTGAATTGATACCTAATGAAGCACATTCTGGAGTGTGTGGAGGCCATGTAAATGCTCAAGCCCTTGCCAAGAAGATCATTAGGCAAGGGTATTATTGACCTACTCTGGAAGAAGATTGATCAATATTTGTCTGGCATTGTCATCAATGTCAACTTGACGCCGACAAGATTCACTCCCCCGCATCTTCCCTTCACCCGATTCATGCCCCATGGCCTTTCGCTATGTGGGCTTTTGATGTTATTGGACCCCTTGGTGACCCGAACTCCACAAACAAAACCAAATCATTCATCCTAATGGCTACGGAGTACTTCACCAAGTGGGCAGAAGCAGAAGCGTACGTGGAAATCAAGGCATCAACAGTTTGCACCTTCATCAAATGCAACATCATTACCAGGTTCGGGAACCCAAGCGACATCATCACCGATAATGGACCTTAATTCATCTCTCAGGAGCTGCAGGACCTTTGTAACAGGTATTGCATCATTCATCTCCATACTATCCTCAAGGCAATGGTCAAGTAGAAGCTACAAATAAAACTCTGATAAAAATCATCAAGAAAATGTGTAAGTCTAGCAAGTTCGCAGACTAGCCGGATAAGTTAGTTGATGCTCTATGGGCCTACCGCACTTTTGTTTGAACCCCAATGGGTCAAACCCCCTATGCTTTGGCATTTGGGATGGAGGTAATAGTCCCATATGAAGTACTCATTCCTTCTCTCCGAGTCCAGATCGATTGAGACATCCCGATGGATGAACGCTGAGATTCCCTTCTCGCACAACTCGAACTCTTGGACGAAAAGAGGTTAGCCGCTGCTGAACATGCTAGATCTTACCAGAATAGACTTAAAATATTTTATCAGAAGAGGGTTGTAGAGAGAAAATTTGAAGTCAGTGAGGTTGTGCTTAAAAGGATATTTGTTAAGCCAGGCGGTCCCCGCTCCAAACTTCAACCTAATTAGGAGGGTCCATATGTAATCTCAGATGTTTATCCTGGTAACTCATACAAGCTAACTAATGTAGAAGGTGAAGAATTGGCTCATCCCTGGAATGGTGTATATCTCAAAAAATATTTCCCTTAAAAGAAAAGCAAAAATCACAAAAAAATTGTAAAACTCAAAAGGTGTGAAGGATGGTAGTAACATCTAATGCTTGCTTGTTCGGTGCCCCAACTTGTCACTTAGGGAGGAAAGTATAGGCATCATACTGCACACACTACACACCCAGATTTCGGAATCCGATGATTGGAAGTCAGAGTGAAAGATAGGCAACACTTGGCAAAAGAAGGTCGACCCTATCCTATTCTCTTCTTATTTCGGTCATGAATGGATGAAAGGGATTAGAATGAGGAGTATCAAAAGTGCCCATTGCCTTACAAAGAGGATGCCTCTGAAGATCTGACTTCTTAAAGAGAAAGGTGCCATAAGATGGGCAATGACACCTCAAGTCAGCAAAAGAATAGACTTGTCTGAATGTGTATCAACAAAAGCCCAAAAAAAAGGCTCCAAAAGATGGGCAACGAATCCCTCAGGTCAAAATCAAGCAAAAAAAAAAACCTGTTTGAATGTGGGCCAATAAAGAAAATGGGCTAGAAGGAAGGACCCGAGGAGGCCAAATTCTAACAAGCAACATGGGCACTAATAGAAAAAAAAGTTCAACATCCCTGAACTCTACTAAGGACTTACCATTGTTGACTCAGAAAATTCGACGGGGCCTCTCCTTTTCAAGGAAGTCCGTGAATCCGGATCGTCACCTCAAGAAGGGGGTGAGAAAGAAAACACGGAAAGCAACTCTTACCTCGGTCCCACACTCACATTGATCCCCGAACTTTCATCCCTTGGCGTCGCTCGATCACCAAAGAGATGGTTCGGGTCATATGGGAGGAGGTTGAAAAGAAAATTAAAACATGTGGTCGCTAGGAACTGCGGGTTCCGATTTATGCAATGAAATTGACCGTGTGTACCTTAGCTTGAAGAATGCGGGTCAAAGCTTCTCCTTCTTCGGCCGGCCGATGAAGAAGAGTCCTCAACGCGTGAGTGCTTGATTTTCTATTCAACGAGAAAAACAAAAAAGTGAAAAAATACAATTATAACTAGACAAAATGGAGTATATGTAAAGGAAATGACATAAAACACACAACTGAAAGGAAACTGACCGGATTCAGGTTATCTCTAACCTCTCTTTTTTTATTTTCAGATTAACAGACTAAAAGTAATGCAAAAAATGTGAAAAAATAATAGGAGTATGGAGAATCACGAAACAAAGAGATAGGAAGAAAAACAGAAAGATTCTGATAAGAATAAAGAGAGATATAGTCAAATCTGGGTTGTCGAAAACGCCGAGCAGCAGTCCGGGATCTGTCAGGCGCGACTTTGCTTCTGCGCTCGTCACGACCAACCCCGACTTCAGAATCACGTGCTGTCAATTGGAAACTGAAGAAGACTCGAAGAGGAATAAATTTGATGAAGAGATATTTCGCAGAAGACGTCCACGCGCTTCTGTAGAAGCCAAAGAAGAGAGACCTGGCAGATCACCTGCAGACCAGTCTTCCTCTCTCCTGAACTGACTTTTCTCTCTCTAAAAACACAAAATTCTCTCTCTAAAAATCACAAAATTTATGCAAGAGGGAGCTTGGACATCTTGAGATGCCTGTGGGATCGTGAACCTCTCTTTGGAATGACCGGAATTAGAGTTTATTTATAGGAGAACGATCGTCGCGATCCAAGCTAAAAAACAGGCTCTTGTGCCCTGGTCCCTGGGCGCATGTGCCCTGGGCCCTGGGCGCATGTGCCCCCACCTGAGGGTGCATGCTATCCATTCGAAATTTTCGGTTTTATCCGGTCCGATCCGTTCAGAGGTAGAGTCCCGGTGAAAAACTGGTTTCCTCGTGCCTCAAGGTTAGGGCGCATGTGCCCTCAAGTCAGGGCACAAGGGCATGTGCCCTGGGTTCTGGGCGCATGTGCCCAGGAACCCGGGTGCATGGGGCTGTTTTTCGCGCGTCTTCCTTCCAGAAGCCATTATGAACACTCCCAAACTTGAAATTCGACGCCGTTTGTTGCGTTGGAAAGACAACAGGCCGAAGAAGCTTTCTATTCAACGAATCATCCATAACATCATCCAAAATTTCAGAATTTTATCCGGAAGTTAGGACAGTGAACAGAAGATACGATACTGGTCGAAATGACTCCGACGTCCAATCGGAAAGACACGGCATGAAATAAAACTTGTCCGGAGTGTAAATATAACCATAACCTTCAATGCATGATCATTAGGCATTGGTCATTCAGCCAATTTCTCTGTTTACACGATTTACGTCTGGCTCTCGCTTGGAAATTACAGCTTTGTGCGGAAAACTTTGGAAAACATACGATTTCATTCGGCAAAGCTCCAAATCAACATTAAAAGGACCCGGCATCATTCTAAGATCAATCATACATGTTACCCTATAAAACATGAGTTTTATGCTCTGAATTAGGCAAATTTGGCGTGTCTACAGTTTGCCTCGCCTTGATGTCGGCTTTGTAAGGGAATGGCATGTAACGAAGCGGAGTGATTCAGAGTGAACTGTAATAGAATGCAAGTGAGCGTACATGAATGTAGCAGAATGGAATGGTGATGGACTGAAAAGGTGACATCAAGGTGTAGATATAGACACGCTTATCTACCCGATTCAGCGAAATGAGTCTAGCTAAGTATTCTAGATCACTTTCATGTTCCATCAAAACCTCATATAATTGATTGGTAAAAGACATGCCATTGGCACGAGAGATGAAAAATAAAGGATAAAGGATGTAGCCAACCCTCAGCGCGGTGAGGAGTCCTCGAATTCGTAGGTTCATCATCAGCCAGCAACCCGAACTTTGCGGTGTTCTTGTACTGTGATGGGCTAAAGTTTGAAAGAGAAATTGATTTTAAAATGAAAAGAATACCAATCCATCATATTTGGAATCTCAAGTTCATTTAAGTTTCACCAAAATATTCAGTTTAATTCTGAGTGGAATAACATCAAATTCTAAAAGGGTCCATTTAAACATAACAAAATTGCTCGGGTATCATGAAAACCATGAATCACGCTCTGGCAGAAAATCGAGTATTCAGAAAATGACAAAACAGACTCAAGCCATAGTGGGATTTGAAGATAATGGTGGGACTAACATAGAATGATGGGAAAGAAGAAACAATGGCATGACAACACGGTGGGATAAAATAAAAGACACGGTGGGATAAAAGAAAGGGAAGAATAAAACATGGTGGGATAAAATAAAAGAAAGGATACGATGGGATAACATAAAAGACATGGTGGGATAACATAAAAGACATAGTGGGATAACATAAAAGACACGGTGGGATAACATTGATAATGATGAAGAATGAAAAAGAGATGGATAAGAAAACATATAAAATTATGTAGAAAATAGTTGAAGATATAGATTGTCTACTGGAGGTCAAGACACCTGATTAGGAACCATCGTCCCTCCAATGTTCAATTTTGGCTTATCCGAGTGTGAAGAAATTGATAGAAATGTATGCCCTACAAGCCAATCATATATGATATGATTTGACATTTCTAAATATATCTTATTCAATTAATTAGGCAAATCTTCATTATAAGCTCTTAGAAGAAGCGAATATCGTAATGAAGTCATTGATCAAATACAATGATGATTAAATCATGATGATATCATGATAATGAGATTGATCATCTAGAGGTATTTGATCTAAATGTTCCTAGTCATAGGATACTTGAGACGGGACATCAAGGATCCGGATAGACTAGTGTATGTGATGTCTTCTCATGTGATGAGGACAACCGATCTCATTGGTCATTAGTGTGGAGACACTGAGATACACATACAGGTGCTCATTAGTTGAATGAGTTCACTGAACTGACCGAATTAGAAACCCTGAATGGTATCTTACCGAACTGTCTATCAGGGTTTTCTATCATCACGGTTGCATGGTTGGACCTTTGACCTAAGTCGCCAAAGATGCCTTGTTGGGTGGAACTTGTGCTTTGACCATTGACTTATGGATCACAATTTAGATGGCCCTATATAGCGATGGATCGGGTACAAGGAAAATCCGATGGAGGCAATTAAGTGGACAACAAGGGATCCTCCACTCTCGGTAAGTGAGAGTGAATGTCCTATGGGATAGTACTCTAAATCCCTGGCCAGGGTAGATAGGATAATTGGAAAAGGAGTTTTCCAATTGATCCAATTCCGAGTACATGATCCTATAGAGTCGGTACACTAAGGAGTTGACAGTCGATGCCGTACTCCTTTCCGACCGGGACATTAGATGGATGAGGGTTTATATCCATGTGGTAATTGATGATGGAAAGGCTAAATGGAGATGAGATTATCCCCATAGCCATTTGGGATCATGGGATGTGTCTTGTACCCTTCAAGATCAGTAGGCCGATTAATCTGTTATCGGATAACGGATTTAATTAAATTAAATAGAATTGTTCTATTTTATTTAGGCCTCAACCAAATAGGTTATTGGGCCTAGTGGGTCACACACAAAAGGACTTATCCATAAGTACAGGGGCAAGGGCGTAATTTATAGAGATTTTGGGTTTTTATGAAAAATTCCATAATTCTTTATAAATACTAATGGTTTCAGCCAAACCCAATCAAGCCAAGGGTGAAAACCACGTCCCTAGCCTCCTCTCTAACTCCTCCTCTCTCAATAAGGTGTCCATGGTCGTTGAAACTCCGTCCGAGAAGAGTTCTCGAGGCCGGCACGAAGGGAGAACCTGCTGTGGATGAAGTTCGTGTGGATACTGCTGGAGACCGGACACTTGAACGGTTTTAAGAGCTTGAGAAGCTCATCTCCTTCCACTCCATTGGATTGTATGAATCCCTATCAGGTATATTCGAACCCGATTTGATCGGTTTTTGGTTTTCGTCGTTCGGTTCTGATTGAGACGGATTCTAAAGGAACCTATAGGAATCGTCGCTTCCGCTGTGCCAAATTTTAATGGACGATTCCTTACAGAAATGACCAAGCCGTCGTAGATTTTCTTGAAGGGGATCTCAGGCCCAGTCATCTTCACCCTCAAGGTCTTCAACATCAATGCATATAATACATATTAAATGAATCTAACATAACTAAGTGACAAGGTGATAAGAGCGATGTGGAGTGAAAAATGGAATGCTGGTGATGATGTGAGATTGATGTGAAACTGAGTGAAGTCTTCAGGCGTGGTCTATCAACTTGCATCGACCGCCTGATTCATCGGCACCATGATAATACTTGACTGGGTGGCACTCCCTTTCTTTTCGTCATAGGGCTGGCAAGACGTTCCTTCCGGAACACCGATCTCACCAATTCATCTGTTGGACTTAAAACGTTGCCTACACATTTCTGGTTAGTACCCAACACACGGAATTGTCATATGAAGCATATTTTTCTCAAAATAAACAACTGAAGTTTTCATTATTAGAACCATCATTTGGAGGCCAAAGCAATGTTTTTGATGATGGTTCCTTTAGCAAAAATGTCATTTTCAACATTCTGAACAATTTCTGCTTTTTTGAGATTTTTCTGAATTTTTTGAATTTTTTGTCCATGTGCCCCCGATCGGGGGCACCTGGCCATGCACCCTGGGGTGGGGCACCTAGCCATGTGCCCCCAGATGAGGGCACATGCGCCCTGAAGCAAAATTTTTTTACTTTTGCAAAAAAATGTACCTGATGGCCCGTCTCTTTTGCTTATTTAGCTCCTGCAAATACTTAATAAAATTGATTAAATTTTTATCATTACTCATCCCTTTGCCTATATATCGTTTGTCTTGATTTTAAGTTAAAGGGAGGAGCCTTCTTAACAAGGTGAAATAAAATAAATGACTTAAATGAAGTGGGGGTAAGGGTTAAGAGAACTTACATGCTGTTGTGAGAATCCTCTCCTCTCCTACAATGGAATGCCTGAAACACTTGATAAAAGGGAATTAGATCTTCGCCACGACTCATCCCTTTGCCTATTACGGTCAACTTTGACTTAGGTCAAAGGGAAGAGCCTTCTTAACAAGGTAATTAAAGCCAGAAATGAACATGCAATGTAGCAATAGAAATATGCATGATAGAAAAATAAACATGGATGCAACTAAGGCAATGATCATGATTGAGCTAATGATGTTTTTTTTTTTATTTTCTTGGAAATATTCAGTTTTTTTTCAAAATATTCATTTTTAATTCAAATTTGTTTTTTATATTTTTTAAATATGCATTTTTTTAGATTTTTGAAATATTCATTTTTTATATTTTTGAAATATGCATTTTTTGGATTTTTGAAATATTCAGTTTTTTGTGTGGAGAAGATGCTGGTATTTAAGACAGTTCATTGGTTTTTGGTGTTTGTTAAGACTCAAGTGGTAGATACCACGTGCAAAAATAAAGTTCCCTACCTAGAATCCTTCTATCCTTCTTCCTTTGATCGGCTTAGATTCCACCTGGATTCAGTTGGTTTACCCTACCCAAGGGGTTTAAGGAGGAAGATTATAGCGGAAGTTCTTGATAGGGTTTGGAGATGTTGAGGGGATTTCTCTACTTACACTCAAATTGCCTGTTGGGGTTCGGCCTCTTTGGGTCTTTCCTATTTTTTGCTCTTTTCTATGTGGCACATATTTAGACAAGTTTTTGACCCATGGGGACATTGCCCATCTTTTAGTACCTTTTGCCTTGACTATCATTCTGGGTACTCATTCAGACAGGTTGATCATTTCTCTTTTCTAACCTGAGGGGTTCATTGCCAATCTTTTGGCACCCTTTTGCACCCTCCGAGACGGCATCCTACTAGGGTGGCAAGTGTTTTCGATACTACCCCTCTCTAATCTTCTCTCCCTATCTTGGACCGAGTAGAAGAGAATAGGGCAAGGGTACTCCTTCTGTTTCTAGATTTCTGCCTTGACTTTCGCAAGTGTCGGGTTGTCTGGATTCTAGGATTGGGAAGTGTTGTGTGTGTAGGATGGTACCTACCCTTGACTTCTCACGAACAACATAGGATCGATGAATTGATATTATACCAGTGGTTTCTCCATTTTTATGGAACATACTTTTTAAGGTAAACTCCATTCCAAGGATGATTCAATTTTTCTCCATCTGCATTAGTCAATTCATATGCATTGCCTGGATACTTTTCAGTGATTACAAAAGGCCCTTCCCAGTTAGGTTGCAATTTGGAGCGGGGACCCCCTGGCGTAACGAATATTCTTTTAATAACCATCTCACCGATTTTGAATTTTCTCTCAACCACCCTCTTTTGATAAAACCTTTTAAGTCTATTATGATAAGTCCGGGCATGCTCAGCGGCGGCTAGCCTTCTTTCATCCAAGAGTTCAAGCTGTGCAAGGAGAGATTCTCGTCTCTCATCAAAAGGAATATCTCTGTCGAGCTGAACTCGGAGAGATGGAAGTAATACTTCGTAGGCGACCACTACTTCCATCCCATATGCCAAAGCATATGGGGTTTGTCCAGTGGGAGTCCTTACAGAAGTACGATAAGCCCATAGAGCATCTACAAGCTTATCAGGCCAGTCAGCAAACTTGCTAGACTAACAAGATTTCTTGATGATCTTGATTAAGGTCTTATTAGTGGCTTCTGCTTGACCATTGCCTTGAGGATAGTATGGTGATGAATGATGCAATGAAATACGATACTTGTTGCAAACATCACACAAATCTTAAGAGAGAAATTGTGGCCCATTATCAGTGACGATGTCGCTGGAGATCCCGAACCTTGCAATGATGTTGCGCTTGATGAAGGAGCAGACTGTTGACGCTTTAATCTCCACGAACTCTTCCGCTTCAGCCCACATTGTGAAGTACTCTGTTGCCGTCAAAATGAATGATTTTGAGCGCATTTCGGAGTTGAGGTCACTCAAGGGGCCAATGATATCAAAAGCCCACATGGCGAAAGGCCATGGGGCATGAATTGGATGAAGGGAAGATGAGGTAGAGTGAATCTTGTCAGCATGAAGTTGACATGAATGACAATACTGGACAAAGATGGAGCAATGTTCTTCTAGAGTTGGCCAATAATACCCTTGTCGGATGATTTTCTTAGCAAGGGCTTGGGCATTCACATGACCACCACAGACTCCAGAATGTGCTTCCTTTAGCACCAACTCGGCTTCTTCTTCATCAAGGCACCTGAGTAAGATTCCACTTAGGTTTCTCTTATAGAGCACTCCTCCTAGGATTGTATACCTCTGGGATACTCTTCAGATTGCCTTCTTTTTCTTGGTGGTTGATCCAGGCGGATATGACTGATCTTGACAATACCTCGCAATCTCGTTATACCAAGGTCTTTCACCTTCTTCTAATTCTTCTAACTTAATTAAGGAGATTTCTTCTTTATGTTCCAAGTATTCCTTTCTGTCGAACTTCTTCTTAACCTTCAGAAAATGACCATCCTCAATCGCTGGAATTGAACTCTTACAGATGTGGATAGTTCGCACTTGCCTGCCTAGCGGGATAGATAAAGATGAAGCTAATAAAGCTAAGGCATCGGCGAGGATATTCTGAGAACGGGGGACATGGACAACTGTGAGTTTGAAGAATAGCTTGATGTAGCAGGTGGTGAGCTCTTGGTAGGGTTTGAGGTTTGGATGAGAAGTTTGGTATTTGGATAGGACTTGGCGTAGGATAAATTGACTATTACCTATCACCCTCAGTTCAGTGACACCACGGAAATGAGCGGCCTCCAGCCCGACCAGCAAGGCTTCATACTCAGCTATGTTGTTGGTTGCTGGAAAGTTGAGCTGAAAAGCCTGTGGAATGGTGACACCTTCAGGTGACAGAAGAACAATACCTATCCCTCTACCATGAGAGTTCAGATCCCCGTCAAAATATAATGTCCAAATATTGGAAGATCAGACTGACATTAGTTCGTCATCCGGGAACTCCGACCAGACTGGGTCAAAGACGGGTATGGGATGATGGGCAAGGTGTTCAACAACAGCATATCCCTTGATTGCCTTCTGTAGAACATAGGTGATATCAAATTGGGACAAGAAACTCTGCCATCGCCCTAACCGATCAGTCAAAACTGTCTTCTCTAATAGAAACTTGATAGGATTGATACGAGCAATGAGCTTGACTTGGTAAGCAAGAAAATAGTGCTTGAGTTTCTGAACTACCCAAACAAGAGCAGCACAGGTCTTTTCTACCACAGTGTACTTCATCTCACAAGCATCAAACATTTTAGACAAGTAGTAAGTAGCTCGTTCTTTCCCTTCTTCATCAACTTGTGCAAGGACTGCCCCAAGAGAGTTCTCAAGAACCGAAATGTAGAGAACCAAGGGCTTGTCGAGAATTGGTGGTTTAAGTACAGGGGGACTTGCCAGGTATGTTTTCAACCCATTAAACGCCTCTTGGCACTTCGAATCCCATTTAAACTCGTCCCCTGCCTTGGTTAACTCATAGAAAGGTTTACACCTTTGGGTGTGTTGTGAGATAAACCGGCGGACAAATTGTAGCCTCCCATTCAATCCTTGAAGCTCCTTCATATTCTTTGGAGGAGGTATACCAATGATTGCTTTGGCTTGTTTGGGTCGATCTCTATGCCCTTTTTTCTTACTATGAACCCAAGTAGCTTTCCTGATGAAACTCCAAATGTACACTTCTTAGGGTTCATTTTCAACTTATATTCTCTAGCTCGTTTCAAAACTTTTCTTAACACTTCAGAATGATCTTCACGACTCTTGGACTTGATAACCAAATCATCCACATACACCTCTACAAGGGTGTGCATCATGTCGTGAAAGATAGCCATCATAGCTCTCTGATATGTAGCACCAGCATTCTTTAACCCAAAGGGCATGACAACATAGCAATATGTTCCCCAAGGTGTAGCGAACGAGGTGTTCCCCAACATAGCAATATGTTCCTCCTCAGCTAACCGAATTTAATTGTATCCAGAATAACCATTCATGAATGAAAGCATTTCAAATCAAGCTGTGTTATCAACCAAAACATCGATATGAGGTAAAGGAAAATCATCCTTAGGACACGCTCGGTTCAAGTCCCTGAAGTCTACGCAAATCCGAACCCGTCCATCCTTCTTCATAACAGGGACTATGTTAGCCACCCATTGCGGATATAGGACGACTTTAATAAATTTTGCTTGGTGTAATTTATCGACCTCTTCATTCATTTTGAGTGCAATATCAGGGTGGAATCTCCTGAGCTTTTGTTTAACTGGGGTAGTTCCATGTTTCAAGGTTAATCTATGTTCAACCAAGGAATTATCTAATCCCGGCATGTCTTCATATGTCCACGCGAACGTGTCATTGTATTCTTCCAAAACTTTGATCAAACGTTGTTCTTCTAAGGGAGTGAGGTTTGCACTGATGAGGATAGTCTTAGGATCTTCCAGGGTTCCTAAATTTTGTTCTTTGGTTGGTTCATTCCCTATGGCTGATGGTTCCTCAAATCTTCTAAGTCCAGATGCATATGCATCAGCCACATCCTCGATTTCATCCTCAGATTCAGGATCCTTCTTTAATACCACCTCATATACTCCCAAAGTGTGATCTATGTTATGCTTATCCTCATACCGTATTTCATCTAGCTGGATGGTATTCTTTAAAAAGTTTGGCAGCCTTGCACACTCTATACATTTCTGTGCTAATTGTTGCAGATACCTACTTGGAACTCGTTTACCTCTGACTTTCCTATTTCATAACCTAACATGACCTACTGAAGATAAAGCTGGAAAGGTAGAATTTACAATGGAGGGAGGATCGAGTAAATCGATCAATGATTCAGAAGAGAGGGATCCCTGATTGGGAGCACCCTCTGGGATGAGTAGAGATGTCTCCTCGATGGAAATCTGAGTTTCAGAGAAGACGTTTTTTTTTTGGATTTTTAAGTAAGAAGATAGAATAAGTTGGAATGACTCGAGGTTTTCTAGAAGTTGATGGAATTAACATGGAGAAAAATTTAGGCATAAAGGAGAAAAAGGGGCTCGTGGGCCCAATGGTTACAGAAAATGGGCACATAGGCCCAAAATTGATGAAAAAAGTGAACGGGTATGTGGACCCGTTCTTAGAAATGGATGGGCATGTGAGCCCATGCTGGAAAGAACCCTTAGTTCTGAAGTTGATGAGGGAAGTAGATGGGCAAGCAGGCCCAGTGAGAATAGAAGGTTGAAGCGGGCACATGGGCCCAAAATGAGTAAGTGGGCCTGGAAGCCCATCCAAAAGATCTAGAAATAATGGTACAAGATTCAAACATGGGATTGTTGTATTTGTGCCTCGTGGAATGGTTCTAACTTGGGTGGTAGCTCGCTCAACAAGATGATCCAAGATTGGTATGCTCTTGAGTGGTTTTTGGTGCTCTTCCCCACTTGAGAACAAACGAGTCAAAGATAAGTATAGGTCCTCGAAGTCTTCTTCTTCATCTAGAGCCTTCCTTCTCTTGACAGCTATCATGGAACTCTTGTCATCTTCAGTCATCATCATGGTCTCCCCTTTGATGAAGAATGTGTGGAGTCCCATGGCATATCCTGGCAGAAGAACCATCTTTGGGATGGAATCCTCTTCGTATCCCAACCCCTGCCTACATAGCCTTTTCATAGATTGAATCGACTGAGTGATCCCTTGAAGATTCTTGCCCAAACCTTTTTCAGGTTGATAGCCCAACTTCATCATCATCTGCCATCCCACTATGTCTGGTAGAGAGGCGATCATGCATCTGACTTCTGGTAATTCTCCCACTGAGATTTGGGGTTGTACTGACAGTCCTAAGGGCGAAGAAGTATCGTTCAGCTCATCCCGTACAAGCATGCTAGTCACCTTGACCACCTGTCCTTTAAAGGGAAACTTTATGCACTGGTGGTTTGTTGAAGCACAGCTCCTATTGCCTCCAAGTACGGCCTCCCAAGTATAGCCCGAAAAGTTGGATCCAATTCTAGAACATGAAAATCCGTTGTGACCGTACATGGTCCAAGTTTAACTTCTAGAGTGACCACCCCACGTGCAGACTTCTTGGAGTTGTCGTAGGCTGTCACCATGGCACAGGATGGCTTGATTTCTTGTTCAGAAATGCTACACAACTACAAAGTTTCTGGCGGCATAACGTTGATAGAAGCTCCAATGTCAACCAAACATGATTTCACTTCGATATTACAAATAACCACAGCCACATGCAAAGCATATCTCCTAACCTCTGGATCTGCTAATTCCTCTTGAGAGAAAGTGAGCGTTGGGTGCTCACTTCTAGGGGCTAACACTATAGTGATCTTCTCAGGTGGGAGATCTTCGTTCACCATGACCCTTCGCAAATACTGCTGTAGAATCTCCTGGTGCACCTTTGATCTTTTGATCAACTCAAGTATGGAAATACGGGCTGGTGTCTTTTCCAAATGTTTCAACAAATCATACGCCGTGCCCGGCAATGGTTCTTCCACTTGTTCTTCCTCCACTGGATCCTGCGGTTGAGTCCCGGCTTGGGGAAAGAGCCGCTGGAACATCCTCCCACTCCGAAGCACCGGGGCTATTTGGCGGTCGAATAGAGGTGATGGGTTAACAGGGGTGGGATGTGGTGGAACAGGTGGTGTAGGTGTGGGTATGGTAGGTAATGGGATTGGTGGTTCTGGGATGATTGGGTTAGTGGGTAAAGGGGTAGGATTTGGAGGAGGTAGTGATGGTGATACTGGTGGTGGCCTGATAAGAAGAGGCCGGGGTGCGGGAGTGGTTGATGAGTTTAATGAAGGTGTTGGTAATATGGTAGGTTGTGGGGTTGGTGGTATGACAGGTTGGGGTGTTGGGGTGACAGAGCTCATAGGCTGGTGGTTCAGGTTTGGTGGTGATTATGGTGGTCGGATGAGTAAGGGTCAGTGTGTAGCAATGGTTAAGGGAGATGTAGTCAAGGCGGGGGGTGGCCTAATGATGAGTCGGCGAGAAGAAGTGGCGGCCAGTGGTTGGGTTATTGAGCTTGGTGGTGTTTGTGGAGTAGACGGTGCACGGATTATCCGTCTAGGAGGGTTCCTAACAGGAGGCCTAGCTAGGTTGACTGGCATGGTTGCATTGTGGTTTTCTAGTTGCCAACCTTGAGCACGGCTGGCATCTCCCTGTACAATGGAGTGTACTAGGCCAATTCCTGGGTTAGGATGTGCTGGTGCCGGAACTGGAGCGGGAGCATGTAATGGGAGCGGATTTTGAACAATCCCCAAGCCGGGTTGTTGTTGAGGTTGAGCCGGTGGACGATGCTGCTGCTGCTGCCTAGCTTTCATTGCCTGTATACATTCCCCCATTTAAACCCAATCAAAGCTTCCTTGGTCATATAGATCGTGGATGTAATCTTTGAATTGAAAACAAACTTCTACGGTGTGACCAGGGTACCAGTGGAAAGCACAGTATCGGGACATATCTACATTTGCTGGCCAAACCTCTCTTTCCTTGGGCAATTCTAACTGTTATTTTGCCATGAGTACATTGAAGATGTTGGTTAAGGAGTAAGCTGTTGGTAGTTCTCTCTCCTAGGACCTCCCATTCGTGGTGCTTGGTTGGGTGGTGGCGGTGCCCTATTGTAGGTAGGTTGACGAGGTTGCTGGGGTTGTGCTACTGGCTGAGGTGGTTGTTGTGGTTTCCGTGGTTGTGGTGGCCTAACCTGTTGTTGAGGGGGGTAATAGGAAAGGTTTTGTGGTGGGTTTCTGAACTTGTTTTGATGGTTCCCTCCCTGGTTCCCCACAATGTTTACAGCTTCATTGTTGACCACTCCTTCTGTTGTAGGCCCAACTGGTGCAGAGGGAGTCCTCCTGATGTTTCTAGGTTTGGGATCAAATGGATTTATCATTGTGGCATATTTGAAGTGGGCTTTCAAGTATCGGGCACTGTCATAAAGTTCATTCATGGTGGTAGGATGGTGCATAATCAATACATTCCTTAGAGCTGGTGTGGTGTTCCCGATAAGCATCTTCACTTGTTCCCCTTCAGAAATAACATTTGTCAGTTTCTCTGCCATTCCCCTCCAGCGATCAACAAACTTTATAAAGTCTTCTTCGAGCTTCATCTTCTTAGCAATCAAATCTGTAATGCAGCATGATGGTGCCACCCGGTCTCTGTATCTTTGCAAAAATTTGGTCTTAACAATATCAAAGTCTCCTGCCTCAAAGAGGTCGAGCGAGTAGAACCATTCCAATGCAGACCCTTCTAGTGATCGGCGGAACAAGAAGGCAAGAACCCTACGATCATTTTTCCAGAATAAGGATTCATAGAGAAAATCTTTAAGGTGAAGAAAAGGATTGCCAGTACCATTATGGCAGCGATAAACTGGTAGTTCAGAAGGTGGCAGGTGAAGAACTGGCAAAGAAGGAATAGAGACCTCAGGAATTGACTTGGAGTCCAAGCGACATCTCAGCTCTTCATAACGTTCATTCATTTGTGTGAGCTGATCCATGATTGCCTGGGTGAGAGCAGGTTCTTGGTTTACTGGTGGGGGTATGTGGTTAGAGGTATGATTCTGTAATTGAAGAGCATGACTTGGCAATTTCTCTGAAGATTGTCCCATGACTTGTTGGGCCAAGGGAGTAACATGGTTGAAATAGGGTGGCTGGACAAATGATGGTTGAACCACGGATGGTTGAACTATAGATGGTTGAATTACAGATGGTTGAACTACAGATGGTTGTGCTAATGATGGTTGAATCACAGATTGTTGAACAATAGGTGGTTGAACAATGGGTGATTGAATGAGTGGTGGTCGAACCACAGGACAAGGAGATGAGGCAACTTGGTTGGCTTCAGCCTGATCAGAGGCAATTTTTCCCTTCACCATGGATTGTATACGGGAGTAGGTTTCTGGGTCAGTATAAAGAGACAACTCCCTGAAGAGTTGTTCAACATCACGGGGAGTAGATGGTTGAGAGACCTCTTACGCTTCTGACTCAAACAACGAATTAACATGACCGTCTGACAGAATTGGTTGGTGACCTATCTCGTGCTCTCGATGTTCAGAGTGTTCCGCCATTCCAACGTGCCTTCCAGACCTTAATTGCATTGTCACCTTTCAACTTCAAGGAGAAGGTAAAACAAACAAGTAAACAAAGAACTTTTTTTCTGGTTTAGTATCTTGCAAAAATGTTAGAGTTTTGAATTTTTGTTTAACAAACAAGTGAAGCAAAGACTTCAAAACAAGATTACGCAATGATTTTGATTAAATCTTAGGTTTATGGATTTGTTAAGAATTGTTCTCTCAACAAGTGGGTTAAGATCCTAACTCCAATCTCCAATGACCTAGGTTTTACACAATCTCACCACGTGTAGGTAACATAGGATGCTTCAGGTTTTGGGGAGTGGTACAACCAACCCGATCGTGAAGAGGAATACTCCACGTATGATAAATTACGGAGGCCTTTATGAAAGCCAACCAAGTCAACTAGGAATGAATATCCCAGAAGAGAAGTCAGAATCCACCAAGTGGGTGTTTTGGATGGGAGGGGTAAATGGGAGAGTGAGCTCCCGCCTCAAAAGGAAAAAAGTGTAAAAGAAGGAGGTAGAGAGAAGGAGCATAGAATGCAATGAAGTAATAAAGCAAATAATAAGAAACACATAAACTTAAATAAACAAGCAATGACATAAGGAAAGTAACTAGAACCTAGACAAGCAACTAGAAACTAAAATCTATACCTTGTTTCTCATGGGAGCCAAATGGAGGTAGTGAAAAGTAATGGAAAGAAGAGGGTTCAGATCTGATAGCCAAGCAAAAGGGTGGTCCACATGGGGACCGATGTAAGAATAAAATGGTTCACGTGGGAACCGGGGTAAAAACCGAAGGTGGTTCACGCGGGAACCAGTTTTGGGTAAAGAAGGGTGGTTCACGCGGGAACCGGTTTGAATGATTGAAAGAAGGCCACCTGGGGGCCAATTAAAGGTGAATAAGGATCTGATACAAGTGGGTATAGATCTGAAATAAAGTGGTTTGGTTCACGTGGGAACCGAAGTAAAGAAAGAGATTGGTTCACGCGGGAACCGGTTTAAAAGGAAAAGGGTGGTTCACACGGGAACCGGTTTAAATGACAACTGAAAATAAAAGAGGGTCACTTAGTGACCAATTTGAGGGTGATAACCTGCAGCAAAGAGAAAAAATCTAATTTGAATAAATGAAAATAAATGTTGGTTCACGTGGGAACCGATTTGTAGAAGAGAGTTGGTTCGCGCGGGAACCGGTTTTAAAGCAAAGGTGGGTTCACGTGGGAACTGGCTGAAATAAAATGACTGAAATTAAATGAGGTACTTGGCACTTCAGATCTAATGAAAGATGAGTGAAATCATAAATTTTGAGATGGCTGAAATTAAGAAAGGTGGACAGAAGGAAAGGCTCACACGGGAACCGGTCTAGAACTAGAACTAGTTGCAAACAAAACACTAAGCACCCACGATTGAAGACATTGCTTGTCCCACCGTGGTCATCACAAAGCTGTCGACTCTAAAAATTCGATGGGGCCTCTCCTTTTTAGGGAAGTCTATGAATCCGGATCATCACCTCAAGAAGGGGGTGAGAAAGAAAACACATAAAGCAAATCTCACCTCGGTCCCACACTCACATTGATCCCCGAACTTTCATTCCTTGGCGTCACTCGATCACCAAAGAGATGGTTCGGGTCATGTGGGAGCAGGATGAGAAGAAAATTAAAACATGTGGTCGCCAGGAACCGCGGGTTCCGATTTATGCAATGAAATTGACCGTGTGTACCTAAGTGTGAAGAATGCGGGTCAAAGCTTCTCCTTCTTCGCCGGCCGATGAAGAAGAGTCCTCAATGTGTGGGTGCTTGATTTTCTTTGCAACTAGACAAACAAACAAGTGAAAAAGACAATTATAACTAGACAAAGTGGAGTATATGTAAAAAAATGACATAAAACACACAACTGAAAGGAAACTGACCGGATTCGGGTTATCTCTAACCCCTCTTTTTTTATTTTCAGATTAACAGACTAAAAGTAATGCAAAAAAATGTTGAAAAATAATAGGAGTATGTATAATCATGAAACAAATAGATAGGAAGAAAAACAGAAAGATTCTGATAAGAATAGAGAGAGATATAGTCAAATCTAGGTTGTCGAAAAAGCCGAGCAGCAGTCCAGGATCTGTCAGGCACGACTTTGCTTCTGCGCTCGTCACGACCAGCCCCGATCTTGGAATCACGTGTCGTCAATTTTAAACTAAATAATACTCTAAGAGGAATAACTTTTATGAAGAGATCTCTGGCATCAGACATCCACGCGCTGCTGTAGAAGCTGAAGAAGAGAGACCTGGCAGATCACCTGCAGACCAGCCTTCCTCTCTCCTGAACTGACTTTTCTCTCTCTAAAAACACGAAATTCTCTCTCTAAAAATTACAAAATTGATGCAGGATGGAGCTTGTACGTCTTGAGATGCCTGGGGGGTCGTGAACCTCTCTTTGGAATGACCAGAATCAGAGTTTATTTATAGGAGAACGACCATCGCGATCCAAGCTAAAAAACAGACTCTTGTGCCCTGGTCCCTGGGCGCATGTGCCATGGGCCCTGGGCGCATGTGCCCCACCTGAGGGTGCATGCTATCCATTCGAAATTTTCGGTTTTATCCGGTCTGATCCGTTCAGAGGTAGAGTCCCGGTGAAAAACTGGTTCCCTCTTGCCTCAAGGTCAGGGCGCATGTGCCCTCAAGTCAGGGCACAAGGGCACGTGCCCTGGGTTCTGGGCGCATGTGCCCAGGAACCCGGGCGCTTGGGACTGTTTTTCGTGTGTCTTCCTTCCGGAAGCCATTGTGAACACTCCCGAACTCGGAATTCAACACCGTTTGTTACGTTGGAAAGATAACAGGCCGAATAAGCTTTCTATTCAACGGATCAGCCATAACATCATCCAAAACTTCATAATTTTAGCCGAAAGTTAGGACAGTGAACAGAAGATCCGATACTGGTCGAAATGACTCCGACGGCCAATCGGAAAGACACGGCATAAAATAAACTTGTCTGGAGTGTAAATCTAACCATAACCTTCAATGCATGATCATTAGGCATTGGTCATTCAGTCAATTTCCGTGTTTACACGATTTACGTGTGGCTCTCGCTCGAAAATTACAGCTTTGTGCGGAAAACTTTGGAAAACATACGATTTCATTCGGCAAAGCTCCAAATCAACATTAAAAGGACCCGGAATCGTTCTAAGATCAATCACACATGTTAACCTATAAAACATGAGTTTAATGCTCTGAATTAGGCAAATTTGGCGTGTCTACAACCACCAATTCTCTTCCTTCTTTAACCTCATGGGCAGGGTCAACCAACTAGGTCCAAGAAGAGACATAGCCTATCGAAGGCAGAAGGTCAGAAGATTCCGAGCAAGGCACTTTCTCACACATGGTGCCTACTCTTAACCCTTGGGTAACAATGAGGGGCACCTATGGCAAGCAAGGCAAAGGATGAGATGATCATTTCCTTCACACCGCACAAAACAAAAATCGAGTATTTTGAAAACACCAAACAAATTCATAAAATCAAAAATCTTAAAAATTAAATATCTAAAACACAAAAAAATCATAAAAATGCCAAAATACCAAAAACATTATAAAACTATCGAAACCCAAACAAATCAAATAATTTCAAAACACCTAAAAGTCTGCTTTCTGAATTGACTAGTTGTTTTTGCATTCATGTTTAAATTCAGTCTTGCATATTTCCTTTTATGCATATTTATATTTTCTGGCTTATGTCCCTTGACAAAAGATCAAGACAACTTTACCCTCTCCTTGCAAGGGATTAAGCCAAAACAAAGTTCTAATATCTTCTCTCGAGTGGATGAAGGAACAAGAGAAGGCATGCCAACTTCATATCCCCAGACACTTGGAGGAAGCAAAAACGACAAAAAGATCAAAAATTGAAAAAAAAAACAAAAGTGGACTACCCCGACCCCTATTAGGACTTGCATTTAGTATTTCATCTATCAAAATAAATAATATTTAAGATGTTGAAGACCTCAAGTCTAGAGGGGGCTGAGCCTGAGAACCCCTTCAACAAAATCATTGATGGCTCAGTCATTCCCTAGGCTTGCGGATAGGCCAAAGTTGAATAGGGATGACGGTTTCTTCATGGATGTCCTGACCCATTATGTTCAACCTATATCTTCAATTATTTTCTTATACTTATTTGTATTTCTTTAAACCCAGCATGCATCATTTCATACATCATCATGCATCATCCCACCATAATCACTCTCTACTTTCTCCTTTTAGTCCCACCATGAACCTTCTAAAGATGGTCTTTTATAGCCCCTAGAGGAGGTCTTGATTTTTTGCAGAATTGATTTCCACCATGTTTTAACAATGATTTCATCAAAACAAGAAGTTATTACATTTCGAACTGAACCGATATTTTTGAGTAAAACCTTATGAATTTGAAGAACCCAACCTTGGTTGATTGGTTGTCTCTTCTTTAATTTTCTCAATTTCCTTTTCAATGCATTTCTACCGAGTCCAGCACACCATGCAGTTCAGGTTCTGGCTGGTAACAATTCTCCCCCACATGGAATTTTAGTTATTTACTTTTAGTATTGTTCTTCTCCTTAGCCAATCAACCAGAGGGAAGGTTTCGATAAGACAAAGGGTAATCTTGGAGTCCGGTAAAGTTTTATTCTACTCAACTAGGATAATAAGGACGTGTCTAAATCTACAACTTGGTGTCACCTTTTTAGTCTGTTACCAATTCATTTCGCTGCGCCTCACTACACTTTACTACATTCGCCTATGCTTCATTCATGTCACTCCCTTGCAAAGTCGACACCAAGGTGAGGTAAGCTGTAGACACGCAATTTTGGTTTAGTTGGAGAGCCTAAATTCCTGTTTTCATGAAGTATATTTGAGTATTCCTTCAAGGAAATCAAGTTTTCCGGAAAATCAAAACTTTCCTGCACGTTTCGGCCAAACTGGGCCTAGTGCCCCCTTAATGGGGCGCTTTGACCAAGTCAAAGCGCCCTATAAAAAGGGCATTGGGCACCTTGTTTATAGGGCACCAGGTGCCCTGTTAATAGGGCACCAGGTGCCCAACTGGTGGGGAACCTACACCTGGTCTGACTGACTGTACAGATTGATGGGACAGTTTTGCAAATACAGTTGCCCTCTTCTTGGCTATAAAAGGACCCCCATTTGGAGGGTTTAGGACACACCAAGGGCGTCCCCAAAACCCTCTCATCCACCACAACACTCTCAAGGCCCTACAACCCCTCTCCAAGCTCTCAAACCATCCCAAAACCCTCTCCTGAAACCTAAAAAAACCATAGTTGCTTTTTGAAGGGACAATCTAGCAGAATAAAGTTATTATCTTTTGGGCTGTAGAAAGACCCTCATTTGGAGGTTTAGGAGGTTCCAAGTCCGTCCCTCACTCCCTTTTATCTACCACTACATTCTCAAAGCCTTACAACCTCTCCCCAAGCTTTTAAACCATCTCGATACCCTCCCCCAAAAACTCAAAAACCAACAGTTTTCTTCTTCAGAAGTATAATTTTTCTCCAATCTCCAACTTTGAGAGCCTCTACAAGCTATTTCCCTTACATCTAGTGCAAAATAACCCTTCCATCAGCCTCTTTTGTGTATTGGCTATTTGGAGAAGCTTTCTTTACACCTTGAAGGTCATCCTACACTCCGGGGCGACGCCGCGAAGAAGGAAAGAAAATCTACCAGAATCAGTCCCTAGTGCCCCATCAAGGGGGTGCTTCAACTTTGGTCAGCGTGCCCCACTAACAGGGCACCTGCAGCAGGCGCCTCGTATACGGGGCACTAGCAAGGGCAAACCCCGTTTTGCATTTTTTTTGAGTTTGTTTACCTTTCCGATCGATCTGTTACTCCTTCCTCTCATTCTAACTTCCATTATCATGACATCTAGCATGCATTAGGCTACATCTTTGCATCTTCATACCTCTTTAAAAACCTATCAAAAATAGGGGTTGGGATTTAGTCCCAATCCGTTCAGTTCCTTTCCTTTTGCATGTTTAAGTTCGAATTTGAACATGATTCTACGCTTTCACTAGAACTAATGATCTTTTCACTTGTTTCTATGTTTTCTTATGGACATTTTTAGGTAAATCCGGCCAAGGCGGAGTTTCAACCGGATCGAAGACAAAGGACTCACTAAGCTCTCTTCCTTCGGCCGGCCGAGAGAGGAGAAGTCAAAACCCAACAATCTCCCCACTTCCGAAGGTACGACGGTCATTTTTATTCTCTATTTCATTTCTTTTCATTCTACTATATTTTGGAGCCTTTGGCTCCTGGCGACCATAAACACTAACATCCCATCCACCAAGTCTCCAAAGAAAGCATAACGGCCGGAAAAGGAGATCTACGGATCCCGTTTTGGGTGTTTACATGTGGGACCGAGGTGAGGATTTTACTACTTTTTGAGTGTTTTCTGATTCACTCCCTTTCCCCTATTCCATCATCACCTTTTCTTGAGGTGCCGATCCGTAACCCGTTTTCAGAGTCGAGAACCGTATCGAAACACAAGATATTAGATCAATGATTTTCATCATCAAAGGAATGCTCAAAGTAAAGAACATTTTAATCAAGCTCATGTGAAATTAATAAATGTTATTGAGAGGGTATTTAGTGTTTTGAAAGCTCAATTTAAAATTTTGAAGAGTATGTCGTCATATACATTGGAAGCATAACTTGACATTGTTATTGCTTGTTGTGCACTACATAATTTTTTAAAAAAGAAAAAAGTTAAAGATGATTTGTTGGAGATATATGAAAATCTATATGGAAGTATTGATCAAGGGGAAGATGAAGTGGAAGAGCCACCAATTAGAATTGGAAGCCAACAAGAAGAACAACAATTCATGATCAACTTACATGATAATATTGCAAATACATTATTTACAAATCAAACAACACATGCAAAATGACGTGGATTATGATGAGTCTCCTATTGTTATCATTTTACATTTGTGATTGTTGTGAGACATATAATTTTTAATCAAACAACCTTATTCAACTTTTATATATTAATGTTTTATCAAATAATCTTTTAATGTATTTAGTTATAAGATTCAAATGTTTTATCAAAAAGTCTTATATATTCAGTTTCTAGATTCAGATGTTTTATCAAACAGTCTTACGTATTCAATTTTCAAATTTAGATGTTTTATCAAACAATCTTGGTCATTAGGTTTTCAGATATTTGCACGACATATTTAGATGTAAGAGATGATCCTTACACTTCAGACTTCATATCTCAACATTATCAAGTGCCACCCTATTTAATTTACCTTAATGAAACCCCATATATCAGCAATATTTGATTGTGGCATCTTATCCCAAGATGCAATGTTAATGGGGCATATCTCTCCACTTCTAGCAATTGTCCCCAAAAAGATCCTTAGTGACCTTCCACCACTCCTAATAGGTTGTCTAAATTCATTCCGTTCAATAGAAATCAATTTGCCATCATCCAATACATGCACATCGTGAGAGTATGGGTGGCCCTATGTTTTTCTTGAAGAGCAACAACTGCATCAACATTTTCTTCCGCATTATCTTCAGAGCATTTGCATCATTATTTCCCGACTTGTAGAAAATGGTATGAAAGATGAGGCAGAGGAGATCAAAAATACTCCTTATTAATTGTATGTAACAACTTTTGCAATAAAGATATCCATATCAGATAGATTAAACCAATGTTTTGTCATCTATAATAAAATGTTTAGAGACCTCATTAGTAGAAAAATCTACTAGAGGAATCATAAGTTAAGAAAGTTTGAGTTCACAATCTATACAAAATATAGATATGAAGAGTGAGAGAAGGCCACCTTTTAAAAAAAGATGAGTATAGTAGAGTGTGAAAAAATCACTCTCTAAGTCATCTCGTTGTTGTGGTACCTAGAAGATGACAATGTCAATAATGTAATTAATTTAAAAGCTAAAACTACCACATACAAGAATAAAAATCATAAAAGTCATACTGAGGGAGCGTAGAATGGATTGGTTGCCAAACTCTTTTTGTTGACCATTTTGCCCTCACCTTGATACTAGTCTTTCAAAAACCTAAAAAGAAGGTACTCTTGTTATTGTACATGAACTAAAAAGAAATCATTAATTCACTTAAATACATCTTCACCTCCAAGTTATTGGCTTTTGTTTTTATGGCTCAATGAGGGCAAGGGAGTCCAAAACAATTATACATGGTCCAGTAGGTACTTGGAAAGAGACTAGAACTACCCCTTGTCACTCTTTTCTCGTGTGACTTGAAGGTGGAGTTTGTAGTGGTGGTTGTGAGGAGCCAAAGGCTCCAAAAGTAGAAAGTGAAGAAATGAAATGGAAGTGGAAGTGCGAGAAGATTGTAGGGTTCCAACTTCTCCTCTCTCGGCCAGCCGAGAGAAGAGAGCTAAGTGAGTACCATTTCCTCAATATTGTTGAAGTTTTATCTCAATGGATCAACCTAAGAATGTCCATCAGAAAACATAGAAACAAGTGAAAATGTCATTAGTTCTAGAGGTAGCATAGCATCTTGCTCAAAGTTTAACATAAACTTGCAAAAGGGTGAGAACCAACCGAATTGGGACTAAATCCCAACTCCTATTTTTAATAGGTTTAAAAAAATACGACAATGCAAATATATGCTCTAATGTATGCACAAGATGATGCAAATGTAAGTTGAAATTAAAAGGAGTTGAATGGGATCGAAGAAAGAGTGCAAAATTCCCAAAACTCACAAAATGGAGTATAGAATTGCAGGTGCCCCACTGATGGGGCACTACCCCTAGCACCCCACTGATGGGGCACTAGGATCTAGTTTGGGCAAATTTTTGGCTCTTCTTCCCAGCTTCGCCTCAGAGTATCGGTTCATCTCCAAAACATCTAGAAAGCTCTTGGAGGTAGTGAATACAATAGGGAAGCTCTTGGAAGATAGATTTGGCCCTTGAAAAGATGGGATGTTTTTATGAGGCTATCCTAAAGTTGGAAAAAAATTATTTTGGAATGAAAATCTATGGGGTTTTTGGAGTTTTGGAAGAGGGATTTGGGATCATTTGAGAGCTTGGGGGAGTGAGTGGGAGTGCTAAACATAGAGTCACCACTAACAGGATGTGGGCAGAGAGCTTGGAACCTTGAAAATGTTGAGGGAGGTGGCCTTTCTATAGCCAAAAAGAGAGGCATTTTAGGAAATATAAAAAGCACTCTTGCATGGCAAAGCGCTGGGGAGCTAACATCATTGGACCCATCCCATCAACAAGACCTCCTGACAAGGTATCAAATTGACCGGGAAATTGATGTCGGCCAAGCTGGCAAGGACCCCACCAATGGAGCGCTTGGCACCCCATTGGTGGGGTGCCTAGCTCCCTACCAACAGAGCGGCTGGCACTCTGTTGGTGGGGCACTTTGACCATGGTCAAAGCACCCCCTAATGGGGCACTAGGAACTATTCATTCTAAAACGCACGATAAGATATGTTTTTTCATAAAACTTTGTTTCATCACTATGATATTCAAATGTATTCCATGAAAATAAAATTTGAGCTCTCTAAATAGGCCAAAAGTGTGTGTTTATAGCTTGTCTCACCTTGGCATTGAGAAAGTGACATGAGTGGAGAAGAGGCAAATGTAGTGAAGCATAGTGAGGTGTAGCGGAATGAAGTGGTAATAGACTGAAAAGGTGATGTCAAAGTATAGATTTAAACACTCCTTCTTAGGCCAAGTTGAGTGGGATAAAACCTCACCAGGTCCTAAGATCACCCTCTATCTTATCAGAATCTTCTCTCTAGTTGATTGATTAAAAGGAAATAGTACTGAAAGTGAATAACTAAAATTCTGTGTGGGGGAAAGTTGTCACCAGGTAGGACTCGAACGGCATGGTGTGCTAGACTCGGGCAAAGTGCATTAAAAAGTCAATTGCGAAAGTATAAAGGAAATAGCCAATCAACCAACGTTAGGTTCTTCAAACTCATAAGGTTCACATAGGAGCACCAGTTTTTTTTTGAAATGGAATAACTTCTTATCTCAATTAAAGTACGGTGAGAAACCAATTCTCTAAGAAGACTAAGGCCACCTCTAGGAGTTATAAAAAACCATTTTTACGTAAAAAGGTTTGCAGTGGGGTTAGAAAGTGTTTATGGTGGGATGATGAAGTGAGAGACTTGGTGGGATGATTGCCAAGCCCATATGATGATGATGCAAGAAAATGATACATGATGGGTTTAAAGAAATACAAATAAGTATAAGAAAATAATTGAACTTATATGTCGAACGTGATGGGTCAAAATACCAATGGAGGAACTGTCATTCTCATACATTCGACTTTGGCCTATCCTCAAGTCTATTGGGTGACTAAGCTATCACTGATTTTATTGAAGGGGTTATTAAGCTCAACCCCCTCTAGACTTGAGGTCTTCAACATCTCAAAAACTATTTATTTTGATAGATGCAAGACTAAATGCAAGTCCTAATAGGGATTGGGGTAGTCCACTTTTGGGTTTTTTGCTTTCTGAATTTTTTTTGTTATTTTGCTTCTTCCAAGTGTTTGGGGATCTGAAGTTGGTATGTCTTCTCCTATTCCTGCATCTACTTGAGTGAGAGGAGATTAGAAGTTTATTTAGGCTTAGTTTCTTGCGAGGAAAGGGCAGAGTTGTCTTGATCTTTTGTCAAGGGACATAGGTCTTATCAAACAAGAAAAGGTAGCAGAAAGATATATCTAAATTTTTGGCTACACGCACTCTCAATCAGGGGCATGTGTAAGTGGCCCCCCTAACAAGGGCACAAGACACGCACTCTCAACTAAGGGCACGTGTAGTCATGCCCTCAGATAGGGACACACGCACCCCCTAATTTGGCATGTTCTAGAAATGAAAACCAACTTTTTTCTTGAGCCGTTCTAATTTCTAATCAAGCTCAAACCCTTTTTTCTTATTTAAACACCCACAAAGCTTGGGCAAGCCTCAAAATCTCTTAAAAATGGCTCCTTCCTCTAAAAAAATTCATATTGATCTTGGGAGAGGTATTTTGAGCATTATAGGTCATGTAAAAGAAAGGATTTTGACAAATATGGTGACTTTTCTTTACAACTTGCTTACTTATGCTTTGGTTTTGCATTTTGCATTTTTTAATTTTTTGTTAAAAAAACAAAATTTTCTAACATGTTGTTGGTACATGCCCTTAATCGGGGTCACGTGCTCACGTGCCCCTGACCTAGGTCACGTGCGCATGCACCCTACATCGAGGGCACATGGACCAAAAATTTTGATTTCAACCATTTTACCACTTTTGATGCAAGATTACCCAAAATTTCCTAGTCCACACGTGTATTGTCAACCTTCATGGATTGGGGAGCTACTTGGAGCCCTCCACCTAACTGTCTAGTCATTCCTTGCCAACTAGGGATTGACCAGGCCCTTGGTACATGATAAGCAATATTTGAAGTATTCTATCGACTTCAACTTGTTGGGTGTGCTGGTCGAGCTATGGCACACGTTTGTCTTCAGTACCTTTGAGTGCATGGTTCTTCTTGAGGAGGACGATTTACTATTCGGTCTCCCTTGAACTCGGAAGGGGGAGGTGATTGATATGTTTATTCTACCAAGGTTGCTATCCAGCTCAATGTTTTTACAAGACTTCGTTAAATCTAGAAAGATCAGTACCTTACCTGCAGACAAATAGATCATCATCTCTAGGCTAGCTATTTGGATAGTTTCTACTTTATCATATCTAGGGCTTGATGAGGTTTGGCTACTTAGTTGTGCCAAATATTTGCTACTTGGCTTGCCGTTGCATTCTTGTTTCCTATGAAGAATGACTTCTAGAGCCAAAACAATTGTCGTGCATCTGTAAAATCTAAAGTGGCAAGCACCTGGGTCCTTCAGTGCTAGGCTTCCTGCACTATAGTTTGTCTTCTGCTTGCATGGGATGTCCTTCATTTGGTAGTGCTCTACTACTTGCCTGGTAGGCCAATCTTGACTTCAAGTTTGATCCATCATGTATGGCAGCTACTACGTCACAACTCTTCCACTATAGTTCCTTGTACTCGTATGCTATTGCATTCGACTTTAGTAAGGAAGTTACGAATAATTGTGCTTCTTTGAAGAAAATGCTAAAGTGGTGTGCATATTATACTAGTATGAACCAGTCAAACTTTCTTCATGCATCGGTCACCATGATGCAAAAGGATCTTCATATTTGTTTTGTACTACGGGTTGACCTCCACCTGATCACTAGCACTGTCTTTGTATAGCATAAGCCGCACCAATGCCACCCTTAGATTAGTTTGCCTAGCCATGACTTTCTTGTGTTGTCGCACTTGCCTCCTATCAAAGATAGAAAGCTCAATTCTACTAATGATGAGAAAGAAGCCAACACTGTTGTTGCTTTGCGGAAGACGAATCAACTGTGCCATATGGGCATGCTGATTGAAGAAGACCTGAACCAAAAGTGCAACTACCTCTCCAAGCTAAAGTTGTTACACAGTTGATAGTCTTTTGTCTTTCACTTATGTTGATGTTACTTTTCTTGTCTTCAAGTCATTTTTCTTTTAATAAACAATAATTTTCTCAAGACTTGCTATCCAGCTCAAAGTTTTATAGGACTTCATTAAAGCTAGGAAGATCAGTACCTTACTTGTAGGCAAATTGATCATCATCTCTAGGCTGGCTATTTTATAAATATTTTGTGTATTTTCAATTTTTTTAGATTTTTAAAAATTTTACCCCTCTTCTATAAATAGGTCGCTGTCCATTCATTTGAACTACTACACCATATATCTCGTCTTCAGACTCTCCAGAGCTTCCTCTTCCTTATTTGTAATTTTTTATGTTTCAGAAAAATGTTAGCAAACTCCAATAATAAGAAACATAATTTTTATAAATTTATGAACACCTTGCATGAATTTATACCAATAAAAATGATTTGTTTACGCATTTCGGATGAACTTTCAACACTTTATGATTTTCTGAGAAAAATACATGTTTGTTCGGTTTTCTTTCAGGAGATCTATACTTAACTAAATTTTTTAACATTTTTTTGTATTTTCTAATGTTTTAGATTTTTAACAATTTTGCCCCTCTTCTATAAATAGGTCGTTGTCCATTCATTTGAACTACTACACCATCTCTCATGCCTTCAGACTCTCCAGAGCTTCCTCTTCCTTATTTGTAATTTTTTTCATGTTTCAGAAAAATGTTAGAAAACTCCAATAATAAGAAACATAATTTATATAAATTTATGGACACCATACATGAATGTATACCTGTAAAAATGATTTATTTATGCATTTCGGAAGAACTTTCAACACTTTATGATTTTCTGAGAAAATTACCTGTTTGTTCAGTTTTCTTTCAGGAGATCTATACTTAGCTAAAATTTCTAAACATTTTGTGTATTTTAAATTGTTTTAGATTTTTAACAATTTTACCCCTCTTCTATAAATAGGTCGTTGTCCATTTATTCGAACTACTACACTATCTCTCATGCCTTCAAACTCCCCAGAGCTTCCTCTTTCTTATTTGTACTTCAATAATGCAAAAAAGGTTAGTCCTAGTTCAGAAACAAATTTCACGTGATTCCAACCTCAAATGGCCAAGTTATGGTTGTTTGAAGATTGTGAGGGTGGGTTTTGTCAGCACATGCCCTAGATCAGTGGGGTGAATGGACACTCCCCCGATAGGGGACACATGTGGATAGGTGGGTTCATGTGTGTAATATCTGGCATTTTTTTTAAAAAAAAAGTATAATTTAATTTGGTAACCACCCCCCCCTTTCCCTCCCCTCCCGGTTTCCTTGCCGCTGTCCCCGCCGTAACGCCGCCCCCCGGATTGTCGCGATGCCCCCCCCTCGCTGGATCTCTCTCTCTCTCTCGCTTGTGCCATCTTCCCCCCCCCCCTCGGACCCCTCTCCTTTCCTTCCTCCTTCATCGCCGTCGCCGGTCGCGAGCGCCGTCGCCGCCGGAAGCCAGCTCCACCGGACCTCCCCCTCGCCGCCGCAGCCTCCGGCCCCTCTCCCTATCATTGTCTCCAGCCTCCGGCACCTCTCTTGCCATCGAGGTCGTCGCCATCCAGCCCTTCCCGCGCCGCCCATCGCCGTCGCCGGAAACCGCAGCCGTCGACCTCCCCTGTTCCGGCCGGAAGCTCCGCGAGAGGTCCTCTCGCCGCCGTCATCGCCGGTTTTCTCCTTCCTCTCGCCGTCGCCGTCGTGGCCAGCCCCTCCCCTGCCCGTCGCTGTCGCCGTCGAGCGCCGCCGCGAGCTCCGCCGACCACCCCCTCCATCGCGAGCGCCGCCTCCTCTGTCGCGAGCGCCGCCGTGCCCCACCGTCACGAGCCGCCGGTCGAGCCGGCCCAGCACCCCGGTCCAGCCTCCAGTACAGCATCTTCAAGCCGCCCCGGTTCAGCCGGTCGAGCCGTCCGGTTCGGCGCCGGTTCAGCATTTTCTGATTTTCGAAATTATTAAATCCGAAAATTAGATTTAAGGCCAAAAAAATAGTATAAAAATCCATAAAAATCATAAAAATTCACAGAAGATTTCAAGTAGGTTTCTCAAGCTTGTCTATGTATTTGACTCCATTTTGATTAGAAAATATGCATGATTTAACTTATGGACCTTGATTTGACTAGTTTAGACTTTTGACTCAAGATTAGTGATTTTTATCAAAAAAATCTTGAAAGCAGAACCTTGAAAATGATATTTTGAATATTATGAAACATGTTTGGCATGATTCTGTATGTGTATAATTATTTTTCATGAGATTTGACCATATGTTATTTATGTATATGTTTATGTGCTACAATGGACCTAGAATTGAAATATAATTATGTGGAGTTTTGGAAAAATCATAAGTCATCAAATTACACTTTTTGAAAATTTTTTAGGTCAGATTATAGGTGTTGACATCAGAACTTAGTTTGTTTTGATTATGCCAAGTTTGATTTAGATTAATTGTCTTGCATATGTAATTAAGCGTGTCTAGTTTGGTTTGATATTGCATGTGTATGAATCATGTAAAATTTGTTTGGTTTGGTTCCATATTATGTAATATGTCTTGCATGATATGGTTAGGTTCATATTGTCAAGTTTAATATGAATTTTGTTTAGAATATGTTAACCATGTCGGTTAGTACAAGTCTTGTCTAGTTTATGATAAAAACAGCTTGTTTTGCATGGATGACATTAGAATGAGATGTTTATGTCTTGTGTACATGATATGCAGGTGTGTCATGATCTGAAAATTTATTATGAACTCTTGTACCACATGTTATGAGGCTTCACCAGTCTATTCTAGTCAAATTGCCCGTGGGCAGCGGGTATCTCCTTCCCACAGTTCCCGGATTACTGCTGTTGTTCCCTTAGTGTCACCACTGCCTAGGTGCACTTTGGGCTAGCTTAGTATATGTTATTACTATATAAATTACAGCTGGTGAAAGTGATCTGGATATGTGATGTGAAAAGGCAAGACGACCAATTCCTTGCTATATGACTATGGGTTTAGAAAGAACATGAAATTATGCTCATTGCATGTTATGTTTAGATGTTAAAGCATGGTAAGTTAGAAAAATTCAGATATGTCCCATTTTAGATTGGTCATGTTAAGTTAAGTCTGGAGGTCATCTAGTTGATTTTTGTTTAGTTTTATGGTCTTGTATGCATTGGTCTAGAATTAATTGGTTTTGACATAACCTTTTCTTTGAAGATAATTCATGGTTTGGATATGGGTTGTGAGATTAATATAGAAGACATTCTATACTTTTGTATTACATCTCAATTTAGATATGTTACATACCATTGCTTGAGTATATGTTAATTACCCGATTGATGGGTGAAGGGTGTAAATCTTACGAAGTCCCCGGACTCACCCCGTTGTAAGTTAATATTTTTCAACAGGTTTCGAAGATCAGGAGATTGGCTTGGAAGCTCAAGAAGAGGCCATGGAAGAACCAGAATCTCCTGGAGTTGGAGCATAGTGATATATTTTATTTTCATCAGGTTGCTTGTTTTGGACTTTTAGGATGTTGTGTGGTTAACTAAATCTAGTGGTTTTGATTTAGAGTTGGAACATATGAATGAACTTGGTTTGGAAATTTAGTTGTTTTGAATGTTTAAGTTTTGGTTGGAGTTGAACTAGATGTTGGTCTGGTTTTAAGTTGTTGACACCGTATTTGGAAATCTTGTGGAAAGATAGACTTGATTGTTTTTGTTGATCTACATGCTTGCATGGGTTATGAAATCTGAATGATGGATTTCTCCCACTGTCACGACGTTATGTTTTCCGCTGCATAGTTTTGGTATTATGTTGCTTAATTTCTTGGTCGTGACAATGTGGCCATGCCCACTTGGTCGAGCGTGTTAGTATGTGCGCTCCACCAGGGCATGTGGACCAGGGGTTTGGACACAAGCCAGCAAGCCTGCCGGTGCGAGCATGCATAGACTACAACAAGCTAGGCATGTGCAGATGATCCCAACATCATGGGTGCATTCAGACGCATCCAGGAAGCTAGGCTCTTATGCCCAAGTCCAAAGGTCTTCCCCCGCAACCTTGTTTTGCACTTTATTTCTATTGGTTTATGCCTACTAATCCAATTCTTTGAATATGCAGATGCAAAAGAGGCTTTGCCCTCTTGCTGATGCCCGGCTCTGGACCATGCCAAGTTTTTTTTGATGAGGGAGCTAACTTGTTTGCTGTTGAGGACAATGTTGAGGCTTGCCCCCTCTAAGAGGTGAGCTTGTTTTCATGCAATTTAGGGTTAGCTTTTCAATGGATAAAAATATTAACAAGCTTATTTCTTGATTTTGTTGGGGCGGATTAAGTTGTATATCTCTTGGCACCTTGTGTACTAAGTTTATCATGGTTTTCCTACCTTCTAGCTTGAGTGGTTGGACTGAATGGGATTTGATCCGCTCCTTCACTTCCCCCCCCCCTTTGGGAGGACCACACTCTGCTACAGGTGTTGTGGGAGAAGTGGAACTTTTCTTCCTACTCCTTCATCCATCCATGTGGTCACATGGTTCCCACATTGGAGGATGTTGCACACATCATTGCCATGTGCATCCATGGCTGGCCAATGACTTGTACCACATTTAATGACCACACAGGGTAGTTTTTGGCTTTGTTTAGTCACAGTATTACTAGGAGTGATGGCAATGGTGTCATGATGAATATTTGTCAGGATGCCAACATCCTTGTGCGGTTGCATGAGCCCCATCAACATGGGTGAGAGCCATAAGTCCTTCTCTTCTCTCATGATTGGGCTAGTGATCGCACACTTTACTGATGTTGAGGGCACCCTGGAAGCTGACATGGATCTTCGCTGCTTCTTACTCTTCTTCTTCGGGTGCCTCCTTCTGGCCTTGAAGAAGGAGAAGATCCATCTCCACTTCATTTCTTTGCTTGCTTATTTGAAGTTGGTTGATGAGTATGCTTGGGGGGCAACGATGCTTGCCCATCTTTTTGGCAGCTTGTCCCTTGAGAGAGGGGTCATTTCTATTAGTTGCTTCACTTTATTTCTTTAAGTGATTTCTTTTTGCTTTTATTGTCTTGTTTTTGTTTAGTTGTAGTTATATAATGCCTTTTCCCTATAAGTTTGTAGTTATGTGTAATCCCTCTACTCCAGGCTAAGGCTAGTTGCCCTAGATGCTTCCCTTTATTGGCTCGTTGTGTTCTAGAATGTTCTACCTCCTCCCATGTATAGACACGCCAAATTTGCCTAATTCAGAGCATAAAACTCATGTTTTACAGGGTAACATGTGTGATTGATCTTAGAATGATGCCAGGTACTTTTAAAGTTGATTTTGAATTTTGCCGAATGAAATCGGATGTTTTCCGAAGTTTTTCGCAAAAAGCCATAATTTCCAAGAGAAAGCCACACGTAAATCATCTAAATATGGAAATTGGCTGAATGACCAATACCTAATAATCATTCATTAAAGGCTATGGTCATATTCACACTCTGGACAAGTTTTGTTTCATTCCGTGTCTTTCCGGTTGGCCGTCGGAGTCATTCCGACCAGTATCGGATCTTCTGTTCACTGTCCTAAATTCCGGACAAAATTCTGAAGTTTTAGAAGGTGTGATGGCTGATTAAATTCTATAGACAGCTTCTTCGGCCGGTTATCTTTCCAACGCAACAAACGGCGTCAAATTCAAAAGTTCAGGAGTGTCCGCAATGGCTTCCGGAAGGAATATGCGCAAAAAAATAGTCCCGTGCGCCCGGGTCCTTGGTCACATGCGCCCAGAACCCAGGGCACATGGCCTTGTGCCCTGACTTCAGGGCACATGCGCCCTGACTCAGAGGCACGAGGGAACCAGTTTTTCACCGGGAATCTACCGCTGAACGGATCGGACCGGATAAGACCAAAAATTTTGAAAGGATAGCATGCGCCCCCCATTGGAGGCACATGCGCCCAGCACCAGGGCGCAAGGTCTCCTGTTTTTTAGCTTGGATCGAGACGATCATTCTCCAATAAATTGAGACCAATTCCAGTCGCTCCAAAGAGAGGTTCACGACCCCCCAGGTATCTCAATACGTCCAAGCTCTCTCCTGCATCAATTTTGTGATTTTTAGAGAGATAATTTCGAGTTTTTAGAGAGATAAAAGTCGGTTTAGGAGAGAGGAAGGCTGGTCTAAAGGTGATCTGCTAGGTCTCTCTTCTTCGACTTCTACAGCAGCGTGTGATCGTCTTCTTCCGGATATCTCTTCATCAATTTTTTTCCTACTCCAGTCTTCTTCAGTTTCCAATTGACGGTACATGATTCTGAGGTTGGGGCTGGTCGTGATGAGCGCAGAAGCAAAGTCGCGCCTGGCAGATCCTGGACTGCTGCTCGGCTTTTTCGACAACCTAGATTTGGCCATATCTCTCTCTATTCTTATCATAATCTTTCTGCTTTTCTTCCTATATCTTTGTTTTGTGATTATCTATACTCCTATTATTTTTTACATTTTTTTTCATTACTTTTAGTCTGTTAATCCGAAAATAAAAAAAGAGGGGTTAGAGATAACCCAAATCCGGTCAGTTTCCTTTCAGTTGTGTGTTTCATGTCATTTTCTTTACATATACTTCACTTTGTCTAGTTCTAATTGTATTTTTCACTTGTTTGTTTGTCTAGTTGCATAGAAAATCAAGCACCCATGCGTTGAGGACTATTCTTCATCGCCGGCCGAAGAAGGAGAAGCTTTGACCCGCACTCTTCACGCTAAGGTACACACGGTCAATTTCATTTCATAAATCGGAACCCGCGGTTCCTGGCGACCACATGTCTTAATTTTATACTTCTCATCCTCCTCCCACATGACCCGAGCCGTCTCTTTTGTGATCGAGTGACGGCAAGGGATGAAAGTTCGGGGATCAATGTGAGTGTGGGACTGAGGTGAGAGTTGCTTTCCATGTTTTCTTCCTTTCTTTCTCATCCCCTCTTGAGGTGACGATCCAGATTCATGGACTTCCCTGAAAAATAGACCCCATTGAATTTTTGGAGTCGACAGCTTTGTGGCGACCACGGTGGGACAAGCAATGTCTTCAATCGTGGGTGCTTAGTGTTTTGTTTAAAACTAGTTCTAGTTCTAGACCGGTTCCCGCGTGAGCCTTTCCTCCTTTCCACCTTTCTTAATTTCATGCCATCTCAAAATTTATAATTTCACCCATTTTTCATCATATCTGAAGTGCCAAGTAACTCATTTAATTTCTGTCATTTTATTGGTTCCCGCGTGAACCCACCTTTGCTTTAAAATCGGTTCCTGCGCGAACCAACTCTTTTCTACAAACCGGTTCCCACGTGAACCAACATTTATTTTCAGTCATTCAAATCAGATTTTTTCTCTTTGCTGCAGGTTATCATCCTGAAATTGGTCACCGCGTGACCCTCTTTTATTTTCAATTTCTATTTAAACCGGTTCCCACGTGAACCACCCTTTTTCCTTTCAAACCGGTTCCCGCGTGAACCAATCTCTTTCTTTACTCCGGTTCCCACGTGAACCAAACCACTTTCCTACAGATCTATCCCCACTTGGATCAGATCCTTATTCACCTTTAATTGGCCCCCATGTGGCCTTCTTTCAAACATTCAAACCGGTTCCCGTGTGAACCACCCTTCTTTACCCAAAACCGGTTCCTGCGTGAACCACCTTCACTTTTTACCCCGGTTCCCACATGAACCAGTTTATTCCTACATCTGTCCCCACGTGGACCACCCCTTTTGCTTGGCTATCAGATCTGAACCCTCTTCTTTCCATTACTTTTCACTACCTCCATTTGGCTCCCGTGAGAAACAATTTCTAGATTCTAGTTTCTAGTTGCTTGTCTAGTTTCTAGTTACTTTCCTTGTGTCATTGCTTTTTTATTTAAGTTTATGTGTTGCTTATTATTTGCTTTATTACTTCATTGCATTCTCTGCTCCTTCTCTCTACCTCCTTCTTTTACACTTTTTTCTTTTTGAGGTGGGAGCTCACTCTCCCATTTACCCTTCCCATCCAAAACACCCTCTTGGTAGATTTTGACCTCTCTTCTGGGATATTCCTTCCTAGTTGACTTGGTTGGCTTTCATCAAGGCCTCCGTAATTCCTCATACGTAGAGTATTCCTCTTCACGATCGGGTTGGTTGTACCACTCCCCAAAACCCGAAGCATCCTATGTTACCTACACGTGGTGAGATTGTGTGAAACCTAGGTCATTGGAGATTGGAGTTAGGATACTAACCCTTTTGTTGAGAGAACAATTCTTAAAAAATTCATAAACCTAAGGTTTAATCAAAATCATTGCGTAATCTTGTTTTCAAGTCTTTGCATCACTTGTTTGTCAAACAAAAATTCAAAACTCTAACATTTTTTTTGCAAGATACTAAACCAGAAAAAAGTTCTTTGTTTTGCCAACTTGTTTGTTTTACCTTCTCCTTGAAGTTGAAAGGTGGCAATGCAATTAAGGTATGGAAGGCACGTTGGAATGGCGGAACACGCTGAACATCGAGAGCACGAGATGGGACACCAACCAATTCCGTCAGACGGTCATGTTAATCCATTGTTTGAGTCAGAAGTGCAAGAGGTCCCTCAACCATTTTCTCCTCGTGATGTTGAACAACTCTTTAGGGAGTTGTCTCTTTATACTGACCCAGAAACCTATGCCCGTATACAATCCATGGTGAAGGGAAATTGCCTCAGATCAGGCTGAAGCCAACCAAGTTGCCTCATCTCCTTGTCCTTTGGTTCGACCACCACTCATTCAATCACCCTTTGTTCAACCACCTATTGTGATTCAACCATCATTAGCACAACCATCTGTAGTTCAACCATCTGTAGTTCAACCATCATTTGTCCAGCCACCCTATTTAAACCATGTTACTCCCTTGGCCCAACAAGTCATGGGACAGTCTTCAGAGATTTTGCCAAGTCATGCTCCTCAATTCCAGAATCATGCCTCTAACCACATACCCCCACCAGTAAAACAAGAACCTGCTCTTACCCAGGCAATCATGGATCAGCTCACCCAGATGAATGAACATTATGAAGAGCTGAGATGTCGCCTAGACTCCAAGTCAGTTTCTGAGATCTCTATTCCTTCTTTGCCAGTTCTCCACCTGCCACCTTCTGAACTACCAATTTATCCCCGCTACAATGGTACTGGCAATCCTTTTCTTCACCTTAAACATTTTCTCTATGAATCCTCATTCTGAAAAAATGATCGTAGGGTTCTTGCCTTCTTGTTCTGCCGATCACTAGAAGGGTCTGCATTGGAATGGTTCTACTCGCTCGACCCCTTTGAGGCACGAGACTTTGATATTGTCAAGACAAAATTTTTGCAAAGATACAGAGACCGAGTGACACCATCATGCTCTATTACAGATCTGATTGCTGAGAAGATGAAGCCCGAAGAGGACTTCATAAAAATTCGCTAATTGCTGGAGGGGAATGGCAGAGAAACTGACAGATGTTATTTCAAAAGGGGAACAAGTGAAGATGCTTATCGGGAACACCACACCAGCCCTGAGGAACATCTTGATTATGCACCGTCCTACCACCATGAATAAACTTTATGATAGCGCCTGATACTTGCAAGCCCACTTCAAAGATGCCACAATGATAAATCCATTTGATCCCAAACCTAGAAACATTAGGAGGACTCCCTCTGCACCAGTTGGGCCTACAACAGAGGGAGTGGTCAACAACGAAGTTGTAAACATTGTGGGGAACCAGGGAGGGAACCGTCAAAACCAGTTCAAAAACCCACCACAAAACCTTTCTTACCACCCCCCTCAACAACAGGTTAGGTCACCACAACCACAACAACCACGACAACCACCTCAGCCAGTAGCGCAACCCCAGCAACCTCGTCAACCTACCTAAAATAGGGCACCACCACCACCCAACCAAGCACCACGAAGGGGAGGTCCTAGGAGAGAGAATTACCAACAACTCCCTTACTCCTTGACCGACATCTTCAATGTACTAATGGCGGAGAAACAGTTGGAATTGCCCAAGGAAAGAGAGGTTTGGCCAATAAATGTAGATATGTCCCGATACTGTGCTTACCACCGGTGTCCTGGTTACACTGTTGAAGTGTGTTTTCAATTCAAGGATTACATCCACGATCTGAATGACCAAGGTAGCATTGATTGGGCTCAAATGGGGGAATGCATACAGGCAATGAAGGCTAGACAGCAGCGGCGGCAGCGTCCACAGGCTCAACCTCAACAACAACCCGGCTTAGGGATTGTTCAGAATCCACTCCCATTACATGCTCCCACTCTAGCACCAGCACCAGCACATCCAAACCCAGTAATTGGTCTAGGACACACCATTGTCCAGGGAGATGCCAGCCGTGCTCAAGGTTGGCAACTAGAAAACCATAGTGCAACCATGCCATCAACCCGGCTAGGCCTCCTACTAGGAACCGCACTAGACAGATAATCCATGCACCGTCTACTCCACTACCACCACCAAGCTCAATAACCCAACCACTGGCCGCCACTTCTTCCCGCCGACTCATCATTAGGCCAGCCCCCGCCTTGACTACACCTCCCTCAACCACTGCTACACATCGACCCTTGCTCATTCAACCACCACCAAACCTGAATCACCAGCCTATGAGCTCTGTCACCCCAACACCCCAACCTGTCATACCACCAACCCCACACCCTACCACATTACCAACACCTTCAACCACTCCTGCACCCCAGCCTCTTCTTATCAGGCCACCAGTATCGCCATCACTACCCCCTCCAAATCCTACCCCTCTGCCCACTAACCCAATCATCCCAGAACCATCAATCCCATTACCTACCATACCTGCACCTACACCACCTGTTCCACCACAACCCACCCCAGTTAACCCATCACCTCACGTGGGAACCGGTCTAGAACTAGAACTAGTTGCAAATAAAACACTTAGCACCCACGGTTGAAGACATTGCTTGTCCCACTGTGGTCGCCACAAAGCTGTCGACTCTGAAAATTCGACAGGGTCTTCTCCTTTTCAGGGAAGTCCGTGAATCCAGATCGTCACCTCAAGACGGGATGAGAAAAGAAATGAATGAAAGTAACTCTCACCTCGGTCCCACACTCACATTGATCCTCGAACTTTCATCCCTTGGCATCGCTCGATCACCAAAGAGATGGCTCGGGTCATGTGGGAGGAGTATGAAAAGAAAGAAATGTGGTCTCCAGGAACCGCGGGTTCCGATTTATGAAATTAAATTGACCGTGTGTACCTTAGCGTGAAGAGTGTGGGTTAAAGCTTCTCCTTCTTCGGCTGGCCGATGAAGAAGAGTCCTCAACGTGGTGGGTGCTTGATTTTATGTGCAACTAGACAAATAAAAAAAGTGAAAGAGACTATTAGAACTAAACAAAGTGGAGTATATGTAAAGAGAATAACATAAAACACACAACTGACAAGGAACTGACCGGATTCGGGTTATCTTTAGCCCCTTTTTTATTTTTCGAATAAACAGACTAAAATTAATGCAAAAAATGTAAAAAAATAATAGGAGGATGGATAATCACTAAATAAAGATATATGAAAAATAAAAAAAAGATTTTGAGTTGAATAGAGAAAGATATAGCCACATCTGGGTTGTCGAAAAAGCTGAGCAGCAATCTAGGATCTGCCAGGCGCGACTTTACTTCAACACACGTAACGACCATCCCCGATCTCAGAATCAAGTGTCGTCAATTGAAAACTCAAGAAGACTTGGAGATGAAGAACTTTTATGAAGAGAGCTCTGGCAGAAGATGTCCACACACTGATGAAGAGGCCGAAGAAGAAAGACTTGGAAGCTCACCTGCAGAACAGCCTTCCCCTCTCTTGAACCAACTTTTCTCTCTCTAAAAACTCGAAAATCTCTCTCTAAAAAATCACAAAATCAATGCAGGAGGGTGGTTGGACGTCTTGAGATGCCTGGGGGGTCGTGCCCATCCCTCTGGAACGACCAGAATCAGAGTTAATTTATAAGAGAATGAACAGACCTATCCGGACTAAAAAATAGGCACATTGCGCCCTACCCCAGGGCGCATGCGCCCTGGTGCAGGGCGCCCTGGAAGGGACGCATCTCATCTTGTCCGATAAAATTGATCTTATCCACTCGACCTGTTCAGTGGTAGAGTCTCGGTGAAAAACTGGGTCCCTCGTGCCTCCAGGGTAGGGCGCATGTGCCCTCAAGTGAGGGCACAAGGTCACGTGCCTCACTGGTAGGGTGCATGGGCACGTGCCCTGGGTCCCGGGCGCATGTGACCAGGAACCCGGGCGCATGGGACTATTTTTGCGCGTCCTTCTTTCGGAAGCCATTGCGAACACTCCCGAACTCGGAATTCGACGTCGTTTGTTGCGTTGGAAAGATAACAGGACGAAGAAGCTTTCTATAGCATCGTATCAGCCATCACACCCTCCAAAACTTCAGAATTTTGTCCGGAAGTTAGGGCAGTGAATAGAAGATCTGATACAGGTCAAAATGACTCCGACGGCAAACCGAAAAGGCACGGTATGCAACAAAACTTGTCCGGGGTGTGAATATGACCATAAAATTCAATGAATAATCATTAGTCAATGGTCATTCAGCCAACTTCCGTGTTTACACGATTTACGTGTGGCTTTCACTCAGAAATTACGGCTTTTTGCAGAAAACTTCGGAAAACATCCGATTTCGTTCGGCGAAGCTCCAAATCAACTTTTAAAGACCCGGCATCATTATAAGGTCAATCACACATGTTACCCTATAAAACATGAGTTTTATGCTCTAAATTAGGAGAATTTGGCGTGTCTACAGCTTGCCTCCCCTTGATGTCGGCTTTGTAAGGGAATGACATGTAATGAAGCGGAGTGATTAGGAGTGAACTGTAATGGAATGCAAGTGAGCGTAGATGAATGTAGCCAAATAGAATGGTGATGGACTAAAAAAGCGGCATCAAGGTGTAGATATAGACACGCTTATCTACCCAATCCAGCAAAATGAATCTCTCTGAGTATTCTAGATCACTTTTATGTTCGATCAAAACCTCATATAATTGACTGGTAAAAGACATGCCCTTGGCACGAGAGATGAAAATTTAATGATAAAGGATAAAATATGTAGCCAACCCTCAGTGTGGTGAGGAGTCCTCGAATTTGTATGTTCATTATCAGCCAGCAACCCGAACTTTGCGGTGTTCTTGTACTGTGATGAGCTAAAGTTTTAAAAGAGAAGTTGATCTTAAAATGAAAAGAATACCAATACATCATATTTGTAATCTCAAGTTCATTCAAGTTTCACCAAAATACTCAGTTTAATGCTGAGTGGAATAATCTCAAGTTCTAAAAAGGTTCGTTTTAAGCATAACAAAATTGCTCGGGTATCATGAAAATCATGAATCAGGCTCTAGCAGAAAATCAAGTATTCGGAAAATGACAAAATAGATTTAAGCGATAGTGGGATTGAAAGATAATGGTGGGATAACATAGAATGATGGGAAAGAAGAAACAATGGCATGACATTTGCCACGGTGGGATAAAATAAAAGACACGGTGGGATAAAAGAAAGGAAAGACATGGTGAGATAAAATAAAGGAAAGAATAAAACATGAAGGGATAAAAGAAAGAATAAAACATGATGAAATAAAATAAAGAGAAAACATGATGAAATAAAACTGGTAATGATGAAGAATAAAAAAGAGATGGATGTGAAAACATAGAAAATTATGTAGAAAATAGTTGAAGATATAGATTGTCTATTGGAGGTCAAGACACCTAATTAGGAACCATCGTCCCTCCAATGTTCAATTTTGGCTTATCCGTGAGTGTGAAGAAATGACCATGTCATCGCAGATTTTGTTGAAGGGGACCTCGGGCCCAGTCATCTTCACGCTCAAGGTCTTCAACATTAATGCATATAATATGTATCAAATGGACCTAGCATAACTAAATGACGGATGTCAAAGGTGATGTAAAGTGCAAAATGGAGTGTTGGTGATGATGTGAGATTGATGTGAAGCTGAGTGAAGTCTTCAGGCGTGGTCTATCAACTTGCATCGATCGCCTGATTCATCAGCGCCATGATAATATTTGACTAGGTGGCGCTCCCTTTCTTTTCATCGCAGAGCTGGCATGACGTTCCTTCCGGAACACCGATCTCACCAATTCACCTGTTGGACTTAAAAGGTTGCCTGCACACTTCCGGTTAATACCCAACAGACAGAATTTTCATATGAAGCAGATTGTTCTTGAAATGATCAACTGAAGATTTTACTATTAGAACCATCATTTGGATGTTAAAACAATGTTTTGATGAGGGTTCCTTTAGAAAAAATGTCATTTTTAACATTATAGACAATTTCTGAATTTTTGAGATTTTTCTAAATTTTTCGAATTTTTTGTCCATGTGCCCCCGATCGGGGGCACCTGGCCATGCTCCCTAGGGTGGGGCACCTGGCCATGTGCCCCCAGATGAGGGCACATGCGCCTTTTTTCAGAAAAAATTGTACCTGATCTCCCTTCTCTTTTTGCTTCTTCAGCTCCTGAAAATACTTAATGAAAATGATTAAATTTTTATCATTACTCATCCCTTTGCCTGTATATCGTATGCCTTGATTTTGAGTCAAAGGGAGGAGCCTTCTTAACAAGGTAGAGTAAAACAAATGACTTAAATGAAATGGGGTAAGGGTTAAGAGAACTTACCTGTCGTGGTGTGAATCTTCTCCTCTTCTACATTGAAATGCCTGTAACACTTGATAAAAAGGGGATTAGATCTTCACCGTGACTCATCCCTTTGCCTATTATGGTCAACTTTGACTTAGGTCAAAGGGGAGAGCCTTCTTAACAAGATAATTAAAGTAAAAAAAAATGGATATGCAATACAGAAATGGAAATATACATGACAGTCAAATAAACATGGATGCAACTAAGGCAATGATCATGACTGAGCATTTTTTTTTTTGGATTTTCTTGAAAACAATCATTTTTTTTGAATTTTTGAAATATTCATTTTTTTGGATTTTTGAAATATGTATTTTTTGGGGGGGTTTTGAAATATTCCTTTTTGTGGAGAAAATGCTAGTATTTGAGACAAGTCATTGGTCTTTGGGGTTTGTCAAGACTTAAGTGGTAGATGCCACGTGCAAAAATAATGTTCCCTACCTAGAATCCTTCTAACCTTCTACCTTTGATCGGCTTGGGTTCCATCTAGATTTGGTCGGTTTACCCTACCCAAGGGGTTTAAGGAGGAAGAGTATAGAGGAAGTCCTTGATAGGGTTTGAAGATGTTGAGAGGGATTTCTCTACTCTCACTCAAATTACCCATTGGGGTTCGGCCCCTTTGGGTTTTTCTTTCTATTTTTTCTCTTTTCTGTATGGCACATATTTGGACAGGTTTTTGACCCGTGGGGACATTGCCCATCTTTTAGTGCCTTTTGCCTTGACTATCATTCTGGGTACTCATTCAGACAGGTTGATCATTTTTCTTTTTCTAACCTGAGGGGTTCATTGCCCATCTTTTGGCACCCTTTTGCACCCTCCGAGACGGCCTCCTACTAGGGTGGCGAGTGTTTTCGATACTACCCCTCTCTAATCTTCTCTCTCTATCTTGGACCGAGTAGAAGAGAATAGGGTAAGGGTAATCCTTCCATTTCTAGATTTCTTCCTTGCCTTTCGTAAGTGTCAGGTTGTCTGGATTCTAGGATCGGGAAGTGTTGTGTGTGTAGGATGGTACCTAGCCTTGACTTCTCATGAACAACCTAGGATCGATGACTTGAGATTATACCAGTGGTTTCTCCATTTTTATGGAAAGTACTTTTTGAGGTAAACTCCATTCCAAGGATGATTCAATTTTTCTACATCTACATTAGTCAATTCATATGCATTACCTGGATACTTTTCAGTGATTACAAAAGGCCCTTCCCAGTTAGGTTGCAACTTGGAGCGAGGACCCCCCGGCTTAACGAATATGCGTTTGACTACCATCTCACCGATCTCGAATTTTCTCTCAACCACCCTCTTTTGAAAAAATCTTTTGAGTCTATTCTGACAAGTCCGGGCATGCTCGGCGGCGGCTAGCCTTCTTTCATCCAAGAGTTCAAGCTGTGCAAGGAGAGATTCTCTTCTCTCGTCAACAGGAATATCCCTGTCGAGCTGAACTCGGAGAGATGGAAATAATACTTCGTAGGGAACCACTGCTTCCATCCCATATGCCAAAGCATACGGGGTTTGTCCAGTGGGAGTCCTTACAGAAGTATGATAAGTCCATAGAGCATCTACAAGCTTATCAGGCCAGTCGGCAAATTTGCTAGACTTACAAGATTTCTTGATGATTTTGAATAAGGTTTTGTTGGTGGCTTCTGCTTGACCATTGCCTTGAGGATAGTATGGTGATGAATGATGCAATGAAATGCGATACCTGTTGCAAAGATCACACAGATCTTGAGAAAGAAATTGTGGCCCATTATCGGTGACGATGTCGCTGGGGATCCCAAACCTTGCAATGATGTTGCGCTTGATGAAGGAGCAGACTGTTGTTGCTTTAATCTCTACAAATGCTTCCGCTTCAGCCCACTTTGTGAAGTACTCCATTGCTGTCAGAATGAATGATTTTGAGCGCTTTTCGGAGTTGAGGTCACTCAAGGGGCCAATGATATCAAAAGCCCACATGGCGAAAGGCCATGGGGCATGAATTGAATGAAGGAAAGATGCGGGAGAGTGAATCTTGTCGGCATAGAGTTGACATGAATGACAGTGCCGGACAAAGATGGAGCGGTCTTCTTCTAGAGTTGGACAATAATACCCTTGTCAGATGATTTTCTTAGCAAGGGCTTGGGCATTCACATGACCACCACAAACTCCAGAATGTGCTTCCTTCAGCACCAACTCAACATCTTCTTCATCAAGACACCTGAGTAAGATTCCACTTAGGCTTCTCTTATAGAGCACTCCTCCTAGGATTGTATACCTCTGGGATACTCTTCTGATTGCCTTCTTTTCTTTGGTGGTTGATCCAGGCGGGTATGACTGATCTTGGCAATACCTCGCAATCTCGTCATACCAAGGTCTCTCACCTTCTTCTAATTCTTCTAACTCAATCAAGGAGATTTCTTCTTTATGTTCTAAGTATTCCTTTCTGTTGAACCTCTCCTTAACCTTCAGAAAATGTCCATCCTCAATTGCTGGAATTGTCCTCTTACAGATGTGGATAGTCAGCACTTGCCTGCCTAGCGGCACAGATAAAGATGAAGCTAATGAAGCTAAGGCATCGGAGAGGATATTCTGAGAACGGGGGACATGGACAAAGGTAAGTTTAAAGAATAGCTTGATGTAGCAGGTGGTGAGCTCCTGGTAGGGTTTGAGGTTTGGATGGGAAGTTCGGTACTTGGATAGGACCTGGCGTAGGATCAATTGACTATCACCTATCACCCTCAGTTCGGTGGCACCATGGAAATGAGCGGCCTCCAGCCCGGCCAGCAAGGCTTCATACTCAGCTATGTTGTTGGTTGCTGGAAAGTTAAGCTGAAAAGCCTGTGGAATGGTGACACCTTCAGGTAGCGGGCATGGAATGGTGACACCATCTCAGGGGCTTGGTGTCGAATGGGTTGATCATGGATGCGTCCTTAAAATGGGCTTGGAGGTAGCGGGCTCTATCACATAGCTCACTCATAGTAGTAGGGCGGTGCATGATTAGGAGGTTGCGAACGTTAGGCGTGGTGTTCCCGATGAGCATCCTCACCTGCTCCCCCTTTGAGATGGTATCAACTAGCCTCTCAGCCATTCCCCTCCACTGATCAGCAAATCTGGCAAAGTCCTCATACGGCCTCATCTTCTCGGCAATTAAATCAGTTATCGAGCAGGCTGGCCCCACTCGGTCCTTGTACCTCTATAGAAACTTCGCCTTGACAATGTCGAAATCTGCCACCTCAATGGAATCAAGAGAATAGAACCAGTCTAGGGCGGATCCCTCCAATGACCGATAGAATAAGAAGGAAAGGGCTTTGCAGTCATTTTTCCAGAATGCGGAGACATAGAGAAAGCTCTTTAGATGGTTGAAAGGATTACCAGTCCCGTTGTAACGTTGAAAGACTGGTATCTCTGAAGGAGGAAGGTGTAGAACTGGGAAGGATGGGACAGAGATTTCAGGGATGGCTTTAGAATCGAGGCGGTGCTTCATCTCTTCAAAGCGCTCATCCATCTGGTTAAGTTAGTTCATTAATGCCTGGGTGATGCTAGATTCCTGAGCCACGAGAGCAAAGTGTTTAGGTGAATGGGTCGGAAGAGGTGGGTTGGAAACAGGAACTGAAATAGTATTATGTGAATGCCCCACAACGGGGTGAGTGGAGACACGGCAGGGTTGCCCGGGAGAAGAGATGATTAGGGGCCTGACTGCCGATTGGGGTGGTGAGGGGGCTTGATTTCCTTCGATTGGATCTTGATTGGTGGGCATCTTGCCCTTTGTCAAGGATTGCACAAGTGAAAAGGATTCAGGGTCTAGATGAAGAGATAGACCCTGGAGGAGTTGCTCCACGCTAAGTGAAGTAGGTTGATGAGTAGGATTTTAAATCTTCGGCTCCCTGACGGCGCTGACATGGCCCTCTGGTTGGACCATGGGTTGTTGTAGCTCGTAGTGGCCCATCTCGTACTCCTCTTCTTGCCCGTAGTAGTCCGACATCCCGACGTGTCTTCCGGACCTTAGTGTCATGGGCATCCTATCAAATTTTCTTACAAAATGGTTGAAGAAAGCAAATGAAAAGTGTAGATGAAAAGAGAGTTTTTGTTTGGTTATGATTGTTTGTTTGATTTGATTTGGTTTCAATTTAGTTGTTTGGCAAGCAAGTCGAACACAAAAATTAAAGGGATTTTTTTTTTAGGTGTTTTGAAAGAAAAAAAAAATTTGTTGTTTTCAATTGTTGTGAGCAAGCAAGTTATGCAAACAAGGTTTTAAAATGACTACTCGACAATTTTTGGGTTGAAACCTTAGATTAGATAGATTGTTAGCAATTATTCACTCAAATGGGTATGGTTCCTATTGCTTCAATCTTCAAGACCTAAGGTTATCACTCAATCACCACGAGTAGGTACTTGGGTTCTTCGGGTTTTGGGAAAGTGGTACAACCAGCCCAATCGTGCGGAGAGAAATACTCCATGAATGGGGACTTACAGAGGCCTTGATGGAAACAACCAAATCAACTATGAAGGAATATCCCAGAAGAGAGGTTAGAATCCACCAAGAAGGTGTTTGGAGGGTGAGGGTGTGTTGGGAGAGAGAGCCCCCGCCTCGAATGCCCTACGGATCGGAACAAGTCCGGTACCCGATGCAAAAGCTAATGCAAAAATGAAAAATGGAGGGTAGGAGGAGAAGAAGCAATCAATATGCAAACATGAATGAAAGCTATTAAATAAATCAAACAAGTGAATGCAATCAAGACAAGCAATGATAGAGTAAACAAGTAACTAGCAACTAGCAACTAAAAGGTGGTTCGCGCGGGAACCGGCTTGTGTTGGAGTGTCCAAGTGGGGAAAATTTTGAAGTAAAGGTAAAAGGATGATCCACGCGGGGACCTATTTGAAAATAAAGTGGCTCACGCGGGAGCCGAGTTTCGAAAAGGTAGGTGGTTCACGCGGGAACCAGTTTTTTTGAAGGAAAGGAGGTGGTTCACGCGGGAACCGGTTTGTTTGGCTGGAAAAAGAAAAGGAGGGCCACGTGAGGCCAATCTAAAGTGGTGCTAAGGGGTGGTCCACGTGGGGACCGATCTGAAAGTGGGTTGGTTCACGCGGGAACCGGTTTAGAAAAGGGGTTGGTTCACGCGGGAACCAGTTTTAATGAAGAAACGGGTGGTTCACGCGGGAACCGGTGTAAAAGATGACAAAATAAAAAGAGAGCCACGTGGGGCCAATCTGAAGGTGCTGTAAAGAGGTGGTCCACGCGGGGACCGATTTGAAAACAAGTTGGTTCACGCGGGAACCGAGTTGGAAAAGAAAGGTGGTTCACGCGAAAATCGGTTTATAAGAAGAAAAGAGTGGTTCACGCGGGAACCGGGTTGAAATTAAAGACAAGTAAATCAAGTCCACATGGGGGACAATCTTTAAAGAAAGAGTAAACAGCAAGTTTAAAAGTAAATGAACATGGAAAAGGTAAAGGACAAAGCCAGTTCACGCGGGAACCAAGTCGGAAAACAACTAGTTGCACAGTTGGATCAAGCTAGCACGATTGAAGACATTGGTAGTCCCACTCTGGTGGCCAAAAAGCTGTCGACTACGAAAATGGGTTCCAAATCGGAACCTCAAGAGAAGGTGAAAGATGGAATAGGTAAAAAAAGGAGTGAATCGGAAAACACTCGGAAAGCGGTAAAAACTCCTCACCTCGGTCCCACACTCACATTGATCCCCGAATTTCATCTCACTGCGTCGCTCGAGCACCGGAGACGGTTTGGGCCATGTGGGAGGAGAGTGAGGAGGAAAATAACTTAGAACATGATAAGATAAATTGTTGTTGCCATGAACCGCGGGCTCCGCTTTATGTAATGGAAATAGAAAGAAGTTGACCGTGTGTACCTTAGCGTGGGAGAGAGGGATGTGAGTTCAACCTTCTTCTTCTTCGGCCGGCCGATGAAGAAGAGTCCACAACCGATGCTAGCTTGATCAAACTGTGAAACTAGAACAATAAACCAAGTGAAAGAAACTGATTAGACTTATGAGAAGTGTAGTAACTGTAAAGAGAAGATGAGAAAGGAGCAATTGGAATATGACTCACCGGCTTCGGGGTGAGTCTTAACCCTTTTTTTGTATTTTTTTTATTATGTAAAAATGATGAAAATGAACTAAAATATGCTTTAAAACAGTAAACAAACTGAGTTAAATGAGTTTTGAAAGCTTATGTAGTGGATCGGCTTGAGTTGAAGCCGAGTTGGTTGAAGAAGGCCGGTTCGGGTAGCTTTGCACCCTTCTGGCGCGACTTTGGTGAAGAGGATGCTACGGATGACCCCAATGTCATAATTGAGTGAAGTTTATTTCTATGGATGGATAACTTGGAGAGAAAGAGATCCTATGTTGATGACTTCTCCGGAATATGTCTGTAGAAGCCTGTAAAAATTATAGAATTAGACGGATGCAGAAAATAGAACCTGGATGCGCGCCCTCAGTGCAGCAATCGCCAAAAACAAACGGCAAGTCGGAATGGAGTTCCGTTAGTTGCAGATAAAAGAGGACAAAGAGAGGAACAATTCCTTTTTTAAAGACTTTAGCAGAAGGAGCCCCATATTTTTTGCAGAAGCCGATGAAGTTCGGATGCTGCAGAACGCACGGATCGGGCTTCTCCTTCTCCTCGGGATCGATCTCTTGATATCGGGTCGACTTTGAACGTCGGGAAGGCCTTGGGAGAGAGCTTGGACAACCTCAGGACGAGCTAGGCATGGGGATTAACCTTGGGTCATTGAGAATGGCCCTCAAATTATAGGGGAGGGAAACCGGTGCAAAATTTGGAAACTGGACCGACCGCGCCCCCGCTCTTCAAAGGAGACGAGGGGGCGCAGGGCGCGCCCTCACCTCGGGGGCGCTGTCTGCGCGCCCCCCAGTTTCAAAGAAATTGGGGGCGCGTTACACGTCTTATTGCTAAAATTCACCGGAATCTTCCGAAAATTACTAAAAATTCACTTGACAAACATAACGCGCCCCCGAATCGGGGGCGTCGGGGGCGCGGTCAAAATAAATGAAAATCAGCCACGGAAACCTTCCAAAAATCCGGTTTAGAAGGTGCTAATCGGGGTTATTTCCGGTTTCTGAAAACGTACCGCGCCCCCGCGTTTCAAAGGAAGTAGGGGCGTGCAGGGCATGCCCCCAGTTTGAGGCGCGCAGGGCGCGCCCCCGGGTTGAGGGCGCGCCCTCCTTTTTCAAGGGGAGCAGGGGCGCAGTAGACTCTCTCTCCTGCGCACGTGTTCCGCGAGCCGTAACTTGCAAACGGGATGGCCGATTTGGCTCCCGTTTGTTGCGTTGGAAAGAGGGCCTTCAACTGCACCTCCTCAGGTCGGTAAACCAGCCGGCATGACTCCCAAGATGTTCGCACGGGGCTTTCTACCGGTTTACCATTTCGCGAAAAGCCAAAAATCACGGCGGAGATCTGGAAGGGCATGGTTCCGGTCGAGGAATCTCGAGTCAACTCAGGATGACTCAAAATGATGACCGAACAAGTCCGGTACGGTCGGAAAACCCGAAGTCATCAAAAAATCCGATATTAACCCGGTAAACGTGAGCCGAGACTCGGAAAAGCCGTAAAACCCTAAAATGACCGAAATGGCTGTATAGCCATGATTGATGAAATATACGGATAGGATCGACCCGGATGACTCGAAAAGACCCGGTGATGGCCGGAAAGGTCTAATGAGTGGTCCAGGATAGTCGTGTCAGTACAGATCGAAAAAAAGCCGTAACGAAAGTCGTCATTGACCGACGACTACCAAAATGACTACTCGGAAACCTTGAATATTACGGAACACATGCAGGACTCCCGAGACCTTCAATTAAGGACCATTCAAGGTTGGTCATCGAGCAGGCTTTGTGTTTTCACGGTTCACGCCCAGCTCTCTCTTGAAGGTTACGGTATTGTTCCGAAAATCATCGGTCCATTCCCAACTCACAAGGGGCTCCACCAGCGTCCTTAGCTCATCTTCATGAGGTAATCCGGATCAGATAACGGTCAAATAAAGGATATCACCTATGGAATAAGAGTCCGGGGCTCCAAATCAGGCCAATTTGGCGTGTCTACACCCGTCTCAAGGATCCTATGACTAGGAACACTTAAATCACATACCTCTAGATGATCGATCTCATTATCATAATCTCATCATGATTCAATCATCATTGCATGTGATCAAGGACTTCATTACGATATACGCTTCTTATAAAAGCTAGTAACGAAGTTTTGCCTATTTAATTGAATGAGATATTCCTAGAAATGTTGAACCATATCATATATGATTGGCTTGTAGGGCATACATTTCTATCACTAAAAACATACATGTTGGTCGACACTTCCATAGTGGTCTTCCATTTCAATTCTTCCACCTCCATGAAGCATTCATGTCACTCAACGAAATGTTAGTTTCAAAGGGACAAAGATGTCTGCTTAGCCTCAATAATTCAATGTGAACAAAATTAATTCACCCAAAAAAATCCAATACTTTTCAATTTTTTCAATTTTTATTTAGTTTTATTTTTTCTCCTTGAAACAGACTCATTACACCCCCGAACTAGGGGTGTGGCCACCGTGCCCTCAATTTGGAGGTGTGGCCTACGTGCCCTTGGACTGGGGACATGGCTAGCACGCCTCTAGTTTAAGGGCATAGCCTGCACGCCCTTGAACTAGGAGCACGGCCAGTGCACCCCAGTTTGAGGGTGATAAAAATGTATGCCCTACAAGCCAATCATATATAATATGATTTGACATTTCTAGAAATATCACATTCAAATAATCAGGCAAATTCATCATTACTAGCTCTTATTTGATGCGAATATCGTAATGAAGTCCTTAATCACATGCAATGATAATTGAATCATAATGAGATCATGATATTGAGATCAATCATCTAGAGGTATGTGATCTAAATGTTCCTACTCATAGGATCCTTGAGATGGGACATCAATGATCTAAATAGACTAGTATGTATGATGTCTTCTCATGTGATGAGGATGATCGATCGCATTGGTCATTAGTGTGGGGACACTAAGATACATGTCGACTCCAAAAATGGATCCCGGGTCGGCACCTCGGAAGGGTGAGGTAAAATGGAAAACTCTCACCTCAGTCCCACACTCACATTGATCCCCAAACTTTTATCCCTCATCATCGCTCGAGCACCAGAGAGATGGTTCGGGTCATGTGGGAGAAGAATGAGAAAAATAAACTAAAAGGAATCCGAAATAGATGAGGAGATGAAGTAGAAGTAGAGATGAAGAAGAGTGGTCGCTAGTAACCACGGGCTCCAAAGTTAAAAAAATGAAGTACGGAGTACTTGAGATGTGACTGTGTGTACCTTAGTACGGGAAATGGGTGTGCGGGTTCAACCTTCTCCTTCTTCGGCCAGCCGATGAAGAAGAGTCTTTAATTACCGCTTGCTTGATGTACCTATGCAACTAGAAGATAAGAAGACAATAAAACCAATGAAACAATATCAGAACTGAGTGAAGTGTAGTAATTATAAAAACAATAACATAAAATGGCAATCATAAACAAACTCACTGGTTTCGGGATTAACCCTAACCCCTTTTTTGATTTTTTATGATATATGAGATGATGCAAAATTAAATAAAAATGATGTATAAATGGTGTTGGATGAATGAGAAAGATGTAGAAACTTGAACGGCTCAAATTGAAGCTAAACACAGGTGAAAAATGATCGACTTGGTCAGCCTGCACACAGGCGGGGGGTTGAGGGTGTGGTGGGCGTGCCCTTGGATTGAGGGCACATTTAACTCCGTCTGACACAACTTCGGTTGGCTGTTATATCTATTTCAAAACCTTGTATTATTAATGGAATCCAACCAACGATAGTTTTAACAATCATGGAAAAGTTTAGATTATTTATTTGATTGTCGACTCCAAAAACGGGTTCCAGATCGGTACCTCAAGAGAAGGTGAAAGATGGAATAGGGGAAAAATGAGTGAATTGGAAAACACTCGGAAAGCGGTAAAGACTCCTCACCTCGATCCCACACTCACATTGATCCCCGAACTTTCATCTCACGGCGTCGCTCGAGCACCGGAGATGGTTCGGGTCATGTGGGAGGAGAGTGAGGAATAGATGAACTTAAAACATGAAAGATGTGGTCGCCAGGAGCCGCGGGCTCCACTTTATGGGATGTAAATTAAGAGATGAGTTGAATTGACCATGTACCTTAGCGTGGGAGATCGGGATATGGGTTCAACCTTCTTCTTCTTCGGCCGGCCGATGAAGAAGAGTCTCCAACCGATGCTAGCTTGATCAACTTGTGCAACTAGAACAATAAACCAAGTGAAGAGTTTGGTTAGACTTGTGAGAAGTGTAGTAACTGTGGTAAGAAGATAAGAAAGAAGCAATTGGAATCGGACTCACCGGCTTCGGGGTGAGCCTTAACCCCTTTTTTGTATTTTTGATTATGTAAAAATGATGCAAATGAACTGAAATATGCTTTAAAACAGTAAATGAACTGAGTTAAATGAGTTGATAAAGCTTATGGACTGGATCGGCTTGAGTTGAAGCCGAGTTGGTTGAAGAAGGCCGGTTCGGGTAGCTTTGTACCCTTCTGGCGCAACTTTGGTGAAGAGGATTCTACGGATGACCTAGATGTCAGAATCGAGTGACGTTTGTTGGAGTAGACAGAAGACTTGGAGAGGAAGAGTTACTATGTTGATGATTTCTCCGAAATATTCCTGTAGAAATCTTTAAAAATTATAAAAGTGGGCGGATATAGAAAACAGAACCTGGATGCGCGCCCTTAGTGAAGCAACTGCCACGAACAAACGGCAAGTCAGAATTGAGTGCCGTCAGTTGAAGATAAAAGAGAACGAAGAGAGGAACAACTTATATGTTAAAGACTTTTGCAGAAAATGTCCCGGATTTTCTTCATAAGTCAATGAAGTCGGTTGATGCAGAACGCCCGGATTGAGCCTTCTTCTTCACTTCGGGATCGATCTCTCAATGTCGGATCGCCTTTGGACGTCGGGACGGCTTTGGAGAAGAGCTTGGACGACCTCTGGACGAGCTAGGCATGGGGGATTAACCTTGGGTCGTTGAGAATGGCCCTCAATTTATAGGGGAAGGAAGCCGGTGCAAAAAATGGAAACTGGACCGACCGCGCCCCCGCTTTTCAAAGGGGACGAGGGCGCACCCTCAAACCAAGGGCGCGCCCCCAGTTCGGGGGCGCGGTCTGCGCGCCCCCTGTTTCAAAGGGAGCGGGGGCGCGTTACGCGACTCACTGCTAAAAATCAACGGAAACTTTCGGAAATTGCTCAAAATCGACTTGACATACGTAACGCGCCCCCGAACCGGGGGCGCGGAACAAATAATCGAAAATCAGCGCTGGAAACCTTCCAAAAATCAGGTTTAGAAGGTGCTAATCGGGGTAAATTGCGATTTAAATAAACTGACCGCGCCCCCACTTTTCAAAGGAACCAGGGGCGCGCAAGACGTGCCCCCGGTTTGAGGGTGTGCAGGGCGCACCCTCCCCTTTCAAGCGGAGTGGGGGCGCGGTACACTCTCTCTCCTTCGCGCGCATTCCGCGAGCCGTATCTTGCAAACGGGATGTCCGATTTGGCTCCCGTTTGTTGCGTTGGAAAGAGGAACTTAAGCCGTACCTCCTCAAGTCGTTAAATCAGCTGGCATGACTCCCGAGACATTCGCACGGGGCTTTCTACCGGTTTACCCTCTTGCGGAAAGCCGAAACCCGAGGCGAAGATCCGAAAGAGCACGGTTCCGGTCGATAAATCTCGGGTCAACTCGGGATGACTTAAAATGATGACCGAACAAGTCCAGTGCGATCGGAAAATCCGTAGTCATCGAAAAATCTGAGATTAACCCGGTAAACGTGAACCGAAACTCGGAAAAGCCGTAAAACCCTGAAATTGACCGAAATGGCCGTATAGCCCCGGTTGATAAAATATACGGCTAGGATCAACCCGGATGACCCGAAAAGACCCGGTGATGACCGGAAAGGCCTAACATGTGGTCCGGGATAGCCGTGTCAGCACAGATCGAAAAAGCCGTAACGAAAACCGTCATTGACCGACGCCTACCAAAATGACTTCTCGGAAACCCTGAAGGTTACAGAACACATGCGGGACACCCGAGACCTTCAATTATAGACCATTCAAGGTCGGTCATCGAGCAGGCTTTGTGTTTTTACAGTTCACGCGCGGCTCTCGCTTGAAGGTTTCGGCATCATTCCAGAAATCATTGGTCCATTCTCAACTTGCGAGGGGCTCCACCCATGTCCTTAGCTCATCTCCACGAGGTAATCCGGATCAGATAACAGTCAAATAAAGGATATTGCCTATGGAATAAGAGTCTGGGGCTCCGAATCAGGCCAATTTGGCGTGTCTACATTGATCTCTAGTTATTATTAGCTTATTGATAGCTCCTTGTTTAAGGGCATAGATGGTTCTATCATCTATTTCATGGTGTACAAGAGTTATTCTTTGTTTATCAAGTTTTTTGTTATACAATCTTTATGTGGTGTTTGAATACACTTTTTCTTTTATTTTCTATCTTAAAATAGAAAATGAAAGAGGGAGGAACGCCTAACACGTTTGTCCATGGCTACCTCAATTTTGAAAATGGGCAACTTCCTTTGTAAACCTCTCTAAATTTTAAAACAAGTGTTGACTTGTTTTGTTTCCAAGACAATCACGGAAGACACCTCCTGACCTCCACGTATGTTACAAGATAATCATCTTCTATAGATGTTTAAATTAGTAATACCTATAATACATAAATATGAATTTTAAAATAATTTATTATATTTAATAGTTTATTAACAAAAAGAATCAACTTATTCTAATATCGTTCGATGATAAGAAATTAAATATAAATTTTAAAATATTTTATTTTATTTAAAAATTTAGATATAATGTGACATATTTAAGACAATACTTGTATTAATGTGAATAATTTCACATTAATATGATTTTTTTGATTATCATGTGGATATTCAAAACAATGTAATGCCAAACATATTTACATAAATTTTAAAAATTGTATCATTTTTTCCAAACGCCATAGATCACTAATCATCCAATTTTAAAAATTATGTTATTCTAAAAGTCAATCTTTATTTTGAAAGTAAAACTATCTAAATTTAAAGTTTGCTACCAAACACCCTATTATATTCTTCTAATAATGGTAATATTGGGTCTCTTCATATTTCATTGTCAATAAGAGTTTTTATTTCGACTGGAAAATTTTTATTAACATATTCATAGAGTGCTTTTTTTTTGCTTTTTGTAAAACATTAGAAAATATTGTCGTATTTTTTATATAATCTATGATATTTAATTGCTCCCTGGTTCTTCATTACTGATATTTTTTCAATGAATGGTATTAGATGATTATTGAAAATGCCAATATAATTGCTCCTTTCTATTATATTTAGCTTCTCAAGTTTCAATATTTGATTCTGAAAATTGATATTTGTATTTTGATGGTGATAATTATTGCCCTAAATCATAATGCTGTATTCTTCGATATTTCTCAGAGTTGTTATATATTATGAATTGCTTTGTAAGTCTCCAGTTACTTTCCATAATTTATTTAAACCTTCATAGGAGTAATATATTAGGTTATTGGGTGATTTTTGGATATTTCATTTATTCGGGGTATGTTATTCAAGGAAGTTGATGCCTTGTTATATTTCCCTTTATTTGTCATTGTTGCTTTGAAGAAATTATTGTTCATGGTAAAATGGACGAGATAAATAACTAGCAACAATATTTTGATATCCCGATAAAAATTGTATTTAGTAGCTAAAACCTTCTAATTGCATAAACCATCTTATTCATCTAATATTTTGATCTTTCTTTTTATTTTTTATATAATGATATAAGCCTTTGTTGTCTGATTTAATATGGAAGGTAGATGGTAATAGTCAATATTTAAAACTTCAAAGTTTTTAGTATTGCTAAGAATTCTTTTTCATACGTCAAGTAATTTACCTCTAGTTAAGAGAAATTACTTGAAGTATATCCTACAACATCCTTTTCTTTTTCTACTGTTAATATTCCAGCCCAGTAGTACTAACTAGTGTTTGTTGATATTACTAATTGATTAGATTCTTTGGGTATTATTGTTTTTGAAATTTTTGTAATTATCAATTTTATATATTTTATTTCTTTCTTTTCTTCTTTAGAAAGGGAGATTTTTATTTTGTCTGTTTCCCATCTTGATACAACTTTATCATTTTCTATTTTCTATTTTATGTTTTCTAAATTTATTTTTTCTTGTAATTTTTTTGTTAATTTATTTAGTTGAGGAATATATTTCCTTTCATAATTTAGGATTCCTATTAAATTTTGTAGTTGTTTTAATGTTGTAAAAGTATCGAGAAATTCTTTGATTTTACAAATAATATGACTTTGTAGTTCTATTGATCCTGGATCGATAATTTTTTCTATGTATTCTATTTTTTGTTTGCATAGTTTATTTTATTTGGTGATAGCATAATACCATTTTTATAAGATTTCTTTTGTTATTTGAAGATGATATATATGTTGATTATAGTCATAAAAAAATTAGAATATCATCTATGTAAACTACAATGAATTCATTGTATTCTTTAAATATTGAGTTAATCTATTTTTGAAAAACTTATGAAACATTTTTTATTATGAATGGCATAACATTCCATTCAAGATGTTCATAAGGAGTTGAAAAGGCACTTAATTCTTTTGACTCATGGTCTTTTAATTTTATTTACCAAAAACCAGATTTGGCATCGAATTTACTAAACTATTTTTTATTTTGTTATTTTTCAAGGATACTATCTTTTTTTGTCACAATTTTAAGGATACTATCACAACTAGGTATATGAAAACCATCAAATTTTATGTGCCTATTTATTTTCTTATAATTTATTACCATTATTTATTTTCCCCTTTTTTATTTTGAATGATTTCTTATCATGAATGCTGGTGATATATGTGGACTTATACTAGTTTAAATTATATTAATTTTTTTGATTCATTGATTTGTTTTTGGAATTCTATTATATCTTCTTTTGAATAAACTATAGGTTTAGTTCTATTATATCAAGGATTTTTATCAAATAATTTTAAAGTGTTTTCAAAAAATAACTCAGTCAAGATATTTATATATGTATTTTGAATTTTTTTTAGAAATATTTATTGGCAATCTAAACATTTTCGGAACTATAAGGAATCTGGGTATTGTTATTTTTTTCTCTTCCTTAGTGAAGGTATTAAACATTTTATCTATCATTATAAGTGAATAATTATTTATGAAATTGTTGCCTAATATCATATTTCCTATTCATTCTTTTATTATATATACTTATGGAATAACAAATTCTTCTTCAATTTCATTTTTATTTAAAATATATATAGATACATTTTTACATTTTTTATTAGAGTTTGTATTTTCAACCAATCCAATGAATAGTTGAGGTTTTGTTAAAATTTCTTTTTTTTGTTAAATGCCAAATTTTGTCTTCTACAATACTTTTTGTAGCTCCTGAATTTAGTATAAGAAAAATATTATAATTTTGTTTATTTTCTAATTTAACTTTAATACATATTCTATTTATCTATCTTGTTATTATCTTCATTAAATAAAGTTGTATATTTTGTTTATTATAAGATCCACTAATTTATTATTTTCTTAATTCTGATATTAGAATTTTTTCAAATTTTTTTTATTATTGTTATTGATCCACTATATAAAGATTTTATTGTGCCTTGTGTAATTTGTAAGTCTACATTTTTTAACCTTCCATTTTTACTTTTTATTATTCCATAAAATTCTTCTGGAATCATAAAACCTAAATCGGTGTATATTATTTTTCTTTCTGTTGGTTGTAGAATTACATCTTCATTATATATGAATGTAAAACCTAATTCTAATTTCTCTAACCATTCTACATTTATATCATATTTAATAACATAAATTTTGTAGTCTTTATATAAATATTCTCTTACTTCTCTATTAAATGGTCTTTCCATTCTTATCATATTAGATGATTTTGTTATAATTTTTTATACCATAATTTGATTTTAGTTAATTGTGAATGTAAGTATAGGGATTTATTGTAATAGGGCTATATTGGTTTAAAATATCATTTGCAATTATTAATATTACTGCATTTGGGGAAGTATAGAGAGTTTTAAATTCTATACTATGTAATTCTTTATGAACATCTTCAATTCTTAATTCACTTATTTTAGCAATTATTTCGAATGTTACAATATTACCATCGAATGTTATATATTATTCTATTTGATTGGTTTTTTCTATATAATTTTCTATAATTTTACTATTAATATGAGATGTCGAGGCTCTAGTATCAATGATAGCATTAATCCAAATGAATTTGATTGCATTTATTTTCACTTGTATTTTGATCATAGTTAATTTAGGACATACTTTTTTTAGCTATAGTCATTTTTTCATTTTGATAGTTTTTTAGATATTTATCAACACAATAAGAATATCTAGATTGTTCGAGTTCTTTATCATCAACATCTTTTATCATTAGTCTACTGGAAGTATATTCTAAGTTTTTTAATTTAATCATTTTATTATCTATAAGTAATTCTCTGCTTATCTAAGATTTATTTTTTTTGAGGCTATATGTCATTATTTGAGTAAACTAATTTTATCTATTTTTAGTTTAATTACTTCTAAGTAAGATTGTTGATCTTCTAATATTATTATATTTTAATTTATTGGTCGTGTAGGTATATCATTATGTTTGGATAAATTTGCTAACAGTTTTGTAGTTATTGTTAGTGACTGCTTCTATTAATTATTTCAATATTTCTGAGTTCATGATATTTGTATAATACTTCATCTATATTTGTGTCATTTAGGCTAATTGAATATTGTGAAAAAATTTTAAATTTAAGATATTGATACATTAAATTACTCTGTATCATTCCAATTCCAATTATTGATTGTACAGGGTTTATGAATCTTTTATCTACTATTATAATCATTATTGGTGAATCAATTCTTTTTCTAAAATTTACTTTTATAGTTATATCTATTGCTCCTAAATGTAAATATTTTATTTTATCTTTCATTTTGTTTTGCTCTAACATTAGATTTATCTTTTCTTTATTTATAATTTCTATGTTGGTAATGGATTTATTGATTTCTGTAGAATTTATTGTTTGTTCAAATTTTTCTATTAATATTTTTTTCTTCGTAAGTTCTATTTTAATTTATAGACTTTGTGTTTTTTTTATTTTCCAATGTGCATTTTGAATTTTTGTTGTAGAATTCTTCATTGAAAATAATTGTTTGTTTATTTGAATCTTCGTTATTTTCTTCTGTTCTATATATCTTAGAAATTTCAAAAATAACTTCTTCATTCTTAATTATTTCTTTGTTTGTTATCAAATAGATGTATTTTATATGGTTACGTTGAAATGGGTCAAATTTATCTATTAATTCATCAATTTCATTATTTTCGTACTCATATTTCTTTTCTTCGGATGAACTTTGTTCTAACTTTATTTCTTTTTCATCGCCTCGGTAAATATTTCATATTCATAATGTCTTATCATCAATTTCATTATTTTCGTACTCATATTTCTTTTCTTCGGATGAACTTTGTTCTAGCTTTATTTCTTTTTCATCGCTTCGGTAAATATTTCATATTCATAATGTCTTAAGTCTGATTAGTCATATCCTATTCTAAATATTAAAACTCTAATCGTTTAAAACTCTTTAAGTGAATTAAAAAATCTAAATGAGATGAAATATATATATACTTCTGGAAATTGTTGCCTAATATATATTTATAAAAATATGTATTAAAATAAAATATATTACTCTATATATTAAAATAAATAGTAATAAATATGTATAAATATATAATAAATAAAATATTATACACAAAAAATATTTATTATATATACAGTAAAAATATATATTGACATAAAAATATATTATTATAATTTATTAAAAATATATTATTATTATTAGTATTGTTATGTAATGGCATGATAATTTCTTCATTTATTTTATATTATTGTTATTAGAAAACTTCTTCGTCTTTGCGAAAATCTCACGTTGGTGTTTGGAGGCTATTTTAATTTTGAGATAACTTTTTTTTTGAAATTAAGAACATCTAATTTTTCAGTTTTAAATTTAAAATCAGATAATGATAACTCTTTTATGTTTGGTAAAATTGTCACCCATTTTAAAATTGATAGGGCAGTGTTTTGGTAAAATTGTCACCAATTGAACGGCCCCTCCCTTCTGCCAAAGAGTTCCCTCCGGGTGTCTGGCTGATCCAAACCCGTTTTGATATGGACTTCCGAGAAATTGAAAGTGGGCGGCGAGGGACTGAACGGATAAGTCATCGTCCGTGCCTTCCAGGTGAGAAAGGGCGGGAGTGCAAGACAGCAATGCGGCCATGGGCGAGTTTCGCCTGCTTCTCCCCCGTCACTCGTCCTCTTCTTCCCCTCTCCTCCGCCTCCTCATTGCAGCAAGCACCACCGGCAATCACCTCGCTCCCGGCCGCCAAACTCGTTGCCTCGGCGCCTGGGCGCGCTTCCCTCCCAGACGCTCTCTCCACCATTCTGAGCTCCGGCGTCATCGCCTGCCTCCGTGCCCAGACGTAACGAAGCTCTGTGTGTGTGTGTGTGTGTGTGTGTGTGTTGTGCTGTCCTTAACAGATTGTTTGTTCTGTATGCTTTGATCCCTCATCAAGTGGTGAAATGGCGATGGAGGCTGCCCGTGCTGCGCTTCGTGGAGGCATCTTAGTTGTGAGTTTTCTTTCTGCTTGTGATCGCGTATCATTGCGCTTCCCATTCTTCTTTCTCTTTCTTGGTGAAAATGGATGTTGCCGATTGCATATGCTTCTTGAATGTGCAGCTGGAGGTTGTGATGACTACACCGGATGTGCTGGAGGTGTGCGTTACACATGCAGCATAAACTTGAAATTAGGATGTCTTCTGATTCTCTTGTACATGATGAAGTAACACGTCCCGCCAGCAGGAATTCATTTAGTTCTTTTGCTCACTAATAGGTGGTCCGGGAGTTGAGGCGTGAATACCCAGTCTGCATAATAGGAGTAAGTGTCTTCCCTTTCCTTCTTCCGAGTAATTCACGTCTAGTTGTTGGTGGCTTCTTCCTGCCTCGTTGTTCTTCGATGTTCTTAGGGTTGTGAGCTGTTTCCATGCTCTAAGGTAAATTAAGTGACCTACTTAAAGGAATGTGATTTCGTGCAAATTTTGGCTTCAAATGCAGTAAGATATGTGCTTGTGCTTGTTTGTTCATGTTCACTGATGTTGCTATTATTCACTTCTTTTGGCATTCTAAGTGAATGTGCATAGATAAGTTGGCAGGAAGGGTAGACTGGGAGCATGTTGATGGATAAGCATATGTTTGTTGCTTGCACTAAGATAAAGGTTTCTGTGAAAGGTTATTAATTTTTTTATTTTTCATGCGTGACATAGTGACCATCCTAGTATGACCAAGCACCAACTTTGAAGGAATTTGAGTAAGGCTTAGTTGATGCTAGTAGGGATGATGCTGGTGGATGTTGAGAACCAAGGTCTGGCCTTGAGGAGTTTTCCTATGAAGATAGTTCTGTGATTGGCGGTATCACTGATATAACTTGGCCAATGGAGATTTTGGAAGCAAAGCAGCATATAGATGATGCACTAATTAGAAAAGGGATTTTTGGTCCCTATAATTATATATATTTTTGAATTTTTCTCATAAAATTGGAAAAAAAAATCTTCATAAGTTCTGATGGGGGACAAATGATCTAGGCTAGGGAATTTACTAATTGTTTATTGAAAATCACAATCAAGTTAAGAACTGTAAAGATCAATCAATAAGGAATTTGAACAAACACTGTGGTAAGTAAATTGTTATCACTAGAAATCAGTCCGAATTGCATTTCCATATAACAGGACAAGAAAATTTGAGAACAGAAACAAATGTTCAGATTCAACTAACTACAGTCAGAATAGCAAACAATTAACAATTTCAGATTTTAAAACTAACAAGAATAAGGTAACTCAAGATGAAATTAATTTTCCAACAACACTTAGAAGTAGCTAGAACCTACTATTCAGGGAGCATGGCATCTTGATGAGCATAATAAGCAAACAGGAAGTCACTTCAGAGAATGGAAAAATACAGAAGTACCTGAGCACTTTATAATCAATTTCTATTTCAGAGATTTTCCTTTCCTTCAGAAAATGAGACTTCCAATTATCCAAACAACTTGGATTGTATGCAATCTGAAACAGGCATTTCTTAGCAGACCAATTGAATTAAAATGTGATCAAATGAAGAAGGCTCAGTAATCATCATAGCCTAGGAATTAGCCGAGCCGGATTTCAACAATCAATGATCACCACTGTTAATAGTGGATTGCTGACATATTAGATCAACGGCATCTTGACAAATCAAGTCGCCAGGGAGATCAGTTCAGGCCCGTCATCATGTTCATCAAATAAACCGCCAACAGCCAACAGAATATGCATCAACCGAAATCAGATTGTAGCGACACTCAGCATCTGTATTAAATCCAGCAAATCGGGACAATAAGCAGCAGATCCGGACTGGACTGGACCAGTATAAACGGGACAGCTCACTGACTGGAGAGGACCAGTCTCACTTCTTCATTGGGCTGTAATAGCCTCAGAATTCAAATCCAGCGGGAGGACAATCTCAGAGAAGACTACCGTAGTAGTAAACCATCACAGAAATCAAGAATCTCATTGGAATCGGACTGGAATACATGGAACTCAACTGAAAACCAGCTCAGAAGGTGTCCATCCGACAGGCATAACCATTTCAGAGGACTGTACTTTGGCGCAGACAAGTGTCGTTTAGGGTTTACCGTTCTTCAGCTCAGGTTGAGCTAATCAGGGGGAGAAGAAGACTTTAAATGAACGAAACCTCTTTGAAATCCACAGATCTGAAGCTCTCGTTACCAAACGTAGAAGCAGCGAACAGATTTAGCACCGAAACTGAAGTCCCAATGCGTCCGCTCACGGAAACAGGTCTTCCGAGCTGGAAGCTTGCCTCCCGGTGTAGCAGATAAGACCAAGAAGTAGATCCGTAGAAGAACTAGTCGAAACCATGGAGGTTGGAGTGAGAAAAACAGCTAACAGTCATCCGATGAAGACCGGACAGAAGGAAGAATGGTAGATCAGAGGAGGAGGAACACTTTTCTCATCGTTAACCAGCTCTAAAACTCACGGGAGAGAGGAGATCGGGACCGTGGAGGAGGGTTTAGGGTTTCGCCATCGCCAGGAGGAGAGAGGAGCTCGCGTAGCTGTCGGGAGCGAATGACGGAGAGAGAAGAAGCTGCATCATTAAGTCGCGGGACCGGGAAGGGTAAAACAGGAACTCGGGAAGAATCCAGAAGACGCAGTGAAGGGATGACAGGGGCAAAATGGGAAAACAATCAACTATTTTCAATTTCATTCAATCATCGTCTCAATGTATACATGAGGACTCCTATTTATAGGAGAAAATACCGTAAATGCTGTAAAAACACTGAAAATGAAAACAAGGCATGGCGACAACAGAAAAAAATGCCAAATTTATAGGATATGACTCAAAAATTACTAGAAAAATCAGGAAATGTTAAAAAAAAATGTTTAAAGCCTTCCAAAAATTCTAGAAAATTCATAGATGCTCAAGAAAAATATTCTGAACAGCAATTAATCTCAGAAAACATAATCTCCCAACAAAATTGATCCCAATGGTCTACGCCGGTAAACCTTGCCAAAATAATCTTTGCCTCGGGTGTCCTCACCAATTCTCCCCGGCTGGAAAGAATTCGACACCGTCGAATCATGGCTGTTTTCAGCATAATATCTCTCTAAACAATCCGGGTCAATCCTCAGCAAGTCATCCTTGGAAAGCCAGGAATCCTCAGTTTCCGGTCTGCCCCGCCAGCGCACTAAATACCGCTGATTAGTCCCATCCCGAGTTACACTAACCTGTTCATCTATTATACTTTCAATCTGCTCATGCTCATGTAATGTAGGCTGTTGAAGTGGACTCTCAGCGTTTTCACTCCAAAAATTTGGTAATCCCGTTGTCATTGCCACCTTGACAGAGGCCCGAGAGACATATTAAAAAGAAAAAAAAAGAGGAAAAAAGGGGAGCGCCGGTTGTGTCTCCTGAAAAAAAATAGGCACTACAAAGGGTAAAATACCCATCGTGAACACTCAACGGTGTAGCCATCTATCCCGGGTCAGTCTTCTGTGAAGATCGATGGACGATGGGGATCATTAGCTAGCTTTCGGACTCTTGATGACTTTGAACAACAGCAAGGATGATCGTAATGCATATCTTGCAGCCTCTGGGCATCATGGAAGATCCACATGCTCCACATGGAACCAAACTACCCTCCTGTTGAAGGAAAATCCAACCAGGCCTCTTTCGATAATAACAAGTCTCCTGCGACAAAGCAAGCCAATTCTGATCGAATTAGAATCCCAATTGGACTCCTGTAGCAGTCGATCCCTTGAAGGAAGGAAAAGATCGTAACTTCTGCTAAGTGCAGTACTAAATTCAATCAGGATTGGAGGTGGGAGATGCCATTGTGATCGTTCGACACCATCAGGGGGGATGAGCTTTAAAATGAAGAAGTCTGGCTCCACGTTGGAGAGGGTCCGGTGACCTATTTAAACATGCCTCATTCATTGGCCAAAAAAAAGGAGAGCGGATCACCTCAGTCCTCGGGTGGAGGGAGAAGCCTCAGTCCCCAATAAAAAATGGCCACATACCCCCGCCACTTAAGTGGCGGTTCAAGAACCGGTTCGGTGAATCGCTACCGAAAAGGGCTGAACCGCTACCAACGTTTTACTAACTCGTTACCGACGGGTAGTGAGTTACAAAGGCGCCGGTAGCGGTTCAGCCTTTTTCGGTAGCAGGTTTAAGACTTTCAAGTTATGTTACTGAACAGTTGTTGAACCGCTACCGAAAAGGGCTGAATCGCTACCGACGCCTTACTAACTCGTTACCGACGGGTAGTGAGTTACAAAGGCGTCGGTAGCTATTCAGCTCTTTTCGGTAGCGGTTCACCGAACCGGTTCTTGAATAGCCACTTAAGTGGCAGGGGTATGTGGCCGTTTCTGATTGGGGACTGAGGCTTCTCTCTCCACCCGGGAACTGAGGTGATTCGCTCTAAAAAAAAGAGAGAGGAAGAAGGAGGGTCGGGAAGCATCACCGGGAAAGGAGAGATAGCCGCCGAGGTTTCCATAGTCCTAGGGAGGTTCTGCCATCGTCACAAGGGCAATTGGGGGCATTGCTTGTCCTAGTCATCGTCTCCCGTGCCCACAAGCACCGTCACTAGTTGCGCTAGGTTAGAGGATTGTCCCCGTGGAGTCGATCGACGTTGTTAGGAGAACTCGCTGCAATGGGCATTGTCAGAAGCATTAGCCGCAGTCGGCGAGGACTGCAGATGTTGAAGACTATTTAGCACCACTGTTGGACTCCTTCAACCTTGTTGCCGCAACCGACGTAGTTGGAGATCCCGTTCGCCCTCATCATTGAGGACTTTGAAGTCTTTTGTCACCGACAAGATTGTCGCCGGATGTAGGCTCTCGTCCTGCCATCGTCGCGCTGCCATCGAGCCTGCAGTCGTGCGAAGCCCAGTCTCCCCCTTGGTACCGTGCAGTTGAGCCGGTCAAGCAGGTTCTCTCCCCAACCGGTTCAGGCCAAGTGGGCCCCACCAAAGAAAAGAGATGTAAAAAAAAAGAGAGAGATCGGCCTTGTCTTGGCGTAGCCAAATGGAGCTCGTGCAAGCAAGGAGAGGCCCAACAAACTCTGTCGAACGGTGAGGATTAAAAAAAAAAACTTAAAACAAACACTCAATTGAAATTAAATAAAAATCTACCAATTTAATTTAACAATCGAGACTAGTTGGGAGGTTGATTGAACACCTACCTACGTCTTGGCTTAACCTTAAAGAAAAATAAAATCCGGACTTGTTGGGAAGTCGGTTAAACACCTGCCCCTTCGTCCTTAAAGTAGACATACAAAGGTCTATTAAAAAGACCTTAATGTCTTACCATGTTCATTAAGCTACGTAAGGTTGTGCATATTTAATATGCCGACGTGCCGGTTGTATGCTAATGAAATCTACAAAAACAGTGGGAAGAATGCCCATGTGCCCATCAAAGGTTGGGTATTTTTCATCTCAAATCGATCAAGGCATATTCCATCAAGAATTCAGTGGGCCTGATTTCAGGCCATTCTAATTGTAACATTATGTCTCGGATTGAGCAAAAACAATGAGAATGCTATGTTCGGTGCACATTTCATCTTGTGAGGGACATGAATATCCTCATGAAATTAATGAAAGCAAATAAAAAAAATGAGAAATCTGAAAGGCTTCAGATGTATGAGTCTGTGATGGCCAAGGGAGAAGTGTTGACAATCTTCTGGATTCAGGGGCTGCGACCAAAACACAGAAATAAAACTGCAGCTCAAATATTGATAGACCCGAACAGGAGAAAGGTTCGAGATCTATGGGATTTGGGCATCAAAAGAAAAGTCAGAAGAAGAGTAAAAATTCTCTGAAAGGACAAGAATTCTTTGAAACAAATGAAAGTGAAGGTTGAACATAGAACCCCAAATTAGCTAAGCCCCTAAATGAATCACGTCTTGACCATAAGAACAAATGTGCATCACAGAAAAAGAAAATCTTACAAAACTCATAAACTCCATCAATCTGAAGCTAAAACAAAATTTTAAGGACCATACAAAGTCAAACCAAAACCAAAGTTTCAATGCAGGTCTCAAATCTCCAAAACACAACTGAAACGCAAGAAATAAAATCTGGAGCTCAAGATTGAAATCACAAATTCCCAAACTCCACATCTGAGATCTTATCTCGAATTGCAAGTAGCAAAAACTCTCAGATCTGAAACTTGAAATTTCATGACAAAATTCATGCAGTTCCAAGAAATCTGAAATCTTAAAGTCCCAAAATCGGAAGATGCCAATTAAATCCAAATGAATTCATTCAAATCAAAGGATTTCAAACTATAATTAAAATCAGGTGACTTTAGTCAACTCAAATTAAAGTCTTAACTAGATTTTGATCAATTCAAATCCAGCCGCCTATCAAGCTCAAATCATAACAAATTGCTAACTTAATCAAATCTACAAACAGAGCCTGCACCAAGCCAAACATGATGATATCAAGTACTCAAACAAACCCCCAATCAAAAAGGACGTTGCAAGCCTTGATAAAAAAACAACAGCAAACCTTAAGCACTTTAAATCAAAACCAAAATGGTCTTGAACCATAAATTGAATCAAATCCTCATAAGAAATGAAACAAGCTTCAAAGTAAGTCTCAACCCAACCAACATCAAATCCAATCAAGGATTCCGGAATTAGAATCGACCGGTACCAATCTGATTCGAATCGGATCGGTCCGATTCCGACCGATTCTCAAGAAGAGAAATCAACCCGGAATCAGAATTTTTTTAAAAAAATTCGATTCCGATTCTGAATCCAATTCAAGCCGATTCAGCCTGAATATTTTTTAAAAAATCTAAAAAAATCAGGATTCTGATTTCGATTTCGATTCCGATCCGATTCAACCGATTTAGACCGATTTTGGTGGAATTCATGTTAGAATCGATCCTTCAAGTAGGAAATCGGCCGATCCGATTCCGATCTGATTCGACTGATTCTGTGATCTATGAATCCAATCCAAATAAAATACATTTAAAAGTAAGTTCCCAATCAAAACATAAAGTAAAACATCAAGGTAAAAATCCTAATAAGAAATAAATAACCAATTTCAAACAAATCCAAAATCCAAATAGTTCAAATAAATCTGAAATTTGAAAGTTTCAAATCCAAAGATTCCGAACAAACTCAAACCAAACAAATTCAAATCAAATCAAATCAAACTAAATTCAAAACACATTAAGTGTTTGCATTCTATCAAGTTCATGGGATTGTTGCTCCGGTGCATTTATTTTTGTAGATGTATATCTTCTTTTCCATGGATTGCTATGGCAGATAATCAAAGGTATTTGAATGATTGTTCAATGTAATTAACATCGGTATTTCGCAAGTCCCATGGGGAGAGGTCCAACCTCAATATATTTTTGTACATATCATTGACTTAGTTAATACTCTTATGGAATATCACCTATTTTCTTAGTAATCAATGCTAAGTCAAAAGTCAAATCAAAACAGAAAATGAATTTCCAAAACACCAAAATGTAAAATTTGAAAATTTGAGGTTACACCATACATCTAAATCTTTTTTCTTTCAATTTGTCCATGAATTGCTCTCACAATTTTTCTAATGTATTAATTACGTATTCTATATAATCTAGTATGACCATATATCCATATCAACATTCTCATTTTATCAACACTTAGAAGTGTGTTTTTCTTTCCTTATCCAACATTCTCTACCATACAATATGACATTGCAGATTTTATAATTGTACAATAAAATTTCACTTTCAATTTTACAATTACAAACATTCTTTACAACCAATTTTTACTTCATCTATCTTGTTTTAATCCTATTTTAAACTCCAAGTCTTAAATAAAATGATCTTCAAATAATTAAACTACTATATTAAAACTAAGTACGTTGAAATATTACTCCATCTATACTAACTTCTTTATCTTTTCCCTTTTTTTCATTATATTTACAATCTATATATCCTACATTAGTTTTGCTTATCTTAAAATTGCTAGAATGTAAAGTGTTTCTCCAAGTTTCAACCTTCAACTCCTTGTGTCTCATTTATTAATAATGTCGCCTGCAAACATCATGGACCATGGTATTTATTAATTCATCTATGACTAATGAAAAATAGTAAGGACTTAAATTCTTGGTCTAAGCCAATTAAAATAGACAAATATCTTGCTTTCCTTCTTTTAGTGTAGACACTTGTGGTTAGTCTATCATACATATACATATATTTTATCATTTATTATAGTTAAATTGGCACTTTCTTTTTCTCCAGTGCCTACCACAAAATATTTCTTTTATCTCTATCTCTCTATCTTAAGCCATTTCCTATTCAATAGACATGATAGGTACATCCTTCTTTGTATCTCGACATTCTTGTTAGGCTTCCAATGAGAAAAATAACTTCCATTTTATTTCGATTAAGCATAAATCCAAATTTGTTGACTAAAATAGTTGTTACATCTTGTAAATGACATATTATTATAACTTATTAGCTTAACCCCTTTCTAATTGAAGCACTTATGTATATCTTCATATTTTTTTTAAAAAAATATGATGATACACTTTTCTATTAATTTAATAATTTATTAAAGATTAAGATTTTATTAAAATGTTGAGTTAACTATTTCACTTCTAAATTTTCTAAACATTTCTATATTTAAATTATATAGGGGTCACGTTTCGTATCTGTTTCATTCTCTTCAATCTGACTTTTGAAAATATATTCTTTCTGTATAATTTATATTATGCTTTGTTATATCTTTTATGCCTTTTATAATTTAAGCATAGCTATCTTTAATAAGAACATCAAACTATCTTCTCCATATTTCTTTAGTGTCCTCAGCTTTGATAAAAATATTTTCTTCATTACCTTTGATACTTTATAAATATATTTGAAAAAGTGAAAGTAAGGATGGCTTAGACATAATAAATGTAAAGTTAAAGAAGTTCCAATTAGAAAATGAAAAATATAAAGATAAAAGTAAAAAATAGGACATGGTAGACCTAACCTAATTTGGATAAAGACAATTCACTATGGTTTGATTAATTTCAATATCTTTGAAGAAATAATTTAAAATCAACTCAAGTGGAGAAAGAGAATCCAAATGTTTGATCCCAAATAATTTGGGATTACGGCTAAAGTTTGTGTATATAGACTAGGTCCAGACCACTTGGGCTAATTTTGAATGGTACAAAACACTTGTTTTGGCTCACCTGGATTGGTGTACAGGCTGGTTCTACCGGTTCCCAACCCTATCCCGGTTGAAGTTTCTGAATGTCTAATTAATTCCGGTGTCAGTCAAAGGTGAACATTTCAAAAGTGCACCAAGTGGAGATTCAAACTACTCTATATTCAGATCATGCGATATGAATAAATTCAAAATGTTTAATATTTTTATTTAATTTCTGCTATTTTAATGAGAAGCCATAAACAAACCAATATTTAGTGGTCCTATGTTCAAAACTTCAAATTTATTGTTTATATGCTAAGCCTACTCTCTATTAATGCTGTGCCATCCAAGGGGCTGGGATGACCACCTGGGTGAAAATGTCAGAGGTGACACTTTTCTTCACTCCTTTTGTTCTTGACCCAAGGTGGCCTTTTTACCTTAAAGAAATTAAAGTACTTAAGGGCATGTAAACTCTAGGGCTTTTTTATTTTGGATTAATAAATCAATGAAATTAGTAATTTCCAAGTTTAAACTATATGCATATGTAATCAGTAATAATTACTTTTTCTATACAGAAGTAAATATCAAGATTGTTCTTCATCCGCTGATCCCCTCATCTTTGAGGCAATTGCATGAGGCAGATGAGGCAAGATAACGGTATGATGCAAAGCAGATGTCCATAAGATTCACAGGTCATGGTAAAATCCAGACATCTGTGTCACTGCAATATGTGATCCATCTTTTTTTCATTAAGAATGAGGTAAGTATTCATTTTGTTAGTGGAAAGAAGATCTTGCATCAAAGGTTCTGAAAATAGAAAATAATTGAATCTGATAAAAGGCACTTGTTAATGGGTGATATGAAAAGGAAAGCATTGTTGTTGCCATAACTATATCAAGGATCGCGGAATCGGGTTCCGATTTTGATCCGGATTGGATCAGATCAGGGGAATCGGTCAATTCCTCAGGAGGAAAATTGATCCAGATTTAATCCAGATCGATTATTTTTTAAATCTAAAAAATCATAAAAAATTGTAAAAATTGGTAAAAACAAAAAGTAATGTCTAATCACACATACATATCATTTTGAGAGGTGTTAAGATGAGTAGACAAATATATGAACTGATTGAGTTGATTTAACAAGGATACATGGCATAATTAATATGCAATACAAATTATACCTTAATGCCACCAATATATGTGATAAATGTCATGAGACTTCTCATTTGTCTGAATTTTTTGAATTCCATTGTGAATGAGAACTCATGATTGCCCCATATCTATATCCAAATAACAATTGGGTCATCTCACTAAAATAATAATCCTGTCTCATGCTTGGAAAGGTGGTTTTGTCTTGAGGTGATTGGATAGAAGAAATTTCGAAAAAATCTTTGAAGATTGGATCTTGGTATGTTAGTGTAAAACGACATAATAATCTCTTTAAAAGGGGACAGACTTGAAGTCATAAACTTGACAAGTTTATTGGAGGAATCAAGACAAATATACGAAGAATGATCATTGTTGATAAGAGATACATCAATAAGTTCTAACATGGATCTTGACTTTTTCTTGAGCATATTAAGAAATCTCATTGAAAATTGAGAGATCGTGTGACAATTTGAATCACTTTTATGGATATAATCATATAGAAATCTTAATTTATAAAATATAATAAACATCAGTTAACATCACTTAGATAAGACTTTCGATAGATGTAATGATAGTTGTTAACATATGGAAACTTCATAAAGTCACCTAATTGAATTACTAATAGGAAAAAGAATGAGTGATAATATGAATGATATAGACAATTTGCTTTAGTATGAAGCTTTAAAGTTGGAGAAATCAACACATGATAGAAAATTTAAAAAATAATATATATTTATATAGATCTCATCTCGGTGATCTCATTTCTTGGAGACTTCAAGAGAGAGATTCTTGAGTGATTCTTAAGAGATTGCATTCCATGATTTGGACAACATTGTACTGCATACTCGTCAATAAATCACATTTGTGCTTAAAGTTGACTTTGACCACTTGAATGTTGGTGTTGGTCTAAATCATGCCTAGTCACTCCACCTTGTATGTGCACTCGTATCATCATCTTCATCTCCTTCTTTACATCCACCCAAACCTCTTTCATGTAGTTGTGGAGTCGTAATAATTGAGTCATTGTCATATGAAGAGGGTGTTTGTTCACTCTTCCCTGCACTTACAAGTGTTGGTAGACATTCTTTAAATGTTTAAATTCTTCAAATTTGCTTATCTTCTGTGAATTTTTCCATGGAGAAGGAGCATGAGCTAGAGAAGGAGTTGGATCTAGAACTATTGTAGGGTGTGTTTGCTGTTGCTTCTCTTTGTCTTCACCATTTACACTATCATGTTTACCTTCGGCCCATACACGATAATTTGGGTCGAACTATATAGGTGGTTTAACACCTTTGTTCTCCATCTATGCTACAAGTGGATATTCTTTTTGGAATAGGTATTCCAAGTAAACATCAATCGATTTTTCTTCTCTTGCTTCAGCTCTTTGCTGACATGGTCCACCTGTAAGTCTTGAAAATCTTTCCACCTGCAAGTCTTCTTTGTAGTCGAAGTAGTTGTCTTAACTTCTTTAAAGGCCTGTTGTATTGTTCTCTAATTGCTATTCTATCACCTAAACATGGATGGCTCAGTAAGATGAGACAATTGTGATCGATGAATGCCAAAATCTTCGTCTGTTTGAGGTGTAGGTCAAGTGTCTTGAACATCCGAGTGTCTAGCACCAAACTTGATGGGGACATTTTTTTTGAGCATCTTTTACCATTGAGTCATTAAATGGACCAGTCTGTAAATAGACTTCTTAGGGAGTCTTTTTCTTTAATTTTCCCCACTCCTTTATAAGGAGGACCGGTGTACATAGAAGTTAAGGAATACAGGAATTTTTTGGAAGCCCTTCGGCCTGGTTCTCCCGAGCAGGGGCTCTGCCCCATCTTCTTCCTCTCCACCCCCCCTATGGCAATATCCCTGTTCTTCTTCATCTTCCGGCAGGTAGCCATTTCCCATCTCCCTCCTCACCCTCCGGCCTCCGTATTGTTCATCTCTCTTCACCTTCACAGGTTCTTCTTCCCCTTCGACAGCATCGGCAGCGCCTCCTCCGTCTTCCTCCGAGCTGACCTGGACGGACAATGAGGGAAGGAGGAGAAGAAGAAATAGAAGAAGAAGCGGAAAAAGAAGGCGGTGAAGAAGCGGGAGGGAGGGGAAGGCAGATCCGGCGATCCCCGGACTTGTCCCTCCCCCTCGTTGTCCCTTCGACCACCATCGCCATCGCCAGCGCCCCCTCGTGTCCGCCTGCTCCGGGCCCCGTCTGCCAGCCGCACACGCCGGAGAAGACAACAGTGCCGGGCGAAGCCGAGGGCGAGAAGATGCCTCCGGACCCCCCCTGCGCTGTCGCCTGCGCGCGGTTCCCCTCCGGACGGACGACGAAGACGACAACACAGCTTCGGGACCGTCCGGACAACGACGACGTCGCGAACGCCGCCCGCCCTCGCTTTCGTCGCGGCCCGCACCCTCGCGGGACTGTCGCGATGTCGCCACGGCGACGAAGGCGCTACGGCGGGAGATCGGCCACGCGACCCTTCCGGGAGTAGCCGGACGGCGCCACGACCCCCTTCCCCTCTGTCTCAGGCGCGAGCGAGCGCGCGTGACTCGCGCGGCCACGGTTCGCAAGCGGGATGGTTCGCAGGCGCCGGTTTGCGGCCCAGACCGGCCAACCGGCCGTTTCAACTGGGTCCAGACCCGGTTCAAGCCGGTTCAGGTCATTTTGAGCCAGTTTAGACCGGTTCAAGCCGGTTCGACTCATTTTGCGTTCGTTTAGGACGTTTAGCGGCGATTAGCGCCGGTCCATTTCGTTTTCGGTCTATTTAGCCCGGTCTAGCCGGTTTGTCCCCCATCAAAACTTCCTTGCCCTCCTCTCTTTATCTTCACGTTGTGAAACTTTATTATTATGCATTGCCTTCTTTAGTTGTGCTTGTGCGTTCTCTTTATTATATGAACTTGATTCATCACCCTTAACTGGAACTTTTCCTTTTCCCTTTTTATTCCTTTATGTCATCAAATCGATGTCTCTGTATCCAAGGAGCTCATCAAACAAGTCTCGTGACTGCCCATTCTGTACTTTTCTATGAGATGCTCTTCCTGTTAAATAATCTTCATTTTTTTCTCACGGTTCCACAAGTATATTGTGGCATTTTTTTACATTTACATTTATCCCACCTACATGTTACATGTTGTTTGTGGCAGAAAACACAATCGTTCATTTATTTTCCACACTATTCACATTATGTTCTTTTATTCTTTACATCCACCATAAATCTATGTACCCATCCATGATCATGAGATTTAGGGCATAAGCATCATGTTCTTCATTTGTCATTTCCCTGTACACAACATAAAAACATTTTGACTCTCAACTATCAATGATATAAATCCGGCTTGGGGAGTTTTGATAGGGGACTATCACCCTGATAGATGACTAGGTGACTGGGTGACTATGAGGTAGGGATTCCGGAATCGAAATCGGCCGGACTGGGAAGGTGGCTGGGGCTAACGCTGGGACTGGAGCTGGGGCTAAAGCTGCAGGTGGCTGCTCCATAGCTGCTGGGGCATAAGAAGGCCCTGCCTGAGCCTGAGAAGTAGGTGGAGGTGGAGCTGGAGCATCCTCCTCGGCTTCAACACCATCCAACTCTCCTTCAGCCCATGCACAGTCATCGGGATCAAACTCAGCTGCATGATCCCTGGCTTCCCTCTCCTCTATCCAGGAGGCAAGTGCATGCTCCTCCTGGAATATCTGATCCATGTCCACCTCCTCAGGTGGTGGTGTGGCGGAGGTATGCCTCTGCTCGTATGGACCACCTGCGAATCGTGCAAATCGCTCCTCACTGATCTTCTGTCGATCCTTGATATTCTTGATGCACAGTCTCATGTTGTAATGACAAAAGACCAGCTTCTCCAGCTGGTCTGAGGTCAATCTGTTCCTGCTTTTCGTATGTATCAGGTTGAATGTACTCCAATTCCTCTCACAATGGGAGGAACTGGTGCTCTGGCTGAGTATCCTGATACCAATGGCAGCAAGTGGATTCCATCCACTCCTGGTGTTCACCTGAACCCACCACTCAGTTGCAAGAAAAACAAAGAAGAGAAAAGGTAAACAATTAGCCCATCATCTTCCATAACTTATATGAAAACAAAAAAAAATCTTCATCAAGCTATTACTATACCAGGTGACACTTTGTCAACTGAATATTTCAGATCAGCATCTGAGTATACGCCGACCCTCATCTTATACTTCTGCATCTGAAAAATTTATAAAAAAAACATTAGTTGCCTGGTAAGGCTACTCCAAAGTATTGAATGAACTCTAACTTACTTCTATCTCAGCCTTTATCATGTCCTGCTGAGATCGGCACAGACGCTGAATAACAGCAAGTGTACCCCGCATCACCTCGTTGTCGTTCACCACCTGTCCTTCATATTGGATGCGGGGGTTCAAAAACTATCCTGCAAGATTTTATTAGATAACATTATGAATAAGAATAAGACAATTATTCAGCAAAAATATTTTTTTAACCAAGTTACCTGCAACATGGACATCGTGGTGCAAGGTCTTGTCCCATCGGTCATCTATAATCTTCCACCACTTTTTGTAACTGTTGGAACCTCAAAAATTTTAGGAAAAAAGATTGGTTCTTTTGTTTTGGAAATTCATTTTTTTTTTGAATTAGATTTGACCTTAGTATTGACTTTATAGGAAAATAGATGGTATTCCATAAAAGTACTAACTAGGGTCAATGATATTTAAAAAATATAATTTGAGGTTATTAGGTTCTTTGAAAATTTATTTTGACCTCTCCCCGTCGGATGGTGCGAAGTTCCGACGTTAATTACATCGAGATTTCTCGAATACCCTTGATTATCGCCATAGCAATTCATTGAAGCAAAGGACATACATCCACAAAAATAAACATTCACACATAGGAGAGAACCACCCCATGAAATCAGTGGAATGCAAGAACTTAATTTGGTTTTGACTTTGTTTTGAATTGACTTTTCACTTGCATCTGATTGATTAAGTTTGACTTGGATTTTTTTTTTTGATTTTTGAAAGCGTGATTTTAGTTTGAATTTGAGTTTGTTTAAATTGACTGAGATTTAGATTTGGTGTGAATTTTAATTTGATTTGATTTGATTTAATTTAATTTAATTTGAATTAATTAATTGATTCAAGTTTGGTTGGAATGAACTTTGTTGGAATTGAGTTTAAATTTTGGTTTGGTTTGGGTAAAACTGATCTAAGTTGAATTTGTTTTTGGATGAATTTGATGCTCTGTAGGTTTATGTAGATTTCAGACTTTTAAAATGATTTGGGTTTGAGCTTGGATTTTGATTAATTGAATTACGTTTAATTTAGTTTGAATTAAGTTTAATTTGAGTTTTGGGACAGTTTGTTTGACCTATGAAATATAGTTTGTTGGAAAGGGTTCAATTTGAGAAATTCCGGGTTATATCGGATTTGATTCAATTTAAACTTGTTAAATCTGTTAGAATTCAGCTGAATTTTATTTGATCTGGGGGATTCAGTTTGAGTTGGGTTGATTGATTTTTAAACTTGATCTGAATTTGGTTTAGTTGGAGAGAAATTTAATTGAATGTTTCCAAGTCCGGATTTTTACTGTTTCAGGCTTACTTAGTGAAATGAGAGTTGAATTTTGATCTAAGTTCAATTTTGTTTGATTTCAGTTAAACCTGCGGGTTTTTGACAGCTTCTGGGTTCTCTTATGCAATTCTCAGATTTTTAGCTAGCAATCATCAAGTTCGTATAGATTTCAAAGTTGACCTGGATTTCAGATTTTTGGGGTTCAAATTCTGCACTTTCAATCCCCAAATTTCTATGTTCTAAATTCTGCTCAGCCCTCTGCCCCTTGTTTGGACATAAAGCCCAATTTCTAACCTCTTCAATCATTAGACTCCAAATTTTATCAATTCAAACTTCAGATTTTGAAATTTTTTTTTTATGCCCTGCACAAATTCAAATTCATTAAACCTCAGACTGTTAGATTTCTACACCTACAAACCCCCAAATTTCAAATTCAAATTTTTGATCTGACATTCTGCACATTTCACAGCACTTGGCTCCTTGCAAAGTCCAGATTTTTGGCTTCTCCAAATTCCAGACTCCCTGCAGATCCTGCATCTTTTCTAATTGCAGGTTTCCTTGAATGAATTTCTGCACCAAAGCAGATTTTCAGAAACCTCAATCTTTCAGATTTTCGGATGTTTTAATTACAGACTTTATATTTCAACATTTCGGATCTCCCAAATTTCAGATTTTTTGAGATGAGTTCTGGCCTCTGGTGCCCAGACTCTAATTTCTTTTTTTGGTTTGCTGCGGATTTGGGTCACAAATTTAAGGCTTGGCCTTAAAGATTTGAGAAATCGGATTTGATGTACAGATCCATAATTTAGATCGAGTTTGTGATTTGTTTGAGAGTGTTTTAATTTGGGGATCTGGTTGTGTGAAAATTCAGATTTTATACTTACAAGTTTCAGGATTCTTTAAGTCTTTTTACAGACTTCAAAATCTTTCAGAATTCTTGAAATCTAAATGTTGTAATAATTTTTTTTTTAACAATGTCAACTTTAGACATTTGCATTCCTTCAATCTCATGGGCCATTCTATAGGCTCAAATGGCAACGATGACATGCACAATTCAGAAATTCCATTTATTGGCAAATCTGAATACATATTACACATGGGATCATAAGAAATTTTAGCATGACCCCTTTCCCTCCAATTGTTGAGACATACCCCTCTTAGTAGGTGGAGTTTGATACTCCCTACTTTGGGGGGAAAGGATCGGTGGAAGATGGTAGCTTGCCCATTTCCCCGTCCGGGATCAAACACACCGGGGACATGCCCGAGTGCCCGTCCTTTGAGGTAGCCTATATGGAATAGACTAGCTCTTAATTGAACTTCTTTTCTCAAATTCTGATTAAGTTTTTTTTTTTTTAAGGCCTTGATGGCCGGTTCAATCCTCATTGGGCCAAGGTGACCACTTGAAGCTTTGAAGGCCCTGGCGGCCAAACTGTTCTTATTGGGCCTTAAAGGCCTGTTTGGGCTTCATCTAGGCCCTGTCGGCCAGCTCTCTTGGCCCTGGTGGCCTCTCTGATTCTGACCTGAAATTGGGCTTTAGTGACTTGCTGAAATAAGGCCCTGGCGGCCTAATTGATCTCAGCCAGAAAAACTGAGCTCTGGTTGTCCTTAAAAGGATCCGCAGCACATGGCTCCCCTTTGATTCAGAAAATGGGACCGGATTGGGAGATTAAGGGACTGTTTAGAGGTGAGCTTGGGGACTGATTTAAGGAGGAAGACAGGCTCTAGCTGCTGCCTACTCAAGGTCTGTTTTGAGGACTTCTAAACAGGACGTTTTGGCATGACTTTCTTGGGATACCTAAAGACCTGTTTTGACAGCCTAACCGGATGCTATTTCAGGGGATTTAGGACTGGATTAGAGGCCTGAACAAGGTGTTTATGTGGCATTATATAGGAAGTATGCCTAGTCTGAACAGAATTTCGGTATAGGGGTGGTTTTAGGATTTGAGGGGACTGATATATGGACAGATTCATGGAATCTGGATGGGGTATTAAAGGGGGTCGAATGGCATGGTTGGAAGGCTTGTCCAGAGGGGTTTTAAAGAAGGGCTTGAAGAGGGAGAGAGGATGTGACCGAACCCTTTAACCTTACCTTTTTCCTCCTCTTCTTCACCTTCCTTGGCTCCTCAGCAGCAGTGCGCAGCAGCAGCCTTGAGCCTGTCACCCTTCTTCCTCTTCTTCACACAGGTGCTTCTCCTCTTCACGTAAGAATGCTCCAACCAACCTTTCATATTCCGTGGAGAGGCCTTTATATAGACTGTTGGGTGGAAGGCTGTCGATGGAGAGACCTCCCTACGTGCTGCTCATGCTTGATCAGGAGTGGGGGCATATTCCTCCATCGTGGGACAGGTGGCCATTTGACTAAGTCAGGGCTGAGGGGGACGCACGTACAGGTCATATTTTACCTGTTTCTTCACTTATTTCTTAATGTGATAGTTTCCCCAAAAGATCACAGCCGCAGATCATCTTGATTTGTAAATCCTGTCCTTCCTTTCCTTGAACCCACCTGGTCATAGGTCTATCGTATGATAAGTATGGATCTCAGCCTTTGATCACATGTTCTTTGATCTCTACTTAAAGAATACGTATCCTAGCCCTTGATCAAATGTCTCCTGATATCAAATACCCAATAAGACCGGATCCAATGGACATTATACCATTAAGGATCTAATAGCCTTAATTTGATGCCTCGTTGGTCATGTACCTTGATGGAGATCCAATAAAACTCAGTTCACTTATTTATTAACTGATCCTGGCCGTCGGATGATTTTAAACCCTAATCAGCATGTGCTGAAAGACTTACGACCAGCTGTCTTCTCATATTTATCTCCTGGCTGGGTCTTATCTGGTCTCCTTACCGAAGACAACTTCTTCTACGTGCGGAATCTTCACCGGCTGACTCTTCTTCTCCTTTTATCGTGACCTCTGCTGATGGTGCAATGGTCTGCTGATGCCAAAGGGAGCTGTCGGGCCTTGCTGTTGGGTGCTTAGGAATACCTCCGTTCTCTTGCTAGTGCTGGATTAAAGGAGGACAATCTTATCGGACCGTCAGGTATGTTATGTTTGTGTACTTCTCATTCTTTTTTTCTTCTCTTTTCCCATTAGGTCGGGCACTGAATATCCTTCTTTTGTTGTTCCACCTTCATATCCTGTTGTTCATAAGCAGCAGTACGTAGGCATCCTTCCTACGTACAACCAAATGCATGAGATATTCAAACTTAAGATTCATATATCTCCTCTATCTTTTATGCACCGCACCTTATATGAAGTAGGGCATTTTTCATTTCCCCATTTACTTCTCCCTGTCAACCTGTCAATTCTATATGCCTGACTCTTGCCTTTGCTTGTCGTGACATGCTAGATTTATTGCCAGATTTATTTGGAGCATGTTCAAGAGATAATTCCTCTTTATTTCATGACTGAACTCAAGCGTATGCACTTGGTCTCACTTCTGTTGGACTCCTTATCTTTGTAAAAGATGTACGTCAAGTCCCTCTTTAGTTGCAGCCTTATACATGATCAATGTCGCTAACCCTCCTAGGCATATATCTATCTTTCTTAGTAAAATTTAGGTGCCAACACTTGCATATAGAATTTGAGTTCCAACAAATGCCCCCCACGGGTGGTTGTTTGCAAGACGAGAGTCGGCAAGGAAACACCCGTGTAAACAAATAATTATATTCCTTCCTTGTACTTCACGTATCTAATCCTTCCGCCTTCTCCTCTTTTTTTTTTTTAGGTATATGGCTAGCCAAGGAGGCTCGAGTACTCTTCCCAAGCAACGGGCAGCACGCTCACGGGATGAAGAGGGGCCTGATTTTGAGCAGTCCTTATCTATTGGCCGGGTTGTCCAGAAGGTACTTATGCCTCCGCCGAGTCGGTTAATCCGGTCCAATTTTGGGTAGCATTACTTTCACCTTGCAGCACGGGAACCCACTGGTGAAGTCACATGTGCTGGGCTGGTTGAGAGGTCGCGCATTCACCGTATTGACGGCCATTTTTATTATGACCGATCTGACCACTATCCTGTGCAGTGTCCATCCGAGGCAGAATTACTAGAATTTATTCGCCTCCCCTCTCCTTTGGGCGACACAGAAGGAACAACAAAGTTATCTCTCGAAGAACGGCATTCTCTTGAGTGCGCTATTCTTCAGGGCAGGGACTTATTAATGGGGAGTGTGGAATACTCACATCCCTCCTTTCCTCTTGGGTTACCTCATCATGATCAGCTCCCCCCTCGACGTTCACTTGATTTGCTTGGAGATCCTGGAGATGATTATATTTCCATTCGAGATTTTCAGCCTGGTATATGGAGACTAAACAAACAATGTGATTCAATTCCTTCAGCTCGACGGCAAGGTTTATTTCTCCAACCTTGCACTCCACGCTATAGTGAGGAGGGCTATGACGGGCTTTGCTTGATGGACGCTATCCTTTCTCAGAGTATTGATAGCTGGTATGGTAAATTGTCAGTTCAAAGTTCTCACCGTCCCAGGTTTGGTGCCTGTGAATGGCTCGAATATGTTCTTGCCAATTTCTCTGTTCGCCTAGAGCGGATTGGGCTGAAGACCGCAGTGGCTGCAACTTTGTATGGCTATCCTCGCCACGAAGGCTACCTTCAAGCATTGCTGGAGAGATTCAACCGACGTTGGAATACCTTTGTCACTGCGGAAGGTGAGACCTCTCTAGACTTATGGAGCTTTCATATGCTTTCAGGACTGCCCATTCATGGGGCTCCTTATGAGGAAATCGTTCTGGATGATCTCCATCGATGTCAGACCACAGAACAAGGAAATTACTATCTGTCATACTGCCACAGGTTCTTGATCAAAGTGTGGCGTGATTTAGCAAAGGCGACTCAAACAAGCACTGTAGAAGAACTGCCGAAAGTTAGTTGTGATGCATGGTTGAGGTACTTCTACGGGGGCCCTTATTGTTATAAGCATTGTTTTGCCCGGCCAGATAGAAAAAGAACTGAATTAACTCAACTTTCGAAGATCAGTTCTAGTCCATTGCCAGCCAGCCTGGAGGGTCAAATAGAGACAGAAGACCCTTGGGAACTTGGAGAAATTACTCATCTGGCAGCTTATTTAACTTATTGGCTATGTACATTCGCGATCCCTTTTGGTGAAGCAAATGCCATCAGAGCTAGTGCTATCTACCCTGCTTGTCAGATGGCGACTGGGCAACGGTTAGCGGTAGCCCCTGCAGCCTTAGCGGCGGTATACCATTCCTTGGGAGCTGTAGCCATTCATCCTTTCCCGCGTGATTGCAATGTGGTAATGGCTACTCATTATTTGGGTGCATGGGCAAGTTCTTTATTTGACGGCCTCCCTCCAATTGAAACAGGTGCAGACCCTCACAGGGCGTTGATGCATAGGCTCATTGATAAGCCTGGGCAGCGTTTTGATCGAGAACTTTTCAGAGGGCGCAGTTTACTCTCCTCTTTGCCTAAAAAAGATGCTCGCGGCTTGAGATTGGACCACTGTTCCAAAGGTTACCGTCCTTATAATGTCGTAGAAAAGGACAGAGAACAGCACTGGATTGATCCACTCCTTGGTCATCGTTGGAAAGGAGCTGGTTGGGAATGGTATTTAAGTACCCGTATCAGCGTTTTGGTCTTCCGCCAAGGGAGACAAGTCATTCTGGAACCTTATTTTCCCCACAGATTTGGTAGAAATTTTGGTTGTGATCAAGGGATGCCTCCTAATGCAGATTTTGACATCCCTTGCCGAGTGTATAAAGAACCAGATCACCTCCTTATAGCTGCTGAATGGTGGAATTTCTTTCTCCGGCCACATAAGGGTAGCGCTGTCCACATTCCTCCTTTAGGTGCAACAGGTGAATTTGATGTGGTGTACGGTAATTGGTGGGTCCACCATAGCCACAATTATAGAAGGCTGCCAACTGCACTTGCTGAAGCAGAATTTGAAAAATTGAAATCTAAGAGAAACATTCCACCAGCCATTGCCCCAACATTCCTTAGGAAACATTATCCTGACTTATGTGGTAGAGTTTTGACACGTCATGACAAATATGCTAAACAGGGTCGTCTTCCTGCTCCCTTCTTGGAGTCATACTCTGGGCTAGTAGACCTTCTGTCTGAGCCACTTCGTGCTTCACATCGAGCCAGGCAACCGGTTCCTCCTCGTCCTGTTGATTGGTATGAAGGGATGATTTTAGATTGTACAGGGCGCTAACAGGTTCCCCCTCAGGAGTTGCTTCAACTTCATGATTCATCCTGGAGGTGGCTCAAGCATCTTAGCATATTGATTTCGTCTTGGGGTTTTCTCAAAGAAGCTTTAGCAATGGAGCAGGCAAGCTGCTTTGGTGATGTACGAGCAATTGTTCTTCGTGTTGCTCGAAAGATTGGTCGGGAAGCTAGTCTGCTTGTGACTTTACCTCCAGATGTTTTGTCTTCAGGTATGAATGTCCGATGCTATCGCCCATTCTGCTTTTCCTGCTTTAATACTTTCCTTTTTCTTTTTGATAGCGCACGAGGTGGGCACTACCAGCCATAGTCGTAAACGTTCAGAATTATTCACCGGTCTTTCTATTCCTCCTAAGAAGGCACGCACTGAAGCAGGTTCTTCTTCTGTCATTCATGGTAAATGACCATTTTTGAAACTTAAAATTGTGCCTATACTGCTTCTTTTTCTTGTTGTTTATGTCTACTTCTACCATTCCTTGGGCAGCTCCTGTGCAAGAATCGATCTTTAGTGACCTCGAGGTGGATCCTCCGGCATACGTTTCTGAGGAGAATGAAGGCCCCTCCTCTCTAGCCGCCAGCACTAAAATATTAGAGACACGTGGAGAGGCTGTCCTTTTAGGTGAAGAAACTCTTCCTGGCAATGTGTCTCTGAGCCGCTCACCTTCACCTATGGAGTATTATGAAGGTTCGCATGATGAAGCTTGTCCTCCTATCATGGAGTCGGCTTCTGAGACTGGCTCCCCTACAGGTATATTGAGATCCCCTACTAGTTTTGCATGCTTTCGACACTCGCTTAGACTTGAAAACATAAGAATAGTCGAACTCTTTGTAGGGTTTGAGAAAACATCGCCTGTTGAGGTTGTGGGGTGAGGCATTGGTTATTGGCGCTTCTTCTGAAGCTTTGGGGACCCCCATTGGTCAGCTTGACTCACCGACACATATCGAGCTAGGGGCTGGTACATCATCCATTTCACAGACTGATGCTGTCACGGAGCTCGTCCCAACATTGGCCGGATGCGACGTGACTGCTGATGTAACGGCAGGGCAACATGCTACTCTCGAGGTACCTGTTGACCAACCTTCAATCTTGGCAATAACATCACCTGGAGTTTATGGGGGGCCTTCAAAAAAGGTTATATTAAGAACTCCCCCTATGAACGTACTCAAATTTTAATATGCATGCTGAGCTCTTGCTTTAATAGCTAAACATCCCCTGCTCCTTTCTCTCTGTTATACTTTAAACTTTGCATCATGTCTTTTGCTCATGCTCTCCCTTGTATGTTGCTCCCTTCATGCAGATTTCTTCTGCCGAAATGATCAAGGAGGATACTGAGCTCATGGATGTGGTACCTTTAGCTAGTGAGACATTTCTTGACTTTCTCTTGTAATTACCTCCCCCCCCTTTTTTTAAAGGTCAACTGGTATTTCTGATTCAACTTGTCTTGCTTCCTTTCTCTTTTTTTTTTTTTACATGCAGTGGTGCCCGCTGAGGAGTTCCAGCTCCCTGAATTGGACATAACGTGGCCTGCACCTCGTCCTGCTGGTTGGAAACCCTCTGGACCTGCTGGGGAGGGCCTGATTAATGCTCTGGATGATATGTTAGATCCATTGCCGCTTGCTGGAAAATTACACGATGATCTGCAAGCGATGACCACATGCTACCATGTGATGGGGTACGATATGAAGCCTTGGATTGCTGCCGTGGAGGGCTATGGGGCCGGTTCTGTAACATGTTGTTGGAGAGACATGCTTGTACCCAGTGGGATACCATTTACCTTCCTCGGTTTGCTGAGAAGTTGCTACAAATGGATGTCAATGCCAAACAGTTGCAAAGAGTTGAAATCCAGTTAAAAGAACTTCAAGGTGAAATAAACAATGCGGAGAAGGACATTGATCGTCTGAAGGAGGAGCTTGACACAGCCTGTCTTCAACATGCTCAACTTACAGAGAAGTTGGCATTAATGACGTCGGAACGCGCATCCCGAGTTCAAAATGCAGAACACCTGCAGGGCGAGCTTGAGGAGTTAGACAAGATGCGTCCCGCCAACTTACCCCGACCTCACCTATAGCTGTCATCTCGGTTCATGTTGAATCGCTCTTGGTTTATGTCGAGGCACTCTCATAGGTTGTTTCGTGTCTCTCATCTGTTAACTGCTCATTCATTCTTTTATTTTCCTTGTCTATTGCGTCGGTTAAGCTCCAAGGCCTGTTTGGAGCCAACATATGATTATATGAAATAAAATTTCCACAATGATTCCAACAAATGTTACAAATGTATATACAAGTTTTCTGAACCATTCTGCAATTTTCTGGACTGAAATACAGGCTTCTGGACTATCCTGCAATCTTCTGAATTGAATTGTAGCCCTCCTTTTTTTATTCTGCAGACCTTCTGGACCAAACTGCAGCTTTCCTGAACTGCTCTGCAACTCTCTGGACTGTTATGCAGGTTTCTGGATTATTCTGTAGTTTTCTGGATTGAATTGCAGTTTTTCTGGATTATTCTGCAGACTTTCCGGACCAGACTGCCACTTTTCTGGACTGTTCCAAAAATCCTCTGGATTGAACTGCAATTCCCTGAACTGTTCTGCATTTTCCCGAAGGACCTGAACTGAATATGCAGATTCTCCCTATATGATGTTGAAGGTGACTTATTGCGCAAAAATAATCTTGTAATTTTGACGCCAAAAGTGACCTATCATCTTGGGGAAATTCATGGCTTAATGCCACAAATGGTTTGTTATTGTGGGATCCTATGACTTGATGCTAAGGACAACTTGATGCTAAAGGGGTGGCTTTGCTATCAAAGTTTTTTTTTTTTTTGAAAGTGGCTTGATGCCAAAGTTTTTTTTAAAAGTGGCTTGATGCCCAAAGTGATGGCTTGATGCCCAAAGTTTTTTTTTTGAAAGTGGCTTGATGCCCAAAGTGATGGCTTGATGCCCAAAGTGATGGCTTGATGCCCAAAGTTTTTTTTTTGAAAGTGGCTTGATGCCCAAAGTGATGGCTTGATGCCCAAAGTTTTTTTTTGAAAGTGGCTTGATGCCAAAAGTGATGGCTTGATGCCCAAAGTCTTTTTTTTTTTTTTTTTTGAAAGTGGCTTGATGCCTAACGGTTTGGGGGCTTAATGCCAAGAAATTTTTTGGTGGCTTAGTGCCAAAGAATTTAGGTGGGTTGATGCCGAAGGGTTTGGTGGCTTAATGCCAAGAAATTTTTGGTGGCTTAATGCCGAGGGGGTTTGGGTGGCTTAATGCCAAGGAATTTAGGTGGCTTGATGCCGAAGGGTGGCTTGGTGCCAAGATTTATAACTAAACATTTGAACTACGGAAGGTAGTCTAATGTTAAAATGTACCTCAACCGTTTGGGTGAGGATGTATGTTCGGAGACTTGTATTTTGTCTCCGGTAGGCGGCGGGGTCCGGAACACCGGGAGCGGTAGAAAACCAAATCGAACCATTCGTCGAAAGGATTTTTTTTTTGTTACAAAGCGAATATTTTGAGTTTAAAACCAACATACGGACCCGAATAATTCCTATACTCGGAAGTCACGATTTGAAGAGAATCGGAAAACTCGTCATGGCAAACACGATAATTTCAATGAATCCGATTTGAACCATGTCCCAAATGTATCGATACGGATACGATGTTACTTTTCGACATGAATTTCAAAAACGAGATCTGAATATCATTGTTGCCTCAGGTAAAATTCCCAAGCATTATTCCACTGCTGGGTGGATTGGCTTCAAAGGGCTATTTCGTCATTGGCAACTTAGTGCGAAAGGAAACCGCCAAGACCAGGAGGGTCTAGGTGGTGTAGAATTTGAAAAGATAGAAGAGGTTGGCAAAAGAGATAAGCGCGCCTTCTTTTCCCTCTTTTTTTTTTTGAAAAGTCATTGATATTTTTTTAGGGATTCAAGGCGGCTTGGTTATATCCTGAGATGACCGAAAGGGTCAAAACAGTTAAGCCTAAGAGGAATCAGAGTAACCAGAAGGGTTAAGCCGATATGTGAGCGGAATTGTACAAGTTGGAAAATCATAAGAACCGAGAGGGTTCGAATGAATAAGTTTTTTTTTTTTTTTTTTTTTTAGTCTGACTGCCTTTACAAGGTTTTCACCTAGACTAAACCCCCTTTTCTTTTGCCTGTGCACCTCGCTGTAAGGCTTTTACACAGCAGGGAAATCCATTTTTGCCTAAGATGCCCTACTCGGGTTTTCACCTTAGCCGGATTTTTTCCTTGACATTCTTGCACTTGACCGATCATTTGTAAATTGACCAGTCAAGTCCGTCGGGCATCTCCATTTTTAGCCCACTTCTTCATTTTCAAGATTCCGTTGGAACTCATGCTCTGGAGCATAATACTTCTTAATATGTTTGCCATTTAATGGGGGGAATGGCGCATTTCCTTTGAAGTCAACCACAGTATAGGCTCCTCCTTCAAACACTCGGTCAATGACATAAGGACCCAACCAATTCGGGGAAAACTTATTTTTTGGTCGCCCTGCCATAACGTCCTTTTGTTTGATCATTACAAGATCTCCTTTTCTAAAAACTCTCTCTTTGACCAATTTATCATAAGCACGTGACATTCTGGCCTGATACAATTTGAGGTGCTCATATGCTTTCAATCTTTTGCCTTCAAGTTCTTGCAATTCCATAAATCGTCTATGCACTTCATTGGGCTCCTCAGATGGGAGGCCGTGGTGAACCGCTACTCGATAAGAAGCTAATTCAACTTCTATCGGTATCATTGCTTCACTCCCATAGACTAAAGAAAAAGGCGAGCAACCCATAGGAGTTTTATATACCGTACGGTACGCCCAAAGCGCTTCCTGCATTTTTTCATCCCAATTTCTTTTCTTATCCCCGACAACTTTGACCAACAATTTACACAAAGTCTTGTTAAAGGCCTCTGCTAGGCCATTGGCTTGCGGGTTATAGACAGTCGATGTTCTCCACTCAATGTGAAACTTAGCTGCCATCTTATATACTGCCTGATTTCTGAACGGAGTCCCGTTATCTGACATAATCCGACTTGGTACTCCATATCTATATATGATGTGCTGCCGAATGAAACGAGAAACCACCTCCCCCGTAACTTCCTTAGCGGATATAGCCTCCGCCCACCGGGAAAAATAATCTGTCGCTGCCAATATGAATTTATGCCCTCGAGATGATGGCTTGAGAGGACCTACGATGTCCATTCCCCACTCTGCAAATGGCCAAGTCGGGGTGGTAGGACACAACTGAGCTTGTGGGCGTCTGGGAATGGGCCCAAATGCTTGACATTCTGGACATGATTTGGCAAATTTGTCACAATCTATGAACATACTTGGCCAGTAATACCCTTTCAATTTGATAGCTATCTTCATTTTGGGTCCAGACTGATGAGCCCCACACAGCCCACTGTGAACCCCTTTCATTATCTGGAAAGCTTCTTGGGTGGATACACATCGAGCGAGGATAGCTCTCTCCTTTTCTGGCGTCAGTCGGTACAACTCTCCGTCTATGAGCTGGTAAGAGGCTGCCCTCCTTGCCATTTGAACACGTTCGGCCCGATCTTTTGGAAAAATTCCTTTTTTGGCGTTGATTATTGGGTGGTGCCAATCTTCCTTTTCAAGACCACTGTTTCCATTTTCCTCCACAATATTGGATTCAAAAATTTCTTCATCAATCTCTTCCAAACCAGAAATTGGAAGTAGCTTCCGCTATTTAACAACTATTTCTAATTTACCGATAGGTGGCAACTTAATTGCTGAAGCCAACTTGGCCAATGCATCTGCCTGTGAATTTTGCTTTCTTCTGACATGCTCTATGCTAAAGATATAAAACCTATCGGCCAATCGGGATGCGACAGCATGGTAACTCATCAATCTTTCCTTTCGGACTTCGAATATCCCCAACATTTGTTGTACAACCAGCAGCGAATCTCCGAACACCTTTAAACATCGGATGCCCATATCAAAAGCAATCCTCAAACCAATGACAAGAGCCTCATACTCTGCTTCATTGTTGGTAAATACTTCTGATAGAGCATATGAATTATGCAGCACCCCACCCTCAGGACTTAGCAATACTATGCCTGCCCCAGCTCTGGGCTTCATTTTTCCATCAGATTCCTTTTCAGTGCTGGCCGCGCCATCAAAATATAATTGCCAGCATTTAACATCAGCCTCGCATGTTTCTTGTGCCTCTGCATCTCTTAATGTTTCTTCGTCAGGCAATTGGAAGTTGAGGGGAGAGTCTTCGGAAATTGGATGTGCCGCCAAAAAGTCGGCCATTCCTTGACCTTTGATTGCTTTCTGGGGAACATATCGGATGTCAAATTCCATCAACATCAGGGCCCACTTCCCCAAACGTCCTGTGGGGACAGGTTGCTTCAGCATATATTTCAAAGGGTCAAATTTAGAAATTAAGTTGACCTCGTGTGCTAGGAGATAATGTCTTAACTTCTTTGCAGCAAACACTAATGCCAAACACATCTTCTCCATAGGTGAATAATTGTACTCCGGCCCCACCAACCTTCTACTGAGGTAGTATAAAGGTTGTTCCTTTCCTTCTTCATTCTCTTGTGCCAACATAGCTCCCAGGGAAGCATCTAATGCTGTGATGTACAAAATTAGGGGCCTTCCTTTGACAGGAGCTCCTAAAACCGGTGGATTTAACAAATATTGTTTCAGTCCGTCTAGGGCAGCCTAACAACTGTCATCCCATTTAAATTGTGCTTCTTTCTTTGCTAATTTGGAGAAAGGTTGACACCTTCCTGACAAATTGGCGATAAATCACCGGATATAGGCGAGCTTGCCTTGTAAAGACCTTAGTTCCCGAATGTTGCGGGGGGAAGGCAACTTCCTAATTGCTTTGATTTTATCGGGGTCAATCTCAATTCCCCGATACCGAACTATAAAGCCCAAAAACTTGCCGCTGGATACACCAAAGGCACACTTCATAGGATTCATCTTTAACTTGTAAAAGCGGAGCCGCTCGAATACTTGCTTCAAATCCTCCAAGTGATCTTTTCTTTTCTTTGTCTTGACTACCAAGTCGTCAACATAACATTCAACCTGGTTATGCAACATTTCATCAAAAATTTTGGTCATCGCCCTTTGATAAGTGGCCCCAGCATTCTTCAGGCCGAATGGCATTCGCTTATAGTTGAAAATTCCTTTTGGGGTGCGGAAAGCAGTGAAATCTTTGTCTTCAACGGACATGAGAATTTGATTATAACCTGATGACCCATCCATAAATGATAGAACTTCATGACCCATAGTCATATCCACCATATTTTCCGGGATGGGCAAAGGGAAATCATCTTTCGGGCAAGCCCTATTTAAGTCTCGGAAATCAATGCAGACTCGAATTTGCCCACTCTTCTTTTTGACGGGGACAATATTGGCCAACCACACTGGATATATACAAGGCTCAATAAAATCCACCTCGATAAGCTTGTCTACTTCAGCATTCACTTTCATTTCTAGATCAGCCCGCATCCTTCTCTGGCCTTGCTTTATCGGCTTGGCCGCGGGCAAAATTGCCAATTGATGCACTGCTACTTCTGGTGCCAAGCCAGGCATTTCGTCATATGTCCAAGCAAAGCAATCCCTATATTCTTCCAACAACACTCTATATTGCTCTCTTTCTCCCTCTTTAAGGAGAGAACTGACAAATGTCGGTTTAGGGTTCTCGGATGTCCCCAAATTAATTTCTAAGAGATCATCAATTGTTGCTTGTCCCCCATCCTCGATCTCCTCGGGTGCGGGCTGTAGTTCCATGAAATCCCCCTCTTCATAGGCATCCTCTATTCTGCAAATTTCCTGAGTGGGGCATTCCTCCATTAGTTCTGCCGAAGACCCTACCTCGTTTACAAAATCACCCTGTGGTGATTGCTCATTTTCTTCCTGAAGTTCTCCCGGGATGTTTTCCTCCCCAGAAGATTCATCAAAGATTGGAATCGGGTGGCATGAGGTCTCCACACCCACATTTATCACATTGACTGCATAATAAACATCTGCTTCCCAATCAGGGTCATATGATAAGCCAGGACGTCTGTTGCATGCATTCTGATCCTCTAAAGGATCCCATATTTTATTAAACATTCTGGCTCTCTTTCGAGGCTGCCTTTTGGGAATGTTGTGCTTTCGATATAATTGTTCCGTCACAGGAGCTGTACCATTGAAAGGGGGAATAGCTGTCGAGCGAGATCCTGAATGCTCTGACCAACCAAAACTATCTTCCCTGACTCGTTTAAGAGCCATATCTGCTCTGTAAAAGATCGTAGATTTTTCCCCCAGGCGGGGAACTTTGAGAGTGATTAACTTTTCCACTGTAGGTAATCCTCTTTCTCCTACCAGCCACAATAAACCAGGAGGCATACAAACACTTGTTTCTATTTCCTTGGTGATTGAATTGGCATTGAATTGGGTAGGATACCATTCTTTCCTGTACATTTTCGCACGAGTTTTATGTGAGCTCAATGTCAATCTGTGCAATTTGGCCTTGACCTCATCAATAGTGATTTCTTCATCTGTGTGATCTTCAACCACCTCCTTCTGCTTACCTCGATCAACACAAGGTTTGGCAATCTGCCCTTCAAAATACGGTCGAGCATCAGCAATATGACATTCGGCCACTTCAAACGGGGCTTGATCAGCCTCAATTCTGCATTGTCTCCTCTCTTTATTGTATTTTATACATTGATGTAGGGTAGACGGCACTACCCAATTAGCATGTAACCATGGGCGGCCCAACAGTGCCTTATATGAAGTTTCTGCATCAATGACGTAGAAGGTAACCTTAGTCTCAAAGCCATCCAAAACTAAATCAACCTCCACCTTCCCCAGTGCTTCCTCTGAATCTTGATTGAAACCAGAGATGGTCACCCCTGGGGCTTTCTGAAGGTAAGGTGTCAAATATAAAGCTCTGAATGTCTTAAGCGGGAGTAGATTACATGCCGAGCCTGAGTCAATCATAATTCGATTCAACTCATGTCCGTTGACCAGCCCTTTCATGTACAATGCTCGGTTATGGAAGGTGGAGGGAAAAACCATGTCCTCCTCAGTGAATGAGACTGCTGCAGCGTATACCTCATATTCTCCCAACTCGGTCACATGTGCTTCATATGTTTCAGGTGCCTGTAGCACGGATATGAGGGCCTCCCGGAGTTCTGAACTTAAGGAAATGATTTCCCACATACTTAAGCGTACTGGGAGTCTCTTCAATTGGAGGAGCACTTTTTTATCAACCTTTTCCTTCACTTCTTGTCGAGGTGGAAGACTTTCAGGGGGTGGAACAACAAAAGGTCTATCTGCATGCTTGCACGAAGTGTGTGGTTGAGAAGAGCTTGGGCCTTCATCCACCGGTGATTGACTTTCATTTTGCAATGTCGCGGGCTGCGAAGGGCTTGGGCCCTCCTTCGGAGTTTTCTTATCTTCGGATTGAATCGTCCCAGGCTGAGAAAAGCTCATACCTTCATTTTTCTCCTGACTCACCCTCTTTTTCTTGACAAGGTTTGCTAGGGTAGCATCTTCTTCTTCATCATCCGAGTACGGTTGGAACTGAATAACTCGACCCGGAGGTTGTTTGACCAAGGGCGGTAATACTGCCCTAACTTCCTCTCCCCTGAAGTGAATTATCTTGTCTTCACCGCGGGCTTGCCCCCGGCCTCCTTGTCTTCCACGAGAGTTCCTCCCACCTCTCCTTTGATAAGTTAACATTGGGTTAACCTGTTGCCCCCGATTTATAACTCTTTTATCATGATAATGGACTGGTGGAGGAACATTCACCATATTACATGAAAATTGCTGAAATTGAGCCATGAGTGTTTGTACATCAGGCTCCTCTTCATCGTCACCCCAAAAGTTGGCTACCCGGGCCACCGCGGGCTCATCACCACTCTCCAACTTTTGTCTAATGTCCACAAGTTGCTTCATGAAATTTCTATATTTGGACCATTCCGCCCAAGGAATATAAGCATCAAGAGTTATCGGGCCCGTGGGTTGCTTAGGCTCATACTCTTCAAGTTGGTCTATAAGCTTTTGTAACTTCTGCACAGGTGTCAAGTTCTGTGCTCGAGCCTCCATGGCTCGTGATTTTTCCTCTTGGCGTTGTGCCCTCCTCTTTTCTGCTTTCCTCTTATTCTTTATCATTTTTCTTCTGTAAGCAGCCTCTGATGTACCTCGGGGAGGTGCTGCTTGAGAATTTTCTTCCTTCAATACTCTTTGCACAACTTTCTCCTCTTCAGCTTCCTCTTGGACTAACTTGGTCTTAGCTTGACTTTTATCTTTGCGACGAAAGACTTCTTGCCACGGCTCCTCATCATTTTCCTGTTCTGTTCTTTCAATGATGTCATGGAAGTATTTGTTATTAGCCTCTACATTCCTCTGAATGACTTCCGGGGGCAGTGTTTGGTAGGCTGAATATACTTTAGGTTGCCTTGTCTTTCGGGAATTATTCTTAACCTGTGACCTCTGCGACATTGCAATCTCCGGAGTAGCATGTATCACATAAGATGAACTGGTCGGCCCCATATTGATATGTGGACGTGGTAGCCTAACGGTATGACGTCCTATGTGAAGAATTTCATTCCTGATCAAATGTTCAATTTGTACTTTCACAACTCTACAATTCTCAATGGTGTGGCGCATTGTGTGATGATAACCACAACCGCCGCTGGGAAAAGAGAGTAGATGGCACCCGAGCTCTGAATCAGGCTCAATCAAACCTGTCCTTACACAGTGTTCGAAGAGTTGTCGTGTCATTCCCTGAGGGAAAGAATACCGGGTATAAACTGGGTGTCTGGGGCATCTTCGCTCTATCGGACACTGGTGTTGCCTCATACGAACTGCAGCAGAATCAGCATCTGATACTTCAGGTTCTTCTTCTCGTCTTGCAATATAATCAAACGGATCCTCTGGTTGATCCACAGTTTGTTCTTCGGAAGGTGGGTATGATCCCACATCCGACCTTTCTTGTTCTTGTGGCCGAGGTGCATACAGCTCCTCCTCGGTCACCTCCCCTGTCATTAATTCAGTTAGATTGACCATAGTCAATGTCAGGTCACGTTCCAGGTGCCTACACCTTACCCTAAACTTCTCAAGAATGGCACAAACTCTGGAAACCATTTGGTGAGTTAGTGGGTATACTGGATAACGCACAAAATGGCGTTCTCGTGGGCGTTGGAAGGCCCTGTGAGCTGAAATTGTGTTCTGAGGTCGTGCTGTGCCTCCTTGGAGGGTTTCAAATCGTGCCTGTGGTTGGGGTTGTGGTTGTGGGGATGACCTTCCACCCGGGGCTGACCTCCTTAAATTTACAACATTGACTGTAAAGTTTATGGCCTGCTTAGGCTTGACATGGGATTGTGGCGGGCTCACCAAGTACTTGCCCATTTTGACTGTCCCCTCACGGATAAGCGTTTCTGCCAAGTCTTTAAACAGATAACAGTCTTCCAATGAATGCCCTAACATCCGATGATACTGACAAAAGTTGGGATCGCCAGACTTGTTCGCATCTTCAGGCCGTCTGGGTTGAGGAAGGTTTATCAGATTTCCTTTAATGCAAATATCAAACAACCTCTTTGTGAAGTCCCTACTAAAAGAATAAGGCTTCTTTAAACGGTCTGCCAAGGATTTAACAGGACCGGATTGATTGGGATTCTTCGGCACAGGGGCTGATGTAGATGCATTCCCTCTCCCTCCATTGCTATTATTCTTTGGTGGTGTAAATTCCACTGTATGAACATCTCTGGCAGCGGGCTACTTATCTTTAATCGCCCTTTGCCTTGGTGCCAACGCAGCCAGATTATCAGCAAAATATGTCTCTATGTCAGAGACCACCCGATTTAACTCATCAAAGGATCGTATGCTAACTACCAACAACTTTTCCAAAATTTCTGACTTCAGACCCCTTTTACATAAGCCTATTGCCTCCTCATTGGCAGGTGGATTGGGACATCTCATGCAGAGGTTCCTCCACCTCTTGATATACTCGAGCGCCGATTCATCTCTTTTCTGGCGCAATGATGTTAGCTCGACCAAGGTAAAAGGTCTTTCTGTCAACCGAAATCGGTCAATAAATTTTCTTTGTAAATCTTCCCACTCTGATACTAATCCCATCTTCAATTTGGAATACCATTCGAAAGCTGTCCCTGTCAATGTTGTAGCAAAATACCGGAGAAGATAAGACTCATCAAGCGCTAACTCCCCCATGTGAGTAACATACAGGGCGAGGTGCTTCTTTGGCGATCCACGACCGTCAAATCTCGGACATTTTGGAACCTTCGTGACTTCGGCCGGAAGCTTCTTGAACTGATGATGGACCGGATAAGGAACCCGGTATAAATCCACCGTAGTTAACCCATCGTCATGCTCTGCCAACTTCTCCTCTATCATCTTTTCTATCATTATCTTTTGTGAGACTGCTGGAAGGTCTTGGGGTGATGAAAATGTCTGAGGGACGACATAATTATCTTCACCAATAGGTTCCACCGGTGCTGGTGGTGGAGGAATAAACTGGCAAGCTGACACCCTCGGCGGAGGTGGAGGTGCTGGTTGTGTTGGAATAGCACAGGGCTCAACATATGCTTCATTTGCCCCCGATGTTTGTCCAAACTGGGTTTGCCCTAACCCAAGATTCTTAAGAAGTGCCTTCAATTGCTGATTTTCTTTCCAGAGCTCATTAAGGTCCAAGACACCGGTCATTGACTCAGGATTAATCTGTTGCACTGCTTCATCTAATTCCTCTTGTTGCACAGGTTTAGTAGCCAACGCCTGTAGATTAGATTGGCTACGAGTAGTCATACCATGACATGTGGTAGTCCTTGCACCCTCTGGGGCTTCTTCTGGCCGACTCGAACTAGACATGTGAAAATGTGCATATTGCCCCCTGCCCCCTGTGTTACATATCTCCTCGGGGCTTTGCTAGGGAAGACTAGTCGTTCGAGTACTGATTTTCTCCCTGTCAATGTTTGAGAAGTGGTTTCTCCACCTCCCCAGTGATGTAAACTTTTGTGCTGCCGGAATGGTGGCACAAACTGGACTGCTGGTCGGTCTGACATAACTTTACCAGGTCGAGAATTGAAATGACCACTTGCGGCTGATTGGAAACGGACAACCTTTGGCGAAGGATCAGATATAGGAATACGTGCCTTGGGTATCCAAACTTGTGACGATTTTGAGACAGTAGGTGTATCCTTCTGACTTGTAACTTTGCATTGAGCATTGGGTGCATGCCCAACTCTAAAGGAAGTAGTGTGATTAGGGGACTTGCCCCCGGACAGTGTCTGCCGAATATTGGATTGATTCACAATCCGAGCATTGTGGGCATCAACTTGACTCTTACCCCGAGAAGTACCCTGCAGAGGGTAGGTTTCTTGTGACAAATCAAAGGACAAGACCGCTGGTCGGTCTATCTGCTTGTCTTGACGGGTCTCGGATTGATTCCTGACTCGTGAAGTAATAAGTGGAGGGGCCGCTGTTCGGCCAAAACCATACTTTCCTGAGGGCTGGTCCCTCATTTCCACATTCACCGTTGGAGCCGCTGCTCGGCCGGGATGGACCATCTTCGAGGCAATGGATTGTCTCCTTGCCTCAGTAAAAGGGACCGCTGATCGGCCAATGTGGGTTATCTTTGAGGTATTGGATTTCTTCCTTGCCTCAACCAGTGATGGGGCCGCTGATCGACCCAAGTAAGAAGTGGGTAAGGCAGAGGATTGCTTCCTAGCCTTAACAGTAAGTAAAGCCGCTGACCGGCCCTTTTTCTGCTGACCGGGAGAGGATTTCTCCTTCTCTCCGGTCGCTGATTTGCTTATAAGAGACCTAACAGTGGTCCCTTTCTTCTTTTCATTTTCTTCTGCCAGGGTGGCAAAACGGTTTGAAATAGGTAGTGATTTGAGCTTCAACGTGCGTCGTCTCAGCTCAGTGTTGATGTAAATGGGTACTGCGACCCGTTTCTTCCAATTCCAGAAACACCTCATTGAACCTACCGCCATGGAACGGCGGAATCTTAGTTGAGAAGTACTCTTCCCGACACGAAATCTTTGTGGTTTCGGTGCTTCCTCAGTCACAGATACTTGATTAACCGCAATCGGTTGTTGGACAAGTACCTCTTTTCCAGCATTCTTTAGATCCCAAGGATTCTCGGGATCTTGAATTTGAGCATCAATCCCCAATTGAGTAATCGGGTCAATCACTTCTGCCTCAGCCAGTGGACGTACCATCTCCACACCCAAGCAATGCGGAGGTAAGTACACCTCTGCAAAGCTTCCGAATAGAACCGAACCAGTGGAGAATGCCTGATTCTCATTGGTACGAATGTCAACATATTCCTCAGTCCAGAAGACGCCTGTCAACGTCATGTTCAACTCTTACCTGCAATAAACGAGGCATACTCGTTAAATGTAGAGAGTTTATATTTGATTATAGATGTATGTCTGTCCTGAATTGCTATGGCAGAAAGATGAAGGGAGGGATAGGTCCCACCGGGCATGCCAATTGTTGGAACCTCAAAAATTTTAGGAAAAAAGATTGGTTCTTTTGTTTTGGAAATTCATTTTTTTTTTGAATTAGATTTGACCTTAGTATTGACTTTATAGGAAAATAGATGGTATTCCATAAAAGTACTAACTAGGGTCAATGATATTTAAAAAATATAATTTGAGGTTATTAGGTTCTTTGAAAATTTATTTTGACCTCTCCCCGTCGGATGGTGCGAAGTTCCGACGTTAATTACATCGAGATTTCTCGAATACCCTTGATTCTCGCCATAGCAATTCATTGAAGCAAAGGACATACATCCACAAAAATAAACATTCACACATAGGAGAGAACCACCCCATGAAATCAGTGGAATGCAAGAACTTAATTTGGTTTTGACTTTGTTTTGAATTGACTTTTCACTAGCATCTGATTGATTAAGTTTGACTTGGATTTTTTTTTTGATTTTTGAAAGCGTGATTTTAGTTTGAATTTGCGTTTGTTTAAATTGACTGAGATTTAGATTTGGTGTGAATTTTAATTTGATTTGATTTGATTTAATTTACTTTGAATTAATTAATTGATTCAAGTTTGGTTGGAATGAACTTTGTTGGAATTGAGTTTAAATTTTGGTTTGGTTTGGGTAAAACTGATCTAAGTTGAATTTGTTTTTGGATGAATTTGATGCTCTGTAGGTTTATGTAGATTTCAGACTTTTAAAATGATTTGGGTTTGAGCTTGGATTTTGATTAATTGAATTACGTTTAATTTAGTTTGAATTAAGTTTAATTTGAGTTTTGGGACAGTTTGTTTGACCTATGAAATATAGTTTGTTGGAAATGGTTCAATTTGAGAAATTCCGGGTTATATCGGATTTGATTCAATTTAAACTTGTTAAATCTGTTAGAATTCAGCTGAATTTTATTTGATCTGGGGGATTCAGTTTGAGTTGGGTTGATTGATTTTTAAACTTGATCTGAATTTGGTTTAGTTGGAGAGAAATTTAATTGAATGTTTCCAAGTCCGGATTTTTACTGTTTCAGGCTTACTTAGTGAAATGAGAGTTGAATTTTGATCTAAGTTCAATTTTGTTTGATTTCAGTTAAACCTGCGGGTTTTTGACAGCTTCTGGGTTCTCTTATGCAATTCTCAGATTTTTAGCTAGCAATCATCAAGTTCGTATAGATTTCAAAGTTGACCTGGATTTCAGATTTTTGGGGTTCAAATTCTGCACTTTCAATCCCCAAATTTCTATGTTCTAAATTCTGCTCAGCCCTCTGCCCCTTGTTTGGACATAAAGCCCAATTTCTAACCTCTTCAATCATTAGACTCCAAATTTTATCAATTCAAACTTCAGATTTTGAAATTTTTTTTATGCCCTGCACAAATTCAAATTCATTAAACCTCAGACTGTTAGATTTCTACACCTACAAACCCCCAAATTTCAAATTCAAATTTTTGATCTGACATTCTGCACATTTCACAGCACTTGGCTCCTTGCAAAGTCCAGATTTTTGGCTTCTCCAAATTCCAGACTCCCTGCAGATCCTGCATCTTTTCTAATTGCAGGTTTCCTTGAATGAATTTCTGCACCAAAGCAGATTTTCAGAAACCTCAATCTTTCAGATTTTCGGATGTTTTAATTACAGACTTTATATTTCAACATTTCAGATCTCCCAAATTTCAGATTTTTTGAGATGAGTTCTGGCCTCTGGTGCCCAGACTCTAATTTCTTTTTTTGGTTTGTTGCGGATTTGGGTCACAAATTTAAGGCTTGGCCTTAAAGATTTGAGAAATCGGATTTGATGTACAGATCCATAATTTAGATCGAATTTGTGATTTGTTTGAGAGTGTTTTAATTTGGGGATCTGATTGTGTGAAAATTCAGATTTTATACTTACAAGTTTCAGGATTCTTTAAGTCTTTTTACAGACTTCAAAATCTTTCAGAATTCTTGAAATCTAAATGTTGTAATAATTTTTTTTTTAACATTGTCAACTTTAGACATTTGCATTCCTTCAATCTCATGGGCCATTCTATAGGCTCAAATGGCAACGATGACATGCACAATTCAGAAATTCCATTTATTGGCAAATCTGAATACATATTACACATGGGATCATAAGAAATTTTAGCATGACCCCTTTCCCTCCAATTGTTGAGACATACCCCTCTTAGTAGGTGGAGTTTGATACTCCCTACTTTGGGGGGAAAGGATCGGTGGAAGATGGTAGCTTGCCCATTTCCCCGTCCGGGATCAAACACACCGGGGACATGCCCGAGTGCCCGTCCTTTGAGGTAGCCTATATGGAATAGACTAGCTCTTAATTGAACTTCTTTTCTCAAATTCTGATTAAGTTTTTTTTTTTTTTAAGGCCTTGATGGCCGGTTCAATCCTCATTGGGCCAAGGTGACCACTTGAAGCTTTGAAGGCCCTGGCGGGCAAACTGTTCTTATTGGGCCTTAAAGGCCTGTTTGGGCTTCATCTAGGCCCTGTCGGCCAGCTCTCTTGGCCCCGGTGGCCTCTCCGATTCGACCTCGAAATTGGGCTTTAGTGACTTGCTGAAATAAGGCCCTGGCGGCCTAATTGATCTCGGCCAGAAAATCTGAGCTCGGTTGTCCTTAAAAGGATCCGCAGCACATGGCTCCCCTTTGATTCGAGAAAATGGGACCGGATTGGGAGATTAAGGGACTGTTTAGAGGTGAGCTTGGGGACTGATTTAAGGAGGAAGACAGGCTCTAGCTGCTGCCTACTCAAGGTCTGTTTTGAGGACTTCTAAACAGGACGTTTTGGCATGACTTTCTTGGGATACCTAAAGACCTGTTTTGACAGCCTAACCGGATGCTATTTCAGGGGATTTAGGACTGGATTAGAGGCCTGAACAAGGTGTTTATGTGGCATTATATAGGAAGTATGCCTAGCCTGAACAGAATTTCGGTATAGGGGTGGTTTTAGGATTTGAGGGGACTGATATATGGACAGATTCATGGAATCTGGATGGGGTATTAAAGGGGGTCGAATGGCATGGTTGGAAGGCTTGTCCAGAGGGGTTTTAAAGAAGGGCTTAAAGAGAGGGCTTGAAGAGGGAGAGAGGATGTGACCGAACCCTTTAACCTTACCTTTTTCCTCCTCTTCTTCACCTTCCTTGGCTCCTCAGCAGCAGTGCGCGGCAGCGGCCTTGAGCCTCGTCACCCTTCTTCCTCTTCTTCACACAGGTGCTTCTCCTCTTCACGTAAGAATGCTCCAACCAACCTTTCATATTCCGTGGAGAGGCCTTTATATAGACTGTTGGGTGGAAGGCTGTCGATGGAGAGACCTCCCTACGTGCTGCTCATGCTTGATCAGGAGTGGGGGCATATTCCTCCATCGTGGGACAGGTGGCCATTTGACTAAGTCAGGGCTGAGGGGGACGCACGTACATGTCATATTTTACCTGTTTCTTCACTTATTTCTTAATGTGATAGTTTCCCCAAAAGATCACAGCCGCAGATCATCTTGATTTGTAAATCCTGTCCTTCCTTTCCTTGAACCCACCTGGTCATAGGTCTATCGTATGATAAGTATGGATCTCAGCCTTTGATCACATGTTCTTTGATCTCTACTTAAAGAATACGTATCCTAGCCCTTGATCAAATGTCTCCTGATATCAAATACCCAATAAGACCGGATCCGATGGACATTATACCATTAAGGATCCAATAGCCTTAATTTGATGCCTCGTTGGTCGTGTACCTTGATGGAGATCCAATAAAACTCGGTTCACTTATTTATTAGCGATCCCGGCCGTCGGATGATTTTAAACCCTAATCGGCATGTCTTTGAAAGACTTACGACCATTGTCTTCTCATATTTATCTCCTGGCTGGGTCTTATCTGGTCTCCTTACCGAAGACAACTTCTTCTACGTGCGGAATCTTCACCGGTGACTCTTCTTCTCCTTTTATCGTGACCTCTGCTGATGGTGCAATGGTCTGCTGATGCCAAAGGGAGCTGTCGGGCCTTGCTGTTGGGTGCTTAGGAATACCTCCGTTCTCTTGCTAGTGCTGGATTAAAGGAGGACAATCTTATCGGACCGTCAGGTATGTTATGTTTGTGTACTTCTCATTCTTTTTTTCTTCTCTTTTCCCATTAGGTCGGGCACTGAATATCCTTCTTTTGTTGTTCCACCTTCATATCCTGTTGTTCATAAGCAACAGTACGTAGGCATCCTTCCTACGTACAACCAAATGCATGAGATATTCAAACTTAAGATTCATATATCTCCTCTATCTTTTATGCACCGCACCTTATATGAAGTAGGGCATTTTTCATTTCCCCATTTACTTCAACCTGTCAACCTGTCAATTCTATATGCCTGACTCTTGCCTTTGCTTGTCGTGACATGCTAGATTTATTGCCAGATTTATTTGGAGCATGTTCAAGAGATAATTCCTCTTTATTTCATGACTGAACTCAAGCGTATGCACTTGGTCTCACTTCTGTTGGACTCCTTATCTTTGTAAAAGATGTACGTCAAGTCCCTCTTTAGTTGCAGCCTTATACATGATCAATGTCGCTAACCCTCCTAGGCATATATCTATCTTTCTTAGTAAAATTTAGGTGCCAACACTTGCATATAGAATTTGAGTTCCAACAGTAACCTTTGAGATTTTTTTCTTTTATTTTCAGCTTTGCCCGGTCCATGGCATCATACAACGTGCCCATCTGGTCCCTGTCATCTGAGTCTACCAACCTCAAGACAACTACCAGTGGTTCAATGATTGCCAAGTAGTAGGCAATCCTCTCCCAAAACCTCTTGTCTGTGATCTGCTTCTCAGACCTGACAAGAATCTCCAGCTGATCTTTCTTGTCATGCAGGTTGTCCACCATATAGTTATAATACTCCTCGGAGTGTGTGAACCTAACCAATGCATGCCTGTGCCGGTGTAGACTCTCTAACGTAATGAAATTCGTAGCAAATCGAGTCGGATCAGGCCTAACAAGATCGTGCCCTCCTGTGTGTGATCTCATAATATGTAGTAGGCGGGGATGCGAATAAATGAATGATGTGATCGTTTGCGCCTGCCTAACAAGCGTGGATACACTCTCCTCCTTGCCTATATCCTCTAATATGAGATCAATAGAATGTGCCGCACAGAGCACCCAGAACATGTGCTTCCTCTTCTCCATCAACTTTCTCCCAGCCGCCTTATATGATGGTTCATTGTCAGTGACAACCTGAACCACATTGTCCTCCCCGATCTCCTCCACCACCGCATCCATCAGAGAAAAAAGGAAGTCGGCATTTTTTATCTTCCCAGAAGCATTTACCGACTTCAAGAATGTTGTCCCCTCAAAACAGTACACCAAGAAGTTTATTATACTCCTCTTAGTGATACCTGTCCACCCATTGCATATAATTGTGCAACCCCTCTCCTTCCACACCAACTTAAAACCATCCATCCACTCCTTCAACTCCTGAACCTCCTCATCTAGCCCAGCACCGTGTATATGTCGGCTGCCCGGGGCTTGCAAACCCGGTCCAGCCTCACCCACGGCATCCACCATCGTCTGGAAGTAGGGGCTGGTGGCTGCATGTGCTGTGATGCCTACATCAAGTTAAAAAAAATTAGGATCAGGGTAAAATTAAGTTTAAGTAAATAAAACACACATAATGTCAATTTTAATTTAAAAAGTGATACCTGCATGTAAAAACCACTTCACAATGTGGCGAACGGCTCTCTTTGCAGCCGTTCCTATTGCCTTCACTCCTTTCATTGCCTGTTTAATCCCCATCTGCCCAGCACTCTATTTCCTAAATGAATACTCGTCACTCGGTGTAAATCGAGTGCTGGTAGAAGTAGAACGGCGGTATGGCTCCTGTCTCCTGGGGTCAGTCTCTCGGTCCCGGGTAGGGCGAGCAGATGCTGATCGGCCCAAAGCTGCGTCAACTCTGGACCCAGACCCTCCTGCTCCCCTCCTCCTGTCCTCCTCCTCAGCAAATGCACGCTTGCTAGCGTGCCTAGCACGTCCAAGCTCGGAGTCTGTTGACTCCTCCTCGCTCTCTGGCTCCGGCTCAGCTGGTGCCTTCCCCTTGCCTTTCCCTTTCGAGGTAGGCAAATCGCGGTCCCTCCTCCTCTGGAGTAGCTCGTCGTGCAACTCCTCCCTCTGCTCAATCCTAACAGCCCGTTGAGAGGCTCTACCTGTCATGTAGCCTCTCATCTCCTCACTCTTCTCCCTCGGCACCTTGTCACATTTTTTTACATTTCCACCTGTTCCGGCAATATGTTGTTTCAGCCGGAACACCCCCCCGTTCATATCCTTCCCACACCATTTGCACTGTACTCTCTTCCTGACTGGGTCTACCATGTACCCGTGTTCCCAACCCACGTCGGAAGCACGTGCTGCGGCTGCATCACCTTGATCGGCCATTGCTTATATCTGCAAAAATTGTAAACAATGCACTAAAAATGATTAGTCCATATAAAAATTGCTTTAGACGCTGTTCGGGAAGTAGACGGCCCAAGTAACACACCATTGGGTATGTTTAAAGGGTTACGTATTTGCTTTGATTCCCGCAAATGGTCGTAAATCAACGTACGGGGCTTACAAAATTTTTACCGTACAAAGAACATCCAATCGATGTTCAAACAACTTGAGCGGAGTTGTTTGATCAAAAATCATCGAGTTTAATTCTGCTCGGAGTCGTCGGAAACGTGTAAAAATAGATGTACGGGATATCCGGAATTTTTCCCGTGCAAGGAACATCCGATCGAATAGTTCATAACTTAAACGGACTTGTTCGGTCGGAAATCACAACGTTTAACGACGCTCGGACTCGTCGGAAACGCGTAAGAATGGACGTACGAAGTTTTCGGCGAAGAAATCTTACCAAAAACCGGTTAAAGGTCGAAGAAGAGGTTGATTCAAGGCCGATCGGAGCTTGGATCGGCGGAATCGGCTGAAGGAATCGCTTGGAATCGCTGGAATCGCCGGAATCGCCGCCGGAATCACTGGAATCGCCGGAATCGGTGCTGGAATCGCTGGAATCCTTGTGGAATCGGTGCTGGCAGCTGGGATCGACGCCTGGATCGCCGGATCGATGCTGGAATCATCGCAAAATCACCGGAATCGAACCCTTTCCGCCACGGGATCGACGGGATCGACCGCGGCGGTCGATTTCGGCCCTAAAAGGGCCGGAATCGGTTCGATTCCCGGTCCAGAATCGAACCGGGAATCGAACCGGTCCACATGAACCGGTATTCCCACGAATCGGTCGGAATCGACCGATTCCACAAGGAATTGGTGGAATCGGATCAATTCCGACCGATTCCAAGCGATTCTGACCGATTCCGCGGAATTCATCCCGGAATCGGTCCTTCAGCATGGAACCGATCCGATTCCGGAATCGGTCGGAATCGGACCGATTCCACCGATTCTGCAATCTATGCTATGAGGGGGCCGGGGTGGGAGGGGGCACAGATTCTCTCCAGGGGGAGTGGTCCACCATGGGGTGCCCTAGAATCGGCGGGAGGGGGACTGGAAGGGAGGAATAGGGGAATATATTGGAAGAGGGGTGTTTTACCAGTTGGGGGGAACGAAATTGCTAATATCCCCTCTTATTGGGGAGATGTTAGACTGAGGCCAGATTCCAAAAGTTAAGTTGCTCCCATCAGAATCGGCCAATTCCTATTTGATTCTGATAAATTTTTTTTGGATTGCCCCTCCAGGCGAATATCGGATTGCCATAGGTCGATCCAATTGGGATTGGCCAATTCCGATCCGAATCAGCCAATTTTGCAATCTATAAACTATAAACTCTTACAAAAGTGGTTCCTTCCTATGATATTTTTGGTACTTTTTAAGAGTGCAGGTTGGCACAATCTTGAATTTTGAGGATGCTAAAAGGGCAGTAAAGGCTGGAGCAAGGTTCCTCATGAGTCCTGCAACAATCAAGGTTGGTAAACTTATATTTTCATGTTCCTTACCCTATATTTACATATTTTCCACATCTTTTGCTTATTAGTATTAATTAATCTATGCTAAATTAAATCTTTAACTCCTTTCTGTTAACCTTTATGTAGTTGATGGTTTGTTGTTTAGGAGGTTCTTTTTGATTTTCAAGATGATGAAATTCTCTACATCCCTGGAGTGATGACACCAACAGAAGTAAGTTAATGACCTCCAGTATGTTCATGAAGGCATACACAACCATTCCTCTCAATCATAAGGACTTCCTTTTTCACCTCAATTCTATCATGATGCACACTGGAATGTAATTTGATCCCATTTAATGGATTTCATAGATTCTGGATGCACATGATTCTGGAGCAAGAATTGTCAAGGTTAGTTTTCTGAAATTTGTTAATCTGAACATATGGTGTCTGCCATTTATAGAATAAAACAGACTTAATTCTGTAATTGTTAAAATTTTATATATTTTGGTTGAGCTTCATTTTCATATGTATTAAAATAAGACTACCATTATCTTGAGATCCTCTTTAGTTTGAACATGAAGTTGCTCTATCCCCTTGTTCTACCCATGAAAATATAAAAGAAAAGAGGGGGATGAACACCCGTGCACACCACCAGGCGAGGAAGGAGGAGAAAAGAAGGGGGCTGCCATGAAAAAAAGAAAGTGGAGAAGAAATCCTGCCATTGGCACCCTGCCAAGGAAGAAGGGCCACCGGAAAAAAAACCTCTGGTAAGCCCTATGCAGCAGTGCTGGAGAGGAAGGGAGGACCGTAAGGAGAAGAGGAAGAATAGGAGGAAAAAAGAAGCAGAAAAGAAAGAGCCTCTGCCCGCCTCTTCCAACATACACCAAAAAGGAAGAAGAAAAAACTTGCCTTGAACCACCACCACCATTGCTCAGCCAAAGAAGAAGAAAAGGAGGAAGGATGTCTGCTGTCACTGAGCTGGGGAAGGGAGGAAGTGCCACCTGACGGTTGCCAAACCCTAGTTCAGCTGTGCCCCACCGCCCGCCACTGGTAACTACCCTTTCGGGTCACCTCTCCGCACCATGAAAATAGGGAGTGGGGGTGTATTTTATGGACAAAAATGCCTTCCCACTACTCTATAGATAGGTCCAAATTGTTTCATGCTTTAAGAGGTCTGAAGGCCCAAAAAGCAATCTCCAAGTAGCAATCTCCCAAGGAGAAGATGGAAGAGCTTCCAAGAGGCCTAAAAAGGTCAAAGGCCCAAAAAGCCTCCAACAGGCCCAATAGTGCCCAAGACAGAAAGGAGAGAAAATTTAAGTCCCAAAAGCCTCCAAGAGACCCAAAACCACCCAAGACACAAATGAAGAAAACCTTTAAAGTACAAAGGTGCTCAAGGCACAAATGAGAAAAGGCTTTTTTAAGGCTCCAAAGGCCTCTTAAGAGGCCCAAAGATGCCTACGGCTGTAAGGCACAAGAAGAAATAGCCAAAAATCAAGAGACAAAAATAAGAATGTTAGACTAATGCATATCATATGAACTCCATGATAGAGTATTTACTGACACATTCTACCTAAAATATGCCAAAATGTCTACAATTAGAGCTCATTGAGAGTTAATGTGTAAGAGTGTGACCCTACATAATACTCTTATATTTGCTGCATGAACACTTAATGAAGCTAAGGATATGATATTAAGTACGTTAAAAAAACCTTAATATCTCAACATATTCTTACCATATTCATTAATTCATGATTTCATATTTATTTTAGTGGGGATTATAGATTTCTCATGTTTCTACATTTCCTATGTACTTCACATTGGATATAGAATAAAATAAAAAAATTCTTTAGTAATCATGATATTTATTATGTTATATGGCAATGTTTCTACCGAGGTCAATTTAATAAATATAAAAATTAAAATAAAGCACACAATTAATTTAAAAAGGACCTAAATATATTAAAAAATTTAACTAAATAAATAAATACAACAAAGTCAAAACTAAATAACAACTTAAGTGTTAAAAAATTCTGAAAACAATAAATTTAAAATAACTTAATAAAATAATACATAAAAAGGTAAAACAAAGGATCATAAAACTTAGTTGATAAGGAAACTTAATCCTAATTCAATCATCAAATCAGGTTAATGATGTTGATAATGATAATAAATTTTAAATCAAAAAATAGTGATCTACATCAATTTAAAATACAAGACAACACAATACAACAAAAAAAACTTAACAAAAATTCTGATAAAATGAAATAAATAAACGATAATAATTAAACTACACATAAATTAGAAACATAAGAATGCCAAATTAGCTAAACAAATCAATCAAATCATGACAAATTGTTTTAATAAAATGATAAAAAATAAGAAGTCGAATTTGAAAACAAATAAACAAATTCTAATAAATCAGATAATTACATAAATTAAATAAACACCTAAAAACATCAGATAAATACTCATAAATTTTTAATAAAACAAATAACCATTCATAAAATTCTGTTAAATGAACAAAATATTCATAAAATTAGAATCAGTGTTTTAAAAATGCAATAGATCAAATAAATGATCTAAAATTCAGAACGTTCAAATCAGTGTTCAGACAATCCTGATAAATGATTGAAAATTTATGATAAATCAAATGAGCATTTAAAAAATCCTAATCAATTCTAAAAAAGTCATGATAAATTAATTAAATGATCATAAAATTCTAGATAACTGAAATTAATGATCTGAAAATCAAACAAATTTTATAAAAATTAATTATTTCAAAATGTAACAAGAAAGATATGAGAATAAAGGTATAAATTCAAGTCAAACAGTGATAAAAAATTATCCAATTTCTTTTGAATGCAACTACATGTTGTCCTTATGCCAAATTGAATATTGTGAATGGATTGCTTCATATAATATGTTGCTGTGGTTGTTAATGAAGGGTATGAGTGATTACTTGATTTAATTGACACCAAATTAATGCACATTTGATGAGGTGATGTTTAAATTATATTTTCATACCTGCCTGATAATCTCAAAATTTTCAATGTAGTTAAAATTTCTTAAGTTATAGGAAGATTTCTATGTTTACATCTAAGAAAGTTTGGAACCCTATTTACACATTTCTATATGCATACCACCTTAAATCATATTTACATATTTCTATATCACATATTATTTCAAATGATTATTGATTTATGAAAAATGAAGTTTCCACACCCCTTTAAAAGGATTTCTTTTCCTTTTTAGTGGGATATTATAACTTCCCTCATCAGTAATCTGAAGTGTACATTCTCATGGAGCCATTTGCTTGTTTTCTTTTCATTGATGAGGCTACCATTTCATTCTCAAGCATGTAGATGTAGGTCAATGAACTATGAACATGAATAAGTTTATTATTTTTTACCATTTTATTTATTAATTTAGTCATTTTTACATATATTCTCCCTTAATGTGTACTCATAAAATTCTGAGAGTGTTTTTACATTGGAGTAATGTCCTACTTGGAGTCATTGGTTGCAATGTAATGAAGACTTCTTGTATAAAATTGTATTTTCATAATAAAACTTGTTGAAGTATATGTTTGGGAACTATGATCAATATATCTTCAGAAAACTTCTTATAAGCAAAAGGTTCATACCTCCACTTTTCATCTAGTGGTTCCCACCTTTTGTAAGTTATATGGCCTCCACCTCATAAAGTCACGATGATAGGGATCCAGTTTAATCCATTTTGGGTTTATTTTGTGTTTCTATCTGGGTGAACCTCGTTTTTCCACTTTTGGATTTGGAAAAAAATTTGAATGTCCCGGATTTATCTAACAAATTAGGTGATATCCTATGAAAATATTAGATAGTCCGGTGATATTTAAAAGATATTAGAGTCGAGGTTTGAGTTCTTTGAAATTTTAATTTTTTTGACTTCTCTTTGTCGGATAGTGCGAATATCCCATGTTAATTTACATCGAGTAACAGCTCGAATGCCCTTGATTAACCGTCGTAGCAACCTGTTTAGGAAAACGTGCACATCCATAGGAAAGTAATGAACTCAAAGGGTAGTGGTCTTTTGGGTCCGATGAAATGCAAACTGGTTTGTTTGGGTTAATTTCATTTGTTGGTTGATTTTATGTGTTTGGAATTGGTTTTATGAGTTTTAGCTTTAAGTGCAGTTGTTTGATTTGTTCTTTTTTTATTTGGTTTGGTTTCGGTTTGGTTATAATTTGTTTTGTTTTGATTGGTTCAAGTTGTTTTGATTTCAGTTTTGATGAGTTTAAAGTGTTTTAAACGTTGTGGAATTTGGCTTGATTGATATGATTTTTAGGTTCCAGATTTAGTTAACAATCTGATTTTTCTGTTTTTAGGTTGATTTTGATGTATTTTGAGTGTTGAAGATGCTGTTGTTTAGTTCCCTCTGGAATTATTTAATCTTTGCTTGGTTGAAGGTTTGATTGAATGGGATTAAGTGGCTTTTAAAATGAATTTTCCAAATTATTTCAATCTGATTTTTTATGTGCTTTTGGATTGATTAAAGTCTGATTTTTGATTTAAGATTGATTTTTGATATCTTATTTGTTGTGGTTCGGTTTCTTTTATTGAATTGAGATGTTTTGTGTTAAGTTTGAGATTTGTATTAATTCTGATTTTCAGATTTGTTTATGTTTTTTTTTATTATGTCCTTTTTTGGTTTGGAGGTTTGCATCACATCTGGTCCTTGTAGGCTACCATTCGATGCCCGACTTCATACATTCCAAATCGACATTGAAGATTATTTCATTCATGATAATGAGAAGTACAATGATGTAGAAAGATAGACATTCCTTACCCCCAACATAGGCTCTTCACCAATTTAGGAAAATTTCGGCATTATGACGGCATGTCGGTCATTTCCAACTTAGTGAAGTTTTACCAATCCAAAATAGCCAACTTTTACTTAGCCATATTGAGGAAAGGATCGCTAGCTACGGGACCATACCCGTGTCACCGTCCGGATCGACATTCCAGGAGCGTGCCTAGGGGAGTCATCCAAGGTTGGAGTACCCGTGGAGGGGTGAAGCTCATTAATTTAATTTGGCTTTCCTATTCTGATTTTTGTTTTTATTTGTCAAAGGCCGTTTAGGCCGGTTTGAGTTCCATCGGCGTTCAAAGCTGGTCTTCAATTTTTCTTGGGTCGGGTGGACCCTTTCTTGGAGGCAAAACCGGACCCATGAAAGGGCTATGGAGCTTGCTTTTTTGCTCGCTATCTTGGGAGCAAAACTGGACCCGTGAAAAGGCCATTGGAGCTTGCTTTTTTCTTGATATCTTGGGAGCAAAACCGGACCTGTGAAAGGGCTATTGGAGCTCGCTTCTTTCTTGCTATCTTGGGAGCAAAACCGGACCCGTGAAAGGGCCATGGAGCTTGCTCCTTTCTTGCTATCTGGGGAGCAAAACCGGACTTGTAAAAGGGCCATGGAGCTTGCTTCTTTCTTGCTATCTTGGAGGCAAAACCGCAAAACTGGACCCGTGAAAGGGCCATAGAGCTTGCTTCTTTCTTGCTATCTTGGAGGCAAAACTGGACCCGTGAAAGGGCCATGGAGCTTGCTTCTTTGTTTGTCAGCTCGAGCCACAAAGGGGCTGCTGCACCTTCTTTTCTTTTTGCAAAGGCTGCAAGTGGGCTGTCAAGGGGGGGTTTTTTCGAGAGCAAGCTGGACCCGTGGAAGGGTCATTTGGTTGAGCCACAAGGGGGCTAGGATTTGGCCACAAAGGGGCTGGCAATGACCTGTTTAGAGGGTCTTTAGGTGGGCCGACCAGGACCTGATTTGGGGTCTGAACATGGACTGAACAGGGACCTGTTTAGGGGTTCAAATAGGGGGCTGGACAGGTTGTCTGAGGAGGGCCAGAGTAGACCTGCGCAGGGGCCTGCTTGAAGGGCCAAAAGGTGACTATATGAGGGGTCACAATGAGGGGCAGAATATGGTCTAGTGTAGGGACCTGATAGGGAAGCCGAATGGGGCTGGAAACAGCCTTGCTTTAGGACTTGTTTGACAGGGGTTTCGGGTGGACTGAACATGGGCCGAACAGAGGGGCTTTTGACCTGCTTAAGGGGGTGTGCAAAGGGCTGAACAGGGCCTGTTTAGAGGGATCTCAGTTGGCCGAAATGAAGTTGGCAGGGATCTTTGTTTGGGCCATAGGTTACCAATGTCGATGAAGGCCGGTTTAGGCCATGAGAGAGGTTGAGAAGAGAAATTTGGAAGAGGTGGGAGAGGTGTCCATAAGGACTACATAGCTATATATGTGCTTTTACCCACCTATTTTTTGATGTCGGATGAAATGAGGGGGAAGGAGATAGCCGAGGGATACCCCTCCACCAAGAGGAAGTGGCGCCAAGAGGGTCTCCTCCCCTTCTTCTTCTTCTCTTCTTCTTTTCTTCTTCTTTCTCCTTTGGCTGCTGGCAGGTGCTGGAAAGCAGGTGCGCACAGGAGGGGCAGCAGCTCTTTTCTTTTCTTCTTCTTCTCTTGGCTGCTGGCAGGTGCTTGAGTAGGTGCAGACGTACGGCAGCAGGCAGAGGGGCAGCCTGTCGGCGTCATCAGCTGCTTTTTCTTGGTGTTGGGCGCCCTCTCTTTTATAGGAATAGGGGGGAGATGAAGGGACAGCTGTGGTGTACGTGAGATGGTTGTTGGCTTGTCCTAGGTGGTCAATTGGTTTTAATTTCTTGAATTTCTCCTAGGCCATTCAATATTTGACTTGACCTTTGAGTTCTCCCATGGCATTAAGTGTTGAGCTGTCCCTTGACCTTCCCCACACCATAAATGAGTCAAAGCTGAGGTGTCAGCTGAGGTGGACTGGGCAGTGGGGGCTGCTGACTGGGCTGGATGAGCTGGCCTGCTGACGTGACCTGAATTGGGCCTGTTTTCAATGGCCATGGCCCACATCTTCTCCTTCATGGGCTGTGCGCAGGTGGGCTTCAAGGAGGGCTGAGAAAAGAATTTTTAAATAAGAAAATGGGCTAAGCCAGCTGGAAAAGACGTCAATGAGGCATCCTATGGTTTGATTAGGCCTAAATGGGAGCTTGTCCAATTGAGAATTGGCCCAATGGGGGGGGTCGATCTAGCTGAAAATTGGCCTAGACCTTCTGAACCTTTTCTTTGTATGATATCCCCTTTATTTTTTTTTTACAAAAATTGATGCCAACACTATCCTTAGAAGGACTTGTTTGTAAATATTTGCGTTTATTTTTGAATCATTTTCTTTAAATTTGTATCCTTAGATGACAAATGTAAATAGTGTTTCAAGGGTCCTGTTTTAAAATGGTTGGTTTTCTATTTAAGAGGTCATTACGTTGGAATGAGAAGCAACAAGGAATATTTTTTAGGAAGGAAGGTTCATGCATAGGGGCTTGCCTTGTTACCCCTTCATTCAATCTGATGGGAGGCTCCCCTCCTCGTCTTCAGCACTGACCGGCTCTGTTTCTCTGACAAGAGGTTGGTTCTAACATCTCCCTCTCTTTTCTTCAGTCGGCCTCCATGCCCTTCCTTTCACCTTCTCCTCTCAACTACAAGCTTCTGGATCAACAACAACTTTTGACTTTGTTGTCGACTCCTCCTTAGCTACTTAGCACCTAAATGCATGGATCCGGCATCCTTGGCTCTATCTCTATAACTACACGGCACAACCCACACTTGGACAACTTTCGGTGACCTCTGTATAGGTGCTCCACTTTTATGGTTGACTTCCCTCAATGACCCACCCTTGCGACCACTCCATTTGTCAGCCTCACACCCATCTCGCGGAGATCCCCCACCACTACCTACATCTTCCCTGCAACCTCGTCCCAGCTCTCTCCCATCCTCTGGACAACGAAGATGGAGGTGAAGGGGGAGAAGAAGCAAGAAGACAATGTTGAAGGAGGAGATTGTGGCATCGAAGGCCCCTGCTGGGCTCTTTGGCTTCTTTGGGCCTTATCAGCCATGGAAGGGCTCGACCACGCAACACTGGCAACATTTGCTCTCCCTCTTTCATCACTTGCTAGTCAGGATGAGGACGACAAAGGAGTCCTCCCCCCCTTTGTCAGCCCCTCCTGGCCCCCTTCGGTTGTGCGCGACAACGCAATGGCGGGGGGAGGCCTTGGCAGTGCTGCGAAGTCCCTCCTCCTCCACCCCATTCGTCAGCCCCACACCCAACCCATGCGCGAGGAGGTGGCCAGCCGATTTGGCATCATTTGTTTCAATGCTATGCTTGCCACCTCTGCGAAGGTTCTATGCCCCCAATGCTCTGCTTTCCTATCGTCTAGACGGGTGAAGGTGATGCCGAAGAAGATTGAGCAGGTTGGATGAAGTGGAGATTGAATACATGAGTTTTATATAATTGTAAGATTTAACTAAAGTTGAAAGAAATTTTTTTTTCATAACTATAAGACTTGATGATGCGGGACATAAAAGTAGGGACCATCTTAAGGCATCAAATCAACTGAATCTGATCAAACTGTGTGGGTCCCACTGTGAACCAATGATGGATGATGTGCCACCAAACAAGTTTGATCAAATGACATAAGTCCCACTATTGTGATCAAACCGACATTGTTCCGTGGACCACTGTGCAACGTCGAGTTGAACCAATTGACGTAAAATAAAGTTGTAGATGTCTAATCAATGTTTGATAAGATTGATGTTGTATAACTCTAATTGTTTGTTGAATCAAATTGAACTGAATTGATTTGAATAAGCCGAACAAATCCTACTGAATCCAACTATATCGATATAATTGAATTGACAACTTGTCGAACAGATCAAAATCGGACCCGATTTGATTAAATGTCATGTTGAAGTCATGTCGCTTGTTCTTCATAAAACAAATCCTCAAATTAAGGTTGCAAATGGGTCAGATTCGGTATCGAAATTAGCAGATTTTGATTTAGATAAGAATTTAGTGTTTCCGATTCCGATAATTCAATATCGGAATTGGAAAAAAACGAAATCAGAATTAGTCATTTTGAATATTTCGATATGGATTCCGATAACCTGTGAACCTAGCAAAACAATAATTTTTAACTCTAAATAACTTGACACAAATAACATATATCTAATAAAAAATAAAAAACATCACTTCTCAATAATCTCCAACTTCAATACACTAAGATATGATTACATCATATCAAGGTTTGAAGATCTTTAACTATAAAATATTCTTTCAACTCTAAAACTCACAAATACAGTATCATAGAACATAACATTCATACATAATATACAAATCCCACTAAGTTAAGTTCATCTGTGAAGAAAATCTTCAAACATTTCTCTCAGAGTTGAGGAGCATTCTCTACTATCTGCATACAGGTGCTACCAAAAACAGGTAAAATGATTAGTGTACCCATATTTTAAGAAACAAAACAATAATAATAATATTATTATTATTCCAACTCCATAGTGTAGCATGTTCTATTTTGAGGTGTCCTTAGCTTCATATAACATAATAATTGGAATGTGACATTACTAATTCTTTAGATTAATTTCTCTATATCATTTAATAGAAAAAATACACCAATACATAGTGAGTTTGGTACATAATTTTAATAGAAAAAAAGAATTCTACATAGTCAAATAAATGGCTAAACCTGAATAGAATGAAGCATCTTCAGCAAGGGTAATTTTGCAGACATGAGTTAGATACGAGGGTTAAGAGTCTCACACGCTGGTTTGAAGATCCAATTGTTTAACCAGACCTGCTTGAGTAAAAAATACCAAAAGAAGTACATGTTCAAAGAAAAACATAAATCTGAAACATAAATCAGAAATGCAAAGATCTGAAAATTCTGATATTCAGCAAAATCTGAATCCTTCAAAATTCATTCATCTCATCGGAACAATAAAAGTCAGAATCTGAAAATTTGGGTGAAGTCTGAGAATCGGACAGTCCAAAAGAGATTAAAATCTGAGAATTCCGAAAGTTGCGGCAACATGAATTTTATGCAAATCAGAACATTTGAGGACTCGAAAATAGTCAAAACTGTAAAAATCAGGAAATCATTTTAATAAGAAATCAATGAATCAGAAAAGTTCAGAAAATTTGGATATACCAAAATTCAAAAGTTCCCTGAACTTCAAAATCAGGGAGAACCGAAGTCGACCTAATCCGGGTAATTCAAAATCTGGCAAAGTTTGAAAATTGATGAATTAGTGTAGATATTGTTTTTTGATATTCAAACAGGGCTGAAATATAAAGTTTGGGTCCACAGCCATCAAATCTCAAAATACCAAATGCCAAAATTCGAAACTGAATTCCAGTCTTCAAATCTGAAAATTGGAATCTCAAATCTGAAAATTTGAACATTTACCAAAAACCTTGACAATGTCAATCAGGTTTTAAGAGGGTCTAATGTGTAAAAAATATGCCAATATATTTTACCAGAATTCTTGACAAAGCAAGCACATGACAAATACTAAATTGATGTTTGTCTGAATATGACATTTACTTTCAAACTGAACAATCTCTAAGATAGCAGCAGCAGCATCTCAACCTGCAAAATAACAAAAAGACAGCCAATTAGTTGCTTGATTATAGTTGTATGCTGAGTTAGCATTGCTAACTCTCTTTCACCCCATCTAATTCTGCAATATAAGAGACCATACCAATAGATGATAAGTTCCAATCTTTATCAACAAAATGACAAGTTGATGACATATAAGAGACCATACCAATAGATGTCCAAAGATCAGCAGTAATAGTAACATGAGATGAGGTCTCTTTAAGCATGTCATAAACTATTTGTTTCTCCTCATATAATTTTAGGTAATTAGTCTTTACTGTTGTTCTACTCATAGTTTTGAATTGTGGTCGTAAAGAACAACAAAATGAACGAAAGAATATATGCTTAACAAAAGAGAATGGAACTTCATGCACAATAATCATTTTTGCCAATTCTTCCCGACTATTATCTTTGGTGAACTGAAAACATTACAAGGATTTGTCCAATCATTGCTGCTCTCACTTGTTCTTAACACTAATTGTCCAATAGAAGGAGCCTTGGTATCACTTCTCTTGTACTTAAAATAATGAGTTAAATGAGATTTTAAATGTGTAGTCCCTTGTTTGTTATCTCCTGATAATTGTTTTTAATGAAATCGACACTTAGCAATAAATTTGCCATTTTCACCTTGAACTCTATCAAAATCATTCTAAACAGTAGATCTTAACTTTTTTTTTTTTTGCATGTTCAAGTGGTTGAGATGAAATTTGTGTATGAGATGACTCTTGCAAGTTACTCTTAACTCCTATATCAATATTTTCAGATGGTTTGAAAAGATACATGTATAATTTCATATTGAAATTTATAAGCATGACAACCAATAAAAGATAAGAAAGTTATCTTTCATTTTGGGTCATAGAAATTGTGTTCTTTACTTTTCAAACAGTCACTTTTTGTGATACTCCAATAATATCTACATTTTTAAAATCATCATCACCATTACGTATTTAAAAAAGATGAGAAATAATTAAGTACAGTAACCATATGCTTAGTGTTAATCTTCAACCATCATCACCAAATAGGCTCGTAACAAGTTGAATAAACTAAATACAAACTAACCATGTGCTGATTAACTTAGGGCGTGTTTGATTAGGCTTGATGAACATCTAAAGTCTGATTCGGTAAGACATCAGACATTTTAGGTTGTTTGGTAAAATCAATTATTTAACTTCTAATTTGATGTCTAAACTCTGAAAACCGTCTGAACGATTCAGATATTCTCTTTAGCTTTTTTCGATTCAGACGACACGACCTAGGGCGAAACTTGACGGGCCGACGGCGCTCGCGGTGACATGAGCGACCTCCGCGCCTGAAGCATCCGGATTCCGGTGGCGACTGGAGAATCTCGTGGCGGAGGCGACTAGAGCTCGTGGTGGAGGCTTCCGCTGTGGAGGCGAGTGGAGCATCTCGCGGCGGAGGCCTCTGGGCGGAGGCGACTGGAGCTCGCGGTGGAGGCTTCCGCTGCGGAGGCGAGTGGAGCATCTCGCGGCGGACGCTTTTGGGCCGCTGTGGAGGCGATTGGAGCATCTCGCATAGGTCTTCTTCGCCTTGGTCTTCTTCTCGAAGAAGATGGTGCAGGCGCAAAGCGGCGGGTAGACGGCAGCTCCTGCGGGCTGCGTTGGCGGCGACCGCGATGGGGCGACGGAGAAGAGAGAGAGATGGAAGGGGGCGACGCGCGAGGACGCGCTCGCTGTGGGGGGGGGGAATGAGGCGGTTCACGCAGATGTGAAATTCTGATTTGTCTTTTTTTGTTAGTGTTCCGGTTCTTTTAATTTCCACTTGAGTTAGTTAAATTTAAAAATTATGTATTTTATTTTGTTTATCTTGCATGTTATTTTTTAATTTTTTCTAGAGTAAAATATGTATTTTATTTTATTTATCTTGTAAGTTATGTTATTTTATGTTTATTTAAAAAAAATTAAGAGGATAATTTAGATTCTTATCAGACAACTTAATTCACTTATATCTTAATTAAAATCATCACTTTTTTATCACTTGTTAAGAGATTAGACGTGGAATTAAGAGTTAAGATTTTCAGATTAAGTCTAATCAAACGTCACCTTACTTTTCATTTAAATGTCTATTTAAGTAGTTCGAAAGAATATAGGCCACTGGATTGCTAAAAATAGTAAAGTTGTCTACTTTTCCGAGTCTCTGTGAATCTTGAAGTCTACATTGGTACACTTTAATGTTGATGATTGGTTAACCGAAGACACGACAAAACAGGAAGTACACTAAATGTTGGGACAAGAAGTGTGCACCAATATTTGAATGTAACTTACTGCTGAAGTTGAAATTTACATTTTCAACATTGCAATATATGACAGGGACTTCAAGGGCTGCAAATAAAATGAGACAAATAATTGTCTCGACATGTTTATAAGTAGGTTCTTGATCCCCTCCATCATTGTTATATAATGAGGTAAACTGATTGGTTACTACGACATTAGATTGGATTACGAAGAAACTTAATTTAACATCTTTGGGTTGCTTGTGCAGTTTATGCCCCCTTCAGTGTCCAACATTCTCCCCTCCCTCAATCGCTCCAGCCACTTGACAGTTGAAATGAGAATTGTGAAAGTAACAAATTTCTTCTTCCGGTTGGTTCCTAAACACACCATTACCTTCCGATGGTCTTGGAGCCACTCTTGGTCTTGGCGCAGGTGTAGGGGAACAAGGAAGATTGGAAGAAGAAGACCGCTCTGTCACAGCGATTGTGAGCCTGCGACTTCATACCTGCCGAGTGGTTCCACTAGTCTGCTTCTAATCTCGTCGCAATTATAGCCTCTGGGGAAAGAGGAGAGGTAAGACCTGCACAGCAGCCACTGGCACTGGGAAAGAGGTGAGGGGAAAGACTGTAGCTCTAGGTCCTGGCATTCGCGCTGCGATGGGCTCCACAGTCTCTTCATCTTCTCCTAGCATAGCTTCTAGATGTTGGCCACTGGGATTGGGAACGAGGAAGAGCTAAAGCCTATTACCACACTGAAGAGCTGTAGAAATCCAATCCACCTTTTGCCGCTCGCGACTACCTAGTGCCCGTTGCCTGTCAAAGTATCGAGAAAGAGAACTAGGGCAAGGATGTGGAGAGTCGGGAAAGAGGCATCCGTATGGGGGGATATGGGTTGCGGCGGCGACTAGATAAGCGGGCTTACTGTTAGGGCTACAAGTCCGGCCGTTTGATATAACAATTGAACGGTTTAGATTTATTTTTTAAAATATTTATCGATATCAATATTTATCGAAACCAATATCAAGTGATTCCAATTCTAATTCCAATAACTTACTAGAAATCTAATTTCGATTTTGATAACTTATTGAAAATATTATTGAACCTCTATTTAGGAATAAATTAATCGAAATCGGGTCGAATTATCGGAATATCTGATATCGTTTGCAGCCTACCGTAAATCAACTCAACTTTGCACGTCTTTTCATAATGCAAGTTAGACGATTGTGTTTAACTTAAATAACTCAAAGTTGTCCATTGACGTGTCACACCGTCCTGCTATTCTTTCGGTGTTTGGAGGTTTTGACACAAATAAATCATATATATCTCACTTAAGAAAATCAGTAGGGGGTGCTTTCGGTGCCTTGATCAACTAAAATTGTGGTGTATATGGTAGATCATGGAGCTATAATAACCCTAGGGTTCTCATGAAGGTCGTGAGCACGGTAATTTTTATCTTGTTTCACTGTAATAATTGCATTGTCGTGGTGCTTTTCCACGGGAATGTCCCAAGGTGCCAAAAGGGGAGGATTGCGGGGGCTAGGTAGGCTCTGTATGTATCGAGGAAGCCCTATAGGGTGGTCGGTTGGCCTCATCGGCAGCGAGAACCGTGGAGGCAAGATTGATTGGTGCTAGATGAATAAGAGGACAAAAAGGAAGGGGGGGTGTCGCTGGGGTTTGCCGGACCTACTCAAGTAGGAGGAGGGTCAAGGAGGCCCAACACAGGTGGTTGCATGTGTAGTGGCTATGAACGGAGGTGGGAGGTGTTGGGAGGTGGCAACGAGGCCCAACACCACCACAGGGAGTCGCATAGGGATGCCTGAGGGGTGGGATGGTGTCGTGGGTGTGTTGGGGGCTTGAGAAGATCATTAGGGATGCTCAAACATAGGGGTGCAGGTCTCTTGGGGTGCTGTGGGGGTGTACCAAAAGCTCAAACAAAGGATTTTAGCGAGGGTTGGTACCTTGTGTAGGGGAGCATAGAGGTGAGTGGGGTATGGGCTAGGGGTGTTGCATTTATGGAACCAGGATAAAAAGGGAGAAGATGAAGAAGCAGACAGAGGAAGAAGAACTGATGAGGACGAAGAAGACCGAAGGAGAAGGCATAAGGGTGAAGTCAACTTTTCTTTCTTTAAAATAGGTCATATATGCATACAAGGGGTGGGAGTCTTTTTATATACTCTAACTTACTAAATTTAAAGAAAAAACCTAAGAAATGTCCCACAAGTACTTGTGTATACCTCTAACTAGTCCTAATTGCCATATATATTCAATAAATAATATCTTATGTTGACTAATTGTTTCCAATCCATAAGGAGTGGTCTGACAATGTTGTCAATCCATGCGATCTGGATTGAAGTGGATTCAAGGTCATTTGTCCTCACCAATCCTCCTTGTTAGGAGGAACGCAACCCTGTTGAGTAGGGCGCGGTCATTCTCGTAGCACTCCAAATGATTTTGGATTTAGATGCTAAAGCTTTGTATGCATCACCCAAGTGTTCTTGATGGATGATTGACCCTTCCAGTGGACTAGATAGTGTTGGTAAGCTCCCGATCGTATTGTCACTATTTACTCATCCATTATACATTTAACCTACTCGTACTGCGGTAGTGAAATGGCTGGAGGTGGACACTTAGGTGTAGAGTTTCTCGAAGGAGGGAGAAGTGGCTAAAAAAGCTCCTTGGGTTTCATTGTCAGATCTCGATAAGTTACTAGATTAGAGACATTGAATGTTAAGCTAATCCTGTAGTGAGGCGGTAGGTCCACAATGTACACATTGGTCCCAATCTACTCAACCACTCTGAAAAGATACTCCTCGGGCCTAAAGCTTCTTGATGGCCTTCATAGGGAGATATTCAGATATGACTGATCATGACAATTACCTACCTAAAATTTCTAGATCTATTAGTGCAAATTGGTATGTTGCTTATAGTGCTCATTGTTGTCCTCAATCTAACTCCTAATACGATCGTGTAGACTTTTAATATGCTTAGCTAAGTAGTAGGTTGACACATTGACAAAAAGGGGTAGAGGTGTAGGATCTACAAGGCACCTAAGTATAAGGCTAGTAACTATCTCAAATGGGCTTCAGCCAGTTGTCCTATTAACAAGTCATTGTTGGCAAACTTTGTAAGAGGAAGGACAAGATCCCAAGTGCGAACATGGTTGCCTATAAGGTAGTGTAGGAGATCACCCAAACACTAATTGACGACCTCAGTTTGTTCGTCAGTCTGGGTGTGATAGGTAGTAGAAAAGTTTAGTTTCATTTCTAGAAGATGTCATAAGGTACACTCTAAAAATAGTTGATGAAACGAACATCATGATATGAGACAATTGATTTTGGCAACCTATGCAATTGTACTATCTCTAAAAAAGAAGAGTTAGGCTATCATAGAAGCATCGGATGCTTGGAATGTGGAATAAATTGTGCATTCTTGGAAAACCAATCCACTATCTCTAAAATGGAGTCATGACAACATAGGGTGTGTGACAAACCTAAGACAAAATCTATACTTACCAAGGAGAATTTGGGGTAGAGGAGCATGGAGACTGGTGTTCTGTCTTCTTTGCTTGGCTATGATACACATGCGGCATTGGGCGACAATGCGCACAATATTGTGCTTCAAGCTTGGCCAATAAAACCGGTTCCACTAGCTTTATCATCTTGTTTCGACCAAAGTGGCCCGCAAGACCATGCATGTGTAATTCTCATACCAATAAATCATGGATAGAGTTTCGTGGGATATAGAGTTAAGAACCTTGAAAGAGGTAGTTGTTTTGCAATGGGTATTCACTATACTCACTAGGTAGTCCCGACTGGAGAGTGAATAAAATAGAGCTAAAATTAGAGCAATCATGATATTTGTCTAGAATCCACTCAAACCCAACAACTTTAGCTCCTATGACCAAGAGTAAGGATACTCAGCAACTCAAGGCATCTATCAACGCGGTTCTCCACTCTAGCCCAATGCTTTAAGACAAAAGTGAATGATTGTAATACTCTACCCGTTGATTGTGTCATGGGTTAAACTTCTTCTAAGTATACAAATATCGTAGAGCCTTGTGATTAGAGTAGAGTACCAACTCTTAGGAGAGCAGATAACAGTGTCCATGCCGTAATGCTTACACAACTCTGTAAAACTCATTGTCATGTGTGGAGTACTCGAATTTTGCATCATATAGTTTTTTTTTGAATTAAGCCACATTGTGACCTTCCAGTGACATGACTCCACCTATTCCAACTCCTAAGGTATCACAGGTAAGCTTAAGCATCTAAAAAATAAAAAAATCTGATAATAGAATCACAAGTGATTGGGTCATCATCTCCTTCAAGTTGATAAAAGTTGTAGTTGCGTCCTTAGTCTATGTAAGTGTACCTTTTCGAAAATAATTAGTGATAGAGGTAGTAACAGTACTAAGCCCTTTGATGAATCTATGATAATAAGTGGATAGCCCATGAAAACTATGGACATTCTAGGGCTCGGACCACTCAATAATAGCCTTAACTTTGTCAAGGTCAGTAGAGGCACCTTCAACAAACACAATGAACCCTAAGAAAGTAACATAGGGAGTTATGGAAGTGCATTGCTTAAGGTTCCCAAAGAACTACTAATGGGGACATTGGCCCAAATCGGTTTGGGAAATTTTACCGGCGTCAAAGAAAGAGGGGTTTACAATAATTTCTTTATTTTTTTTTCGTCATTTCCTATTGGGGCCACCATTGTTTTCAATTTGGGCCCAGTTTTCTGCTTTACATATTGAGTCTATTGGGCTATTTGGTAAAACCTCCTTATAAGCCCATTACGTAGGATTTAATTTGACCAATTTCTGTTGAACAGGCGCAAGTGGGCCTCCTGTAGCACATTGGCGCCGCGGGCCCATTACGCTCTGACCTTTTCATTTTTCTTTTACTTTTCACCATGTATTGCTCCTTAAAAAGGAGACGGAGGGCCTTGTCCGCGATGATGATGAAAGAGAAACACCTTTTTTCTTCAGCGCATACTCTCTCTTGTTCGTAGGTTACGTTCTTCTGGAGCTTCTCCTTCCGTCATTTAGATCCTGCTAGCGCCCTTACTTTACTGCCTTCCATTAGCTAGTAGTTTTTCCTCTCTACTTCCAGTAGTACTTTAGCGGATCTCTTCCATTTTGCGGCTTCTCTTCGGTGGTTTCCTGGGGCGTACGCAGGCAGTCTTCAACTGCGACAGCTATACCGGCTCCTTCTTCTGGTTCCATGGCTGCGGCTTCTTCTTAAGGCGGATCTGCATTCTGCTGCGTTTCAACCACGCGTTGGTCTACCAGCAGAGGATGTCCCTCACAGTTTCATCAGTCCAGCTAAGTATTACGCCTTGTTTACAGTGGGGTTCTATCTGATCAGAAACGCATGAAGTTAGTAGGTACTTCCAGTTCTACTGCACCTCCCATCACGACCTCATATGTCGCTGATGTTCTGCAAATAGAACTGGTCCTGGTCGTGCTCCTTTGTTTTGGTTCTCCCGATTCCTTCTAGATCTGTGAGCGTCCGCTGAGTGGCTTAGCCCTAGCTGGAGATGTATCCAGAACTAGTCCATCAGATGGTTTGATGCGTTCAGCTTCTTTGGGATCTCACGCACCTTTGAGATTTGATTCGTTTATGGACAGTGATGACTAGTTCGCTTAGAATGATGATGTCATTAAAGCTAAAGAGATGAGATCTCATGATCTATGATCGTTGGAACGTAGTAATGGGAAGATGATGAATGTCACTTTGGAGATCTAAACATGATCTACTCACGGATTGATAGCTACTGAGTCTGCACGTCTCACTGGTCCAGTCCAATGAATGGTTTCCTCTATTCAATCCGGTCTGAAGATTTGGATTCGAAACTACACTGGTCCTTGTCCAGTGGATAGTTTTTTTCTATTCTCTACGGATCTGAGATTTGAACAGAATACTACACTGGTCCATGTCCAGTGAACAGTTCGTCCTATGCTCCCCTCGGTTTTGACAGTCGAACAGTTTGCTACACTGGTCCATGTCCAGTGAACAGCTCGTCCTCTGCTCCCCTCGGTTTTGACAGTTGAACAGTTTACTACACTGGTCCTCGTCCAGCGGTAGCTATTCACCGGGTCACTGGTCGAGATTGTGCACGACTCTAGCTTCCTCAATCTGAGGGAACAGTTATCAAACCGGTTGAAGTACCGGTGACTCCCCGGAGACGCCTACTCTAATCGGATTTGGCAACTGGAAAGTGCTGGTGACATCTGAAACCCCGGGGTGCGTTCCAAACTAAGCTGGTTTGAGTTTTTGTCGAAGCGCCATTTGTTGAAATTAATCAACGGACCTGCTGCTGAATTGGATCTCTGTTTGCTCGTCAACCTGGTTGAGGTCACGATTTCACTATTGTTTTGTTTGACCTATTACCACCCTGCGAGGTGTGGGTCGTATTTGAATGTGTATAGATTAATTGAATCTGGATGTATAAGAGATCGTGACTGAAACCAGCCGAGCCGACACCCACACTCTGGTGTGGAGGTAACCTCTTCTCATAAATCCTTGTATGTTTACTTGCTTTTTCTATTATATGACTCAAAATGCCATGCTCAAATGTGCAGTTAGGAATCTAGCCCGAAAACAATCAAGTAGTTGGCGTAAATTGTGAGGTTATTTCAAATCCAACTGAAAACTATCAAAAAATCGATTTCGTTAATTAGTTGATGAATTTAGATCTACTGGTTGATTTGAAAGAATTTTCGTTGTTTAAAATCCTGAATATTTTCTAAAATGGATAAAAGTTCGCTGGTCCAATTTCTAGTGCTAACAGAGGGAAGTCAATCTGGAATAACTGACTGTTTTAAGTGAAGATTTACTTGATAATTCTTAAAGAGTGTTTTCCTTTAATGTCCTTCACTCTAGGTCCTTTTAGTTCCGCATCAACTACTCTCGGCGAAGGATGAGACAAACCTACCTAAGATGATCCAAATGGTCCGTACTGGAGTGACTATAGATGATGATGTTGTCAAAATAACAAATTACCCTTTGTACGGTCGAAGAACCTGGTGTCGACTCCGAAAATGAGTTCCGGATCGGCACTTCAAGATAAGAAGGTGAAAGATAGAAGAGGGGGAAAAAGGGGGGAGTGAATTGAAAACACTCGGAAAGCGGTAAAGTGTCCTCACCTCGATCCCACACTCACATTGATTCCCGAACTTTCATCTCACGGCGTCGCTCGAGCACCGGAGATGGTTCGGGTCATGTGGGAGGAGAGTGAGGAGGAGATGAAATTAAAACATGAAAGATGTGGTCGCCAGGAGCCGCGGGCTCCGCTTTATGGGATGTAAATGAAGAGATGAGTTGATTTGACCGTGTACCTTAGCGCGGGAGATCGGGATATGGGTTCAACCTTTTTCTTCCTCGGCCGGCCGATGAAGAAGAGTCTCCAACCGATGCTAGCTTGATAAACCTGTGCAACTAGAACAATAAACCAAGTGAAAAAAAATGATTAGAACTATGGGAAGGGTAGTAACTGTAGAGAGAATATGAGAAAGAAGCAATTGGAATCGAACTCACCGGATTGGGGCGAGTCCTAACCCCTTTTTTATTTTTAATTATGTAAAAATGATGTAAATAAACTAAAAGATGCTTTAAAACAATAAATAAACTGAGTTAAGGGAGTTGAGAAAGCTTATGGAATAGATCGGCTTGAGTTGAAGCCGAGTTGGTTGAAGAAGGCCGGTTCGGGTAGCCTTTGCACCCTTCTGGCGCGACTTTGGTGCAGAGGATGCTACGGACGACCCCGATGACAGAATCGAGTGCCGTTTGTTGGAGTAGACAGAGGACTCAGAGAGGAAGAGTTCCTATGTTGATGATTTCTCCGAAATCCTCCTGTAGAAGTCTGTAAAAATTCTGAAAGTGGGCAGATATAGAAAACAGAACCTAGATGCGCGCCCTCAGTGTAGCAATCGCCACGAACAAACGGCAAGTCGGAATTGAGTGCCGTCAGTTGGAGATGAAAGAGGACGAAGAGATGAACATCTTCTATGTTGAAGACTTTTGCAGAAGAAGTCTCAGATTTTCTGCAGAAGTCGATGAAGTTGGCTGATGCAGAACACCCGGATCGAGCCTTCTCCTTCACCTCGGGATCGATCTCTTGACTTCGGATCGCCTTTGGACGTCGGGACGGCTTTGGAGAAGAGCTTGGACGACCTCTGGACGAACTAGGCACGGGGGATTAACCTTGGATCGTTGAGAATGGCCCTCAATTTATAGGGGAAGGAAGCCGGTGCAAAAAGTGGAAACTGGACCGACCGCGCCCCCGCTTTTCAAAGGGGACGAGGGCGCGCAGGGTGCGCCCTCAAACCAAGGGCGTGCAGGGTGCGCCCCCACTTCGGGGGCGCGGTCTGCGCGCCCCCCTGTTTCAAAGGGAGCGGGGGCGCGTTACGCGTCTCACTGCCAAAAATCGACGAAAACTTCCGGAAATTGCTAAAAATTGACTTGACATACGTAACGCGCCCCCGAACCGGGGGCGCGGTACAAATAATCGAAAATCCTCCGCGGAAACCTTCCAAAAATCCGGTTTAGAAGGTACTAATCGGGGTAATTTGCGATTTAAAGAAACAGGCCCCCGCTTTTCAAAGGAACCGGGGGCGCACAGGGCGTGCCCCCGGTTTGAGGGCGAGCAGGGTGCGCCCCCGGGTTGAGGGCGCGCAGGGCGCGCCCTCCCCTTTCAAGTGGAGTGGGGGCGCGGTACACTCTCTCTCCTGCGCGCGCGTTCCGCGAGCCGTATCTTGCAAACGGGATGTCCGATTCGGCTCCCGTTTGTTGCGTTGGAAAGAGGACCTTAAGCCGCACCTCCTCAAGTCGGTAAATCAGCTGGCATGACTCCCGAGACGTTCGCACGGGGCTTTCTACCGGTTTACCCTCTTGCGAAAAGCCGAAACCCGTGGCGAAGATCCGAAAGAGCACGGTTCCGATCGAGAAATCTCAGGTCGACTCGGGATGACTTAAAATGATGACCGAACAAGTCCGGTACGATCGAAAAACCCGAAGTCATCGAAAAATATGAGATTAACCCGGTAAACGTGAACCGAAACTCGGAAAAGCTGGGAAACCCTAAACTTGACCGAACCGGATGTATGGCCATGGTTCATGAAAATATTCGGCTAGAATCGACTCGGATGACCCGAAAAGACCCGGTGATGATCGGAAAGGCCTAACGCGTGGTCCGGGATAGCCGTGTCAGTACAGATCGAAAGAGCCGTAACGAAAGCCGTCATTGACCGACGCTTACCGAAATGACTTCTCGGAAACCATGAATGTTACGGAACACATGCGGGACTCCCGAGACCTTCAATTATGGACCATTCAAGGTCGGTCATCGAGCAGGCTTCGTGTTTTTACAGTTCACGCGCGGCTCTCACTTGAAGGTTTCGGCATAATTCCGGAAATCATTGGTCCATTCTCAAGTAACAAGGGGCTCCACCAATGTCCTTAGCTCATCTCCACGAGGTAATCCGGATCAGATAACAGTCAAATAATGGATATCGCCTATGGAATAAGAGTCTAGGGCTCCAAATCAAGCCAATTTGGCGTGTCTACACTTGGTTCATCAGTTTTATGAAAGTGCTAGAGATATTCGACAACCTGAACAACATCATAAGCCACTCATATAAGACATCCTTTGTCTAGAAGGCTATCTTCCACTCATTATCGGATTGAATCCATACTTGGTGATAGCCACTCTTCAAGTCAATCTTGAAAAACACGGCGGCTCTCGCTAACCTATCAAGAATGTCGCCAAGCAGGGAATGGGGAACCAACACTTAATACTGATTTGGTTGATGGCATGACTATCGACTCACATCCACCAGGTGTTGTCTTTCTTAGGGGCCAATAGTGCAACAATTGCACATAGTCTTGTACTCTCCCAGATATGACTACGACTAAGGTGCTCGTCAACATCTTGTCTTGGTTATATTAGGTATTTTGCAAGACTTGTTAGGTTTTCGATTGGTTCATAATTTATGTGCCTCCGATTGGTCACCGATGAATCACGGCCTTCATGGTGAGTCATTTGAAAAAAATGGCAACAATTAACATAGGTCGTAGGCCTGTAACATATCCATTTGGTTTTTTCTCTTTTGTTCTAACATCTCCGTTCATTTTAAGTATTTTCATTTTCTAAACCTCAACCAGAATTGATTAAAACGTGCACATCCAACTGGTGATTAAAGTGTGCACGTCCAACACATGGATCAGGGATGGGTTCTAATACTCAACCTGTGCCCATGGATGCAAGTGGTAGTGAAGCTTTAGGTTTCATAGCAAGAGCTCCTCCTACATCTAAGGATGTTGGATGAAAATATGGCATTTTGGTAGATCCACGAAGTCGAGATCTTGTGAGGTGTCAATTTTGTCAGAAGAAGTGTAAAGGTATTTATAGATTGAAACAACACACTGTAGGGTTAAGGACAAATGTGATGACTTGCAAGAAAGGAAACATAGTGGCTAAAAAGGAAAATAAAGCAATGTATGTAACAAGCAAAGCATATAGTAGTTAACATTAATGAGATGGAAGGGAGGGACAACCTCCTTAGATAGGGGCAAGGACAAGAAATGGATACATCTTTACAGGATCAAGTCCGCTCACAAAATGTGGATGATCCCTTATTTCAGTTTCAACCTCCACAGATAAAAGAGCCCATAGACTAACTTTGCACAAGAGTGTCAATGGGCCGGGTTTGGGCTGGCCCAACCCAAGCCCACTTCAGCCCACATATTTGAAACCCAAGCTCAAGCCCATGTATAAGGCCCAACGGGCTTGAGTTGTATAAATGGGCTTTAGCCCTCCAAAGTCCGCCATAGCCCATTGGCCCATAGTCCGCCATAAATGGGCTTTAGCCCAATAGTATGAAATTGGAAATTCTATTAAAGTCGAAAAATTGATAAAATTTATAAATTTTATAATAGTGCAAAATATAGAATCTATAAAACAAAAATTAGAAAAAAAATAAAATCTATAAATCTGGGAATCGTTGTATGCTGTAATATGAGAAATAAAAAAAATGATGAAATATGGGGTAACAGCTAAAATGTGAAAAAATGAAAAAAAAACACAAGCTGACTAGTTTGATCTAATGCTCATCATGTTTGTACAAAAATACTATTTCAATGGTCCTTCTACGGTCTACACAGTTGCATTCTGGTGATCTATGTGAAGAATACGTTAAGGTTTGATTTATACGCAACAATCCAAAAAATATGATCTTCCTTGCCCGCCAAGAGAGTTGCACACTGGCTGGTTGGATAGCAGGCTAGAGCAGGTGATCATCTAGTGCTCTCGCCCTTGAGAGGAAGAAATGACAGATGCTTAAACGACATCGTTGAAAGCCTTGCAAAAGGTTTAATCGGCCATAGCACAATTACACGCGACGGATCGGCGAAGAAAATTAGCAAATTTTGGGGAAATCAAGCACATGGAACCGGTGGCGGCCCTCACCCCCCCTCTGTACATACAGGAAATCAGAGCCGGCAGGGATGCCCCTATTCTCTAATACCTCACTATTCCCCCCTTTGCACATGCAGCAAGATAGAGCAGGCTAAGACGGCAGCCTATAAATGTCGCACCAAACAAAATGGGGGCAATGCCCTCACACGGGAAAACATAAGAACAAAGGGAGGGGGCCAAAATCTTGAACAAAGACCTAAATAAAGGGAGCATCACTCGTTGCCGGCACCGCCTGCGAGTTGTGTTGCCGTCACTTGGAAGTGGGGGAGGAAGCTGGCGAATGGGAGGGAGGTTGGACAGTTGAGGACGGCCGATGGAGCTCCCTCCGTAGCTCCAATCGCAACTCCACTCCGACTGTGCTTGTGAAGGGCGGATTGAGGCATATGCTCCCAACCTCCGTAGGATGGAAGAGCCGAAGAGTGCAGTTGCAGCCAACAAATAGGGATCACCAAGCCCGCCCAGCAGCGAAGCGGACATGCTCTTCTTCGCTCGGCCCACCAAAAGAACGTTTTATCGGGCTTATGATCAGCCCATGATGGGCTTTTTGGCGGGTTGTCGGGCCAGCCCGGCCCGCTTGACAGTCCTAACTTTGCACACTTAACCCTGAGGAGTCTAAAGAAAAAGCAGTAAATGATAAAAATCATTTGAAAGAGGAAAAAAAGCGATATATTCAATGACTCTAGCTAGATGTACAAGGTGGGCATTTCTTTCAACACCATCTGTCTTAATTACTTTCAGACAATGTTAGTAGTAATTGGTCAATTTGGTCATGGTTTGAAAGGACTCAATTATCATGAAATTAGAGAGATTATGTTGTCCAAAGAGATTAAGATGACTCATTAGTTGGTGGAGAAAGAAAAAAGAAGTTGGGTCATATTTGGGTGCAATATTATGTTCGATGCTTTGAGAGATCAAAGGGGTAGAATACTTTTTAATGACTACTTCAACAGGGACAACATTTTAAAGATCAATTGATACTTCCTCAGAGGTTAAAGATGTTAGGTTGTTAGTAGGTCTTCTGGACAAGGTTGTGGAAAAGGTTGGTGCATCAAATGTGCTTCAGGTTGTTAAAGACAATGATGCCAGCCATGGGGCAGTAGGACGCATTTTGATGTCTACACAGCATCATTTATTCTAGACACCTTATATTGTCGATTGCATTAATTTGATGTTAGAAGATATTTTCAAGTTGTCACCAATTAAATCTACAATTTAGCATGCAAAGTATGTGACAACATTCATTTATATACATACCAAGAATCCGGCAATAATGAGAAAGTATTCAAATGATAGGAATCTTGTTTGGGTAGCTGTAATCAAATTTATAATGAACTATCTTAGCTTGGACAACTTGCATACATGCAAGGCATGTTGTAGGATTGGACAAGTAATAGCAACCAGTGGAAGAAGAAACTTAGGAGAAAGAAGTTCTGTGAATTCTTATGAGGACCTTATGGAAGGGAATATGTTATGCATTAAAAATATTTAAGCCTTTAGTTTTTATATTGCAGTTATCTGATGGTGAGAAGCCAACAATGAGATATATTTATGAAGCCATAGATCATTCCAAGGAAAAAATTAGAAAGACATTGAACAAATATGATCTAATTTGGGATATTATCGACAGTCACTGGGATTTTCAGCTACATTGTTTCTTTCATGCTGTAGGGTATTATCTAAATCCTAAATTTCATTATGTTAATCCTAATATTGAGAGTGGTGATGAAATTAAACAAAGGCCATATGACTGCATTGAGAAGTTGGTGCCCTCACCTGATGAACAAGACCAATTTTTTAAGTAATTGACAATGCATAGAGAGGCACAAGGCTTGTTAGGTAAAGATATGGTTGCTCAACAATGCAAGACATTAACTTTGGGTATGTATATTATTTTTCTATTTATGATTGTAGTGTAGTTTATGACTCTATCCAGGTCATTTAAACATAACAAATATTTTCTTTTGTAACAAATTGGTGGGTAGATTGGGAAAATACAACTCTCCAATTACAAAAGTTGACAATACGCATTTTGAATGCTGCATACAATGACTAGTTGTGAACGTAACTAGAATACATTTGAGCAGGTAATATTTGTTTCCAAAGACATTATTACTTTTTTATTAGTTCACAATTATATATTTATTAATTTAATAATGCATATATTTTTTATTCTTTTTTATGTAGATTCATACAAAAAAGAGAGAGAGAGAAATAGACTTGAACAAAAGAAATTAAATGATTTAGTATTTTTGCAATATAACCAAAGGCTCAGGGAAAGACATTTAAGATTTAAAAAATCAAATCTTAATCTATTCTCCTTAGATGATATTGATGAATCAAGTGTGTGGATTACAAATGAAGACGAAGACCTTGTCCATGAAAACCAAGACTTGACATAGAGATACATGGAAATTGCAATGGGAATGACTAAAGAGGAAAGTATAAGTACAAGGTTGTATTTAATTTTTAAGATGTCTTACTTTACTTCTTAAACCAATTTGGTGAGTTCTTTGATTTTTTTTCTAACATGTTCACATCATTGATTCCTAAGTCTTCTAGGAGAAAGAAGTCACATTTTTGATGAAAATTCTCACGATACTAGCAATGATGATTAAGGGGTTGCCCCAAATCTTGATTCAAATAGTGATTGATTTTTGTATGTATTGTACTCTAAGGTTCTATTTAATTATAATGTTTGTCTTCTTTTGTTATTGATTTGTGTTCTTGTTATGATATTATGTTATGTTATTTTAAATTTGTATGCTTGTTAGTTGTTGTAATGTTATATTTGTTATTAGTCTTCTTTTGATGTTATAATTTTATTTATTTGTGGCTAAAATATTTAGTCATTAAAATGTTGTATTTATTTCAATTTTAAAAATATTTTTAGATTTATTTTAACTAATTATATTTGATATATGTATTAATAAAGTAGAAATAATTAAATAATAAAAATTGTCTTGGCACTTCACGTCTTAGATAACGTAGTACTCAGGCAAACTAGTATATCAGACCAATGATGGCTTACGTTTGCTTGAGCTATCTATGACAATAAAATTAGTAGCAAATCGATTGAGACCCGGCCTAATTAGATCATGACCATCAGTATGCGGTTTTCGATAGTGAAGTAGAAGGGGATGACTTTATAAACGACGTAATTATTTGGCCCTAACTGATATGTATGCTGACATGAAGATAGCGTATAACCAAATGTTAAACTCAAGTTAGAATACCATAAATGTTAAAAAGAGTTAAGAGTTGTAACTTTGTAACTTATCAATCTACGTGCAGAAATCACTTGCAAATGTATTTTACTTTTTGTTTTTCAACCAAAATGGTCACTTTAATTCCTTTGAATACTTGTTGCATTGTTCGTTGTAGTGGGGACACTAGGCAATGGCCCCGTTTCAGGCAAGTTTATGGGCGTCGTAGAAAATCGCTGGGTCCCATTTGGTTAGGGAGCATGGTTATTTGATTTCATTGATTTGTTATTTGAGTCATTTACATTTTGGGGTTTATTAGGGCGTTCTTATAATTTTAGGCGTCCTAGGGTCTTTCTGCATTTTTTTTGATTACTTTTTGGGTATACTTGTAATTAGTGTGGTCCCGGTCCTATAAGAGGGACCCGAGGCCTCCATGTTGCGCATGATAGAAGAAATGAAAAGTAAATAGATGTTTTTCCCGTTGGCGCCTTTCCCCTCCCGGTTTCCGAAGCTTCTGTAGCGCTGTCTTTTCACCGTCCCGTCGGCGTCAAGCGGCGAGGTCCGGTCTCCCCCTTTTTCTCCCGCAGGCGGCGTCTTCCTCTCCATGGGGGTCTCGCGAGTTCTTCCAGACGTCGGGCGGTGAAGGGCTCTCTCACGCTCTTCTCGCAGGCGTCGCCCTAGGGCGATTTCTCCCTCTCGGCCTCGCGCTTTTTCCCCGGCGGCGCGCTCAGCAGCTCTCCTTCCCCAGGGCGAGATCGGCGGTGGTTCTCATTGACAGCGAGCCCTGCTTCCGGTCCGGCTACCTCCTCTGGATGGTTTTTCCCCCTCCTCTCACGGTGACGTCAATGGCGATGTCCACCTCCAGTTTACTGTTCTTCTTCCTCTCCGGGCCGTTCTCACCTCCAGACGGTCAGATCCACTGTTGAGCTCCCCTCCTTTTTCTTTTCTCCCTCCCCGCGCCGGAGTTCGCTCCACCTTCCCTGCGGTTTCGGTTCTACGATCTCTTCCGGGTACCTTTACAGTGTGGGTTCCCTTTCCCCTCCCCTCCGTTCTGCCGACCGAAGAGTCTAGCTCGGGCTCGTATCTCCTTCTTCAGTGCTTAGCGCCTCTTTCCGATCCCATCCTCCTCTTCCGGTGCCGTTTTCTTCTCCCGATGGTCCTGTTCTCTCCTCCGTCTGTTCCGAGGTGCGCATCTGTGGGAAGCTGAATGAAACCGTTCTAGGCAGCCGAGGAAGGAGACGTCCTCCCCTTCTTCTTCTCGTTGTTGCCGTACTTGGATCTACTCGGTGTCAACCGCGCGCGACCTCTAACAAGTGGGATTATCTTCCTTCCGAGGCACGGTCGGTAATGAGGTATTCCGAACTCATCTTATCTTGGTTGGGGTCGTCTCCTGCGGATCCTCCATGCCTACTGAGCTGATATGGAGGCTGTGATTGGTCTTCTCCGAGGTTTCGACCATACTGATGGCTCTGTTGATTGGCTGATTCTTACTCGGTTCTTGTCTATTCCGGTTCGATACAGTTACTGCACGTTGTGTTCATCTTGGTACGCCTGATGGACTGGTCCCTAATCCAGTCAGCTTGAAAGTATTCCGTCGACTTCACTGATCTTCTAAATGCCGGTTCGATTGGGAGTAACCGATGTCATTGAAGACTGGTCCTCATCCAGTCCCGATTCAGTTGCTGTAGAGATTGCTATGGATTTCCAAATTTGAGTTTTGGTCATGACTGTTCACTAAGGATACCTGGGACTGGTCCCTACACCCTCCAGTCAGTTTTGTCCGTTGGTCTTGGGAGTCCTGGAAGAGTGTTGTTCTGGTCCCTACTCTGCGATTCACTACCAGTACATACAGAGCCTACAGTAAGTTGGCAGCTCCCCTCACGAGCTGCCTACAGTATTAACGGAAGATGATGAGGATCACCACTTGAGAATCACCTTGGTAGCCATCTGGGTTGCCAGTGAGTCACAGTCAGCAGAGAATAATCGTTTGTTGATACAGTGGCTCCCTGATTCCTTAATTTGGGAAGAACTCTCCTCGGTTCCATTGTTTGAGCAGATCTCAGATATCGTTGATAAGGACAGTTGTTGCATGGATCTCGGTCAACCTGAAGATAGGCGTCCCCCTAACTCTCTAGTGTAGACCCTTTACCACCCTGCGAAGTGTGGGTCATTTTTGTGGTATTGTACCTATTTGCTAAATAGTTGTAATTAAGGCGGGATACCTATCTCTCAGCCGAAGACAGTCTTCCCCACACCCAGTTGTGGAGGTACTCTCTGGAACTCTCCTCCTTGCATGGTTATTTACCTGTTCAGTTATTATCTTAATCGTGATGCCATGCCAAGTGCGAAGTAGGTCCTAGCCTTTTGATTCTTTATTGTTGTTGGTCTTGGCGAGGTATATTTGAGAGAACCACCCCTCCAGATAAGCTAAAATCTGATTCGTTAGTGGTAGGACCGATTTCAAAATCTAAATCAGATTTTCAAAACGGCATTCTCCTTATTTCTCATCCCCCTTCTGATTCAGTAAAAGAGAAAGCAACTCTAGGTAACAATTTCTTGATTAGATAACCCTAAAATTGGAACCCTAGAGCCTGATTAGGGAGTCAGATTCATTTTTATTGCGTGTTGCTAATTAGGTCTGAGGCTGTCCCCCATCATCTTGGTATCAGAGCTTAGGTTAGCTCATTTCTGGTTCTAGGGATAAGTCTCAGGTTGCATTCACATTTTTTCTCATTTTCTGCATGACCACCAGGAGAGGTACCACCTACCAGCCCAACCCAATGTCAGGATCCACCAGTGACCCTTCTGACTTGATGACTGTTGGCGTCAAGTTTTGTTTAAAAAAGAAAAAAAAAGGAGGAACAGGCGGGCTGGTTTAGAAGCTGGGCCAACAGCCCATTAATCAGCCACAATTGGGCCCAATTGGACACCCCAGCAGGGGCTGGATTCATCCAGCCCATAATTGGCACAATTGGACCAAGATTAGGCCTTGTGCGCAGCCCATAGAAGGGCTTGGGCCGCAGCCTCCTGCTGGCCCAGAAACCAGGCCCATGTTGGGCCAGGCCCACTTCAATTCCAACGAGAACAGGCCCAGCCGCACCCACCTGCCACCTCAGCATTAAAATGTGCGCACCCACCTGCCCAGTCACCTCATCCTTGACCCATTTATGAGGTGAAGAAGCCAATGTGGCCAGCCTACGTGGGAGACATCAAGGGTCAGTCTAATATTGAAGACCGGTGGGAATTCAAGGAGTTGGGGAAGGCCAAAAGCCATCCACGTACAGCACAGCCTGACTCTTCACCTCCCCCTCCAGCCTCTATAAAAAGAGGGGGGCGCACCAGCCAAAGGGGGGGGGCTGCTGAAGACGCCGGGAGGCTGCTGGATTGCGCCCTGCTCCTGCTGCCTGTGCCCTGCCCCTGCTGCTGCTGCTACCAAGGAACTGCCGCCTGCACCTGCTGCCAAGTTGCGCCCCTGCACCTGCTGCCAGTGGCCAAGGAGGAGAAGAGAAGATCAGGTAGGGGAGAGCGGTATACCTTAGCCATGTAGCCCTTTAAGGGCTTGTTCTTTTCTATTTCTGGTTGTCTCTCTCGCCCCTTTCTATCCCTCCAGAAAGAACCTATTTCGGCCCACTTATAGCCATCAAGAAGCAGGCCTATCCAGACCCTCTGCTCGGCCCATACCTAGCCCCATGCTGGCCCATCTTCAGGTCTTTATGCAGACCCTTTCAGCCCCCTTTGCGGCCTACCAAGACAGCCGTTGTGCAGGTCCAAAATAGACCCTGTCTGACCCCTGATTTAGGCCAATTTTGATCCAATAAAAGCCCACCATCGCAGTCCTCTGCAGGGCCTAAAAAAAACAGATTCTGCATTAACCGAATGCCCTGGAAAGACCCTGTCCGGCCCAGAAGCAGTCCTCTGAAACGCCCTATGTGCAGACCCAAACCGGTCCACTCAAAGCCACCTGAACAGACCCCTTAAACAGGTCCAAGGCTGCCCTTGTTCAGTCCATGTTCAGACCCCAAAACCGGTCCCAAATCAGGCCCTGAAATGCCCTTTGTGCAGGCCCATTTCGGCCCACCTAAAACCAAACCAAAACAGCCCCTCCTTGGCCCATGGTTCTGCCGCCACAGCAAAAGGGAGGTGCTCCAAAACAGGTTCAGCGGAAGCCAAACAGCAGCTCCCTTGCAGCAGAAAACAAAAGAAGAAGTTGCAGCAGCCCCCTTGTGGCATGTACCGGCAAAGTGAGGGATGAACCTCCACGGCCCTTTCACGGGTCCGGTTCTCCCCTCAACGCATCAAGTGAGGAATGAACCTCAACGGCCCTTTCACGGGTCCGGTTCTCCCCTCAACACATCAAAGGAGAAGAGAGCCTCAACGGCCCTTTCACGGGTCCGGCTTTCCCTCCTAGAAGCTGTTCTCCCAAATTCAAGCAAGAATTGAAGCCCGGCTTTGAACGCCGAATGAATGGACCGGCCCGAAGTGGCCTTCAGAAAATTAACAAATAAAAAATCAGAAATGCGAAAGTTACATTAAATTAAGGAGATTCACCCCTAGCGGGGAACTCCACCTTGGGCGGAGGCGCGGGCATGCATCCCGTAGCTGACGACCCGGACGGAGGCGCGGGCATGAATCCCGTAGCCGTCGATCCTTCCCCCAATATGGCTAAGCTAATGCTGGCTATTTTGGATGGGTAAATTTTCACTAAGTTGGAAAAATAGCCGGCATGTCGTCGTAATGCCAAAATTTTTCCAAAGTAGTGGAGATAAGCCTATATTGGGGGAAGGACCAATCACATTGTACACCGATGTACTTCATCCTATCTTTCAATGAAATGAAACTCCGATATTCATATTGATGCATGAAACCGGGCATTCAAAGTGACCCGACGGGTCGGAGGCGATGCAAACCGCCAAACAAAGATAAAACCCTTTCAAAATCAATCTGAAAATTCAAACATAAAATTAAAACAGAAAATCATAAAAAAAATCAGAACCAAACAAAATCTGAAATTCAGCTTATTCCGGTTCAACAAACAAACCGATCTTCAACAAGATTGAACCGGTTTTGAAACAAACCAAACCGAAATCAGATCTCCAACAAAAAATCTGCTAAAACAAAATCAGATTTCAACTAAATCTGTCAACATAAAAAGAAATCAGATAACCTGCCAAAAATCAGATTTTGACCGAATCCAAAACAGATAAAATTCAGATTCAAATTAAATCTGCAAACCAAAAATCAGATTTAAGCAATCTACTAAAACAGATTCTAACCAACTTCAAAAATCAGATTTTAGCAATCTGAAAATTCACTTAAAATCCACCGAACTTCACTTAAATGAACAATCAAGTGCTTAACCCCAAAGAAACCAAATAAGCACATTTCAAACATCCAAAATGGATCAAAATCAACTCAAAACCAGAAAATTCAGAAATCAGAAAAATCAAAATCAAACAAATCAAAAAAAATCAACAACAAAACCAAATCAATCAAAGCAATTGATTCAAACTCCAAAACTCAAAACCGACTTTCAAATCAATCCAAAAGTCAACCAACAAACAAACAAAACAAACCCGAACCAAATCAGTTTGCATCTCATCGGACCCAAAAGGCCGCTGCCCTTTTGAGTTCTTTACTTCTTGTGGATGTGCACGTCTCCAAACACAGGTTGCCACGGCGGTTAATCAAAGGCGTTCGAGCCGTTGCTCGATGTAAGTTAATGCCGGATACTCGCACCATCCGGCGGAGAAGGGTCAAAAAATGAAATTTTCAAAGAACCCGAACCTCGGTTCTAATATTTTTAAAACTATCACCGGACTACCTAGTATTTTTAGGATATCACATATTTTCCTAGAAAAGTCCGGAGATGTCTTTCTTTCAAAAGAACAGACGACGTAAAAAAGAGGTTCACACAATGACCCAGATGGCTGATAGGTTTGGTGCCATAGAAGGAATGATCAGAGAGATGAGAGACCATTTAGAGCAGTCCATAAACCATCTTACTGATCGGGTAGTCAACCTTGAAGAGAGATTACCTCAATTTCAAGAAGAAAGGCAGGTAGAACCACCCCGATTCCAGCCTGACCCCAGGAACTTTCAGGCCCCTCGTAGACATCCTGGCCCAAATGACCATCATCACCGGCGTGATGATCGGCGTCCTCCCTATCAACCTCATTTTGATTATGAGGATCATCATAGAAATGGAAATGGTAGGGACACCCAGGAAGCTGAAGAGAGGGCCATAAGGAACGTCAGAGTAGATGTCCCAAACTTTGAAGGATCCAGGGACCCAAAGATCTACACCGATTGGGAAGGTGCTATGGAGCACTATTTTGAGTGGTATGACCTATCAGAGGCTAGGAAGGTTCGTTTTGCTAAAATGAAGTTACTTGGGTAGGCCAAGCTTCATTGGAACACTGTTGAGAACCTTCTTAGAGAGAGACAACAGGAACCCATCCAAAATTGGGAAGAAATGAAGGCCAAACTCAGGGAGAAATATCTACTTTCCTCCTTTAGGCATAGGATGGTTGACAAGTGGCAAAAGATAACCCAAGGAATAGGTCTGTGCAACTCTACATTGATGAGTTTGATGACTATTTTCTCCGATGTGGGATTAGGGAAGAAGAGTTGGCCACCCTCTCTAGGTTCAGAAAAGGGTTAAGACCTGAGTATCAGAGAGAGTTATATAGGCAGGGCGTCACAAGTTTAGAACATGCCTATGAAGTAGTTTCAGACTATGAGCAGTTTGAAAACCTCTCTGACTTACCTCCTAGACAGAGGTTTATCCAGTCATCGTCTGATTTCAGGAACCACACGCAGGGTTACTCTCGGCATGATTTTAAGGGTCAGAATCCTGTTAGAACTCAACCCCCTCAGCAGATTGCAGCAAGAGAAGCTCTTCTGCCTCTACCTCCCACTAAGCCTCTTGCCCCACCCCTTAGGAGAGATGATAAAGGGAAGCAACCTATGGGTACCGAAGCCAACCTCAGCCGTGTCCATTGCTATGGATGTGGGAAAGCTGGGCATTACAAATCTCATTGCCCAAACAGGACCCTCTGCATTGAGGAACAGCCTGAAGAAAGTCCTGACCATGCGGTTGAGGACATTGTCTATGAGGTGGACCCTAACCTTATGGAGGAGTTCCAAGAAGAGGGAACCCTAACCTTATGGAGGAGTTCCAAGAAGAGGGAAACCTAGAGACACCATCTGATGAAGCTAACATAGAAGTAGTTAGGTGCACCCTCACCCAAAACATCCCTTGTGATGATTGGAGACGAACTTCCATATTTCACACATTTCTGAGGGCTAAGGGAAAGGTCTGTAAGCTTATTATAGACAATGGGAGCTGTGTCAATGCCATATCTACCTCAACTGTTCAGAAGTTAGGCCTTGACCCCATTGACCATCCGAGCCCATACAAGGTGTCATGGGTAGACTCTACATCTATTCCGGTTCAGTCTCGATGTTTGGTCCCCATTAGCTTCCCTCCTTACTCCGAGCAGATTTGGTGTGATATTATTCCTATGGAGGTAGGAAGCATCATCCTAGGCAGACCGTGGCTGTTTGATAGGGGTGCCACCATCTTAGGCCGAACCAACAGCTCTGAGTTCTTTCATGGTGGGAAGAGAATCATTCTACATCCTGTAAACCCATTTTTGAAGGAAAGCCCTTCACACAAACCCAAGAATGAACCGTCTAAGGTGCCCAACCCTCCTCTTAACCAAGATCAGAAGCTTGAATCATCTCCATCCACCAGCAAAAGTCTGAAATCTAACACCCAAAATCACATCCAGAAAGCATCTTTGAACTTAGCTATTCCTCATTGTCTTCACATCTCTAGTCAACATGAGTTTGAGGTTGAGAGCAGGAGAAGAAGTTGAAGGCGAAGAGGTCTCGGGAGGGAAGAGCACCGGCGATCCCCGGCGCTACCCTCCCACGCGGCTTCTTCCCCCCCCTAGCACTCTGCTCCCACATCCCCTTCAGCACCCCCTATCCCAGCCAAGGCGGATTGGGGCCGGTTTCCACCGGTTCAGTGGCGCGAGATCGATGAGAGCAGAAGAAGGAGAGGGAGAAGAAGATGGAGTTGCGGGAGGAGGCGGTCCGGCGATCCCCGGATCCCTCCCTCTCCCGCGGCTGCATTCTGTCACCCCCCCCGATCCACGAGGCCTCGGTTCCATCCGGAAGAAGAAGACGACGGCGCGAAGCGTCGACGGCGACGCCTCTTCTCCGCGCACCGCCTGTGACCGCCGGATGACGATGACGCGCACGCACAGGCGAGGACGACGCGAGCGGACGAGGCGCACGGCGGCCTCAGCCTTTTGTCGCGGCCCGTGGCCTCGCGGGACCCGCGATGTCGCCACGTCGATGGGCGACCGACGGCGTGGAGTGCCTCCACGTGACCGCCCCGATGGCGACCGGATGGACGGCCACGGCACCCCAGACGGGGTCTCCTGCGTGCGCCACGACCCCAGCCGTGGGTACGCTCGCGAGCGCGAGTGCGGGCGAGCGACTAGCCGCCACGATCCCTTCCCTAGTCATGCGCGAGTGTACACGCGCGGTCACGCGGCTGCGGTCCGCGAGCGGACGGCTCACCAGGGCCGGTTCACGGCCAGACCGACCGCTAGACCGGTCTGACCGGGTTCAGACCTGGTTCAGACCGGTTCGATCCGGTTTAGGCACTGTTTGGGCCGGTTCAAGCCGGCTCACCTCGTCCTGGGCCGGTCCAGACCGTTTTGGGCCCGGTTCGGGCTTGTTTCGACCGGTTCGAGTCGGTCCGTCTCATTTTGTGTTACTTTAGTTCTGTTTAGCGGCGATTAGCGCCGGTTTATTTCATTTTCTGTCGTTTTAACTCGGTCTAGCCGGTTCGTTCCGCATCACGTTGCCTAATATTTTGTTTCTTAAACATCGACTCATTTGTCAGTTGGGTCGACTAAGACCAATGAAACCCATAATCTCTATCTCCAACTTGTGTAGGTCCAGGAGGCTTAGTAGATGAAAGCATAGCTCCAAATTTCTCTACCTCTTTTCTTCTCTCTTCAATTTATTTATGAGAAATTTTGTTTTCATGTAGTTTTTCTTCATTTGTGCCTACTCTATCATTTGAGCTAGATGAAGTACCCGGTACCCCCCATTTGTTTTTTTACTTTTTCTTTTTTTTATCATCTCAGTGATTAAACTAGTATCTCTAGGTCTTAGTAGCTCAAAATGTAAGTCTCTTTGTTGTTTTTTTCTTATTTTTCTCTGAGATACTCTTCCTTTGAAAAACACCTTAATTCATCTATTTTTCACACCATTTACATTGGATTCTTTTGTTGCCATATTGATGCGGGACGAGGCGGGACGGACCGGCGACGTGGCGCTGCAGGGGGCCGTCGGGAGGCGCAAAAGACCTAGAAATGCATCAAACAAGCAAAACCGGACTTAAACCGGTCAAAACGGGCCCAAAATATGTCGAACCGTGCCCGAATCGCTCAAAACGAGTTTGAACCGGCTCCAAAATAGGGTGAACCGGCCTGAACCGGCCCAAAACATGGTGAACCGGCCGGTTTAGGCCTTGAACCGGCCTCTGGAGGGTCAAACCGGGCCGAACCGGCCTTGAACCAGGCTGAACCGGCCTTGAACCGGGCTGAACCGGCGGCCTGACCCGGTCTGGGGACGAACCGGTGGCTTGGCTCGATGGCGGGCGAGCCGTCGCCGGGCCGGCCGGGCGGAGACGAACCGGCGGCGGTTCGCTCGAACCGCCACTTAACGGGGGGTGTCGTGGCCCTCCGCGGTTGGCCGCGGAGGAGGGTGACGAGGCCGGCTCGCCGGCCGCCGCGTACCCCCCCCCCCGGGGGTGTCGTCGACCTCGCGAGCGCGAGGGTTCGATCGGGGGGGGGGTCCTTCGCTCGTCCTCCGTCTTGTTGACGGCCGCGGTGGAGCTGCGGGCGGGAGAAGGCCCAGCTGTCGCCATCGCCGTCGCCGCTGGAGAAGGAGGAAGAGAGGGAAGGCCGGAGGGGCCGCCGTCACCGCCGGACGCCGTCGCGGGAGGAGGGCTAGGCGCCGGAGGCAACTGGTGGTGCCGAAAGCACGCGGAAGCTGGGGGTCGAGCCGGCGGAAGCAGGGGGCCGTCGACAGCCTTGCGGAAGCCGGCTCCTCCACTGGATGACGATGGAAGGCAGCCCAAAGTAGCCCTGCAGTCGTGGAAGGAGGGGGGGCAGCTGCCGGTCGCCGGAGCCCTAGCTACGCACGGACGGGGCTGTGGACGCGGGACCTCTTTCTTCCTTCTCCGTCTAACAGGGGCCCAAATGGGAGCAAGGAGGTGGATGGAGGTACTCCGGGGATCGTCGGAGGCGGGGGTGGACGGAGGGGTGGAGATCGACGCCGTCGGAGGTGTCGAAACGGACGGAGACGGGGGTGAACGGTGTCGATAGGGCTGCAAAACGAACCGGTGAAGGGGGAAGGGGCAAGAATGGCTCGGAGGCCGCTGGACGGAGGAGGAGGAGAAGGCACCCACGCCGGAGGGTCGCGAAGGGACCGGTCTGCACCGGAGGTGGAGCTGGACGACCTCCATCGTGGAGGGGGTGAAGAGGAAGGGGCAGCGCCCCAGCACAAGGGGCAGCCCCTAGGGTTCCAAAATTGAACAATAACTCTCTCTCTCTTCATTTCAACAAGTGGCCCTCTTAAATAGAGGAGCCCATTACAAACAAGACATCATAAATGACTAATTACATACATGTCCTCTTGAGGACCCAAATAAAAAGAAAAGACCACAAATAAAACTGAAATATTTACAAACATGTCCAAATGGACGTAAATGCAAATAAACCCCAAAATGGACCGGACCGGGTCCCCATTACATATTCACCATAATTCATGATCCAATTTTATATCACAAGATCAAGCGGCAATATGTTGTTCATTGGCCATTTTTTCTTCGTGCATAATACATGAAATAAAAAAAATAGTATCAAAATTTAGCATTATCCCATATCAACTAGATCTAGGTTAAAAACTAGCCAACAATATGTCATGATTCACCTCTCCATGGAGTTGGCTTTTGTGGTGGCGACGGGGCCTAAACAGGTCGGCGGATCCGGTGGCAGCATGTGGGAACCTCGAAATTCTTTTAGTTTTGAAAAGAGTTTGTTTTTGTGTGTTTAAAGTATCGATGTCCTAGTTTTCTAGCAAAATAGGTGATAGCCTATAAGACACTAGATAGTTGGATGATATGATAAAAGTATAGAACCGAAGTTCAAGTTCTGTGAAAATATTTTTTGACTCCTCTTCATCGGACGATGCGAATATCCGATGTTTATTTACATCGACAGTTATTCAAATACCCTCGATTAACTGTCATAGCGATCATTTTGCTGAGAACTTAAAGAACATAAAGGATGCTGGCCCTTTGGGCCCGATGAGATACAAACAATTTTAGTTAAGTTTTCTTTTAAGTCTGTTGAAGTCTTGTTGAAAGTTTGGTTTATTCAGAGTTGGTTTGAATTTAAGTTTGAATATTGAATGTAAAGTGTTGACTTTGTTTTTTCAAGTTGAATGATTTGATTTTAACTTAGTTAAATTTTAAATCAGTTTCGATTGAAGTTGTTGATGAAATTGTTCTAGTGTGGATGAACCTAAGATACTTTAAGCAATTTGATTTGTTAAGTCTGGTTGACATGTGTTAAGTCTTTTTCCATGTTGGTTGGTGTCTTGATACTGATTTAAGTGTGTTCAGTATGTTTTAAGTGTTCTAAACTTTAACTCAACTTGGTTAAGTTTAAGTTTAAATTGATAAGGATTTGATTCTTTAAATACATTCTAAGTGTTTTGAAGTATTTTCGTTATGTTTTACTTATCTTCTTTAAGAAGTTATCTTTCACTTAAGTTAATTGTTTTGATTTAGATGTTCAAGTTTGATTAAGTCTATTTATATTTGGCTAAGTATTTTTTAAACTTAGTTCTATGTCAAGGTTTGATTAAGTCTGTTTTCAAATTTGGTTAAGTGTTCTTCAGGTGTGTTTACGTATGTTCAAACTTTGTTTTAAGTTCAGTCTGCATATCATCCAGTCTGTCGGGCTAGCATTGTTGTTTGAACATATGTAATCAAGTCAGTACTGAAGTTCACAGAATTAGTTCATGTCTAAGTACATGGTACATAGGTAGTTCATGTGCCCAGTTCATCAATATATAGACAGTTCATATGCCATGTCAAGAAAATGACTAAGTGTGGAATGCTTCAACTTGTCAAAGAAGATTTCCTTCCCAAAAAGTAAACTCCTACGGGATCAGGAAAATTTCGGCAGCATGCCAACTTATTTTCTGATTAGTGTGAAAATTTACCTATTCTATATAGTTAAGTCTTTTTTGACTTTTCTATATAGTGAGAATGGTCCATCCGCACAGGAAGCATGTCCCATATGTACGCATGAGTCAACGTACCGGAAGCGTGTTCGGACTAGCCTCTCAATGGAGCATCCAGTTGTGGACCACCTCCTTAACTTAGTTTTTTGTTTAAGCCTGAGGCAGTGTCCGGTAGTGGACTAACTCCTCAGAGTTAGTTTTTTTTGGTGTAAAGCCTGAGGTAGCACTCAATTGTGAGCTAACTCTCCAGACTTAAGTTTTTTTTAAAAAAAACCAAAGCTTAAGATAGTACCCAGTTGTGAGCTAACTTACCAAACTTAGTCATTTTTGGTGGGCTAACTCTTCAGACTTAGTCAATTTTATTAAGTTTCGAGTTTGAAGTGCTCGAGACAGCATCCAGTTGTAGACTAACTCCCCAGACTTAGTCATTTTTGTTTAATGCCCAATGGGCTAGTTCAAGTCTTATTGGCACAATGGGCCAGTTTTCAAGTTCTTGGGCCAAAGAAGCCTATTCCTACCTATCTTTATGGGCCAGCAATGCCTGTTCTTTGCACTTCAATGTCAGCAAGGCCTGTTTTGCAACTTGTATGTCTTAGATGATTTTTTGTTTTTTTCTTGCAGCAGCAGTAGATGGTGCAAATGAACCTCAAGGAGGCTGAAGTTGAACCTGTTTTGGATGCCATTTAAAAGAGCCAACAAGGGGGCTTCTAGGGGACTGCACAAAGAACAGATTTGGGGACAAATGGGTGCTGTTTTGATTAATCAAACAGAGGGTGATTGAAGGCTGTACATGATTGCCATATGATTGGACATAAATGGGGCCACAATGGGCCTCATTTGGAATATGTTTAGAATCCAGCAAAGGGGGTCTTAACGGTGCTCTTTAAGGACCAGAAAATGGGCTGTTTGGATGGGCATTTTAAGAGCTTTGATTGGGGATGTACAAGGGCTATGTGAAAGGTTAATAAGTGGCCAGCAAGGGGACCTGATTGCACAAGGGGGATATTCAGGTGGTCTGATGAGAGCCTAATTGAAGACATGTTTAAGGGGACTCAAAAGAACCTGATTGAGGACAAAATTGAGGTGTCTTGAGAGCTGGACAATGGCCAAATAAGGGACAACACAAAGGACTGATTGGGGGCTGTTCAAGTGGCCAAAATGGGGTCTGTTTCGATGGTTGGACAGTGGCCAAGGAGGGGACAGATTTTTGAACTGATTGAGGGTCTGAATTGAAGACTGAACATAGGCTATTGTTGAAGGCCTTGTGGAGGTGACAACAAAGGGTCGAATATAGGGTGTTTATGGCATGTTTAGGATTTGATCAGTGGAGGCTAGAAGGGTGCACAAGGGGTTGGTCTGAGGGCCTGTTTAAAGGGTACAGCAAGGGGGCCTATCTTGGAATAGCAATGGGGGTCGAACAAGGACATGTGCAGGTTTATTTTGGCCATTAAAGGGGCTGATCAAGGGTCACTTATGGGCTATCCAGTGGGACAATTGGCCATAGAGAAGGAGAGAAAGAAGAGAAGAACTACATGGGGTGCACTTCTTTTCAACTCACTTTTTTCTTCTTGTTTCTTTTGCACAGAGGGGCTACTTGGAAGAGGATCAGGCTGATCCCTTTCTTTCTCCTTCTTCTCCTGAATGTGCTGGTGCTGGAGGAGAAAGATGAAGCTCCTGTTGCTGCTGTAGGCCGCACAAAGGATGGAGAAAGCCTGCTGCTACTGAAGAAGGGGCTGGTGCAGAATCCGTTGAAGACTGGCACAGAAAGCGGAGCTGATTACCTCCCCTTCTTGTTGTCCTTCTTCTTCTTGTTCTCCTTGTGCAGGTGTTGAAGCTTGCTGACGAAGATGACACACCAGAGAGGAGGAGGAAGAGGGCTGAGGTTCGACCAGAGCTGGTGAGGGGAAAGAGGAGCAGGGATGGCGCACAGGTGAGCTAAGCTAGGTGTGGCCAAGGCCAGATGGCTGGCCAATTTATAGGAGAATGGGGCGACATCTGAAGCTAGGGATAAGGCTGAGGGGTTGAGAGTCCTAATGCCTAAAGAGTCTTACTTCAACTAGACTCCTAATTGGGCAAGACATCTAACCAATGTGATATGTATGTGAGATGAATCAGCTGGCGCACCAGCTCCTAGAATGTAGGGGATTGCGTGCACAAACCAATTGGGAATGGGTTGAGGTTCAGCCAGATGATGGCCATCTGATGGGTGTGATGTGGCAGAGGGAGATAAGGATAAACCAAGTAGGAGATAAGATAGTTGGGAGTAAGATTTATCTTAATAAAAATAATGGTAACAGGAGATAATCTTTCAAGGTAAGATGAGAGTTGGCGCACCCATTCCTAGATTGTAGGGAGTTGTGCGCACAAACTAGATGAAGGAGAGCTGATTTTCAGCCAACTAATGCCCATCTGATAGGATAACATGAGGTGTCAAGGATATTGTTGAATTAAGATGAGGATAATGCCCATAGAGATAATGATAAATTGGAGATAGGATAAAATGGCAAGAGTCCTATCTCATGAAGAAGTGTTTAACCAAAAGAATCCCAACCAAAAGAGGAGTGTGGGCAAGGTTGAATTTTGCCAAAATTAGGTGAGAATGAAGGTATTTTAGCCAGGCATCAGGTACTGGACGCAGGAGATGAAGATCAATCCGGTCCGTCCATCAAAATGCTCTCGATCCAATGGCTATCATTAATTTCGGCTGAAAATTGATTAAACATACCGGGAATTAAATCAGAAAAATATGGGATAAACTCTGATGACTATTATTAATCTTGTGCACCATGAAGATGTGTGGTCAATGATGTCTTGAATTGCATCAGATCTTCTGATTTTACTGGTTTCTCCGATCGGTGCGATCTCAGTAGTCAATAATGCTAGAAACTGTAATTGAATGCAATTAAATTTTTTTGTTGGCCAAATTTTAATTCCAATGCATCAATATTCCTGAGACTATAGTTATGCACCAAGAAATTGAAAATTTTAGCTTGTAATCTGCTTTAAAAATGGTTTGGATCATCATGTCCCTAATGTTATTTAATACAGATTTTGGACGAATTTGATATTCCTTGCATAATTTTTTAACCGGTAGTTGGATTTTCGATCCGTTTTGAGCATTGTCTAGCTCTATCTAATATTGACAATATGATAAAGTTGGAATTCCATGATAGAGTCCCAACTTATCCCGAAGTGTCGGGACAAAATGGTCACTTTGACCTTTTAGTTCCATCTTCCATGTTTTGGGCATCATTCTACCGGGATTATACAATGAACACATTATCTTGTCCTTTTGTAGTCTATCAAGCGATGCTGGGGCATTTTCAGAGCCTTTTTGCATCATTTGATCCTTATTTTACCGAATCTGGGTCAGATTTTCGGACCGGCTTCGACATTGCTCAAATCTGTGTTAAGTGAGCTAAACGAAAATTTTAACAAGCCAGTGAATCCCAAGCTAGGATGGGCCTAGCCGACAGTGGCAGGCTGAACCTTCTCCAGCCATGGCAGGGCCTAAAGACAGTGGATTTGGCAGTGGCGGGGACTAAAAAGGCTGCTGCTGGCAGTCTTCTTCTGCGGTGGAATTGGCAGCAGGGGGCCTTCTTGCTCCTTCTCTGGTGGGCGACACTGCTACCCTTGCAGATAGGAATCAGGGGGAGGGAGGGAATTAAGTGAGCACTCCCAATCTTGACCCGATTTTTTTAATCAGACTGGTCTGATTCATGGGTTTTTATTCCCGTTTGCATTAGCTGATTCTAAGTCGATTCGACCTGGATTTGGGATCGATCGAATATCCTGGTCGATATTTGATTGACATATGCCCATTTGATCTAGAAATCGGCCAATTCTGCATACCATAGATGGAGTAAAAAGCTTTACATCTCCAAACTTTCATCTTTTACATGGATTTAAGTTTTTAAAATGAATGTTATATTATATTATATTATAAAGTTTACAATTTGCTACTTCATGTCTTCATGTATTATAACTAAAGAGGGTGGCATCAAGGACTTCCACTTTTATTGATGATAAATGATACATATCAAATTTTAAATGTCATAATTTAATACAGAAATTAAAATTTAACAAAATAATAGTAAAAACTAGAGATCTCATTTATTATCAGTTAAAATAAAAATTTTGAAATTTTGTGTTATTTTTATATATTATAGAAAGAAAGTAATGTTTGTAATATATTTATACTAAATTAACAATAATTCTCTATATCTTGAGCATATCCAAAAAAAATTTAATTTTTTTTCTATATATAAAATTTATACTTAGCTCTTTAAAAGACTAATATATAATTATATCTAAGTTTGGAGAAATACAAATATTTATAAAATTATTATAATTATATATTTTTACATGTCCACACCATGCTGCACTGTACACTTGTGTCAGAAAATGGCATCCGACCTATTTTGGAGAATGCTGAAATCCATATTTTAAAGAGTCAAAAGAATACGTTTTCTGTTGACCCTTACTTTACATCTAGCCAAATAAAAAACTAAGCACATTTTTGGGAAAAGGTAACCCACAGCACATTTTACAGGGTTTTTTCTTTTTTAAGAAAATATTTTATTGATTGAGACAGAAACATGGGGTGGGACATCTCACCTTACCTCCGAGCGAATGGATAGCAAAGAAAGTTGACACAACACCCAAGAACAAACAGCGGATGCCTTTCCTATATGATGAGAACACGCTCCTTACTTTATCCTAGAATAGACGATATAATTGTTATCAGGGTTTCAATGGTACATGCGAAGTTGAGGAAGACCAGTTTTGTCCAAGATAATAGTGCACAACAAACATATGGGAATGCATAAATGGAGTGAAATAGCCTGTCGATCCTTGAGTTGCAAGATGCATTGGCAGGAGCATCTGCTGTTTTTTTTCGGAGCAGACCCTTAGCTTAACTAAAATTCTTTATCAACTAGCTGGTAATACTCAGAAGTCTAGTTTCTCTGGGGAGAGTAAGTGAGTAACAATGTCTTTTCTGTTAAATCAGTGTCATGCTTTATTATAGTTTGGTGGCGTAAGTGTTGAAAGATTCTTTTAAATAAATACATTTCTTATTAAGACCATTCCTTTTATTGAAATTGACAGCCAAGCTTTCCACTTTGGACAGGTTGAAATGGCTCAAACATAGGGAATTGCCGATGTCTTCTGTGAATGATTTTCCTACTCTCTAGACCAGTTGCCCTGCAATATGATATTGTGAATAGAATTTCAAAGGCCCCTTTTGTGAGTGCTAGTATCTTGGACTGATAATAATGATGTCTAAAGCTGCTATATGCTGGGGATTCAGAAATCCTTTGGGTAATAGCAGAATACCTTTTGAACCTATTCTTTCCAGCAATATCGTTGGTTCTTGTTTGTTCGGATTTCGAAGCGAGTAAACTACCTGTTCTTCACAGGACTAGTTGCTTGATGCTTCATCAAGGTTTTGTTTTTGTTTAAGCTGTAACTTGCATAATGCTGTTTCTCCAGGGTTATAATTAGAATCTTTTTGTCTTAGGCCTGATTTTTACTATTTGGTTTTTCAATTTGTTACCATTATATTAGGAATCTTTTTTTGTACTTTGTCATCTTTTTCTTAATTCTATCTGTGTTCAATGTATGTTGAACATTTTTATGGTCCACCTTTAGAGAAAGATGATTGTTTCAAGTTGTCTTCTTTTAGTATTGTTTCTTCAAGATGCTTATAAATTTATTTCATGCTTCATTACTGTATTCTAGATTTATCCAGTATCTACAATAGGCGGTTCCCAATACATATCAGCCCTCAAGAAACCATTCTCTCATATACCACTGGTTGCTTCGCAAGGGATAACAATAGGTTAGTCAGCTGATTTTATTATGCATTTGATTTTAGAACGAAATTGTTTGCCATTATGTATTTGGTATCATTTCTCTGCAATTCCCATTGATATTTTCAGCTAACTTTTAGTTACTTAAGCTGGCAGAAGATCTCTTCTTAATTATCTAATTTTTTTTTACAGACAAAAACTATAGTTGAACTTAATTGTGGTATACCACCTTATGATTAGATTCAGAAACTCAAATTTAATATAATATTTTAGGGCATTAATTTTCAACTTTTTTAGTCCTACTTTGCTGGTCAATCCTGGCCCGACTCAGCGCACTCGGCCATGACTCAGCCCGACTCAGCCAAGAATTTGTTTGAGACTGTCTGGATCTGGCTGGAATCAGCCAATCCAGATGATTCTAGGATCAGTTGATCATTGCTCAGGTTTGTCTGATCTGGGTTTATATCAAGCTTGATCAGTTTGATTCAACTGGATTGAGCATTTTTTCTTTAAAATCATCAGAACCTGGTTGGTCCCTTCTGAAATTGGACTGGGATCATCAAGAGTTCTGATTCCAATACAGGATTGACAGATTTACAAATCATGGGCCACCTGCTTGGTCAACCATAGCAAGTGCAAGGATCAATCAGAAAACCTTCACCTGTTAAGCTCTGGTAGGTATTCTACTAGATACAGGGTCTACCTGATCTGTTCCCAGGTAGAGTGTGGATTAGGTATGGGCCAAGGATCGCAGGATCGGAATTGGAATCGGGATCAGTGGGTACCGATCCGATCCGGATCGGATTGGATAGGACCGATTCCGACCAATCCAATGGAAGAAAATCGATCCAGAATCGGTAAGCAAAAAAAAGCAAAAAACAAAACCGATTTGATTTCGATTCTGATCCGATTCCGGACTGATTCTGTCCTATCCTGGTCAATCCGACTGGAATAGCAAAAAAAGAAAAAAAAAACTATCTGATTCCGATCCCGACTGATTCAGCTGATCCGATTCCGATTCTGATCCGATTTTGACCGATCCGGCCGATCCCGACCGATTCTGCCGGAACTTTATTCCAGATCGGTCCTTCGGCCAAGAATCAGATCGACAATGGCCGATTCAATCTAGGAATCGGCCGATTCCGATCCAGATCAACTGATTCCGCGATCTATGGTATGGACCTACAGTCCAAAACCACACCATATACCAAGGATTCCGGAATCGAATACCGATTCCGATTCCGATTCCAGGGAAGAGAATCGATTCCGGATCGGCCCGGAATCGGTTTTTTTTTTGAATTTTTTTTTTCGTCAAAAAAATTCAAAAAATTCAGAGAAAAAATCTAAAAAAAAAGGAAATGAGTTAGAAAAAAATTTAAAAATAACCAATGCATTCATCCACAGGACCACATCGAATAAATACTAATGAACTCCAATTGAAGACTTGAAGTTAAGTACATATTCCAATTCCATTGATTCAAAAATCAAAGAGATGATACATCATGAAAAAAAAAATTTACATCATATCAATCTACTTCTAAAATCTATGATATAAATATGGATCTTCCTCCTCTCCCTGCTGCGTTTGACGCTCCTCCCTCGTGCTCAGTCTTGTATACTGTCCGGGACCATATCCATATGAAAATAATGTCGATGCCATGCCATCAAAGTCGTATGGATCGGACTGCGGGACGACCGGGACGTAAGCAGAGGATGGTGGAGCTAGTGTTGTAATCTACTGCTGGTCAGCCTGGCCAAATGCTGGATACTGTGACTCCTGTATATAAGAATCATGTGTATCCGAATCCAGCGTGTAATACGGCTTTGGATGCCGTGAATCAGGAGACTCACCGCTGGCCGATGGCCGCGTCGGCCGGTATGCACTCCTCGTCATCATCACCGAGGAGTGAGAAGGAGCACTGCGTCGTCATCCGGGCCGACAGACGCCCGACCTCTAGCTTCCTTCTCTTCACCTCTTCACCATCTGCGAAGTACCGTAAGGTCCGAGAACCCAAAGTTTTTTTCAACTTTGCAAATCCTCCCATTTTCCGTGCGTCACTTTTGTTTTCGTTTTCCCGGACCGCGAACGAGCCGGGTAGCGGCCGCCGGACCCAGCTGGAGCTAGAGCTAGGGCTAAAGCTGTAGGTGGCTGCTCCATAGCTGCTGGGGCATAAGAAGGCCCTGCCTGAGCCTGAGAAGTAGATGGAGGTGGAGCTGGAGCATCGTCCTCGGCTTCAACACCATCCAACTCTCCTTCAGCTCATGCACGGTCATCGGGATCAAACTCAGCTGCATGATCCCTGACTTCCCTCTCCTCTATCCAGGAGGCAAGTTGATGCTTCTCCTGGAATATCTGATCCATGTCCACCTCCTCGGGTGGTGGTGTGGCGAAGGAATGCCTCTACTCGTATGGACCACCTGCGAATCGTGCAAATCGCTTCTCACTGATCTTCTGTCGATCCTTGATATTCTTGATGCGCAACCTCATGTTGTAATGACAAAAGACCAGCTTCTCCAGCTGGTCTGAGGTCAACCTGTTCCTCCTTTTCATATGTATCAGGTTGAATGTACTCCAGTTCCTCTCACAATGGGAGGAACTGGTGCTCTGGCTGAGTATCCTGATACCAATGGCAGCAAGTGGATTCCATCCACTCCTGGTGTTCACCTGAACCCACCACTCAACTGCAAGAAAAAAAAAGAAGAGAAAAGGTAAACAATTAGTCCATCATCTTCCATAACTTATATGAAAAGAAAATAAAATCTTCATCAAGCTATTACTATACCAGGTGACACTTTGTCAACTGAATATTTCATATCAGCATCTGAGTATACGCCGACCCTCATCTTATACTTTTACATCTGAAAAATTTATAAAAAAAAACATTAGTTGCCTGGTAAGGCTACTCCAAAGTATTGAATGAACTCTAACTTACTTCTATCTCAGCCTCCATCCTGTCCTGCTGAGATCGGCACAAACGCTGAATAACAGCAAGTGTACCCCGCATCACCTCGTTGTCGTTCACCACCTGTCCTCCATATTGGATGCGGGAGTTCAAAAACTATCCTGCAAGATTTTATTAGATAACATTATGAATAAGAATAAGACAATTATTTAGCAAAAATATTTTTTTAACCAAGTTACCTGTAGCATGGACATCGTGGTGCAAGGTCTTGTCCCATTTGTCATCTATAATCTTCCACCACTTTTTGTAACCTCTGGGATTTTTTTCTTTTATTTTCAGCTTTGCCCGGTCCATGGCATCATACAACGTGCCCATCTGGTCCCTGTCATCTGAGTCTACCAACTTCAAGACAACTACCAGAGGCTCAATGATTGCCAAGTAGTAGGCAATCCTCTCCCAAAACCTCTTGTCTGTGATCTGCTTCTCAGACCTGACAAGAATCTCCAGCTGATCTTTCTTGTCATGCAGGTTGTCCACCATATAGTTATAATACTCCTCGGAGTGTGTGAACCTAACCAATGCATGCCTGTGCCAGTGTAGACTCTCCAACGCAATGAAATTCGTAGCAAATCGAGTCGGACCGGGCCTAACAAGATCGTACCCTCCTGTGTGTGATCTCATGATATGTAGCAGGCGGGGATGCGAATAAATAAATGATGTGATCGTCTGCGCCTGCCTGACAAGTGCGGATACACCCTCCTCCTTGCCTATATCCTCTAATATGAGATCAATAGAATGTGTTGCACAGGGCACCCAGAAGATGTGCTTCCTCTTCTCCATCAACTTCCTCCCAGCCGCCTTATATGATGGTTTGTTGTCAGTGACAACCTGAACCACATTGTCCTCCCCGATCTCCTCCACCATCGCATCCATAAGAGAAAAAAGGAAGTCGGCATTTTTTATCTTCCCAGAAGCATCTACCGACTTCAAGAATGTTGCCCCCTCAGAACAGTACACTAAGAAGTTTATTATACTCCTTTTGGTGATACATGTCCACCTATCGCACATAATTGTGCAACCCCTCTCCTTCCACACCAACTTAAAATCATCCATCCACTCCTTCAACTCTTGGACCTCCTCATCCAGGCCAGTGCCGTATATATGTCTGCTGCCCGGGGCTTGCAAACCCGGTCCAGCCTCACCCACGGCATCCACCATCGTCTGGAAGTAAGGGCTGGTGGCTGCATGTGCTGGGATGCCTACATCAAGTTAAAAAAAATTGGGATTAGGCTAAAATTAAGTTTAAGTAAATAAAACACACATAATGTCAATTTTAATTTAAAAAGTGATACCTGCGTGTAAAAACCATTTCACAATGTGGCGAACGGCTCTCTTTGCAGCCGTTCCTGTTGCCTTCACTCCTTTCATTGCCTGTTTAATCCCCATCTGCCCAGCACTCTATTTCCTAAATGAATACTCGTCACTCGGTGTAAATCGAGTGCTGGTAGAAGTAGAACGGCGGTGTGGCTCCTGTCTCCTGGGGTCAGTCTCTCGGTCCCAGCCCGGGGTAGGGCGAGCCGATGCCGATCGGCACAAAGCTGGGTCAACTCTGGACCCAGACCCTCCTGCTCCCCTCCTCCTGTCCTCCTCCTCAGCAAATGCACGCTTGCTAGCGTGCCTAGCACGTCTAAGCTCGGAGTCTGTGGACTCGTCCTCGCTCTCTGGCTCCGGCTCAGCTGGTGCCTTCCCCTTGCCTTTCCCTTTCGAGATAGGCAAATCGCGGTCCCTCCTCCTCTGGAGTAGCTCGTCGTGCAACTCCTCTCTCTGCTCGATCCTAACAGCCCGTTGAGAGGCTCTACCTGTCATGTAGCCTCTCATCTCCTCACTCTTCTTCCTGGGCACCTTGTCACATTTCTTGACATTCCCATCTGTTCCGACAATATGTTATTTCAGCCGGAACACCCCCCCGTTCATCTCCTTCCCACACCATTTGCACTATACCCTCTTCCTAACTGGGTCTACCATGTGCCCGTGTTCCCAACCCATGTCGGAAGCACTTGCTGGTGCTGCATCACCTTGATCGGCCATTGCTTATATCTGCAAAAATTGTAAACAATGCACTAAAAATGATTAGATAACATAAAAATTGATTTAGACGCTGTTCGGGAAGCAGACAACCCAAGTAACACACCATTCGGTATGTTTAAAGGGTTACGTATTTACCGGAAATGGTCGTAAATTAACGTACGGGGTATTCGGAATTTTTCCCGTGCAAAATAGACTTAAACGGATAGTTCAAAACTTGGACGGACTTGCTCGGTCGGAAATCACAACGTTTAACGACGCTCGGACTCGTCGGAAACGCGTAAGAATGGACGTACGAAGTTTTCGGCGAAGAAATCTTACCAAAAACCTTAGAAAGATCTAATAAGAGGTTGTTCGAGGCCGATCCGAGCTTGGATCGGCGGAATCCCTTGAAGATGTTGCTTGGAATCGCCGGAATCGGTGGAATCCTTGCTGGAATCGACGGAATCGGCCCGGAATCGATGCTGGCAGCTGGGATCGAGGCCGGAATTGCCGGAATCGCGCCGGAATCGCCGGATCGAGCTTCTGCCGCCGCGAGATTGACAGAATCGACCGCCGCGAGTCGATTCCGGCCCTTTTAGGGCCGGAATCAGTTCGATTCCCGGTCCAGAATTGAACCGGGAATCGAACCGGGCCAGTTGACCCGGTCTTCCGACGGAATCGGTCGGATCGAATGGAATCGGTCGGAATCAGATCGATTCCGACAGATTACAGGCGATTCATACCGATTCCGCGGAATTCTTCCCGGAATCGGTCCTTCCGCCTGGAATCGGATCGGAATCCACCGATCAGATTCCGGAATCGGACCGATTCCACCGATTCTGCAATCATTGCCATATACTTACAATGGGATGGATCCATCTCCAAGAAAGTGGCGAAAAAGAATAGAAAGAGAAATGAGAATGAACATTTGTGAGGCAGACATTGAACATGTACCCATCAAATGGTCAAGCAACCAAAGTACCATTCTCTAGAGAGCTTCAACCTATAGGATTTGCACTAGTTACTGGTTAAGAAATGGGGGAATGCCTCCTACTTCCACTTAACTAATTTTGGATAGATGGTGTTGGTATTGAAGGTAGCTATTGACCATCAGGTGAGTGTCCATACCACTTTCTTAGTTTCACTAGTTGAATGTGCTTATCCTCCTCCACTCCCGTTATTTCCTCCATCCTTTGCACTCGAGAAGGAGAAGCATTTGGATCTAACAAGGAGTTCTGAGGAGGTTCACAAGCCCAAGAAAAAGAAAGTTCAAGGAAATGTAAGGACATTTTCTTGTGGTATCTAGCTTTGATTTTCCTTAACAATGTGGATGTGCTATATTTTTGGGCTTAAGTTTCATGAAATGAATGAAAACCTCATGTGCATTGGTCATTCATGTGTCTGCTATGTGATGTTGATTCCTAGTTAAATAATTAATTAAATAGTTGTGGTCCATAAGAATAATGAGTGAAAAAAGGGCCATCTATGGTGATTGACCATATGGAGTTATATCTCCAAAAATTTTATTCCATTTCATTATTTACATCATATGTGGTCTCCTTACAAAGGAGTGTCATTTACAAGAAAGTCCTCTAAAGGAGGAATTTTCCAAGAAGTCCTATTAAGGAGTAAGGACTGAACAGTAAAAAAAGCTAAAATTGATGTTCCATCATTCTTCCCTATCGGGAGAAAACTCATCCTCGAGTTTTAAATCCACGTTTATTTATATGCAAATCATCTCGAATATCTCAAGACTTGGCTCGTAAGAATGAGTCATTCTGGGAGCTGATACCATTTGATGCGGGACTAAAAACTATTAAAACCCGAAGTAAAATTTTGAAACTGAATTAAAAGATTAAAATCAAATTTTATTCAGTTAGCTGCCCCAATTTGGAAATCCGTCAATTGCTCTGACTGACAAAGGAAGCCAATGGGCCTGATCGCATGGAGGAGGGGGTTCGCGTAGGATCTAGTTTGTATGCAGGAGGTTGCCAGAACCCAGAGAGTTTCGTGGTGCTCTAGCAGTGGTCAGCTGTAATCTGGTAGGTCATGTTTGCATTGCAAGCGGAGGCTAGTAGGGAGCCTTGGCATGCTGTAGGTGGCCTACGAGTGCATGAAGTGGACTTTGCTGATGGAGACATGGCATCACGAAGGCGGGCGTGGCTTGATCTCAACAACACGTGAGGGAAGCAGGTGGGAAGCTTCTAGACACCTTCGCAAGAGCCCGCACACATGTGAGGTGTGGCACTCACATAGCCGTACGTACAAGGGAGGCAATAGGAAAGGAGAGGAGGGAAGACGACAAAGGAAATCTCGCACTAGGGAGTTGCGCAAAGCTTCTGATGTCAACAGATGGTGGTCATCGTCCAAAGATTGCTAGATGATGCAACAACTCATGTTTCAATGTGTTAGATCTAGCAATGACAACGTTCGAAGGATCGGCATGTTTGCACAGATTCAAAGTTGTCATGGTCGGCATCGTCTTCTCCGAAGGAGCGGTGAAGAACGAAAATGTCGGAGGATGTCCAAGCCACTATTGAAGATCGTTGGGTGTAAGAAGAAGCTTATGTTGCCGTCAAACCTTCCGAGGTTGATCGAATCGAGAGGGAAGAAGATGTCGAAATCTGCCATTGACAACAACTTGATCAAGGATCACCAATCAAACTATAAGAGGAGGATGTCAGAACAAGGATGCCATAAGATGTTGCAAACATTGCACGATGTTGCAGAGAGATGACGACGACGACGATTTATGGACTTGCCAAGTGGAAAGAGGGGAAGAAGGAGAAAATATCGGCCATCTGTTGGGGGTGGGGAAGGTAACTGAGATCCTCCTGAGGGCAGAGGAGAAAGAAGAACGGGAGGGAATGAAGATGAAGGTGCCCACCTAGCCGAGGTTGGAAGATCGAGAAGGGGAAGAGAGGAACGGGCCAGACAATTCTAATGATTCTATGTCAACTTTTGATTTAGTGAACTCAAATTATAACAGTCAGTTTAGTGAATCTGATTGCGAATATTACGACCTTGTTGTATTTACAACAAGTCTTATTGTTTATAGTGAATTATATTTATGTAAAGAGTCATGTCATTCATCTCCACACAAAGGATTTCATAAAGTTCAAGAATTATTATGAGAGCATTGAGAGTAATCGTACGATATGTTGAAAATGGAACCTCCCTTTTTTCTTATTTTTTGTGATGAATTTAGAAAATACAATTTTCAATAAACACAAGATATGTAGTTGTTGAAGAGATAATTACATTATTTCTTATCATTATTAACAAAAAATATTTGATTTGAAATATGCATGAGCATCTTCAAAGATCAAGAGAAACTTGTAGTCATCATTTCAATCATGTTAAATGCTATACAAAAGTATGACATAATGAATATTGTTCCTCTACGTTTTGACGAAATTCCAAAGTTCATTACAAAAAATGACAAATATGTGGCTTATTTTAAAGATTGTATTGGAGTATTAGATAAAACTCATATAGAGACAATTGTACAAAGTGTACAACAAATAGCACATATAAGTGGACGAAAGACGAAATGTGCCCATAATGTTCTAGTTGCTTGTGACTTCGATATGTTACTTTCATTTGTTTCAGCGGGACATGAAGGAACATGTCATATTGCCTAAATTTTATTAGTTTGCATATGTATTGCGAATTTTGATTTCCAAAGCCACTAGTAGGTAAATATTTTTTTAAATGTACAATTTAGTTGCTATTTAAAATTTAACCTTTTGTGGATTCTATGTATGAAAATACTACTTGGTTAATGTAGGATTCACTAATACAACTAAACATTTAGCACCATATCATAGTCACCGTTATCATTTGCAATATCATCGTGATCATAGTTCTCGAAGTAAAGAAGAAACTTTCAATTATGTTGATCTTTCATTATGAAATATTATTGAGTGATATTTTAGTGTACTTAAGAAGCATTAATGAATTTTTAATGACATGCGATCTTATTCTTTGGAGAAACAAACAAAAAATGTAGTTGCAGGCTTGCAGCAATGTCGGTACATAATTTCATATGAAGAGTTGATTTAGGAGATGAACTAATCAGAGAATTAATGGATTATGAAATTGAGACTAATTCAATGTTACAAATGCCACCTAGATGAATTCTTTGCGAATAGGATAGGCAGATAGGGAGCACTTTTAGAGATTCTTTGGCAAATCAAATATTTTGACAATAGATGATGTATGAGAAAGATAATTATTGTGTTGTTTAGAAGCACATTTGGTATATGTATATATTATTTCTAGTTGAGTTTGGATATTAAATAAATGATAACTGTGTAGAGAAGTACTTTTGTTGTATGAAAAGCATGTTACCAACCAGCTTTAACTTCTGTAGTGCAGAAGCACTTCTTTGTGAAGTACCTTCTTGTAGAGGGCACTTTAAGGAGAAGTACACTTCTCTATAGTTAACAAACTCACCCTTTGTCATCGCACACCCCCGATGCCCTGTCACCTTCCCCGCCAGAGGCCTGACCAACTGCCTCTGTTTTGTTCTATTTCATCCCATCTCCTTCTGCGCCAAATCACCCGGCCCAGCCGGACTAATTATCTGCTCCTACGACCCAGGAACCCAGTCGGACAGACCATGGTCAGCAATCACCGCAACGGCCCAATTCCTGGTCCTGGTCGTCCCAGACCCAACCAGCTCAGCAGATAAAGATGGGTTGCCACTAGGTCCAACCAGATTTCAGACTGGTCCAGCTGCTTCAACACTGGTTCATGGCTGGTTCAGTCTTCCTCTGTCTGGTGCAGGCCAGATTAATCCAATTCTGCGCAGTCCATGGCCAGTTCAGGCCGAATGGCTGATTCAGGGCATTTTCAACCTGTTTGAGTCGGTTTGCTTTAGTTCCATTCAATTTAGTCGTTTACAGCATTTGCTTTCTGTTTTGCAGCTTGTTTAGCCTAGGCACTGCTTAGTCAGTCTGCTAAGCAAGTATGCACTTTTGGCTCCTATTTCACATGTTAGGTCGCATTTCTGGATCTATAACCATGGGTATAGTTGCCGGCCCCTTTCTTCCCTCTCTTTTCTCCTTGCATTTGCTGTGTGAGATGTTGCATATTCTACTTCTATGGGTGGTCATTAATTTGATTAAACCTACAAAATGGTTGTTATCACTGCTAAACTTGGTCTCTAAAGATGTTTCCCTTTTCTGTGTTATTATGTATGCTATATGATTGTTTTCTAGGATGTTATTATATTATAAGAATCTAAACAGCAGCTTTTTATGTTTGCAGCTTCAACTAAGACATACATTGATAGTGGTGCATCTGCTGTGGTATTGTCCGATGCTATATTCGAAAAATCAGCAATGAGCCAAAGGAACTATGAAAAGATCTGCCAGCTTGCCGCCTCCGCCGCCTTAGAAGGTGCACAATCTGTAAAGAAGTAAGAGCATTGCTTTTTTGTGCTAAACTTCAACATTTAAATATTACTGTTCTAAAGGATAAATAAGATGATGAATCGAGGTTTAGGGGAATGAGCAAAACAAAACAAAAAAACTGTAATCTTAACATCATTTGTTTTTCATGTCACAATATATATAAAAATCACTAAGTTGATTTTAGCGTCTCAAAAACATAGAGAATTATATATTTTCTCTATTTGTTGGATAGTCGTGCTTCCATCCCTATAAACCCCTATAAAGTTATTTAGTTTCCCTTTCAGATACTAATATATAATCTTACAGAAGTTTATAGGGATCAAGATACAGAATTGCAGATGCGCAACAGATAGGGTCTTTCATTTCGTTTATGGAGATCCAGAACCAAAATACTTTTTTCCTATGAAATATGTTCTCATGCGACCTTGAACTTTGTTCCACCATCCGAAACCTTCTTCTTCCTATTTATCTGATCTTATATTCCATTTGTGACATTAAAACATGATTAACCAATAGTTCTCCAATCAAAATATTTAAAGCGATACTTGGTTAAGATGCCATGGTTTAAGCATGTGCTTTCATCACTTTTCCTGCTCTTTTACCTGGTGAGTTATCATGAACATGTTGTTAAACCTCATTTTCTAACTTACTGATACCTCAAAATTTTCTTAGCATGTAACATGCCTGATTAAGGATGATGAGGAAAAATAATCTTCACTCTGCAAATGAGAGATGATGTTTGATGATTTTGGCTACTCGTTTATACCACCAAGATGAATTAAGACAACTGATGCGGTAGCAAAATAGTTCTCATATTACATGGCAGTGTGAAGGCCCATGACAATATGACAGTTCAAAAGATTATCAATTCATACTTGCGTGACAAAGCAAGAATCTACAACTGGAGACGCACACGCTCAATTTCTGCCAGTCCCATGGAGGAATTTCCCGAAGGTGAAGTCATTAAACTGAAGCTCTTTTTTATTTACTTATATGTTTCTTTCGTTAAGATGGAATCCAGCGTTGCTGCTTCCTCTTGGACTCCAAGCTTAGGTTACGTTTGGTATCGGGATAAATTTGATGGGAATAGGAATAAACCAATCCTTGTGGTTAACTTTATCCCCTTCATGTTTGGTTTAACTTAGAATAAGTTTAAGGATAATCATATCTTATGTTTGGTATATTAACAATAAATTTGAGGATAATTTTAGATTTTTAGATTTTTATCTTTTTTTATATTATCTTATTTTATTACCCATAACATATTCAATAACATCTTAACAAACTTACATATTTATATAATAAATTTAAAATATAATTTACAAATAAAAATAAAAATACATTTAAAAATCTAATTTTGAAAATATAAATAATGTAATTTATTTTAGGGGGGATACGAAATACTACTATTTTTTAAATATTTTTTTAAAAAATCACTGCTGATTAAGAAAAATTAAAAAACAAAATTTTGAAGGATAACAATTTTAAAAAAAATTCAAAGATGAAAAGGAATCGAAATTCAAAATATCAATTCTCCTCTCCGTGCCTCGTATTTTCTTCACCCATGAACAAGAGAGACCATATCGTCGTCGTCGTCGTCCTTCACAAATGAGCTTCCGGCGTCTCCATTTGGTGTCAAACGTTGACCGGCGGGGAGACTCCGACGGCCACCCTGCCATTCTCGACGGCGGGCGACCAGCTACTGGCCCCCGCAGTGGGCATATGGTCGTTGCCTTAAACGCGCGGCCAACAGTGACGCATCTTTGAGGGCTCCCCTCGTTGGCATCGGTGGAAGGTCACCCTCCGTCTCCTCTCGTGGCCGTCTCCTCTCGTGGCCATCGGCGTCTGCACGTGGTGCCTTGCGGTGGCAGAAACATCCTTGCCTTACGGAGGCTTAGCTCATCGTATTCCCTGTTATCCCATCAATTAGGGGGGATGACTTAAATCGGGTGTTATCCTCCATTTTAGGGATAAGTTGGATTAAACTAAATTAGGTTAAGTTATAATTAAGTTGTGTACCAAATAAGGGATCAGAGATAAACCAAGTTTATCCCTCCTTATCCTCATATCAAACACGGCGCCGGGCTTGTTTGGTACCATAAAATTTGGGGATAACCCAGGTTTATCCCTAAGGTGTCGTTTGGTATCGGGATAAAATTAATAAGGATAGGGATAAACCAATCCTTGTGATTAATCCTATCCTCATTACGTTTGGTTTAACTTATGATAAGTTTAAGGATAATCTTATCCTATGTTTGGTATGTTAACAATAAATTCGAGGATAACTTTAAATTTTTATATTTTTATCTTTATTTTTTATATTATCTGGAGTTATTATATAAATTATACTACTATATAACCTAATGTTATTATATATATAAAAGAAGACATTAAGCTAGTTCCATGTTAATTGATCACCCCCAGATGAAAAGAAATTACATCCTGAAAAATCTTACACAATTTTACACAAGAATGTTGGCAATACATGTTTTGAGCTTTCTAAATATATACACACATATATATACATAAATTGTGGGAATATATGTCTCCCTTATTATTATCACCATTATTTGATGCATTTTATTCGTATATCAGCATCAAAAAATGTCGATAATATTTGATATTACATTCACTTAAGTAACATAGAATTATGTATGAGAGAGAGAGAGAGATTAATCTCGGCGTCGTCGGGTCATCATCTTCTCGAACTCGTCGAAGCTGACGATGCCGTCGCCATTGCCGTCGACGGCCCGGATCATGCCCTTGCACTCGGCCAGAGAGGCGGTGCCCTCCCCATCACCCCTCTCATCACCTGCTGCAGCTCCTCCGACGAGATCACCCCATCGCCGTTCCGATCGTAGAGGGCAAAGGCAGTCCTCAGCTCCTCCTCCGCCGCCGCCGCTCGCCACGCCTCCCCGCCGCCTTCCCACACGGAGGCAAACTCTTCCAGGCTCACGAACCCGTCCCCCATCCATGTCGGCCGTCCGCACCATCGACGCCACCTCGCCGGCGGCATTTGGCGAGCCGAGGCGGCGGCAGCCCCCCCCGACAATGGTCGCAGCCCATTTTCCGAACCCCCCCCATCTCCCCGGCGCAGCTCCCACCCGGTAGCCCCTTTGCCGAAGCCCCCACCCCTTCCACTCGACCTCACTAGACCCCTCTCCCCCCGCTATCGGACCCCGCTCTTCGCCCCCCCCCCCCCCCCCCGCCTCGCCGGAAATCGGACCCCTGGACGGAGCTCACCCCCCCGGGACAGAGCCGCGCGCCTCCCGCACCCCCCCCGGACGTCGTATCCCCCAAATGTCACTTCAGGATCAACTTAGCCCAAGTATTAGGTGGGATGATTTATCCCCTCGCACTTATCCCTAATTTTGAGGATAACCTGGATTAACTTAATCCAGATTAAATTTATTTTTAAGTGTGTACCAAACAGGAGATTGGGGATGAACCAGGTCTATCCTAGGTTATCCCCATACCAAACAGGGCCTAAGTTATTCCCGTACCAAACAATAGGTCTCGAGTCAAAGTTGGGATATCAACAGGTAATTGTATGGTTAGTGGTTAACCCAGGAAAATAGTTTTTGCAGTTTTGTTTAAGTATTTTCAAGCTTGTGTTTCAAGTGGAGAACCCCTGAAAATATATGATAATTTCAAAAGTGGCCACAAAATGCAAATATTTAGTTTGTAGCTTTTGAATAAATTGAATTATGTAAGAATTTCTTGGTGTTCATGTCTTCCTAGCTTCATTCTTATTAGATGCCCATAGTCTCACAAAATCATTATACATTCGCAAAATGGTAACCTATTCGACAAAATTTCCTTCTCGGCTTGGTCGTGAGAGGTCAATGACTTCTGTAACAACGGCTCCTCGTGATTCAAACATTTTAAGTAGGCCCTAAATAGAGTGGATACGGTGTGGATATACCCTTTTCGAGATCCACTCTGATTGGATATTTGAATATCAATCCGATATGGAGTGGATAAAAATTTTCAAATATTTTTTGGAGTGGAGCAGATACGAATAATATCCGTTGAAAGTATTTTAAAAGTTTTTATCAAACAACTCTGAAAAACTTGTAAAAAATATTTTTTAAATACCTATCAAATATTTAAAAAAGTTATAAAATGTCAAGGTATAAATGATAAACTAAATTCTGCCATAAAATTTTTTCTACCACAAACTACATTTTACAAAAATCAAACTGTCAATTTCAGGCTAACCCAAAAAGTCCATTATGGACAATGCTCATGTATTTGCCAAAATGAACATAGTTTATTTAAAAACAAAGTTGAAAATATTATCCCTCCCCAACCCATGGTGGACAATGCAAATCAAGAGTGAACCCACTGGTTATGAGGTAGTGACCAATTATCAAGCAACTTTCACACTGCAAAAATACCAAGGTTAAAATATAATCAACCATCCACCAAACAACTTTCTATTTTTAAAAGAAAGAAATAATGAATAGGATGCATGAGCTAGAACACGTCTTATGAATCAAGCATGTTCCAGTGTACTTGCATCTGCCAGTGCATTTTTATAATACAAAGGTAGAACTTAAGAAGTTTAATGCATCCAAGTCATTAACATGTCTTAAATATACACTTAACATTATTTGATACTATATTTGTATATCATAGTATTAGATATTATGCATGCATCTAATGGTATGGGATATCATATATGCATCTCTTATTTATAAGGAGTTGTAGATGAAGACAAGTAAATGAATGTTTAGTAAAAAAGATGTTGACTTACATATGAAATAGTACAAAAATTGTATTATTACTAGTGATAGATACAATTCTTTAATAGTCATGTAGAGATGTCAGAATATTTAAGATTGCTATTATATCTTTCAACAAGAACATTATCTGATTTTCTGGTTAGATAAATGTTGTTTTATTTTGAGATATGGAAATGATAGATGTTCTAAAATATTGAAAAATAAAGTGTTTGTCAGTGAAAGTTTAATAAATTGTTTAATCATATTAGATATGTTAACTTTCATGTTATGTGTGAATATTCCTCTTAAGAAAAAATGAGTTAATCTATATCAATCTACCATTTAGCTTAGGGTGTGTTTGGTTACATGGAAACATAAAATTTGATGATATACTTTTACAAGTAATCACTTTTCCATGAAAATTGAAAACAGAGTGACTTATTTGGTTGCATGTAAATCAATCTCCACGAAACATGTTTTGGAATCATCTATCACCTCTATAAGAAAATATTATAATATTTTTATTCCCAGAACTTTAACACTAATAATTATTCAAATTGATTAAGAGATGAAATAATATATTTAAGTCACATTATTAAAAAGAGATTTACTTTTAAAATTATAGTTTAAAATAAAAAATATTTTTAATTAGATTTATTGAAACTATTTAAACATAAAATAAAAAAATAAAATAGATTGGATGAAAGTATTTTTAGTGGATTATTTTTTTATAAAACATAATTATAATATATTATGTTAAAATATTTATAATTATTTGATTGCCTGTAATATTTTTTAGATCATTTAACTCTTAAAAATATTATTGTGATATACAAAGAACAACGTAATCTAACACAGAACTTTATTTTTCACGTATATATATTAAAAATTTGTTTATAAATATTATGTTCATGTGTATCATTCATGTATTCTTATTTTAATGGATATGATAAGAAATTAATATTAAATATATAATTTTTAAATAATAATTTTAGAACAATAATTTCATTTAACTGTTGTTGACAAAAAGATAATCTTTTGGACATGCTCACCGAAAATGGCATCCAGAGGATTTTCTCGGATGCCAAAATCCTGGTTATTTTGTAGTCAATGAAGCACAATTCCTGTTGACTACCATTTTACTTGCAACCAAATGGATGAAAAGATAGACTTTTCTGAAAAAGCGGCGCATGCAACCAGTTTTACGGGGATCCAAATGCACCTTTAATGTAAACATAGAGAATAGGTTAACGAGTTGTCAGAATTCATACATCTAAGGATAAAGGAGAATATTTATACTTCATTACTTTCAAAGATGATGTCTGTAGGTATGAATATATGTACTTTATAAAGTACAAATCTGAGACCCTTAAGCAATTATTTGAGATTAAGAATGAAGTAGTCATAATGATGAAAAGAGTATTAGAACTCTTTGATAAGATCAAAGAGGGGAATACTCTAGTATGTAATTCACACATAATTGAAGGATAATAGAATATAATTTTAAATGACATCTCTTTACATATTATAGCTTAATGGAGTAGCTAAAATAAGAAGCTGTATTATGTAGGACATAATATGGATAATGACAACCTTTGTAAAATTTCATCTTTGTCTATTTTTGGCTAAATACTTGATACAACCACTTTATCTTAATCGGTATCTCCTAAGTATATTCTAATTATTCCATATAGGATATGGAAAAATGGTTAAAGCTTGACCTTAAGCAAGTTAAATGTTTGGAATATCTGACATGGTGAAACAGTATAACCCTAACTAAATGTAATATAAGACTATGAAGTATTGGTTTATGGGATATCTTAAGAAAACTTATGGATATTAAATATATCACCCTTATGGAGAAGGGAATATGTTACTCAGCTCACCATATTTCTAGAGGAAGAGTTCCTCCTTAAGAAGGATAATGAGAGCAAAGTATATATGAAAGATGTTCCAGTCCCACAACTCAAGGACACTTTTATTAAGGTACTAGTTTATAATTACACATGGGCAATTGATAGGTCTTTTCTTATGTCTATTCAACTTAAGAGATATATGGGACTTATTTTTGATAGAGCAATCAAGCATAAGATAGTAAGGATATTGATCTTAAGATCTATAGAGAAGTAATATGAGATATTGACTATAAAATGGGAAGAGAATAAAATCTAAAATAAATTCTATCTATTTTAATCAAGTTTAAAACTTGATAGATGCACGTGAGGATACAATATCCATAAGGTATAAATAGATTACTAAACAATAAATTGAAGAGGATAAGAAGGTAGATATCTTTAATGTGAGAATAGTTGAAAATGATATCATCTAAGTTAAATAGTTAACTATGATGAGATCTTTTACCTATTTCATGGATTAATCCATTCAGATTATGATTGCTACACACTATGATTATAAAATATGTCAACTGGATGTTAAGATAGTATTCCTTTAAGGTATTTTGAGAAAGTGATGTATATGATACAACCTCAGGGAATCAGGTCCCAATAACTTCCAAATAGAGTGTGTATAAGGTCTATTTATGAACTAAATTAAAACTTTCCATAGTCAGTATATAAGGTTTAATGGGATTAAATCTTATGACTTCGTTAAGAACGAAGAGGAGCCTTGTGTATTCAAGTGGATAAGTGGGAGTGCAATTACTTTCTTGACATGTTTTGTTGATGACATATTACTCATTAAGAATGAAGTAGTTATGTTGTCATTAGTGAGCCTAACTATTAAATTAATTCTCCAAACCTAATTTGAGTTTTAAGATCTATGGAGATACATCTGAAATGTTGCTTGGCTTTACCCAGTTAATGTATGTAGTCACCATAGTCAAAGAGTTTGACATGGTAAACTCCAAGATAGGCTTCTTACTTATGTAGTGTGGAGTTCATATCTTTAAAAAGATGTCTTTATAAATTTATTAAAATATAAAGAGAACACATGAGTAGAGCTCTTATGTTTTTGTCATAGGATCTATTATGTATGTGATGCTATTTATACGACATGATTAATGCTCTAAGTGATATGGGATTGCCTCAACTTTCTCTGAAAGTGTACCATTATTTTGAGGAAATAATTAGGGTAGAGCCGATGTCTTATTAGAAGTTTACAACTTCTATGGCAATATCATGTGATCAGAGGGATTGCAGCTTATAGATATATAATTAAAGATAGAGTATCTACTGCGAATAACAATGTAAATCCACCAACTGAAACAGTTACTCAAAGAGTGTTTGAACTTCACCTTGAACTGATAGAGATTAGCTAGATGGGTGGTTGGCTTTAGTGCAAGTGGGAGATTGATAGAAATGTATGCCCTACAAATCAATCATATATAATATAATTCAATATTTTAAGAAATATCTCATTCAATTAATTATGCAAATCTTCATTATTAGCTCTTATTCGATATAAATCTCATAATGAAGTTGTTGATCACATGCAATGATGATTAAATCATGATGAGATCATGATAATAAGATCGATCAATAAGAAGTATGTGATCTAATGTTCCTAATTATAGGATCCTTGAGATGGGACATCAAGGATTCGGATAGACTAGTGTATGTGATGTCTTCTCATAAAATGGGAACGACCGATCTCATTGGTCATTAGCGTGGAGACACTACGATACACATACAGGTGATAATTAGTCGAATAAGTTCACTGAACTAACCGAATTAGAAATTCTGAATAGTATCTTATCGAACTGTCGATCAAGATTTTCTATCATCACGATTACATGGTTGGACCTTTGACCTGAGTCACTAAAGATGTCTTGTTGGGTGGAACTTGTGTTTTGACTATTGACTTATGGATCACCATTTAGATGGTCGAATATAGCAACAGATCGGGTATAAGAAAAACCTGATGGAGACAATTGAGCGGACAACAAGGAATCGTTCACTCTCGGTAAGTGAGAGTGAATATCCTATAGGATAGTACTCTAAATCTCTGGTTAGGGTAGATAGGATGATTAGAAAATGAGTTTTTCAATTGATTCAATTTCAAGTACAGGATCCTATAGAGTCGGTATACTAAGGAGTTGACAGTTGATGTCGTACTCCTTTTCGACTGGGACATTGGATGGACGAGGGTTTATATCCATGTAGTAAATGATTATGAAAATGCTCAATAGAGATAAGATAATCCTCATAGCTATTTGAGATCATGGGATGTAACTTATACCCTTCATGATCGATAGGCTGATTAATCTATTATTGGATAATGAATTTAATTTAATTTAATAGAATTGTTTTATTTTAATTAGACCTTAACCAAATAGGCTATTAGGCATAGTGGGTCACACACATAAGGATTTATCCATAAGTACAGGAGCAAGGACGTAATTTATGGAGATTTTAATTTTTTATGAAAAATTCTAAAATTCTTTATAAATACTAATAGTTTCTGTCAAATTCTATCGAGCCGAGGGTGAAAATCACATCTTCAGACTCCTCCCTACCTCCTCTCTCTAGAAGACATCCATAGGTGTTGGAGCCTGGTCCAGGAACAATTCTCGAGGTCGTCGCGAAGAGAGAATCTGTTGTGGATGAAGTTCGTGTGGATACTACTAGAGATCGGACACTTGAATAATTTTTAGAGCTTTATAAGCTCATCTTCTTCCTCTTCATAGGATTAGATGAATCCCGATCAAGTATATTCAAACTCATTTTAATTGATTTTCAATTTTCATTATTTGGTTTCGATTGAGACAAGTTTTAAATTAACTCATAGAAATCGTCACTTCTACTGCACTAAATTTTGTAGGACGATTCCTTACAGATTATATGAAGTAGCGATAACTATAATCAATTTGTATATATATTTAATACATCGTACTATTCCACAATGTCATAGGGAGAATACATATAATATGTAGAGTAACAATATACAAAGTAACATTTGAGTGAAAGTTGAATAAAATATTTTTCTAGTCATATTTTCCAACTTTTTAGAATTTTTGGATGATTTTCATAATTTTCTCTATTTTAATATAATTTTTATTTTTTAACATTTTTTAAAACGTAATAAATTCGACTTGGTCAAATTGGGTTGTGACTTAGGTTGCAACCCGATCCAAGTCACGACCCGATCCAATTGGATTTGGTGCCGACCGACCTTGGACCAAACCCTAACATGCCTTTTCTTGTTTAATACCACAAGATATATGTTTAATATCTAATACTATGATATATACATATAGTGTCTAATACAATGTGTGTATATTTGAGACAAGTAAGTCAATGATTTAAATGCATTAAGCTTCTCAAGCTCTACCTTTGCTATATATGTAATAAACATTGCACTTTCTCTTCTACCTATCATCATCATGATAGTGAAAAAATTGTCTTATTTAGACTTATTATCTTGTCCATCTTCTTTGACTTTCAACTATCATTCTATTCTATTTAATGATTTTACTTCTTTTCATTGATCTTATTAACATGAAATAATGACGATGTATAATTGTTTTAACTTGCCCTTAATTAACTTATCACCGTGAGTTGTGATAGATCTCAAATCCAGTTATCTATGTTGTCATTACAATTTATATTTTATAGAGGCTAACATTTAGTAAAATATAAACAATATATCTTCTTTATACAAAATTATGAGATAAAGATCATGGCTTCCATCACATCAGTAGATAGTTTACGAGGCACCTACTTTCAAAGTAAGTAGTTTACTTGATTAACTATGAGAACAATTCTCTTGTTTCAAAACCAATTTAAGAAGTTTGATCCAATGAGCATTTTGGCATCTATGTCTTGCTAGGTAATTTATCATCTTATTCTACAATAGAGAGATAATTTCATTAATATAACATTACAAATATACATTTGAAATTAAGATATAGTTTTTCATCACAATTTATGTTTCCACTAATTTTTGACAAATTTGTATAACTCTCATTATGCAAAGATTAGATATCACAATGATATTCTAGTGGAGACTAAGATCTTATTAACATTATGATGATGACCTTGTGGTAGCACAAAAAATCACTCCAAACTTAATAAGTAGACAACTTTTGCTAGTTGCACCATTGCAACTCTTATCCATGTTTAGCCTTTAGAATTATGACTATGTGGTAGTACAACAAAGTCATGTAAATGATTCATCTCAAAGTTCAGCATATGCCTTAGCCATGATCACCAACTTCTTGTTAAATAAGCTTTGTGGTAGCGTAACAAATTTGTCCAATTTAAGTTTGACTTATTAAGATCATAACAATAGGAGACTTACTTGAGTTTTTTTTTTTTGGACAACATGGCCCGATGGCCAGAAGTGCGCAGCACAGCGCACCGGCGAGGGTTCGAGCGCTGCCGGTGCAGCGCTCGAACCCCACATGATAACCACCCCCCCTGGGGGGTGGTCCCGGCTGTTCACAGCCGGGATCGAACCCCCGCCACCCCCCCGGGGGTGGCGTCGTACCAACCGAGCCAAGCTCGGTCGGCACTTGAGTTATTCTTAATATCTCACATTCATCAACGTAACTTAAATGAGGGATTTTACTTTACCCGTCATAATATGTGCTGCGTATGTGTAGATACCTTTGGAATATCATATATGTAAGATATAACATGTAATGCACTACCACATATCACATATGAAATAAATTAAAATAGATGATCATGAACTTAACCCTAAATATGTAACACTGGAATCAAAATGGTGTGTAATTTAAAGATTTAGCATGTAGTGCTGATGTAGGTGTGTCTCCATTTTCATAAGAGCGCTTATCCAAACTGGTCTTGATCTCTTCTCCTCCACTAACTAGCTTTTTGTGTAATGTTGGAGATATTTTTAGTATTAAATAATAGTTATTATAATTAATATGTGTTTAATAATATTTATTCCTACGTTTATCTCTCTCTCATCCTTTCAATTTCCTAATCTCTCTCCTTACCATTTTTTCTTCTTCTCTCTCCCGAAACCCTAATCCTCCCTGGGCCGCCTCCATTTCCTTCTCTATTTTTTCCTTCCTCGCCTGCCGATTTCTTTTTTTTCCCCCTCCTGGGCACCTGTTTTCTCCTTCGTTCGGCAGCCATTGCCGCATGCAGCCACAGCCCGCGATCGGCCTCCCCGCTCACTGTGCGGTCATTGCCGTCCTCAGCCGCCATGGGTCAACGCCCGTGCTGCCTCGTCATCTCCCTCCACTTCGCATCTACCATCCATCGTCGCGTCACCCTGCTTGTGTGCACAAGTGGGCGACCCGCCACCTGGCCCCGGGCACCGCGGCCATCTCCCTCCGCGTCCCTGTCGTTGACTAGCCACACACGCATCAACACGTCGTCACCACCCGCAAGCGCCCGTCAACGTACGCCGTCTTCGCCTCGTCACCTGCGCATGCGCCCCGCGCCACCTCGTTGGTCATCGTCTGCCATCCTGCCGGTCGTCCCCGCCTTTGCGCAAGCAGGTCAGCCGCCGCTTAGGTCAGTGCCAATCGTCGACAGCTTCGCTCACGCATTAGCCACCGCAGCCACGACTCCGCGCAGCATTGTGCGCCATCCTCCCTTGTGCGCCGTCCTCCCTTGTGCGCCGGTGTGTCCCCCCTCTTCACAGTGCGATACTCTTCCCCCCTCTCTCCCCTATCTCTCTCTATTATTCTTTGTTTATCTCTCTTATTCTCCCTCTTGATCCGATGCCATATCCCTATTTGATATTTCTTTTCCAGCAAGTTTGATGGAGGGAGATAACCTATTTGGATTTGTTTGATTTGTGCACTACATCATCGACATCCAATATTATTTTCGATTGTCGATCTCTGACTTTTTCCGTGTCAATTCGGTAGGCATCCTTGACGTGTCTATTATTATTAAATTCATATATTTAAACCCTCCATGACTTGTAGTAGTTTTTAATGAGTTGATTAGTTGGGTTAACGTTGCATGTTATGGTTTATTAGCATGATTAGTGGTGTTATTATCTTTTGTATGTAATAAGTATCGTGTTAGGGTGTTAATTATGTTGTCTATGACATGTTGATTGTTAGATTTTAGTTGGTCATATCCCTTTCCAGTTTAGCATGTAATTAGCTAATCTTTGTTACCCTTTTTTGAGTTACTCTCATTGTATATGTGTGATGATAGGTTAACAAGATTTGTTAATGTCTTATGGCCTGTTTAGTTAGAGTTTCATTTTTGGTATTATATCAATATTGATATTAATATTTTCAAATGTTGGAGTATCAATATCGAAAGTAATACAAGTTGTCACTTGTATTACATAATATGCTTTGTTTGCACTACAAATTTTAAAATTGATACAATTAACCAAACACCTCTTAATGGTTTCTATCAATATCAATTTTAAAATTGATAGTGATAGAGATACCTAATAGTATTACCAAACAAGGCATTAGCTAGCAATATTAAATCTGGTTTTGGCTAGGTTATGTCCTTTTAACCAGGAGATAGAGTCTGATTAGGTTGTTTATATATTGTTTGGTTGAGTGTTTGATGTGGTATCATGTTAGTCTTCAGTTATGCTTGTCATTTTATGGTTCTAGCAGCATAAACATGTTATTTAGATGTGGCTACTCATGATAATTGCATTGGTGGCATGTTGGTCATAGCATGGTATGGTTTATCTCATCTCTTGCATATTTTGGTCACGGCATGGCATAATTATGTGGATGCATGATGCATTAAAAATGTAAATAGAAACAACTACACTAGACTAGTTAGTCGTGACCCGAGGGCAGCGGAGGTTAGAACAGTCCGGTGCATCCTTCGATCCCGGATACCGCGATTTATCCCTATGCTACCACTACCTAGGTGCACCATGGGATTTCGATTAGTTATATGGTACTGCTATATATGATAGATCTGGTGGTAGCTGGTTAAGGTGGCAAGATGACGCATTCCTTGATAATGAAAATCTTATTAGAGGATAGGTGCATCTATTAGAGGATAGATGCATTATCGCATGGTATGGTATAGGTGGTCTAGTGACGTACTTTATTTTGTCTTTTCCATGTGAAGTTGCATAGTGTATGTATGAAATGTCCCATTTATAGTATATTATCTTATGGAGCATATAGTAGGTGTCTATGCATATTCATACCATCTTTTTAGATCATGTTATGGTGCATATAGATGCTGGTCGGTGTGATTATAGGTGCTGGTTGGGGTGTAAAACATGTGGATTAAGTCAAATATTTAATGTATTGACTAGTCTATATTTACATATAACGGTTGTGGGTCGGAGTACCTATTTTATTAACATCTATGTCCTTTTGGCTATCCGATTTGGTGGATGATCGGATAGGGAATGGTACAAGTCGCACTCCATAATTTCAATGACTATGGGGATAATCTTGTCTCCATTAAACCTTTCTATCAACAGTACCGCATAGATATAAACTTTTGCCCATCCAATGCCCTAATCGGATAGGGATACAACATCTATTAACAATCTTAGTAAACTGACATTGTGAGATTCTGTACTTGGAATCAGATCAATTGGAAAACATCTTTTTCAACTATCCTCTCTATCCTTACTTGGAATTTAGCTTGTAGGCATTCTCTTTTACTTAATGAGAGTAGATGATCTTTTGTAAGGAATCGTCTTACAAAATTTGGTGCAACAGAAGTAACGCTTCCTATGGGTTCATGTAGAATCTATCTCAATTGGAATTGAACGAAAAAAAATCAAAAATCGATCAAAATGAGTTCGAATATACCTGATTAGTATTCATATAATCTCATGGAGTGGAAGGAGATGATTTTTTGAAGCTCTTTAAACTATTCAAGTATCCGATCTCCTACGGTATCTACACGAATTTCATCCACAACAGGTTCTTCCTTCGCGCCGACCTTAAGAACTCTTTCAGAACGGAGCTCCATCGACCATGAACACCTTCTAGAGAGAGGAAGAGGTAGGGAGGAGGTTGAGGATGTGATTTTCATCCTTGGTTTGATAGAGTTTGGCTGAAATCATTAGTATTTATAGAGAATTTTTCATAAAATCTTAAAATCTCTATACAATATGCCTTTTCCCCTAAACTTATAATTAAGTCCTTATGTGTATGACCCATTAGGCTCAATAGCCTATTTGGTTGAGGTCTAATTAAAATAGAAAAATTGTATTTAATTAAATTAAATCTATTATCCGATAACAGATTAATCAGCCTATAAGGAATCGTCTTACAAAATTTGGTGTAGCGAAAGCGACGATTCCTATGAGTTCATTTAGAACCTGTCTCAATTGGAACCAAATGATGAAAACCAAAAATTGATCAAAACATATTCGAATATACTTGATAGAGATTCATATAATCTTATAAAACGGAAGGAGATGAACTTCTCAAGCTTTAAAAATTGTTCAAGTGTCCGGTCTCTAGCAGTGTCCACACGAACTTCATCCATAGTAGGTTCTCCCTTCACATCGGCCTTGAGAGCTCCTTCCTAACAGAGTTCCATCGCCTATGGACGCCTTCTAGAGAGAGAAGGAGGTAGGGAGAAGGCTGAGGACGTGATTTTTACCCTTGTCTTGATAAAGTTTGGCTAAAATTATTGGTATTTATAGAGAATTGTGGAATTTTTCAAAAAAATTCAAAATCTCTATAAATTATACATTTGCCCCTGTACTTATAGATAAGTCCTTAGGTGTGTGACTAACTAGGCCAAATAGCCTATTTAGTTGAGGCGTAATTAAAATAAAATAATTCTATTTAATTTAATTAAATATGTTATATGATAATAAATTAATCGACCCACCGATCATGAAGGGTACAAGACACATCCCATGATCCCAAATGGCTTTTGGGATAATCTTATCTTTATTGAGCATTTCTATCATCAGTTACCGCATAGATATAAACCCTAGTTCATTCAATGCCTCAGTCGGAAAGGAGTATGGCATCGACTATAAACTCTTTAGTATACCGACTTTATCACGTACTTGAAATTAGATCAATTGGAAAACTATTTTTCTAATCATCCTATCTACCATGGTCAAAGATTCAAAGAACTATCCCATAGGACATTCACTCTCACTTACTAAGAGTAAGCAATCCCTTGTTGTCTGCTCAATTCTCTACATGAGATTTTCCGTGTAGCCGATCTATTGCTATACTGGACCATCTATATGATGATCCATAAGTCAATAGTCAAAGTACAAGTTCTACCCAACAAGGTATCTTTGGCGACTTAGATCAAAGATCCAACTATGTAACTATGATGATAAAAAACTCTGATCGACAATTAAGATACCATTCAGAGTTTTTAATTCGATCAATTCAGTGAACTTATTTAACTAATGTGGACCGGTATTTGTATCTCAATGTCTCCACACTAATGACTAATGAGATCGGTCATCCTCATCATATGAGAAGACATCACATACACTAGTATATCTGGATCCTTGATATCCTATCTCAAGAATCCTATGACTAGGAACATTCAAACTAATAAAAATGTATACTCTACAAGTCAATCATATATGATATGATTAGATATTTCTTGTATCATCTTATTCATAATAAAAGGCATTTATTCATTACCATCTATCTTTAGATATGCATACCGTAATGAAGTCTTTGATCACATGCAATGATAATTGAATCATGATGAGATCATGGTAATGATATCAAACATCTAAATGCTATTGATCTAAATGTTCCAAGTCATAGGTCCTTGAGATAGGACATTAAAGATCTGAATAGATTTGTGTGTGTGATATCTTCTCATATGATGAGAATAGCCAATATCATTGGTCATTAGTGTGGAGACATTAAGATACACATACAAGTGCTCATTAGTAAAATGAGTTCACTAAATCGACCATCATAGAATCACCAACATTCATCACATGAACATAGAGCGCATACGTGATAATTATATGAGATAAATCATATATACCATCATAAAATTATATACTGTAATTTTTAAATTCCAAATTTCATGCTTGTCGAATTTTCATAAAATAAATAACATGAAATGCACATATAAACAATTTACATGCATAAGACAAGCAATACAAAAATATTCAGATGATTCATGCTTTTCCAAAATTTCTCAGAGCATTAAATTAATGTCCAAATCATAATTCTAAAAAATCACATTTTTTCAGAATTTATTTGAACACTAATTTAATCAATAAAGATTTTAAAACCATTTTAAAATCATTTATAAAATGATTCTATGGCAACCAAAGTCCAAAACTATTTAACAGGTTTATAAACATTTTACAAATCTATTAAATAATTTCTAAGAATGTATATAATCATTAATATTATTAATTTTGATCTTAAAACAATTTCAAAATCAAAATAATAGAATTCAATGACAAAAATAGTAAAATTCTATTTAATAAGTCATTAAACACTTTAATAACTCATTAAATAAATTCTACAATTTTTTTCGATTTTTTTGGAATTTTTCGGATCAAAATTGAATTTTAAACAATTTAAAATTATTTTCGAATTATTTTAACTGGCGGCGCATTGTGTCGGCCAATCGGCGCCGGCCACGACCCCCCCGGCAACCCGCCAGTCACCGAGCGCCGCGCGCTGCGCTCCCCCGTGCGCCTCGTGCGCCAACGTGCGGTAGCCACGTACCCCTGCCCGGACGCGTTGTGCTTCCACCGTGTACCCCCGCGCACTGGCGGGTCCGAATCCGATCCGGACTCCTCCTCCTTCGCCCGGTAAGGGCTGGGCAGTAGCGCGGAAACCCTAGAAAACGCCCGAATTTCGGGCCTTATTTTGGGGGTCAAACGGAGTCCAAAAAATCCGAAAAAATATGCGTTGGAATCCTTAAAGAATAAGGATTCTATTTAAAGAAGTTTCATCTAATGAAAACTTCTATCCAACGCGCAGTTTACGGAGGAAGTTGTCACGGCTGCAATTAACCCAAACCGCAAATACCTCTCAAATCCGGCACCTCCAAGGGCCGTTGAGTGTCCAATAACTTATGGAAACTTTAGAAAACTTAATTTCCTATCTTCCTATGTCATTAAACAGAGGTATTTGAGTCCAAATAGGTAAGTTCATCAACTTAATTTCGGCCGGATATTCGGATATGATCATCTTAGCAATTTTCCGAACTCCTTCTGGACTCTCCGGATGGCCAAAATTCATGATATTTGCGGCATTGTAAGGATCTCATCCACGAGAATCAATTTAAACTAACCACACACAGTTTGGTATCTCATACAAACTGTGGTGATCAAATCAAAACAACTCTGTATACAGTTTCGAGAAAGCAAGAAATCACATGAAATCAAGCCAATTTCGATTCAACTTTGACCAAGGCTTCAACCGGGCTCTGATACCACTATAAGGAATCAACACATGACATCAGAAAAATTTTGATTCCATAAAACCATGATCTTTGCCTTGATCGATGCCGAACGAGTAAAATCGGGAACCGAATATGAAGTAGAACGAGAGTACCTCATGGGATTTCTAAAATCCCTCACCATGGATGAAGAGAGGACATTCCTTCTTGCTGAAAAATCGTTCAAGTGTCCGGTCTCTAGCGGTATCCACACGATCTGCTTCAATAGACGGGTTCTCTCTTCCTTCGGGCCTCCAAAAACCTTCCAGATCCAAACTTGACCATGTAAGATCACCTTCTAGAGGAGAGAGGAGGAAGAGAGGATGCTTGGGATGTGCTCCAGCCCTATGGCTTGTTAGGGTTTGGCTTCATAAGCCATTTATATATAGAAGATGGATTTTTTCACAAAAACCCAAAACTTCTATAAAATTGCGTCCATGCCCTCATCTTATTGACCAGATCTATTGTGTGTGACCCACTAGGCCCAATAATCAATTTGGTTGAAGCTTTAATTAAGTTAAAAGAACAATACCTTTAAATTAAATCAAAACCGTTATCCGATAACAGTTTTTACGGCATTCTGATCATAAAGGGTACAAGCCACATCCTATGATCCCAAATGACTTTGGGGAGTTAAATAACATCCATTGAGCCTTTCCATCAAAAATTACCACACGGATTTAAATCTTCGTTCATACAATGTCCCGGTCGATCAGGGGTTCGGCACTGATTGTCAACCCCTAAGTATTCCAACTCTATGAAATCTTGTACTCAGGAATGGATCAACTGGAAAACTCCTTTTCCAATTTTCCTATCTACTTGGCCAAGGATTTAGAGTACTATCCATAGGACATTCTCTCTCTCCTACCGAGAGTGAACGATCCCCTATTGTCCGTTCAATTGCCTTCACCAGGTTTCCCATATACCCAATCCATTAACTATATAGGACCACAATACTAAGTGATCCATCAGTCAATAGTCAAAGTACATAGTACGCCTAGCAAGACATCTTTGGCGACTCGGGTTAAAGATCCAACCGTGCTATTGAGATGTAAGAATAACCTGATAGACAGTTCGGTAAGATACCAATCAGGTTTTCCTAAATTGGTCAGTTCAGTGAACTTATTCCACTAATGAGCACCTGTGTGTGTATCTCAGTGTCCCCACACTGATGACCAATGAGATCGGTCATTCTCATCATATGAGAAGACATCACACACACTAGTCTATCCGGATTCTTGATGTCCCATCTCAAGGATCCTATGACTAGGAACATTTATATCACATACCTCTAGATGATCGATCTCATTATCATGATCTCATCATGATTCAATCATCATTGCATGTGATAAAGGACTTCATTACGATATACGCTTCTAATAAAAGCTAGTAACAAATTTTTGTCTATTTAGTTGAATGAGATATTCCTAGAAATGTCGAATCATATCATATATGATTGGCTTGTAGGGCATTCATTTCTATCAATCTCCCACTTGCACTAAAGCCAATCACCCATCTGGCTGATCTCTATCAGCTCAAGGTGAAGCTCAATCACTGATTAGTGGATCTGTAATATTATTAACGGAAGATACTCTATCTTTAATTATATCTCTATCAACTGCATTCTCTCTGATTCTATGGTATTGCCATATATGTTTGAAACTTCTAATGAGACTTTGGCTCTACCACATTGTTTTCCTAAAACAATGATACACTTTCAGAGAAGGTTGGAACAATCCCATAAGCCAGATGAACATATTCATCTAGTCAGCTTCTCAAGCAATATACAGTCATTATTCAATCTACTTTAGATTAGTTGTAGAATTAGCAGTGTTCTCTTACATGGAACTCTTTCAGCTCACTGCAACACCATTAGCTTGTCTTATTATTAGACTTATCTGATTAGAAGATTGTGTTCATAAAACTACAAGACTTCAAGTCTTATCCTCCATATATTAGAGATATATCCTTAGTGCTTCTCAAGTACTCAATGACACATCTCTAAATTATCATGTGACTCTCACAAGGATTTACTTGATGAATGCTCATAACACTTAGAGCATTAATGAAGTCATGTGCGTAGCATCACAAATGTGATAGGTCCTATTGCAAAAGCATAAGGGCTATACTAATGTGATCTCTTTATCTCTCAAGAAGTCTACAAAGACATCTCTTTAAAGATATCAACTCCACACTACATAGGGAAGAAACCTATCTTGGAGTTTACCATGTCAAACTCTTTGACTATGGTATTTACGCATATGAATTGGGTAAGGCCAAGAAACCTTTTAGATCTATCTCCATAGATCTTAAAACCCATATTAAGTTTGAAGGATTAATTGATAACTAAGTCCACTTATGATAACATACTTAATTCATTCTTAATGAGTAGTATGTCATGCATATATCTTGTCAAGAAGATAATAGCACTCCCACTTATCTTATATGAAAACATAAGGCATATCTTCATTCTCAACGAAGTCATAAGATTTAATTTCATTAAACCTTATCTACCATCTATGAGAAGTTTTACTTTAGTCCATAAATGGACCTTATGCACACACTATTTGGATGTTTTGGAACTTGATTCTCAAAGGTTGTATCATATACACCTGTTTCTCAAAATAACATAGAGAAACACTATCTTAACATCCATTTGGCATATCCTATAGTCATAGTGTGTAACAATAAAAATCCGAATGGATTAATTCCATGGCATAGGTAAAAGGTCTTATCATAGTCAACTATTTGACTTAAATGAAATTCCTTTTAACTATCCTTACTTTGAAGGTCTTTACCTTCTAATATACTTCAATCTATTCTTTAGTGATCCATTTATACCCTATAGATACTAAATCTTTAGGTGGATCAATCAAGTTCTGAACTTGATTAGAATAGATAGAGTTTATATCAAATTTTATTGTTTCTTCCCATTTTGAATCAATATCTCATATTGCTTCAATATAGATCTTAGGATCATTATCCTTTTATCTTATGTCTCATTTCTTCCATCAAAGATATGTCTCACATATCTCTTAGGTTGATTGGACACAAGAAAAGATCTATGATTTGTCATTGTGTAAATATAAGCTAGTACCTAATAAAAGTATCTATGGATTGTGGGACTGGAACACCTTCCATTTATATGTTGCTCCCACTATCTTTCTAAAGGAGGGACTCTGCCTTTAGAAATATGGAGTGATGAGAAACTCATACCCTTCTCCCTAAGGGAGGCATTAATATCTTTAAGTTCCCTAAGGATATTCCACAAGCCAACACTTTATAGTCTTATATTCCAACTTGATAGGGTTATACTTCTTTACCAAGCCAGACATTATGAAACCTTAACTTGCTTAAGGTCAAACTTTAATCCCTTTCCATATCTGATATGGAAGAATTGGAATATATTTGGAAGGTACCGATTTAAGCTCAAGTGCCTATATTGAGTGCTAACCCCTAAATAGACAAAGAAGAATTTTGCAAAGGTTGTCATTATCCATATTATGTCCTACAGAATATGGCTTCTCATTTTAGCTACTCAATTAAGCTAAAATGTATAAGAGGTGTCCATCAAAATTAGATTCTACTATCCTTCATTTATGTGTTAATTATTACTTAAGTAACCCCTCTTTGATCTCATTAAAGAGTTCTAATACTCTTTTCATTAATATTTACTCTTCATTCTTAATCTCAAATAATTTCTCAAAGGTTTTGGATTTGTACTTCATAAAGTACATATGTCCATACCTAGAGAAGTCATCTTTGAAAATTAATGAAGTTGAAATATTATCCTCTAACATTAATAGATATGGACTAACATGCATCTAGATGCATGAGTTCTATAAACTCATTAGCCCTCTCTCCATGTCTAACAAATGAAGAGTTGGTCATTTTGCTTAATAAGATAAGACTTACATATAGTTAATGATTCCAAATCATTTACCTAGTTTCTAACCGAATAGTACTCCTTAAGTCTTTTCTTATAAATATGACCGTACTACTAAACAATAGATTAATCAATATCAATCTACTTCACCTAATGAGGATTATTCACACATATTATAAGAGCATACATATCTGATATAAATAAACTCTTTATTATGCTTCTACTGATAACCACTTTACCAGTTATCATTTTCATACCATGGAATAAATCATCATTTATTCAACTAGGAAATGAAAACAATATTCTTTTAGAAGGATAATTAAGACAACTCTAGAAGACTATAGAAAATTTGTATCTCCCACTAGTAATGATGCAACATTTTGTACCATTTCATATGTAGGTCAACAATCTTCTTTAAGCCTTCATTTACTTGCTATTATCTACAACTCATTGTAGATATATGATGCATATCTGGCATCTCATACTATTATATCCATCCCTAGTATCTTATACTAGAATACACATATATAGTATCTTATATATATATATGGGTGGTTCACGCGGGAACCGGTTTGTTTGATTGGAGAAAGGAAGGGAGGGCCACGTGGGGCCAATTTAATTGGTGCAAAGGGGTGGTCCACGCGGGGATCGATCTGAAGGTGAGTTGGTTCACGCGGGAACCGGTTTAGAAAAGGGTTTGGTTCACGCGGGAACCGGTTTTAATGAAGAAAGGGGTGGTTCACGCGGGAACCGATGTAAGAGTTGACAAAATAGAAGGAGGGCCACGTGGGGCCAATCTAAAGGTTCTGTAAAGAGGAGGTCCACGCGGGGACCGATCTGAAAGTGAGTTGGTTCACGCGGGAACCGAGTTGAAAAAGAAAGGTGGTTCACGCGGGAACCAGTTTATAAGAAGAAAAGTGGTTCACGCGGGAACCGGGTTGAAATGAAAGACAAGCAAATTAAGTCCACATGGGGGACAATCTTAAAGAAAGATTAAATAGCAAGTTTAAAGGTAAATTGACATGGAAGGTAAAAGACAAGCCGGTTCACGCGGGAACCAAGTTGGAAAACAACTAGTTGCACGGTTGAAGACATTGGTTGTCCCACCGTGGTCGCCAAAAAGCTGTCGACTCTAGAAACGGGTTCCGGATCGGCACCTCAAGATAAGAAGGTGAAAGATAGAATTGGGGAAAAAAGGGGGAGTGAAATGAAAACACTCGGAAAGCGGTAAAATGTCCTCACCTCGGTCCCACACTCACATTGATCCCCGAACTTTCATCTCACGGCGTCGCTCGAGCATCGGAGATGGTTCGGGTCATGTGGGAGGAGAGTGAGGAGGAGATGAAATTAAAACATGAAAGATGTGGTCGCTGTGAGCCGCGGGCTCAGCTTTATGGGATTGGCAAATAAAATAAATTGAATATGACCGTGTACCTTAGTGTGGGAGAAAGGGATGTGAGTTCAACCTTCTTCTTCTTCGGCCGGCCGATGAAGAAAAGTCTCCAATCAATGCTAGCTTGTTCAACCTGTGCAACTAGAACAATAAACCAAGTGAAGAAAATAATTAGAACTATGAGAAGTGTAGTAACTGTGGTGAGAAGATGAGAAAGAAGCAATTGGAATCGAACTCACCGGATTGGGGTGAGTCCTAACCCCTTTTTTGTGTTTTTGATTATGTAAAAATGATGTAAATGAACTGAAATATGTTTTAAAACAGTAAATGAACTGAGTTAAATGAGTTGAGAAAGCTTATGGAATGGATTGGCTTGAGTTGAAGCCGAGTTGGTTGAAGATTAGCTTGGTACCCTTCTGGTGCGACTTTGGTGCAGAGGATGCTACGGACGACCCCGATGTCAGAATCGAGTGCCGTTTGTTGGAGTAGACAGATAACTCAGAGAGGAAGAGTTCTTATGTTGATGAATTCTCCGAAATACTTCTGTAGAAGTCAGTAAAAATTATGAAAAGGGGCGGATGTGGAAAACAGAACCTGGGTGCGTGCCCTCAATGCAGCAATCGCCACGAACAAACGACAAGTCGGAATTGAGTGCCGTCAGTTGGAGATGAAAGAGGACGAAGAGAGGAACGACTTCTATGTTGAAGACTTTTGCAGCAGGAGCCTCGAATTTTCTGCATAAGTCGATGAAGATGGTTGATGTAGAACGCCCGGATCGAGCCTTCTCCTTCACCTCGGGATCGATTTCTTGACTTCAGATCGCCTTTGGACGTTGGGACGGCTTTGGAGAAGAGCTTGGACGACCTCTGGACGAGCTAGGCACCGGGGATTCTCCTTGGGTCGTTGAGAATAGCCCTCAATTTATAGGGGAAGGAAGCCGGTGCAAAATTTAGAAAATGGACCGACCGCGCCCCCCTGTTTCAAAGGAAGCGGGGGCGCGTTACGCGTCTCACTGCTAAAAATCGACGGAAACTTCCGAAAATTGCTAAAAATCAACTTGACATACGTAACGCGCCCCCGAACCGAGGGCGCGGTACAAATAATCGAAAATCCTCCGCGGAAACCTTCCAAAAATCCGGTTTAGAAGGTGCTAATCGGGGTAATTTGCGATTTAAAGAAACTGACCGCGCCCCCTCCTTTCAAAGGAACCGGGGGCGCGCGCAGGGCGCGCCCCCGGGTTGAGGGCGCGCAGGGCGCGCCCTCCACTTTCAAGTGGAGCGGGGGCGCGATACACTCTCTCTCCTGCGCGCGTGTTCCGCGAGCCGTATTTTGCAAACGGGATGTCCGATTCGGCTCCCGTTTGTCGCGTTGGAAAGAGGGCCCTCAACCGCACCTCCTCAAGTCGGTAAACCAGCCAGCATGACTCCCGATATGTTCGCACGGGACTTTCTACCGGTTTACCCTCTCGCAGAAAGCCGAAATCCGGGGCGAAGAACCGAATGAGCATGGTTCCGATCGAGAAATCTTGGGTCAACTCGGGATGACTCAAAATGATGACCGAACAAGTCCGGTACGACCGGAAAACCCGAAATCATCGAAAAATCAGAGACTAACCCGGTAAACGTGAATGGAAAGCCGTAAAAACCGCAAAACCCTAAAATTGACCGAAATGGCCGTATAGCCCCGGTTAATAAAATATACAGCTAGAATCGACCCGGATGACCTGAAAAGACCCGGTGATGACCGGAAAGGACTAACATGTGGTCCGGGACAGTCGTGTCAGCACAGATCGAAAAAGCCATAACGAAAGCCGTCATTGACCGACGCCTACCGAAATGACTTCTCGGAAACCCTGAATGTTACGGAACACATGCGGGACTCCCGAGACCTTCATTCAAGGTCGGTCATCGAGCAGGCTTCGTATTTTCACGGTTCACGCGCGGCTCTCGCTTGAAGGTTACAGCAATATTCCGAAAATCATTGGTCCATTCTCAACTTGCGAGGGGCTCCACCAATGTCCTTAGCTCATCTCCACAAGGTAATCCGGATCAGATAACGGTCAAATAAAAGATATCGCCTATGGAATAAGAGTCTAGGGCACCGAATCAAGCCAATTTGGCGTGTCTACAGCTTGCCTCGCCTTGATGTCGGCTTTGCAAGGGAATGGCATGTAGCGGAACGAAGTGAAACGTAGAGAAAGCGTAGCGAAGCGAGATGGATCATAGTGGAATGTAGTGGAGCGAAATGGTGATGGACTGAAAAGGTGGCATCAAGGTGTAGATATAGACACGCTTAACGGAGCAAGACGAATCTCCTCAAGTCTCCTGGTTAACCGCCATGTTTCATCAAGTCTTCCTATGTTCGATTGGTAAGAGATGTGCCATTGGCACGAGAGAAGGATAGCCAACTCCCAACGCGGTGGGGAGTCCCCGAAAAATGGGTTCGTAGGTTCATCATCAGCCGGTAACCCGATCTTTGCGGTGTTCCTGTACTGTGACGGGCTAAAATTTAAAAAGAGATTTGTTTGAAAAAAGTAAAAGAATACCAATCGAGCACATTCAGGCTCTCAGATTCATTTAAGTCTTCCAAGAGACAAGATTTGATTCGGAATGGAATGATCTCAGATTCCGAAAGGCAAATGTTTAAGCATAGACCGTGAAGATAGTGACGGTGCAAGTTCTGATTGAATAGAATGCCCTTGGCGGGACGAATTGGCTGCCATGGTGGGACGAATAGCAAAGAAGTTGAAATGGCCACAGTGGGGAAAAGAAATGAAAGATTTGAGGGCACAAAGTGATTACCGAACACGGTGGGATTAATAGACACGGTGGGATATTAGAGAGGTTGGTGGGACTAGAGATCATGGTGGGATTAGAGAACACGATGGGATTTAGAATGATCGAGAGAGTGAGAAGGTGAAGTTTAAGAGATGATGTATGCAATGATAAAACAAAATGTAATGCAATTAATGCTACATGATGCATGTTGGGCTCAATAAAACAAAACAAAACTTGTATAACAAATAGTTGAAGATATAGATTGTCTATGAGGTCAAGATATCCATTCGAGAACTATCGTTCCTCACAGCGCAACTTTGGCTTATCCGTGAGCATTAGAGATGACCCGACCGTCGTAGATTTTGATGAAGGAGATCTCAGGTCAAGTCTTCTCCGCACTCACGGTCTTCAACAATAATGCATAGAATAATAATACACAACTAACAACTTATATGTTAGCCGGAAAGAAATGGAGGTTTCCCATGTCCATTCTTCCATTTCTGCGAGCATTTTCTTGGCCACTCCTTTGGAGCATCACCGGAACGAGGCGGTTGCGGTGGTATGGTTTCCATGCCTTCTCCACGTGGTCATTCTTCTGGAGTCAATGGCAATCAGACACTGATATCTGTAGCAGGCTTAATCTTCTTCTGGTGTTGTAGCTGCTTTTCTTCCTTGTTATAGCACTTCTTGCTTCAGTGTTGTTTGACCTACTTGACATTTCTTGAAAGGATAGATTGGCCCCTTGCAAGTTTGTCAAGGGGTGAAGCCTTCTAAGGGATAGCAAATAATAAAAGTAAATAATAGATGTAGGGTTAAGAGACATACCTGTTGGCGAGATTCTCACCCTCCTTGACTTGTGTTTCTTTCCTGAAATACTTAATAGAAGGGTTAAATCTGCTCTATGGCTTACCCCCTTGCCTATTGTTGTCTTGCCTTGCTTATATGTCAAGGGGGGCAGCCTTATCAACCAGGTAGAATGCACAAAATGACAGACAAGGTAAAAGTTAAGATAGCTTACCTGTCATGGTGAGAGTCACTCCCTTCTTGATCTCAGAATCCTGAAACACTGTCGTTGAGAGAACCTTCTCCTCTTATTTTAAAGTCCATGAAAACACTTGATAAAAGAGGATTAGATCTTCACAACGACTCATCCCTTTGCCTATTATGGCCAACTTTGACTTAGGTCAAAGGGAGGAGCCCTCTTAATGGGGTGATAATGAAGGTAAATATGCAATGCGGAAATGAAACATGCAAGACATAAACATGAATGCTAGCAAAGGCAAAAAATCAAGGTTACGCCAAGTTAGATGATGCATTTTTTTTTAGATTTTTTTTTAGATTTTTGGAAAGTATTCAATTTTTTATTTTTGAATATATTCAACTTTTTTTTTTGAATTTTTGAAAATATTCATTTTTTTTGGATTTTTGAAAATATTTGATTTTTTTTTTGGATTTTTGTGGAGAATGTGCCAGTATTGAAACAATTCATCGATCTTTGAGTGTTAATCAAGATTTAAATGATAAACACCACGTGAAAATAAGGTTCCATACCCATAATCTTTCTTGCCCTCTTCTCTTGATCGGTTTGGATTCCCCCTGAGTTTGGACAGTATACCCTACCCTGGGGGTTTTAAGATGGAAGAATAATAAAGGAGGTCTTTGATAGGATTTGGGGATGTTGAGGAGGGTTTCTCTACTCATGCCCAAATTGCCCGTTGGGGTTCGGCCTCTTCGGGTCTTTTCTACATATGGCACTTATTTAGACAAGTCTTTGACCTGTGGGGTCATTGCCCATCTTTTGGTGCCTTCTTTTCATTTTCTATTGTTCCGGGTACTCATTCAGACATGCCCATATTTGTTTAAACCTGTGGGGTTCATTGCCCATCTTCTGGCACCCTTTTGCACCCTATGAGACGGCCTCCTACTAAGGCGGCGGGCATTTTCGATACTATCCTCCTCTAGTCCCCTTCACCTATTTCGGACCGAATAGAAGAGAATAGGGTAAGGTTTCCTTTCTGCCTTCAGGGTTCTGCCTTGCCTCTCTCGAGTGTTGGGCTATCCAAATTCTGGGATCGGGAGGTGTTGTGTGTGCAAAGTGATGTCTACCCTTGACTTCTAGCTAACACCCTTGGATCGATGACTTAATATCATACTAGAAATTCTCAATTTTCTTTTCTAAGGAAAATATTTTTTGAGGTAAACGCCGTTCCATGGATGGTTCAATTTTTCTCCATCGGCGTTGGTTAGCTCATATGCATTGCCTGGATATTTTTCAGTTATAACAAAAGGCCCTTCCGAGTTAGGTTGCAACTTGGAGCGGGGACCACCCGGCTTAACGAATATGCGTTTTACTACCATCTCACCGATTTCGAACTTTCTCTCTACCACCCTCTTTTGATAAAATCTTTTCAATCGGTTCTGATAAGTGCGGGCATGCTCGGAAGCGGCCAACCTTCTTTCATCTAGGAGTTCAAGTTGTGCAAGGAGAGATTCTCGCCTCTCATCGACAGGGATGTCCCTATCGAGTTGAACTCGAAGTGATGGAAGGAGTACTTCGTACGGGACCACCGCTTCCATCCCATATGTGAGAGCATACGGGGTTTGACTAGTGGGGGTCCGTACAGAAGTACGATAAGCCCATAGGGCATCTACAAGCTTATCCGCGAACTTGCTAGACTTATCGGTTTTCTTGATGATTTTAATCAAAGTTTTGTTGGTGGCTTCGCTTGACCATTGCCTTGCGGGTAATAAGGAGATGAATGATGCAATGCAATGTGCATTCGTTGCAAAGATCACGCATCTCGAGAGAGAAATTGCGGTCCATTGTCGGTGATAATGTCGCCGGGTATCCCGAACTCCGGCGATGATGTTGCGTTTGATGAAGGAACACGGTGTTGATGCCTTGATCTCCACAAACGCTTCTGCTTCTGCCCACTTGGTGAAGTACTCTGTTGCCGTCAGGATGAATGATTTGGAACGGATTTCAGAGTTAAGATCACTTAGAGGGCCAATGATATCGAAAGCCCACATGGCGAAGGGCCATGGGGGCATGAATCGGATGAAGGGAAGATGCGGAAGAATGGATCTTGTCGGCATGGAGTTGGCAAGAATGACAGTGCTGGACAAAGACGGAGCAATCCTCTTCTAGGGTTGGCCAATAATACCCCTGCCTGATGATTTTCTTGGCAAGAGCTTGAGCATTGACATGGCCCAGAATGTGCTTCCTTAAGCACCACTCGCCTCTTCTTCATCAACGCATCTCAATAAAATTCCGCTCAAGCTCCTCTTGTAGAGCACCCCTCCTAGGACGGTATACCTCTGGGATACTCTCCTGATGGCCTTCTTTTCTTTTGCATTTGATTCAGGTGGATATGTCTGATCTTGACAATACCTTGCGATCTCATCAAACCAAGGCCTCTCACCCTCATCTAACTCTTCCAACTCGATCAGAGAAATTTCCTCTTTCTGCTCTAGATATTCCTTCCTACCAAATCTCTCCTTGACCTTCAGAAATCGCCCATCCTTAATCGCTGGCATCGACCTTCTTCGGACATGAATAGTCCGCACCTGTCTACCTAGCGGGACTGATAGAGATGAAGCTAAGGAGGCTAGGGCATCAGCAAGGATGTTCTGAGCTCGAGGAACATGGACAAAAGTGAGTTTGGAAAAGAGTTTGATGTAGCAAGAGGTGAGTTCTTGGTAAGGTTTGAGGTTCGGATGAGAAGTTCGGTATTTGGTTAGGACTTGGCGAAGAATTAGTTGGCTATCACCTATCACCCTTAATTCCGTGGCACCATAGAAATGAGCGGCCTGCAAGGCTTCATATTCACCTATATTGTTGGTTGCCGGGAAGTCAAGCCGAAATGCCCGTGGAATGGTGACACCCTCGGGTGATAGAAGGACGATTCCTATTCCCTTACCGTGAGAATTCGAGCCCCGTCAAAATATAATGTCCAAAGGTGGGAAGATCGGATCAACATTAGTTCGTCATCCGGGAGCTCCGATTGGACCGGGGCAAAGAGGGGTATAGGGTGATGGGCTAGATGTTCGGCAATGGCATAGCCCTTAATCGCCTTCTAGGGGACATAGGGGATATCAAATCGGAGAGGTTTTCTCTAGAAGGAATTTGATGGGATTGATGCGGGCAATAAGGTTGACCTCATGAGCTAAGAAATAGTGTTTAAGCTTCTGACCTACCCAGACTAGTGCAGCACAGGTCTTCTTCACTACAGTATACTTCTGCTCACATGGATCAAAGATTTTTGACAAATAGTAAGTTGCCATCTCTTTCCCTTCTTCATCCACTTGTGCAAGAACTGCCCCAAGAGAATTCTCCAAAACCGAGATATACAAAACTAAGGGTTTGCCAGGGACTGGTGGTCTAAGCACAGGGGGACTAGCCAGGTATCTTTTCAAACCATCGAATGCATCATGGCACTTCGAATCCCATTTGAACTCGGCCCCCGCCTTGGTCAACTCATAGAAAGGTTTACACCTTTGGGAGTGTTGTGAGATGAACCGGCGGACAAATTGTAGCCTTCCGATTAATCCTCGAAGTTCTTTCATATTCCTTGGAGGAGGCATACCAATGATTGCCTTGGCCTTGTTTGGGTCGATCTCTATGCCCCTTTTGCTCACTATGAACCCTAATAACTTTCCTGAGGATACTCCAAACGTACATTTCTTTGGGTTCATCTTCAATTTATATTCCCTAGCCCTTTGCAAGACCTTTCTTAACACTTCAGGATGATCTTCTTGGCTTTTGGACTTAACGACCAGGTCGTCCACGTACACCTCTACAAGGGTATGTATCATGTCATAGAAGATAGCCATCATTGCCCTCTGATAGGTAGCACCAGCATTCTTTAGTCCAAAGGGCATGACGACATAGCAGTAGGTTCCCCAAGGTGTGGTGAACGAGGTCTTCTCCTGGTCTTCTTCGGCCAATCGGATTTGATTATATCCAGAATAGCCATCCATGAATGACAACATCTCGAATCCAGCAATGTTATCAACCAGTACGTCAATATGAGGTAGAGGAAAATCATCTTTAGGACATGCTCGGTTTAAGTCCCTGAAGTCTATACAGATCCGAACTCGGCCATCCTTCTTCATGACAGGGACTATGTTAGCCACCCATTGCGGATAAAGGACGACCTTAATGAATCTTGCTTGATGTAACTTGTCGACCTCTTCTTTCATCTTAAGTGCAACATCGTGGTGGAATCTCCTTAATTTGTTTCAAAGTTAGACGATGTTCAACTAACGAGTTGTCTAACCCCGCATGTCCTCGTATGTCCATGCGAACGTGTCCTTATATTCTTCCAAAATTTTAATTAAACTCTGGGAGTGAGGTTTGCGCTTAGGAGGATTGTCTTGGGATCTTCCGGTGTTCCAAGATTTAATTCTTTTGTCGGTTCATCCACCGTGGCTAATGGTTCTTCAAATCTTTTAAGTCCAGATGCATACACATCAGCCAAGTCCTCAATTCCATCCTCGAAATCAGGATCTTTTTCTGATAAGACCTCGTAAACTCTGTATGATCTACATTGAATTCATCCTCATATTGGATTTCATCAAGCCGGATAGCATTTTCGAAAACTTGCACATTCCTTGCATTTTCGAGCTATTTTCGAGATATCTCTCCGGCACACGTTTACCTCGAGTTTTCTTCTTTCCTACCCTAACTACTCCTAAAGAAGACGGAAATTGAAAAGGTGGTATTTACAATGGGTGAAGGATCGAGCGAGTTGGAGAAGAGGGGTCCCCGGTTGGGAGCACCCTCCGAGACAAGTAGAGACATCTCCTCAATGGAAAACCGAGTTTGCGAGAGGACGTTGGTATTTTGGGTATTTTCAATAACAAAAAGAGAATGAGCCGATAAATAGAAAGCTTAAGCAAATGGGAGAAAAATGGGCTCGCGGGCCCGATGATGACAAGAAATGGGCAGATAGGCCCAAAGCTAGTGAAAAGATCTAAGGGGCACGTGGGCCCAAATGGTGGGCACGCGGGCCCAAAGCAAGAAAATAAATATAAAGGGCACGTGGGCCCGACTGGTGGGCACGCGGGCCCAAGGTTGTTGGAGTGGAATGGGCATAGAAGCGAGTAAGAAGATTTGAATGGGCTCGTGGCCATTTTGGCTGGGCTAGATAGCCCATCAAGTGAATCCAAGAGGGATATAGTGAGGATTTTGAAATACGTGACCGTAGGATACGGCTCACGCGGGACGTTGTTTGGAGGTGGGTTCGAGTGGACAAGTTGTTTAGAGATGGACTTGCCATCGACTGGTTCTTCCTCCTCTGTGAACAACCGAGCCAAAGATGAACTCAGGTTGTCCACTTCCTCGTGCCTTCTTCCCCGGTTCTTCTTCTTTGTCTCCTCGTCATCATCATGGTCTCCCCTTTGATAAAGAATTTTTGGAGTCCCATGGCATTTTTTGGCCGGTAGACCATCCGCGGAGTGAAATCGGGCTCATAGCCAAGCCCATGTCTCTTTGGTCTTTGTACAATAGGGTGCACAACCCCCGCAGCCTCCTTTCCCAACCCCTTTGATAGCCCATCCCTTTCATCATCCGCCATGCAACGGTATCCGGAGGCGTTAATACCATGACCTCGTAGTTGAAACCAACTGAAGAGGGGTCATCCACGTCATTCGTAATGGGGATGTTGGTTACTTTGATCACCTCGGCTCTTGTATGGGAACTTCACACCGATGATTAGCTCCTATTGCCTCAAGGTACGGGCGTCCCAAGATAGCTTTGAATGTAGGGTTCGCTTCTAGAACATGAAACTCGGCGGTGACAAGACACGGGTCCGAGTCCTACTTTCAATGTAACCACCCCTCGTGCCGGCTTCCGGGAGTTGTCATAGGCCGTCACCGTGACCTAAGGCTCGATTTCTTCATCGGAGATGCCGCAAAGTTGCAATGTTTCGAGGCATGACATTTATGGATGCTCCGTGTCAATCACAGGACTTGATCTCCACGCCTCGGATGACTACCGCGACACGCAATGCATACTTTCGATCTCTCGGCCGTGCCAACTCCTCCCGTGTAAATGTGAGTGCCGGATGTTCACAATGATCTTCTCGGGCGGGAGGTCCTCATTGACCATGACCCACTGCAAGTATTGTTGTAGAATGTCCTGATGGTTCTTCGACCTCTTTATCAGCTCCAGAATTGAAATCCGTGCCGACATTTTGTCCAGATGCTTCAATAGGTCATATGCCGTGCCGGGCAACGGTTCTTCCACTACCTCCTCTGTGCTTGCATCCCCGGGGAAGACCCTTTGGAACATCCTCCCGCGGCGTGGTAGGGGGAAGTGGTGATGATGGTGATGGTAGGGTTGGTTGGTAGGTTGAGGAGCCCATGGTAGGTAGGGGTGGTGAGGATCGGATGATGAGGGGTTGTGGATTGGTGGAGGCCGGTATGTTGGGTGATGGTTGGGGTGATGGTCTAATGATGAGGGGTCGTGGAGTGGTGGAGGCTGGTATGTTGGGTGATGGTTGGGGTGTTGGTGGTGATGGTCTAATGATGAGGGGTCGTGCGGTGCCAGTGACTGGTAGGTTAGGTGATGTCTGGGGTGTTGGTGATGGTCTAATGATTAGATGCCGCAGAGGATTAATGGTGGTTGGTGGGTTAGGTGATGGTTGCGGTGCTGGTTGGGATGTTGGTGGCGACCTAATGATTAGGCGCCCTGGAGGGTTGATGGTTGTTGGGGGGGGCAACTCTTGGTATGGAGAGTATGGTGCGGTTTGTAGGTGGGGTTGGTATGGCGGGCATGGAGGTGATTTGATCCGAATGGTGAGTTGACTCCTCGATGGCGGAGTGGACGAGGCCGAGTTGTTGGTTTGGTGGTGCTGGTGCCGGTGCTTGTACGGGTGCATGTACCGGGAGCGGATCTTGGACTATGCGTTGTACTTGCTGTCGCCGTGGTTGATTCTGACGTGCCTTCATTGCTTGAATAGATTCTCCCATTTGTGCCCAGTCAATGTTCCCTTGATCATTGAGGTCATGGATGTAGTCTTTAAACTGGAAACATACATCCACCGTGTGCCCAAGATACCGATGATAAGCGCAGTACTTTGTCATGTCAACATTCGCTGGCCATCCTTCTCTCTCCTTTGGAAGCTCTATCAATGCATTGAAAATATCGGTGAGGGGAATGGCAGTTGAGGGTAATACTCTCTCTTGGGTCCCCCCCCTCCTAGGTCGGTTGGCTGGTGGTGGCACTTGGTTGTAAGCTTGTTGTTGTGGTGATGGTCGGTTGTAGACATGTTGTTGTTGAGGCGCTCGGTTGTAGGCATTTGGTTGTTGGGGCGCTCGATTGTAGGTGGGTTGCTGTGGTGGTGCTCGGTTGTATGCAAGTTGTTGCGGGCGGTATTGTTGGTTGGGTGGTGGGTTACGGTATTGGCTTTGACGGTACCCATCCTGGTTACCCATGGCATTGATGCTCTCATTATTTACTACCCCTTCGGTGGTGGGTCCTACAGGTGTAGGCTTTCTAGTGTTACGGGGCTTGGTGTCGAACGGGTTGATCATGGATGCGTCCTTAAAGTGGGCTTGGAGGTAGCGGGCGCTATCACACAACTCACTCATGGTTGTTGGGCGGTGCATGATCAGGAGGTTGCGAAGATTGGGTGTGGTGTTCCCGATGAGCATCCTCACTTGCTCCCCCTCTGAGATGGTATCTACTAGCCTCTCAGCCATTCCCCTCCACCGATCAGAAAATCTGGCAAAGTCCTCATCCGGCCTCATCTTTTCAAATTCCGGCCCCACCCGATCCTTGTACCTCTGTAGAAACTTCGCCTTGACAATGTCGAAATCTGCCGCCTCAATGGAATCAAGAGAATAGAACCAGTCCAGGGCGGATCCCTCCAATGACCGACGGAATAAGAAGGCAAGGGCTTTGTGGTCATTTTTCCAGAACGCGGAGTCATAGAGAAAGCTCTTTAGATGGTTGAAAGGATTACCAGTCCCGTTGTAACGTTGGAAGACTGGTATCTCTGAAGGAGGAAGGTGTGGAACTGGGAAGGATGGAACAGAGATTTCAGGGATGGCTTTAGAATCGAGGCGGTGCCTCATTTCTTCAAAGCGCTCATCCATCTGGTTGAGTTTATTCATTAATGCCTGGGTGAGGCTGGATTCCTGAGCCACGGGAGCAAAATGTTTAGGTGATTGAGTTGGAAGAGGTAGGTTGGAAACAGATTATGCGAATGCCCCATAACGGGGTGAGTGGAGACAGATTGCCCAGGAGAAGAGATGATTGATTGAGGTGGTGAGGGGGCTTGATTTCCCTCGACCGGATCTTGATTGGCGGGCATCTTGCCCTTTGTCAAGGATTGCACAAGTGAAAAAGATTCGGGGTCTAGATGAAGAGATAGACCTCGGAGGAGTTGCTCCACACTGATGAGTAGGATTTTGAATGACGGCGTTGACATGGCCGGTTGGACCATGGGTTGTTGTAGCTCGTAGTGGCCCGTCTCGTACTCCTCTTCTTGGCCGTAGTAGTCCGACATCCCGACGTGTCTTCCGGACCTTAGAGTGGGCATCCTGTCAAATTTCCTTACAAAATGGTTGAAAGAAAGCAACTGAAAGGTGCAAAGAGAGTTTTTGTTTGGTTATGTTTGTTTGTTTGATTTGATTTGGTTTCAATTTGGTTGTTTGGCAAGCAAGTTGAACATAAAAATTAAAGAGATTTTTTTGTTTTAGGTGTTTTGAAAGAGGAATTTTTTTTCTTTTCAATTGTTGTGAGCGAGCAAGTTATGCAAACAAGGTTTTAAAATGACTACTCGACAATTATTGGGTTGAAACCTTAGATTAGATAGATCGTTAGCAATTGTTCACTCAAATTGGGTATGGTTCCTATTGCTTCAATCTTCAAGACCTAAGGTTATCACTCAATCACCACGAGTAGGTACTTGGGTTCTTCGGGTTTTGGGAAAGTGGTACAACCGGCCCAATCGTGCGGAGAGGAATACTCCACGGATGGGGACTTACGGAGAACTTGATGGAAACCACCAAATCAACTAGGAAGGAATATCCCAGAAGAGATGTTAGAATCCACCAAGAAGGTGTTTGGAGGGTGAGGGTGTGTTGGGAGAGAGAGCTCCCGTCTCGAATGCCCTACGGATCGGAACAAGTCCGGTACCCGATGCAAAGCTAATGCAAAAATGAAAAATGGAGGGTAGAAGAAGAAGAAGCAATCAACATGCAAACATGAATGAAAGCTATTAAATAAACCAAGCAAGTGAATGCAAACAAGACAAGCAATGATAAAGTAAACAAGTAACTAGCAACTAGCAACTAGAAGGTGGTTCGCGCGGGAACCGGCTTGTGTTGGAGTGTCCAATTGGGGACAAATCCGAAGTAAAGGTAAAAGGATGGTCCACGCGGGGACCGATTTGAAAATAAAGTGGCTCACGCGGGAGCCGAGTTTTGGAAAGGTAGGTGGTTCACGCGGGAACCGGTTTTTGAAGGAAAAATGGGTGGTTCACGCAGGAACCGGTTTGTTTGATTGGAGAAAGGAAGGGAGGGCCACGTGGGGCCAATTTAATTGGTGCAAAGGGGTGGTCCACGCGGGGATCGATCTGAAGGTGAGTTGGTTCACGCGGGAACCGGTTTAGAAAAGGGTTTGGTTCACGCGGGAACCGGTTTTAATGAAGAAAGGGGTGGTTCACGCGGGAACCGATGTAAGAGTTGACAAAATAGAAGGAGGGCCACGTGGGGCCAATCTAAAGGTTCTGTAAAGAGGTGGTCCACGCGGGGACCGATCTGAAAGTGAGTTGGTTCACGCGGGAACCGAGTTGAAAAAGAAAGGTGGTTCACGCGGGAACCAGTTTATAAGAAGAAAAGTGGTTCACGCGGGAACCGGGTTGAAATGAAAGACAAGCAAATTAAGTCCACATGGGGGACAATCTTAAAGAAAGATTAAATAGCAAGTTTAAAGGTAAATTGACATGGAAGGTAAAAGACAAGCCGGTTCACGCGGGAACCAAGTTGGAAAACAACTAGTTGCACGGTTGAATCAAGCTAGCACGGTTGAAGACATTGGTTGTCCCACCGTGGTCGCCAAAAAGCTGTCGACTCTAGAAACGGGTTCCGGATCGGCACCTCAAGATAAGAAGGTGAAAGATAGAATTGGGGAAAAAAGGGGGAGTGAAATGAAAACACTCGGAAAGCGGTAAAATGTCCTCACCTCGGTCCCACACTCACATTGATCCCCGAACTTTCATCTCACGGCGTCGCTCGAGCATCGGAGATGGTTCGGGTCATGTGGGAGGAGAGTGAGGAGGAGATGAAATTAAAACATGAAAGATGTGGTCGCCAGGAGCCGCGGGCTCAGCTTTATGGGATTGACAAATAAAATAAATTGAATATGACCGTGTACCTTAGTGTGGGAGAAAGGGATGTGAGTTCAACCTTCTTCTTCTTCGGCCGGCCGATGAAGAAGAGTCTCCAATCAATGCTAGCTTGTTCAACCTGTGCAACTAGAACAATAAACCAAGTGAAGAAAATAATTAGAACTATGAGAAGTGTAGTAACTGTGGTGAGAAGATGAGAAAGAAGCAATTGGAATCGAACTCACCGGATTGGGGTGAGTCCTAACCCCTTTTTTGTGTTTTTGATTATGTAAAAATGATGTAAATGAACTGAAATATGCTTTAAAACAGTAAATGAACTGAGTTAAATGAGTTGAGAAAGCTTATGGAATGGATTGGCTTGAGTTGAAGTCGAGTTGGTTGAAGACAGCCGGTTCGGGTAGCTTGGTACCCTTCTGGCGCGACTTTGGTGCAGAGGATGCTACGGACGACCCCGATGTCAGAATCGAGTGCCGTTTGTTGGAGTAGACAGATAACTCAGAGAGGAAGAGTTCTTATGTTGATGAATTCTCCGAAATACTTCTGTAGAAGTCAGTAAAAATTATGAAAGGGGGCGGATGTGGAAAACAGAACCTGGGTGCGTGCCCTCAATGCAGCAATCGCCACGAATTTACAAACGACAAGTCGGAATTGAGTGCCGTCAGTTGGAGATGAAAGAGGACGAAGAGAGGAACGACTTCTATGTTGAAGACTTTTGCAGCAGGAGCCTCGAATTTTCTGCATAAGTCGATGAAGATGGTTGATGTAGAACGCCCGGATCGAGCCTTCTCCTTCACCTCGGGATCGATTTCTTGACTTCAGATCGCCTTTGGACGTTGGGACGGCTTTGGAGAAGAGCTTGGACGACCTCTGGACGAGCTAGGCACTGGGGATTCTCCTTGGGTCGTTGAGAATGGCCCTCAATTTATAGGGGAAGGAAGCCGGTGCAAAATTTAGAAAATGGACCGACCGCGCCCCCGCTTTTCAAAGGGGACGAGGGCGCGCAGGGCGCGCCCCCAGTTCGGGGGCGCGGCCTGCGCGCCCCCCTGTTTCAAAGGAAGCGGGGGCGCGTTACGCGTCTCACTGCTAAAAATCGACGGAAACTTCCGAAAATTGCTAAAAATCAACTTGACATACGTAACACGCCCCCGAACCGAGGGCGTGGTACAAATAATCGAAAATCCTCCGCGGAAACCTTCCAAAAATCCGGTTTAGAAGGTGCTAATCGGGGTAATTTGCGATTTAAAGAAACTGACCGCGCCCCCTCCTTTCAAAGGAACCGGGGGCGCGCAGGGAGCGCCCCCGGTTTGAGGGCGCGCAGGGCGCGCCCCCGGGTTGAGGGCGCGCAGGGCGCGCCCTCCACTTTCAAGCGGAGCGGGGGCGCGGTACACTCTCTCTCCTGCGCGCGTGTTCCGCGAGCCGTATTTTGCAAACGGGATGTCCGATTCGGCTCCCGTTTGTCGCGTTGGAAAGAGGGCCCTCAACCGCACCTCCTCAAGTCGGTAAACCAGCCAGCATGACTCCCGATATGTTCGCACGGGACTTTCTACCGGTTTACCCTCTCGCGGAAAGCCGAAATCCAGGGCGAAGAACCGAATGAGCACGGTTCCGATCGAGAAATCTCGGGTCAACTCGGGATGACTTAAAATGATGACTGAACAAGTCCGGTACGACCAGAAAACCCGAAATCATCGAAAAATCAGAGACTAACCCGGTAAACGTGAATCGAAAGCCGTAAAAACCGCGAAACCCTAAAATTGACCGAAATGGCCGTATAGCCCCGGTTGATAAAATATACGGCTAGAATCGACCCGGATGACCTGAAAAGACCCGGTGATGACCGGAAAGGCCTAACATGTGGTCCGGGACAGCCGTGTCAGCACAGATCGAAAAAGCCGTAACGAAAGCCGTCATTGACCGACGCCTACCGAAATGACTTTTCGGAAACCCTGATTGTTACGAAACACATGCGGGACTCCCGAGACCTTCATTCAAGGTCGGTCATTGAGCAGGCTTCGTATTTTCACGATTCACGCGCGGCTCTCGCTTGAAGGTTACGGCAATATTCCGGAAATCATTGGTCCATTCTCAACTTGCGAGGGGCTCCACCAATGTCCTTAGCTCATCTCCACGAGGTAATCCGGATCAGATAACGGTCAAATAAAAGATATCGCCTATGGAATAAGAGTCTAGGGCACCGAATCAAGCCAATTTGGCATGTCTACATCCATTCTTCCACAAGCTGGCTTCTAACCATTACAAGCAGCTAAAGGGTACACAGACCCACAAATGTACAACTCATAATAAGAAATCTTGGTTTTAACCAAAGGGAGTACACCAATGGGGGGAGGTAGAATGTACAATCAGATTGTATAGAGAGAGAGAGAGGAGGCACACGCATGCCCCATTTACTAACATAACCAACTTAATTAACCAAGCAATCAAAAGCAAAGCATATTTAAGTCCATGATCACCTCCATACACACACCAACATTCATCACATGAACATAGAGCGCATACGTGATAAATATATGAGATATATCATATATACCATCATAAAATTATATAATTTAATTTTGAAATTTCAAATTTCATGCTTGTCGAATTTTCATAAAATAAATAACTTGAAATGCACATATAAACAATTTACATGCATAAGACAAGCAATACAAAAATATTCAGATGATTCATGTTTTTCCAAAATTTCTCATAGCATTAAATTAATGTCCACATCATAATTCTTCAAAATAACATTTTTTTCAGAATTTATTTGAACACTAATTTAATCAATAAAGATTCTAAAACAATTTTAAAATCATTTATAAAATGATTCTATGGCAACCAAAGTCCAAAACTATTTAACAGGTTTATAAACATTTTACAAACCTATTAAATAATTTCTCAGAACTTATATAATCATTAATTTCATTAATTTTGATCTTAAAACAATTTCAAAATCAAAATAATAGAATTCAATGACAAAAATAGTAAAACTCTATTTAATAAGTCATTAAAGACATTAATAACTCATTAAATAAATTCTACAATTTTTTAAAAATTTTTATGGAATTTTTATGATTAAAAATGAATTTTAAACAATTTAAAATTATTTTTGAATTATTTTAACTGGTGGCGCATTGTGCCGGCCAATCAGCGCCAGCCACGACCCCCCCGCAGCTGTGCCAACCCGCCAGCCGCTGCGTGCCTCGTGCGCCAAGGTGGGGCAGCCACATACCCCCGCACGGGCGCGCTGTGCTTCCACCGCGTACCCCCGCGCGCTGGCGGGTCTGGATCCGATCCGGACTCCTTCGCCCGATAAGGACTGGGCAATAGCGCGGAAACCCTAGAAAACGCCCGAATTTTGGGCCTTATTTTGGGGGTCAAACGGAGTCCAAAAAATTCGCAAAAATATGCGTTGGAATCCTTAAAGAATAAGGATTCTATTTAAAGAAGTTGCATCTCATGAAAACTTCTATCCAACGCGCAGTTTACGGAGGAAGTTGCCACGGCCGCAATTAACCCAAAACGCAAATACCTCTCAAATCCGGCACCTCCAAGGGCCGTTGAGTGCCCAATAACTTATGGAAACTCTAGAAAACTTAATTTCCTATATCCCTACGTCATTAGACAGAGGTATTTGAGTTCAAATAGGTAAGTTCATCAACTCCCCTAATTTCGGCCGGATATTCGGATATGATCATCTTAACAACTTTCCGAACTCCTTCCGGACTCTCTGGATGGCCAAAATTCATGATATTTGCGGCATTGGAAAGATCTCATCCACGAGAATCAATTTAAACTAACCACACACAGTTTGGTATCTCATACGAACTGTGGTGATCAAATCAAAACAACTCTGTATACAGTTTCAGGAAAGCAAGAAATCACATGAAATCAAGCCAATTTCGATTCAACTTCGACCAAGGCTTTAACCGGTCTCTGATACCACTGTAAGGAATCAACACATGACAGCAGAAAAATTTTGATTCCATAAAACCATGATCTTTGCCTTGATCGATGCCGAACGAGTAAAATCGGGAACCGAATATGAAGTAGAACGAGAGTACTTCATGGGATTTCTAAAATTCCTCACCATGGATGAAGAGAGGACATTCCTTCTTGCTGAAAAACCGTTCAAGTGTCCGTTCTCTAGCGGTATCCACACGATCTGCTTTAATAGACGAGTTCTCTCTTCCTACGGGCCTCCAAAAACCTTCCAAATCCAAGCTTGACCATGGAAGATCACCTTCTAGAGGAGAGAGGAGGAAGAGAGGATGCTTGGGATGTGCTCCAGCCCTATGGCTTGTTAGGGTTTGGCTTCATAAGCCATTTATATATAGAAGATGGAATTTTTCACAAAAACCCAAAACTTCTATAAAATTGCGTCCATGCCCTCATCTTATTGACCAGATCTATTGTGTGTGACCCACTAGGCCCAATAGTCAATTTTGTTGAAGATTTAATTAATTTAAAAGAACAATTCCTTTAAATTATATCAAAACCGTTATCCGATAACAGTTTTTACGGCATTCTGATCATAAAGGGTACAAGCCACATCCTATGATCCCAAATGACTTTGAGGAGTTAAATAACATCCATTGAGTCTTTCCATCATCAATTACCACACGGATTTAAATCTTCGTTCATACAATGTCCCGGTCGGTCAGGGGTTCGGCACTGACTGTCAACCCTTAAGTATTCCAACTCTATGAAATCTTGTACTCAGGAATGGATCAACTGGAAAACTCCTTTTCCAATTATCCTATCTACTTGGCCAAGGATTTAGAGTACTATCCATAGGACATTCTCTCTCTCCTATCGAGAGTGAACGATCCCCTATTGTCCGCTCAATTGCCTTCACCAGGTTTCCCATATACCCAATCCTTTAACTATATAGGACCACAATACTAAGTGATCCATCAGTCAATAGTCAAAGTACATAATACGTCTGGCAAGACATCTTTGGCGACTCAGGTCAAAGATAGGTTTTCCTAAATTGGTCAGTTCAGTGAACTCATTCCACTAATGAGCACCTGTGTGTGTATCTCAGTGTCCCCACACTGATGACCAATGAGATCGGTCATTCTCATCATATGAGAAGACATCACACACATTAGTCTATCCGGATTCTCGATGTCCCGTCTCAAGGATCCTATGACCAGGAACATTTATATCACATACCTCTAGATGATCGATCTCATTATCATGATCTCATCATGATTCAATCATCATTGCATGTGATCAAGGACTTCATTATGATATACGCTTCTAATAAAAGCTAGTAACGAAGTTTTGCCTATTTAATTGAATGAGATATTCCTAGAAATGTCGAATCATATCATATATGATTGGCTTGTAGGGCATACATTTCTATCAGATAGGATAATTAGAAAAGGAGTTTTCCAGTTGATCCATTCCTGAGTACAAGATTTCATAGAGTCGGATTATTAAAGTGGTTGACAGTCAGTGCTGAACCCCTAACCGACCGGGACATTGCATGGACGAGGATTTATATCTGTGTGGTAACTGATGATGGAAAGGCTCAATGGATGTTATTTAACTCTTCAAAGTCATTTGAGATCATAGGATGTGGCTTGTACCCTTTATGATCGGAAAGCCGTCAAATCTATTATCGGATAATAGATTTGATTTAATTTAAAAGAATTGTTTTTTTTTAATTTTGCTTTAACCAAATTAACTATTGGGCATAGTGAGTCACACACATTAGAACTAATTCTAAGAACAGGGGCAAAGATGTAAATATATAGAAGATTTGGGTTTTTGTGAAAAATTGCATCTTTTATATATTAAAGGCTTAAGAAGTTAAACCCTATTAAGCCAAAGGGTGGAAGAACGTCCTTGACAACCTCCTTCTCTTCTCTCTTCTCTGGAAGGAGTCCCTGCATGGTCCAACTCCATTCTGGAAGAGTTTTCGAGCTTGGAGCGAAGGAGAACCGGTCCTTGGAAGAAGTTCGTGTGGATACCACTAGAGACTGTCCATTTGAATGGTTTGAAGCAGCAAGGAACATCCACTCTTCATCTCTGGTGAGGGATCTTTCAAATCCCAGGAAGGTATATTCGATCTCCTTAATCGATTCCCGATTTTGTTGTTTTGGTTTCAATTAAGGCTAAGACCTTGAATTCAAGGAATCAAAATTATTTTAAATACTTAGATTGATTTCTTACACAAATAACATACCTTTAGATGATCAATCTCAGTATGATTTAATTATCATTGCATTTGATGAAGGACTTCATTATGATATTTGCATCTAATAAAAGTTAGTAATGAAAATTTACTTAATTAAATGAATGAGATATTTCTAGAAATATCGAATCATATCATATATGATTGGGTTGTAGGGCATATATTTCTATTACAGCTTACCGATCATGAAGAGTATAAGTCACATTCCATGATCTCAAATGGCTATGGGGATAATCTTATCTCCATTAAGCATTTCTATCATCAGTTACTATATGGATATAAACCCTTGTCCATCCAATGTCCCAGTCAGAAAGGAGTACGACATCGACTGTCAACTCCTTAGTATATTGACTCTATAGGATCATGTACTCAGAATTTGATTGATTGGAAAACTCCTTTTTCCTATCCTCTCTACCCTACCCAAGGATTTAGAGTACTATCCCATAGGATATTCACTCTCACTTACCGAGAGTGTACGATCTCTTGTTGTCTGCTCAACTACCTCCATTAGGTTTTTCTTCTACCCGATCCATCGTTATACTAAACCATCTAAACGATGATCCATAAGTCAATGAACAAATCACAAGTTCCACCCAACAAGGCATCTTTGGCGACTCAGGTCAAAGGTCCAACCGTGTAATCATGATGATAGAAAACTCTGATTGACAATTAGGTAAGATACCATTCAGGATTTTTAATTCAGTCAGTTCAGTGAACTAATTCAATTAATGAGGACCTGTATTTGTATCTCAATGTCTTCACACTAATGACCAATAAGATCAGTCATTCTCATCACATGAGAAGACATCACATACACTAGTCTATCTAGAACCTTGATGTCCTATCTCAACGATCCTATGACTAAGTACATTCAGATCACATATATTTAGATGATCATTCTCATTATTATGATCTCATCATGATTTAATCATCATTGCATGTGATGAAGAACTTCAATATGATATTTACATCTAATAAGAGCTAGTAATGAAAATTTGCCTAATTAGTTGAATGAGATATTTCTAGAAATGTTGAATCATATCATATATGATTTGGTTATAGGACATACATTTTTGTCACCCTTGTTGTCCACTCAATTGTCTCCACTGGGTTTCCTTTGTACCCAATCTATTAAGTGCACTGGACCATCATATCAGTGATCCATAAGTCAATAGCCAAAGTACAAGATATGCTTGGCAAAACATCTTCGGCAATTCAGATTAAATGTCCAACTGTGCAAACATAATGATAAAAAATCTTGATTGACAGCTCAGAAGGATACTATTCAAGATTTCTAATTTAGTTAGTTTAATGAACTCATTCAATTAATGAGTACTTATATATGTGTCTTAGTGTCTTCACGTTAATGACTAATGATATTAGTCATCCTCATCATTTGACAATGTATCACATACACTAATTTATCTGAATCATTGATGTTCTATCTCAAAGTTTCGATGATTATGAACATTCAAATTATATATCTCTAGATGATTGATCTCATTATTATGATCTTATCATGATTCAATCATCATTACATATGATCAAGAATTTTATTGCAATGTACACATCTAATAAGAGTTGATAATAAATATTTTTTCTATTTAATTAAATAATATTTTTCTAAAAATATTGAATCATATCATATATGATTAATTTGTAGGACATGTATTTCTATCACTTTTCACTATTCTTGTACTTTATTACTATCTTTACATCTTTGTTTATTGCCCTTTCACTTTCATTTAATGTTTTACTTAGACATTGTAGTGTTTTGGTTTCCTAAGCACCCAAGCTCCACAATGCTAGGTGCCCCACTTCCAAGGCACTAACTCCTGAGCTCCACGAACTCTTTTCCAATTGGCTCATGTGTGAGTCCACTTACTTTTTTCAATCTTTTACTATGTTAGCACTTTATTTCAATCCATTTTAAGTTGCCTTTCATTTTGGTCCTTGCAAGACCTTGCCTTTCATTTCCAGTTCCTTCACTTTTCCCAAGCACTTTTATTCCAAATATTTTTATATTGCACATCACTTTGGTTCTTCAGGACCTTGCTATATATTTCTAGTTCCTTTACTGTTTTTAAACACTTTTTAACCTAGTCTTTTTAATGCACTTCATCTCAACCCTCATTGGACCTTTCTTTTAGCATGTTTTTAAGTTCTATCTTCTATCCCCCCCTCCCTAGGGCATCCGCTTGCACTTTACTTGCTCTAATCAAGTTAATAGGGGTGAGCATGGTTCGGTTTGGTCCGGTTTGGGCCATTTTTTTTCAAACCGAACCAAACCAAACTATTTCAATTCGGTTTGGTTCGGTTTGGTTCGGTTTAAACCAAAAATATATAAAAATATTTTAATTAATTATTTTTTACATATATAAAATAGTTTTTAAGTTAAAAAAAACAAAATAAATATTATTTTATTATAAAAATTATAAAAATCTTATTTTTAATAATATTATAACAATTTTTATATAATTTTTTAATTAAATCAGTTTAAACGGTTTGGTTTGGTTTAAACCGGTTTGGAGGACTTCCAAATCGAACCAAACCGAACATGGTTCAAACCGAACCGAACCGAACCAAATAGGCCAGTTCAGTTTGATTTTTCGGTTTGAACCGTTTAATGCTCACCCCTACAAGTTAATTCCTTCATTTCATTGTCATTTCAGCTTGATGCATGCACGTATATCTTGCTTGTTTTCATGTATTGAATACTTTCATCATCATCATCATTATCATCTTATTTATTGTGTTGCATATTCACATCATTATATATTTCTTAATCCTTGCTCATTCTACTTGTATTAACTTGTATTGAGTATCAAGTTTGCTTGACTCGTAGACTTTCTGAGATGCGATTACCAACCTCCCTTCCAAAGATTCTCTATCAAATTGACTAAGTTTGTTTCTGCCAAAATCTCCATTAATCCGTAGACGTGCAAATTTTTCTCTTCACTAATCGGGTTAGTTGTGCCAACAAATTTCAAAACCCAAAGCAACACATTACCTACCCATTGTGAGAAAAATGTTAAACCTTTTTATTTGCTTAGAGTTACAAGAGTATGAGGTCTAGTCATCATTAAGTGAATAATATTCTCTTAAAAATAATTAATTTATTATTAAAATAAAATGCACTTTAGATATTTTAAGTTTTTTGCTATAACTTGTTTGTTTACAAAAAATTGAAATAAAAAAATCTCCTAAAAACAAGTTTGGAAATCAAAAGAAACCTTAGGTAATAATGACATGGGTTAGCAATAAATAACGTAAATGTTGAGTTGCATAAATGTCTAAAATTAATTATGTTTCGTTGGGAGTAGCTGATGGGCAACTTTTGGGAAAGATCATCAATTACCAAGGGTGTTAAGGTAGTCAGTCCTGTACAATCATCACCTAGTTGAAAGGTAACTATGATTTATGCCCTGTTTGGTTGGGGTTTCATTTTTGGTACTATATCAATATTGATATTAATATTTTCAAATGTTGGAGTATCAATATCAAAAGTAATACAAGTTGACACTTGTATTACATGATATGCATTGTTTGTACTATAAATTTTAAAATTGATACACTTAGCCAAACACCTCTTAATGATTCTTATCAATATCAATTTTAAAGTTGATAGTGATAGAGGTACCTAATAGTGTTACCAAACAGGGTGTTAGGTGGCATATGTTTTGACTTAATCTTTGAACTTTTAATTTCATGTCTGACATTTCGTTTGTGATAACATTAAGCACTTAATTTGATTAAGATGTTTACAAGTTAATCAAATCCCTGTAACTTAATTAAAATTACATTACATATGTTCCTTCTATTTTATAACAAAAAATTATATATGAAAATAAAATGTTAATAGTAAATTAAGAGATAAAATGAAATAGTATAAAATAGTATAAATCAACAACTTATTCTTAGGAGATTTAAGATATAAGAGATAAGTTTAGAGATGAATTAAGAACTAAAATGAAATAGTATAGATCTAAAAGGTTCTGATCGAATCAAAGGGCAAAAGTGTGTTAAGTCAAAACAAACACAACCTTACTCAGATGTGTTACGATGTTTGTGCAATCTCAACCAGGGTATAACTCTTTATAGTGGTAAATTGTAGTATTCTCGATTAAGAATATGTTAAAGATTCATAAATTAAATCCTAAAATCAACAACATTGATTAACTAATTTTCAGAGTTGAATTGAAAAGAACTTCACAATTATATGTATACAGTATCATAATAAGTCATTAACACCACGGCGTGCCACATATACAACAAGTTTATGTCCTGTTTGGTTAGAGTTTCATTTTTGGTTCTATATCAATATTGATATTAATATTTTCAAATATTGGAGTATCAATATCAAAAGTAATACAAGTGGATACTTGTATTACATAATATGCTTTGTTTGCACTACAAATTTTAAAATTGATATAATTAACCAAACACCTCTTAATGATTCCTATCAATATCAATTTTAAAATCGATAGTGATAGAGGTACCTAATAGTGTTACCAAACAGGACATTAAGAAATAAACGATGATGATTACAAGCCTAGCTATGCAAAACTAATGCCCTGTTTGGTTAGAGTATTAAAAATGATATTGTATTAATATTGATATTGATATTTTCTGAAATTGAAATATCAGTATCAAGATTGATAGTATCAAATTTTTTATGTGTTTGATAAAATTATATCAATATTACAATTGATATTAGATAAGTCAGTGCGGAGGTGTCTACGAGAAGGGGGGGCTACGGCTGTGCGGCAGGGCTCCGGCGGGGGGCTGCGCGGCGGGGCTCTGGCGGGGGGCCGGGGGGCTGTGCGGCGGGGGGGCTGCGCGGCGGGGCTCCGACGGGGGGCTGCGCGGAGGGGGGCTGTGCCGGGGGCTCCGGCGGGGGCTGCGCGGAGGTGCTCCGGTGGGGAGCTGCGCGGAGGGGGGCTGTGCGGGGGAGCTCCGGCGGGGGCTGCGCGGCGGGGCTGCGCGGGGGGGGGGGGGGGGGTTGTGCGGTGGGGGGGCTGCGCGGAGGGGGGGCTGTGCGGCGGGGCTCCGGCTGGGGGCTGCGCGGAGGGGGGCTGCCCGGAGGGGGGGGGGGCTGCGCGGCGGGGATCCGGCGGGGGGCTGCAAGGAGGGGGGGGGGCTGTGCGGTGGGGGGCTGTGCGGCGGGGCTCCGGCGGGGGGCTGCGCGGAGGGGGCCGTGCGGTGGGGGGGCTGTGCGGCGGGGTTCCGGCGGGGGGCTGCACGGCGGGGGCTGCGCGGAGGGGGCGGAGGGGCGGGGGGACGCGCGGGGGGCTCCGGCGGGGAGGGGGCCGGCGGGGAGGGGGGACGTGCGGGGGCTCCGGTCGGGGAGGGGGGTGCGCGGGGCTCCGGCGGGGGCTGCGCGGCGGGGCTCCGGCGGGCGCTGCGCGGAGGGGCGGGGGGCGGGGGGATGCGTGGGGGGGCTCCGGCGGGGAGGGGCCTGCGGGGAGGGGGGACACGCGGGGGGGCTCCGGACGGGGAGGGGGGGTGCGGAGAGGGGGGACGCGCGGCGCCGCGGGGGGTGATTTCAATACAGGTGGAGACCTGTATTGATTTTGATACTTTTTTTAACTGTGAATTTTAAAATTAATACTAACATTCAAACACCTACCAATGTAAAGTATCAATATCAGTTTTAAAACTGATATCAATACAGCTACTTAATACTATAAAACAAACAGGCTGTAAGTTAGCACAGATACTTGTACTTGTGTCAGTTAAAATGTGCATATATCCATTTTTCAAAAGAGTACAATTTTCAAGTGATTTTGTTGTCTCCTCTTCGAGAACTTATTTATTATCGATACAAATAATTTAAGAGTAAATACGTACGTATATATCTCAATAAAAATAAAAAATCTATCTTTAACAAAGGAGAGTGTATCATACGAAGAAGGTCGATGCACAAAACAGACTTTATAAGAAAGGCACACGTGCCTCATACATATATCCACATGCATAACCATTATCACATCATAATTATCTATGTCCACGTCATTTTTTACATACATCATCAAGTAACACATCTAATTAGTGTTATTAAGTGATAATTATATTACAAAATATTACCTAATTTTATAAAAAATAAAAAATATATTTTCCAACAAAATTACCTAATTTTATAAAAAAATTAAAATTTATGCATATTATAAATTTTATAAGTTAAAAAACACAACAAAATGTATTTACAACTTATGTGAAATGAAAGAAAGTCTAAAGACTCTAAACAATTTGGACAAATTAAAAATTTTGCATCATCATACAAAGAATACAATCAATAAAAAAGATCATCATTATGTAACTTTTCATTTTACAAAATTAATTTGACATTAATTTCACTAATCACAATTTTAAAGTAATTTTAAATTTAGTGTAACATTTGATTTTGTGACTATATATGCCTTCAATCATTTAACAGGCATCTACACTTTTAACAATCTACCACGTTAAATTTTTATTTTTATAAAAAACTATTTTTTGTATTTTTATATTTTAAAAAATATAATAAACCATTTATATCGGACCTGCTAAGCTGATCTCGGGAAAGGATACCGATATGTGAATAATTAATTTTTTAATGGATTTGGAAGCTCAAACAACCAACTAGAGCGACGGTTACTGCCCGGCGCGCTAGTATTGTCGCCTCATGGTTTGGTTTGCTTTCATTTTTTAATATTTTTTCTCAAAAGTTCCTTTGATTTTATGTAAAATAAAAATAAAGGAAAATATATTTCACCGAATACCCTTTACAAGAAAATTGAAAACATCCATCCATCATTTGTCGATGTAGTTGTTTTTTACGGAAATTTTATCAAGCGCTGCAATAGTAACATTGCAGCCATATTCTGTTCAAAAAAAACATTACAGCCATAAATAAGTATATCAATATTTATATAATCAAATCATTTTATAACAAAATCTTAGGTAAAAAAATTATGTAAATAATTTTCATGAAATTATCTTTTGATAAAATTGAAAACATAACTTATTATTTATAATTTAAAAATATTTTATTAAAAACAATATAGATTATTTTGTTATTTTTAAATCAATTTCCAAAGTTATTTTCAGTCATTTAAATATTTTTAATTATTTTTTAAAATTTCATGTAAAATTTTCCTCTAGTATCATTATTTATTTACTTAAAATTTTAAAATAATTAGTAAACATTGAATTTATATTTTAAAATTAAGTATATAATAAAAAAATTAAATAAAAAATCATAAAAAAATTTTGACTCAAAATTCATATTTTGGAAAACTAAAATACTAACAACCTAAAGTGTACTTGTGATCTATATATAAAAATAATTTAATTAACAACATAGTTCAAACAGTTACAAATTCAAGTTGATTTAAAAATTTTGTTAAATAAATTATTAATATAATTGAATAATTTTTCAGAAAATATATTTTATTTGTTTTTTTCACCCAATGCCACATGAGTCCCTGATAATATATATACTTTGAAATATTTTCAATCATTTGATTGTTTCTAAAACATTATTAATAATTTTATGTTTTAAAACTTGAATTATAAGAAATAATTAATATATATTTATAATTTTATGATTATCATTCTAAAATATTATATAGTATAATATTTTCATAAAACCAAATTTTCATAATTTTACTTTTTTTTAAATTTTAAATATATTTATAAATATAATTTTAAGTGTTTTAGAAGTAGCTTACACTGTTATTATGAAAATTGACATCCGGATTAAAAATTAGGATGCCAAAAATCAATGAAATATGAAGTCAACCATTTAACTTTTCGTTGGCCGTTCATTTTCCAAACATCCAAATACTTGGCCTGCTTGCATTTCCCTAGCCATATTACAAGTAAACAAACGGACCTTAAATCAAACCAAACTATTTACTTTGGTTCAGTTAAAATCATATTTAATTAAGGTATATTAGATATGTTGATATATAATTTTATTTTCATTGTTTTAAATTATATTCCATTAAAATTTAGTGTATAGGTTTAAACATTTCATAAATTATGTCTTAAAAACTCTTTAAAAAATTTATTTTTATAAAAAATATGTATTAAATTATATATAAAGTAAAATAAAATATTTAATATAATTCAAATTATTTAATAAAAAATAAATAAAATAATCAATAATTAGAATAAAATTAAATTGAACTAAATTACTTATTTGATTTGATTTTTTGGATGACTGAATAATGAACAACCTACCACCAAGATGACTTACCTGCAGCCATGGGAGTTCACTGCCACTATGTGAGACAACGCCACATTCCTAATGTTATATTTGGTTAGAGTGTAAAAACAACAATATATATATATTAATATTTTTAAAGAGTAGATGATCAATAACAAAAATGATATAGGTCAACATTTGTATTATATACCATGTCTTGTTTGTAGTATAAATTTTAAAATTGATATTATTAGTCAAACAATTCTTATAATAGTGACAAGAATATTTAATGGAGTTAGCAAAAAGGCCGTAAACCTTCAAACACTTCATACACCATCATAAATAGAAGAAACCCAAATTATCAATCTACAGAGTGCAACATAAACTAGGCTGAAAATTTCTTGGAATGGCATTGAACTCCATGAGGATCTAAGATTCTGAATGCTGTAGTGACATTTAAAAGATCTTAAGTTACTAGGTCTTATTTGTTTTGACTTATTTAATATCTAATCTCTGTAACTTAGAGGTTAGACATGTTTAATAAAACATCTAACCTATGATTCGACCAAAGATTAGACAATTCATACTGTTTGATGAAATGTCTGCACTAATATCTGAATCCATCAAAAATCTCGTAAAAATATTTAAATGATTCATTATAACTTTTTTATTTTCAAAGATATGTAACTAATGATTTTGTGTTCCACAAAATAAGATATTAGAGAAAAAATTAAGAATTTAAAATTTCGGATTAAATCAAAACAAATGTCACCTAAGTCTATTATTGTTACATATAATTATATAAACATAAAATCATACCAAATAATATCAAGATAATGTTGATTTCTATCGAGACAACAACAAGACCTTGATAACTCTACAAGGAACCAGCCTATGCACATCGGAAGATGTGGTTCTGTTCCCAACCCCTCCCACCTCACCCCAGTCTAGTGGAGTCCCACTAGTCCTCATCTGGTATATTTCAAGACAAATCGGTCCGGCTTTTAGTCGCACTTCAATATTATTGGCCATTGTTGTCCCCTGACATCATCCGCTCCACGTCACCGGGCCTCATCAACGCTCCGCCCCCACGTTCAGCGGGCGATGCCGTGTCAGAGTGATTCCGCGATTAACTACACCGCTTCCGACGGACGAAAACCAGGCACACGAAGGACGGAGGGCATTTCCGTCCGTTCGGCCTTCTCGTACGGCTGACGCTTCTCGCCGATTTCGGTGAACGCACCTCACTGTTCTCTCCTGCGCTCCCCCCACCTCCACCTCACCTCTTCCCCCGACCCGGCGCACCTCATTTCGGCGATGGCGGCGGAGGGGGAACAGATCCCGGCGTCTATCGATGCCTCCGAATCGGCCCCGGATCCCCCCGATGGCGGCGCCTCCACCGTGGACGGCGATGTCGGGCGCGAATTCACGGGGGCAACTGTGAGAGCACGGCGCGAAGCCGGCGAGGAGTCCCCGCAGGGCGCAGATCCACGGGAGGATCTGCCATCCCCCGTGGTTCTGCGGCAAGAGGACGGCGAGGCGAGGGACGGAGAGCGAGAAAACGAGGAGTCAGAGGAAGCGGTAGTAGCGGAAGAAGAAGAAGAAGAAGAAGATGCAGAAGGGGCCGACCGAGGAGGCGGCTGCGACAGAGCGGGAGGAAAGAGAGCGGAGAAGAAAGGGGCACTGTACCTCCCAGACGCGAAGCGGCGGAAGACGTGTCCCACCGCGCTGGAGAACTTCCCGGCGCAGCCGCCAGCGGGCGGATCGGCCGCAGTGGAAGAGGCGGACGGAGCGGACCGGGACGGGGAATCCTTAGCACGGTCTTTCTCGTTCTCCTTCGACACGAGAGGCTTTGCAGCGGCGCCGATCGAGACGACGCCGAAGTTCGGTTCCTTCAACTTCGCGACCGTTTCCTCCGACGGTCCGGCGGCGGCGGCGGCGGCAGGAGCCGGGGTGGAGGAGCTGCGGGGACTGGGGGCGGATGGCGGCGAGCTGTAGATGTTGGAAGGGCAAAGTTGTAATTCTGTTTGTAACATTGTGTTTCTAACGAATAAAGTGCAGGGTGAATAATACGCCCTTTTTGCTTGGTTACGTCTACGGCCGCAAACTGGCCAAATCGGTATTAGAATTGGTAGCATCTGATTCCGCTTACAAGTTTTTTCTACCGGAATGAATAATTCTGATTTTGATTTATTTTAGATATCGAAATTAGAATATTTCGAGACTGATTCTAAGAACCTAGCATCCTCGTAAGCTGGAGAAGTACCATTTATCATTATCTAAAGACGCAGAAGACCAAAGAAAAGAACGAAAAATGTGACTTTTCACCTCAACATGGTAAAAAGGTTGATCTTTCCGAAACTTAAGATGTCGGTAAGGTAAGAAAATAGACGCGAGCACTTGCTAGAGCAAGAGATTTAATCCCGTAATCAGAGAGTACCAACTATCATCATTTTGAAGGCGCGGACAAAAAAAAATGGAATGAGCAATGAGATTTTCGCCTCAACATGGTTTAAAAAAATGAATTCTATGAAATTGAGATGCCGATAAAACAAAAAAAAATGAGATAGGAGAGCTTGTCAAAAAAATAGATTTAATCTAGTCGTCACTCGTCAGAGTGCACCATCCCAGCGGCGGTGTCCGCATCCTGTAGGGTGAGAAGAACATCGAGAAAACCCCCAGCATCATCGTCCTCCTTGTCCGCTCTTCGGCCGATAGCCCCCTCCGGGCCCTCCATATTCCATAACCTCGTCAAGGACAACCCTCCATCCCTTGGCCAAGCCAGCAAGGCAGGCATCCATGCCCGTGAGCTTGCCGAGGACAGGGTTCTTCCATCCGAATGGAGGCAGTAGAGGGAGGCAGAGTGGGGGTGCCCAAGGCATTGACGCTGGAGGAGCTACAGCAAACCTGGAGGAGAAGCTTCTTCCATCCGAAGGGAGGCTAGGGCTACACTTTGGGTCTCATACGTAGGGGTGAGTATTAAATAGTTCAAACGGAAAAATCAAATCGAATCGTCCTATCTGGTTCGATTCTATTCGATTTGAATCACGTTCGATTTAATTCAATTTAAAAATTCTCTAAATCGGTTTAAATTAAATCAAATTGTTTAAATTGATTTAATTTAAAAATTATATAAAAATAGTATAATATTATTAAAAATAAGATTTTTTAATTCTTATAATAAAATAATATTTATTTTGATTATTTAATTTAAAAATTATCATATATATGTAAAAAATAATTAATTAAATTTTTTTATATATTTTCGGTTGAAATCAAATTGAATCGAACCAAACCGAACCGAAATCGATTTGGTTTGATTCGATTGATGGTGTTCAATCATTTTAGTTCGATTTGGAAAAAAAAATCAAATCGAACTGCGCTCACCACTACTCACACGGCCCAAGGCTGAGAGCAGGAAATGAAAATGGGGGCAGGAAGGGGAAGGGTATTCACTTTTCGGGGTCTCCCATCGACCATTGATGTTTATGATCGACATTTCATATCTTATTATCTTTAAATATTATCACTATTTGATATAATGGGAATAGATACAGGGTGGTTTCTATTCATTTTGATTCCAATAGGTAATCGGATAATTTGATTCCGATAAATTATAAAAAAAATTATCAAAATTTTATTTAAGAATGAGTTAATCGAAATCAAGTGGAATGATTAGGATATCAGATACTATTTGCAAAACCAACCACACACTTAAAAATTCTACTGCCTTGTTAACAAGTTTAAATAAAAAATTAAGCAAAATTTGAGTATCATTCAATAAATTCACGAGTAACTTAATTAATTATTCAATTAAATATACATAAAAAATAAATTATAAATATTAATAATTATATAGTATCACTTAACTGTAAGAAATATGTTAAAATAAATTTGAACTTGAATTTCATGAATAAATTCAAGTTTCGTAAGTAAATCTAAGTCAATTATAAATTTTATAAACAATATCATATCTGAGTTTGTACTCAAATACTAAATTTGAGTTGAAGTTATTATTCAGACTGGGTAACGATTTATAGTAGTGAGTCATGCTTGAACAAGGATCGAACTTTTTTGTAAAAGGTAGAACACAAACTCGAATACGTGTAAAGTGAGCAAGTAACGAGTTAGATTTGGTAGAAAATTCATGTTTTTATTCTGAAAGTCTAATTGATTAAGAATCATCGTGTTTCACTTTCATTTTTCTTTTTCTTTTTTACAATCTTGTCAACAATGAAAATAAAATCAATAGTTTTTAAAATTTATGTTAGCGTATAATTTTATCTAAATCAAGTTAATAAATCTTATATGATTGTTAAATTTTGTATTTTCGTCTTTAAATTTTATTTCTATTTTTATTGTTTCATATATATTACAGCGTGTATATTTCATATGTGTCTGCATTTTTATGTAATGATTTAATGATTTTAACGTTGTATGTGAACTTTCTACTAATACCCTAAAAAACTACACTGAATTGATTGATTTCAATTTTGATTTTGATTCGTTATAAAAACAGATTTCAACAGATAATACGATGCATCAACAAATTTAATTCAGAGATTGACAATTTCCATTTTAAATTTTCCGAATCCCAGATCTCATCTGCTGTCATAATTACATTGAACAAGCAGATCTCTCAATTAGAACACCGTTATAGGTTTATTCATTTTGGTTTGTTTGAAAAAATCTATCTCAATTTAATAAGTCAAAAATGGATGAGCTTTAGATGTAGGAAAGAAGAGTGCATGCATCACTAGTTCGCATTGCTTAATACGGGGCAAGATTGTTGATGGCGTATAGTTGAGAAAGGATGGATCATGTGTCGGACACAAGTCGATCTGGCCTGGGCGATCTAGATCACACAGGGTTGGTGACTTGGCGTAACTTGACTTGAATCTAAAATTTAAAAAAAAATCATTTATTCAAATATTACATTCTAATCTAGTTCTACAATACTTAAATACTCAACTAACATATTTAGTTTGAATATATTGCATTATAAAGGTATACATGTTCGTTATATTTTTTCTCCTTCTTCAATTATTTTAAGATCTCCTCTTCAAGTTTCACAGCCATATATTTAATATATGGAGCTCACAAATGAATAACTATCTTGGAATATCTGACAACACTCTTAGTGATATGTGAGATATCAAGAGTTTTGAGATGATTGAAGCCCATAAAATTAGTGTTGTTGATAACTACTGCCTCTTTGAGTATCTTCTACATCTTGCATCCACACGTCATGGTCATGATCTTGTGGTGCATGGGTGTACTTCTCTTTACTAACGAAGTGCATAGGAGAAAGCCAAGGTTGAGGTCTTATGCTCTCTCATTGGTCTTGATAAGGTATTTTCATCACATATTAGATCATGACTGTGTAGACACGTCGATTTGGCCTTGTTTGGAACTTAAACTTTTATTCCATTGGTAACATCTCTTTTAGACCGTTAAAATCATGTTTAACCACCCTTTTGGACAAGTCGAGGAGCTTACTAGAAATCTGAGGGCAAGTTATGGATCTCTAATCAAATCCGTGTTTGCCGAACGCGAGCCCATTCTGACTTCCATATTGCTCTTGGTGCTGTGCCAGATTATGCTTTTTCCAGCATCTCTCCTATTTAAAAATTTTTCACAGGATTCTGTGGATGTCTATTGAAGAAGTATTCAAGATGAATAATCTTCCTCTCTAAGTCCTTTTTTCATTGCAACAAATGGCATTCAATTCTGATCTCTCGTTTGTCCATAGTGCCCTTTGAAAGTCAAACACGCAATTCTGTCCGTATGCAACAATGATCAAGAACAATAAAGTGCATGCCAAGCTATTTGGCCACATCCCTGATCCAATTCACGACCTACCTTTTCTTTTTCCTTCTCTATATTATTTGAATAAGTTTCTAGAAATTTCATGATGAAAATTAGCACCATCAAATGATGACAATCCAACTTGTTATCTTATACATCAAAACATGTTATTTTTAGACAAGATTTATTTCCTCTTCAATTGAAGACATCTTTTGAACATGGGAAAGGTGATACCCTAAATCAATTGGGTAAGTTTATAGAAGTCTCATGGTAAAAATTAGTAGCATTAAATGAAGGAAATCCATCATATGGTTGGATATATCAAAACTTGCTATTTTTTTGACATGTTTCTTATCCCCTATAAAGGGAGACTCATATGAATGACTAAAGAAGAGAATCCCAATCCTCCAGCTTTCTCTACTCATCCTCCATCCACCCTAGGCTCATTCCAACCTTCCTAAGTTATCCTCTCTTCATCCTGATGCATGGAAATTGGTTCAAACAGAGAGAAAGAGAAGTTTGATATACTCTTCACAGTTTTGCTGTGCTGATCATTAGCTTCCATGGATTTCTTCAAGCATTTTACAGCTAAGACTCTTTCAAAAGAAATGTTACTCATCAAGTTATCTGTCATCTCCAACAAACAAAGATCAATTCCAACATCGCCTCGGTCCATGGTGACTTCTATACCGGCACTGCGTAAATGGATCCAGAGTCTATCATTCTCTTCCATCATCTTCTTAGTCAATTTTCATACACTTACCAGTGGATTAAGCTTATACACTCTTCATATAAACTGTTCCCTAGTACATCAAGCAAGCAATGGTTGAGGATTCTCCTTCATCGATTGGCCGAAGAAAAAGAAGGTTGTACCCGCACACCCATTTTCTGCACTAAGGTACACACGGTCAATTCTCTCTCTTATTTCAATTACATAAAGCGGAGCCTGCGGCTCCTAATGACCACATCCTCCAATTTTCTTTATGCATTAAGTTCTCTTTTGTTATGTCCTCACTCTCCTCCCACACGATCCAAACCATCTCATTGATGCTCGAGCGACGTCGAGAGATGAAAGTTCAGGGATCAATGTGAGTATAGGACCAAGGTGAGAGTTTTTCCATGTTTTCCTTCCTTCTTTCTCATCCCCTTCTTTAGGTGGCGATCCGGATAACGAAAAAGCTATTTTCAGAGTCAACAACTTTGTAGCGACCATGGTGGGACAACCAATATTTTAAACCATGCTAGCTTGATTTGCTTATGCAACTAGTTTCATTCTAATTTGCTTCGCGCGCAAACCGCCTTTAGTCATTAGATTATTTGTTTTGTTGCATGATTGCTTGTCTTGTTTGCATATAGCATACTTGATTTACTTAATTCCTTTCATTTTATGTTTGCATATATTGATTACTTATTCTCCTCTTACCCTCCATTTTTTATTTTTGCATTAGATTTGCATCGGGTATCGAACTTGTTCTGATTCGTAGGGCATTCGAGGTAGGGGCTCTCTCTCCCAACACACCCTCACCTTCCAAACATTTTCTTGGTAGATTCTAACCTTTCTTCTGGGATATTTCTTCCTAGTTGATCTAGTTGTTTTCATCAAGACCTCCATAAGTCCCCATCTGTGGAGTATTCCTCTCTGCATGATTAGACTAGTTGTACCATTCTCCCCAAAATCTCAAAGAACCCAAGTACCTACCCGTGGTGATTGTGTGATAACCGTAGATCTTGGAGATTAGAGCAATAGGGATCAAACCTACTTGAGTCGAGTGAACAATTGCTATCAATCTACTTAATTTAAGATTTAAATGAAATTGTCACGTAATCATTCCAAGTTTGTTTGCACAACTTGTTTGTTCACCACAATCGAAAACAACAAAATTATTTCTTCCAAAACTCTTAAACAAAACAAAATGTCTCTTTAATTTTGTGTGCAACCTATTTGCCAAACACCAAAACTGGAACAAAAAAAATCATCAAGTAATAAAACCCCCAAAAAAATCTTCAATTGTATGCCCCACTTTCTTTTTTTCAACTATCTTTTGAAGAAAGATCTACATGATGCTCATGATGCTAAGGTCTGGAAGATAGGTCGAGATGTCAAACTACTTCAAGCAACAAGATTATAGGGCGAGTCCCTACAAGCTCTAAAAATAATTCATGGTCCAACTAGATGGCCATGTCAATACCATTCACGAGCCCAAAGTCCAAGATCCTACCCACCGGTCCGCTTCATGTGGTATAGAACAAGCTCTTAAGGATCTATCTCTTCCTCTTGATCCTGAGACTTTTTCAAACATCCAATCCGCCATAAAGAGCAAGATGCCTGCTAATCAAGATCCAACCAAAGTCAACCGAGCTGCCTCACCACCCTGATCAACAGCTAGGCCTCTCATCATCACTTCTCCTGGGCAATCCTTCCATGTTACCTTGCCCACTCACCCCATTGTGGGGCATCCCTCAAGTTTTGTGCGAATTCCTACTTCCAACCCGCCACTTCCGGCCCATTCCTCTAATCATCCTACATATCATGTGCCAGCACCAGTAGCTCAGGAACCTAACCTCACCCAAGCGTTCTTAAATAAACTCAATCAAATGGATGAACACTTTGAAGAACTCAGGCACCGGTTGGATCCTAAAGTCACTCCTGAGATATCTATTCCATCCTTCCCTATTCTACACCTTCTTCCTTCAGATATACCAATCTTCCAACATTACAATGGAACTGGAAATCCCTTCACACACCTCAAGAGCTTCTTGTATGACTTTGCCTTATGAAAGAATGACCACAAAGCCCTTGTATTTCTTTTCAAATGCTCTTTAGAAGGATTGACCTTGGAATGGTTCTACTCACTTGACTCCACGAAGCGAGTGACTTCAAGATCATCAAAGCAAAGTTCCTACAGTGGTATCAAGATCGTGTAGAACCCACTTACTCTATCACTGACCTGATTGCTCAGAAGATGAAAGGAGATGAGGATTTCATGCAATATGTAGATAGATGGAGGTCAATTGCTAATAAACTGAAAGATACAATCTTAGAGTCAGAGCAAGTCAAGATGATTGTTGCCAATGCCACACTGGCTTTAAGAAATGCTCTGGTCTTGTACTATCATAAAAACATGCATGAATTATATGATGGGATGAGATACATTCAAGCTCAACTCAACGATACATTACTCATGGATCCAACATATAGAGCTAAAGATGTTAGTGTTGTAGGAAACCCTGTAGGAAGCCCTCAACATCGACATAGGAATCCTCGACAAAATAGAGTTGCCTCTAAGCAAATCAATCTTATTCTTCAGCTCGCCATGCAGCCCTTGGCTCCTCAACCGGTTGAACAACTTGAGAGCTAAAGATGTTAGTGTTGTAGGAAACCCTGTAGGAAGCCCTCAGCATCAACATAGGAATCCTCGACAAAATAGGGTTGCCTCTCAGCAAATCAATCATATTCCTCAGCTCATCATGCAGCCCTTGGCTCCTCAACCGGTTGAACAACTTGTGACTCCTCAACAACTTCCACAACCTGTTGTACATAATCAAGATCATCAAAAAATTTGTACACCTATTCCAATACCAGAACCATCTCCTCTTGCCCATCATCGTGTCACTTTGGTATCAACGATGGAGCAAACCAAGCCTAAGTGTGATCAATCCATAGGAGAATCCCAAATTCAAGTAGATGAGTACTCTCCCATGTCTAACGTTCAACCAACCTCTTATATTCCTCAGGAATCCCCTGAACAAGGTACACTCCTGGTCCTTAAACAACCTTAGGAACAACCCATGCTAGGCAACCCCAAGCTGGAGGTTATAGGAAATCAGGGTGAAGGGCCAGGCAAGGAAGCTCAACTAGTGAAATCATTAGAGTTGATCCTTGAAGATGATCAGAGAGAATTGACCCCAACATTGAAAAATGGAGAAATTGAATTGGTTAATGAAATGGGGAATGGATCATTACCTTTGGGCCTCCATGATCAAGGGCCCCAATTAACCCTTCTATCTTTAGAAGAATTAGGATCATCATTAGAGCATTCCGGTGATAAACCAGGCAAAGATCATCCATTGCTATAACGTATGGTATAAATTTTAAGATTAAGTATTATTTAATATAATATTCGTTGTGAATTTTTTTATATTAATTATTATATTTATCTCTCCCCTTCTTTCTCTCACCGTTTCCTTAATTCACTCTCTCCTTCCGTTTCTCTCTCTCTCTCTCTCTCTCTCTCTCTCTCTCTCTCTCTCTCTCTCTCTCTCCCTCCTTCCTCCCGCGCACGCCACCCCTGTTGCCATTTTACCCATCCGCAATGTCGATCGTCTCCACCGACCTCATCGCGAGCCCGCGGCGTCATCCTCGTCTCTCTCTCCTTGTCATGCGCCGCCTCCCCATCGCCGATGCCGTCCATCCGCGAGCCAACAGCGCCCACGTGCGCCGTCGCTCGTCCCTTAGCCTCCGCGCCGCCCGCGGACTCCACCGTCACCGCCTCCTCCCGCCTTCTTCCGGCCGCCCCTCGCCGCGCGCATCAGCGCCTCACGACGCCAGCGCGCGTCGTCAACCCGCCAGCCCCACAGCGCCATGCGGCGCTGCCCCTTGCAGCACAATGCCACCTCCATGCCGCCTCCGTCGCCGGCCGAAGTCGCAGCCCCGCCTCGCGACGCCACCCGCCCGCGCAAGCCTGCGCCACCACCGCCGATCTTGTGTCCTCCCTCTGCCACGCGACCACCACCCTGCGCGCACTGCCTCACCCCCCATCGCCTGTCGAGCCCGCCGCCCAGCCGCCTGCGCAACCGCGCGTCGTCGCCGCCCTCAGCCGGCCGCGATCTCTGCCCCCTATCGCGACCGCGCCTCCCGCGCGCGCCACCCGCCAACGCGACGCCGCCGTTGCCGCATCCCCGCGCGAGCCCCGCGCCACCCCCTCGGCCGGTTGCCGCCCCCGCCGCGCGCAGCCACCCGCTTGCGCGGCCGCCCGCGCATGGTCGCCGTTCGCGGCCGACCGGCGTCAACCGCCTCGACCTGTGCAGCCCGAGCGTCGCTTGCCGCCCGCCCTTGTTCACAGTGCCCGACCTCGGCCGCCCTTGCCCGTGCCACCATTGATCGTGTGTTCGCCGCCGTGGCCACCCTGTCCCAACGCCAGCCTGCGCAGCCGCTGTGTGCCAGCCTCTTTCCAGCGCGTAACTCTCTTCTCTCTCGTATCTATCTTCTTTTCCTATTATCCTTTGTATATCTCTTTCTTTTATCTATTTTTAAATTCTCTCTTTTGATCTGAAGGCATATCCCCTATTCCATCTTTATTTTCCAGAATCTTTGATGGAGGGAGATAGCCTGTTTGAGTTGATTTTATTTGTGCACCGCGTCGTCATATTCGGTATCGCTTTCAGTCGCCGATTCCCGAGTTCCTTAGCGTCGATCAGGTAGGCATCCTTGACGTGTCTATTAATTATCATTAAATTTCTATTTAATCCTCCATGACTTGTAGTGATAATTATTGAGTTAATTAGCCGATTTAGCATGTTATTAGGCTAATCTTTGTTACCTTTTTGAGTTAATCCCTTTGCATAGGTGTGGTGATAGGTTAACAAGATTAATTAATGTTTTAGCTAGCATTATGAAATTTGTTTTGGCTATGTTATTGTCATTAATTTAGGTGATATGGTCTGATTGGGTCTGTTCATATCATATTTTGATTGAGAGTCTGTGGTGGTATCATACTAGCTCATATGTATTCTTGTCATTTTATGGTTCTAGATCATGCATAGGTGGTTTAGGTGTGGTTGATCATGCTATTTGCATTGGTGGTATATTTGTCATAGCATGGTATGGTGTATGTCATTTATCTTATAAATGTGATCATGGCATGGCATGATTGAGGTGAATGCATGATGCATTGAAATTCTAATGGAAACAGCTACACCAGACTAGTTAGTCGTGACCCGAGGGCAGCGGAGGTTAGAACAGTCCGGTGCATCCTTCGATCCCGGATACCGCGATTTGTCCCTGTGCCACCACTGCCTAGGTGCACTATGGGATTTCGTTTAGCTATATGGTACTGCTATATATGATAGATCTGGTGGTAGCTGGTTGAGGTGGCAAGACGACGCATTCCTTGCTAATAAGAAAAAAAAGGTGTGGTTCTTCTTAGAGGATAGGTGCATTATTTCATGGTATGGTATAGGTGGTCTAGTGATGCACTTTACTTGTTTATCTCTTATCATAATATGTTGCATAATGTAAAGTAAATGTCTCGGTTATAGTCCATCAATTTTATGGAGCATATATAGGTGTCTATGCATATGTTCATAACATCTTTTTAAGTCAGGTATGGTGCATATAGGTGCTGATCGGGGTTATCCTAGGTGCAGGTTGAAGGTTTAAAAATGTGTGGATTAAGTCATATATCTAATATATTGACTAGTATATATATTTGTATATAATTGGTGCAGGTTTGGGGCACCTATTTTAATTAACATCTAGGGCCTTTTAGCTATCCGATTGGGCGGATGATGGGGTGTCTACTGAGTCGTCGTACTCATCCCAATCCTCTTATCAATTTTTCAGGTAATCAGGTTTAGCGCTTCAGAAGCGTGATGGATCTATTCTCGAGAAGACAATCAGATGATATTTATGACTAGATGGTATTTAGTTTTGTTTAGATTGTAGTGTGATTAGTGATGTATTTGAATTTGAATTTGTGAAATTATGAACTTGGATCTAGTTGTTTTCATTCGTTCCAAACTGATATATTTTAGGGGTTATTTTTCCCCGGTTACGTCGTCGGATTTTGTTCCGCTGTGCAGGATTAAATCCGGGGCGTGACAGCTTGGTATCAGAGCCTTAACTCGGCCTTAAGGTCTATTTTTGACTAGCCCGAGTTTATGATATTGGTTTGGATTAGACGGAATTAATGTTTGGAAGAAAATGATCTTGAGCAGACAGAATAATTTAGGTTATCTATTAGATTGAATGGCTTAGAAGTTTGATGTTGGATTATTAGAGGTCTATAATGGATAAATACCAATTTCATTTTAAATTGATTTAAGTTTCAGATTTAGTGGATCTTGGAGTTTGGATTTATGCTTATATGATAAGATTATCAAATTTGATTTGTTGGATTTTAATATTAGAGGGTGATCGAGTCATTAGAGACTTAGATTGAATAATTAATATGTGATGATTGATTTTCAGGTTTGCCAATCGTGTGGTTTGGCATGATTAAGATTTTTTTTTATCAATCTTAAGGCAAGATTCTTGATTTATATATATCAGATTATCGAATGATTGATATATAATGCTTGATCATTATTAGGTTGGTTTATACTTTAAGTTTGAATTTTCAGATTTAACATGATTAGTGTTTGGATTGATTGTAAATTCAATGGTTGGAATCATGATGATATCATATGATGAATAGATAAATGATAGATTAGTGAATCTTCAAATTGATTTAATTGGATAATCTATATGGGATGATGATAATGATTTATTCGTCTATCTAGGATTAATCCGATTTATCATTGTATGTTATTTGATGGAATATCAATGTATGGTATGAGGATAGGATGACATGTGATTTTGGTATTAGATTTATCAAATTTGAAGTGAAATGATGATTGAAGTATTGCTTCCACTATATAGTTTTGAATGGAAAAGAAATGATGCATAAGAATGAGATTATCAATGTGAAATTGTAAAGTAAAGATCAAGAGAATTTTATCATGCTTTGAATAAGTGGTATTTTTAGTGCTATTAAGTATTAAATACAGACGATATTCAGGCGTTAGTATTAGTTTGAGAATTAAAAGATGGTTTGAGTATGATTATAGTAAGGGATGGTCAAGTACTATCTGTTGATTAATATTATAGTTATACACTCCTCTATCATGATCTTTTATCTTTATGCTCAAAATTTTGAACTCTTTTATCTCTTTATATCTTGTCTAATCAATCTAGCCAAATCTTGACTCTAGATCATCTTAATTGTATGTTGTGACCATTCATAGGTTGATCTTATGTGGAGTTTGGACCTTGGTCTATTGGAGGTGATCTTTTAGATTAGATAGAGATAACATGATGATGGGATATATCTTGCTAATTGTTTGGAAGTAGTTAGAATATGAATATAAACTTATTTTAAGGAAGAAATGAGAATGTATCATGTAAGAGTGATATTGAGATGGATTTGTAAACTAGGAGAGTTGAGAACTCATTAAGAGTGAGAATCATTTGCTGATTATATATGATTATAAATAGATAATATTTTTATGATGAAGATTAGAGATAAATTCTTGATTATAATTTGATAGCAACAACTTTAGACAAAGATATTGTGGTAGATATACTTATTTAAAGTTTGAATCATTATTGTTTAGGTGATGTTAATATTGTCAAAAGTAGTAAACTTATTAGAATTACTTTGGAAGTTAGAGATTTGGTCATCTTGAGAACTTATAAAATATAGATGGTATGAGGTGATTATATTTGAGATCATATGTGTATGAATGATATAGAGGTTAAGAATAATTACATTGATGGGATAAGTGGATAATATAAATCTTGAGTTATACTTCATGGCATCATTCTTTTGTGAAGCTTTAGCTATGAGATGGAATTGAAACTGTAGTAACTTTAATGAGAAGATATCATATTTAGAAGGTGAATTATCCATATGGAATTTGGAATAGATTTATGAAATGTAGATATGATTCAAGGTTGTCAATCTTTTAATATTGAAGATGAGATTCATAGAAGATCAGATATAAACCTTAGAACATAGGTGATTATCTAGATATAGTTGTAATTAGTTTATGATTCTAACAAATTTGATTCAGATTATGATCATATCATCTAAATTGTCATCCTTTACCTATTGATCTAGAACTTTAGAAATTATTCTATCTACCATGATCTGAGTTTAGTTTATCCGATTGACAACTCATTCCTCTCTTTGAATCTTGATATTCAAACCTCGCTAGGAGTAGAGTTTGTATACTTAGATTTAGACTTGAGTTGACGATGATAGATTGATTGTTATATTGTGATTAAATGTAGTAGTTGAATTAGTTAGACTGCAATTTATTAGAAATGATCTCTAGATAAGAGAATGTAAGAGGAATAGTCAAGGAAATTTCTTCCATATTGTGGATTATATGATCAATACCAATAATATGATGATATAGCTTCAGATTTAGTGAACCCGATCATTTTAGTGATGATGATGAGACATATCAATCTTTAGATAAGATATTGGTTGGATCAATTAAATTGATATTGGATCTTAATTAGATTATTAGTTAGATAACTAGATTGTGTCGTTGATAGCACCAGGGATGTATGTTATGGTGTTAAATTTTCAGATTGAGTATGTTTGAAAATTTAGATGGATGATGATCAAGTTTATCAATCATAGACAAGAATATAAAATTTTAGCTATGTAGGGACTATTGGATTATAGAATACTTTTGTAAAGGATATTCGATCCATATCATAATGATTCACAAAAATTTTGGATTTAGTATACTGATAGTGTGGATTAAGGATCATTAGAATTAAGGCTTTGAGGTTATGTGATTGGATGATATAGATGATACATAGATAATTTAGAGTGTTAGATATGTACCTAGAGAGTTTGGTCAACAGATATCAAGATTTAGACAAACTGACAATTTAGAAAGAATTCATTTGATGATAGATACATGAGAAGTTTTCGATATTATAAATTTTGTGGATGTGAATTTTATTTACGTGTGATAATTGGGTTATGAATTTGTATGGTAGAGGATACGTGTAAATCGATGAAGTTTATAGTAAAGATTATATTAGTGGATGATGAATATTAATGTTTTGATATGAATGGTTAGAATTTTCGAGGACGAAAATTTTTGTTAGGAGGATAGTTTGTAACGTATGGTATAAATTTTAAGATTAAGTATTATTTAAAAAAATATTCGTTGTGAATTTTTTTATATTAATTATTATATTTATCTCTCCCCTTCTTTCTCTCACCGTTTCCTTAATTCACTCTCTCCTTCCGTTTCTCTCTCTCTCTCTCTCTCCTTCCTCCCGCGCACGCCACCCCTGTTGCCATTTTACCCATCCGCAATGTCGATCGTCTCCACCGACCTCATCGCGAGCCCGCAGCGTCATCCTCGTCTCTCTCTCCTTGTCATGCGCCGCCTCCCCATCGCCGATGCCATCCATCCGCGTGCCAACAGCGCCCACGCGCGCAGTCGCTCAGCCCTTAGCCTCCGCGCCGCCCGCGGACTCCGCCGTCACCACCTCCTCCCGCCTTCTTCCGGCTGCCCCTCGCCGCGCGCATCAGCGCCTCCCGACGCCAGCGCGCGTCGTCAACCCGCCAGCCCCACAGCGCCATACGACGCTGCCCCTTGCAGCACCACGCCACCTCCATGCCGCCTCCGTCGCCGGCCGAAGTCGCAGCCCCGCCTCGTGATGCCTCCCGCCCGCTCAAGCCTGCGCCACCACCGCCGATCTTGTGTCCTCCCTCTGCCACGCGACCACCACCCTGCGCGCACTGCCTCACCCCCCATCGCCTGTCGAGCCCGCCGCCCAGCCGCCTGCGCAACCGCGCGTTGTTGCCGCCCTCAGCCGGCCGCGATCTCTGCCCCCCCTATCGCGACCGCGCCTCCCACGCGCGCCACCCGCCAACGCGCCGCCGCCGTTGCCGCATCCCCGCGCGAGCCCCGCGCCACCCCCCCAGCCGGTTGCCGCCCCCCTTGCCGCGCGGCCACCCACTTGCGCAGCCGCCCGCGCATGGTCGCCGTTCTGCGCTGACCGGCGTCAACCGCCTCGACCCTGTGCAGCCGAGCGTCGCTTGCCGCCCGCCCTTGCTCACAGTGCCCGACCTCGGCCGCCCTTGCCCGTGCCACCATTGATCGTGTGTTCGCCGCCGTGGCCACCCTGTCCCAACGCCAGCCTGCGCAGCCGCTGTGTGCCAGCCTCTTTCCAGCGCGTAACTCTCTTCTCTCTCGTATCTATCTTCTTTTCCTATTATCCTTTGTATATCTCTTTCTTTTATCTATTTTTAAATTCTCTCTCTTGATCTGAAGGCATATCCCCTATTCCATCTTTTCTTTTCCAGAATCTTTGATGGAGGGAGATAGCCTGTTTGAGTTGATTTTATTTGTGCACCGCGTCGTCATATTCGGTATCGCTTTCAGTCGTCGATTCCCGAGTTCCTTAGCGTCGATCAGGTAGGCATCCTTGACGTGTCTATTAATTATCATTAAATTTTTATTTAATACTCCATGACTTGTAGTGATAATTATTGAGTTAATTAGCCGATTTAGCATGTTATTAGGCTAATCTTTGTTACCTTTTTGAGTTAATCCCTTTGCATAGGTGTGGTGATAGGTTAACAAGATTAATTAATGTTTTAGCTAGCATTATTAAATTTGTTTTGGCTATGTTATTGTCATTAATTTAGGTGATATGGTCTGATTGGGTCTGTTCATATCATATTTTGATTGAGAGTCTGTGGTGGTATCATACTAGCTCATATGTATTCTTGTCATTTTATGGTTCTAGATCATGCATAGGTGGTTTAGGTGTGGTTGATCATGCTATTTGCATTGGTGGTATATTTGTCATAGCATGGTATGGTGTATGTCATTTATCTTATAAATGTGATCATGGCATGGCATGATTGAGGTGAATGCATGATGCATTGAAATTCTAATGGAAACAGCTACACCAGACTAGTTAGTCGTGACCCGAGGGCAGCGGAGGTTAGAACAGTCCGGTGCATTCTTCGATCTCGGATACCGCGGTTTGTCCCTGTGCCACCACTGCCTAGGTGCACTATGGGATTTCGTTTAGCTATATGGTACTGCTATATATGATAGATCTGGTGGTAGCTGGTTGAGGTGGCAAGATGACGCATTCCTTGCTAATAAGAAAAAAAAAGGTGTGATTCTTCTTAGAGGAAAGGTGCATTATTTCATGGTATGGTATAGGTGGTCTAGTGATGCACTTTACTTGTTTATCTCTTATCATAATATGTTGCATAATGTAAAGTAAATGTCTCGGTTATAGTCCATCAATTTTATGGAGCATATATAGGTGTCTATGCATATGTTCATAACATCTTTTTAAGTTAGGTTATGGTGCATATAGGTGCTGATCGGGGTTATCCTAGGTGCTGGTTGAAGGTTTAAAAATGTGTGAATTAAGTCATATATCTAATATATTGACTAGTATATATATTTGTATATAATTGGTGCAGGTTTGGGGTACCTATTTTAATTAACATCTAGGGCCTTTTAGCTATCCGATTGGGCGGATGATGGGGTGTCTACTGAGTCGTCGTACTCATCCCAATCCTCTTATCAATTTTTCAGGTAATCAGGTTTAGCGCATCAGAAGCGTGATGGATCTATTCTCGAGAAGACAATCAGATGATATTTATGACTAGATGGTATTTAGTTTTGTTTAGATTGTAGTGTGATTAGTGATGTATTTGAATTTGAATTTGTGAAATTATGAACTTGGATCTAGTTGTTTTCATTCGTTCCAAACTGATATATTTTAGGGGTTATTTTTCCCCGGTTACATCGTCGGATTATGTTCCGCTGTGCAGGATTAAATCTGGGGCGTGACAATTGCAATCATTAATCCCCAAAGTTGGTCAAACGGAATTGACCCTTGAATTGAAAAACAAGGGGATAGAATTGGTCCATGAAATGAGGAAGGAATCTACAAGTCTCCAGGAGGACACAGACCTTGGCAAGGGGATACTAGTACCTCCTCTAGCTAGGCAGGCAAATCTCTTAGCATCAATCCTAGGGCCGCTGCCTATATCTCATTCTCCCCTCAATCAACAAGAGGGCCCATGGGCCATAATACATCAATCTTATGGCCACAACCCTTTACTTATTTTCCTCCCAATCAACAATCGGGCCCATGGGCTCACAACCCATCAATCTTAGGCCCACGACCCTTTATTTATCCTTCTCACAATCACCAATCAGGCCTATGGGCCCAGAATCATTCAATCTTAGGGCTACGGCCCACACTTTATCCCATTCAATTGGGCCCATATACCTCTTTTCATTAACTAGGTCCATGTGCCCCCTTCATTCAACCGGGCCCACGTGCCCCTTTTTGTCAACCAGGCCCGTGTGTTCCTTTCCCTCAATTGGGCCCACGTGCCCCCTTTATCCATCTGGGCCCATGTGCCCCTTTTTATCAGCTGGGCCCACGTGCCCTTTTTATCTAAGTGGGCCCACGTACCCCCTTTATCCAACCAGGCCCATGTGCCCCTTTCATTCAATTGGGACCACGAACCCCTTTTCATCAACTAGGCCTACATGCCCCCTTTGCTTCAACCGGGCCCATACTCCCCTTTTCCCCAACAGGGCTCACATGCCCCTTTCCTTCTATCAGGTCCATGTGCCCATAATCCTCTCCAATCGGGCTCATGTGCCCTTAATTTTTCTAAATCAGGCCCCCGTGCCAACAATTCATCTCAATCGGGCTCACATGCCCATGTTTTTTTGCAACCAGGCCAATGTGCCCAAAGTCCTTCTAAATCAAGCCCACATGCCCACCTTCCATCAACCTCGGGTACACATTCCGACACTCCTTCAACTTCGGGCTTGTATGCCCCCATTCCTTCACAATCGGGTCCGCGTGCCCAGACTTCTTCAAAATCGTGCCCCCGTGCCCCCATTTCTTCAACTTTGGGCTTGCACACCTATACTCTTCAATAATGCCCGCGAACATATCACAAATCTTCAAAATCACAACCATGCTCTCAATCATCTAAATTGGGACCACATGCCCACTCTTTTCATTGGGTCCCTTGAGCTCAACCTTCAATCGGGCCCTCGAGCTCATCACCTTTAGTTAGGCCCTCAAGCCCATCACCATCAACTGGGCCTTCTGGCTTGCATTCAACTCTTGGGTCCACATGCCCCATGATTCCAACCATTCCCGGGCCTTCAAGCCCCTTCTCAACTCTCGAGCCCAAGAGCCCATTTTAATTCACATTTATTTTCAAGCATGTTTCTTTCTTTTTACAATTCTTTCTTCTTTTTCAAATTTTACTTTGAATAAAAATCAAGGGTAGAGAAATTTCCTGGGTGATACCCCAATCTTTGCCTTCTACATCATTAATATTGACTCATCCATGCCAAATCAGATTCTCCACATCTTTCACTTCATTAGATGACTCTGAATCTTTAATCCAATTCAATTTGTAGCATATTAAAAGTGGAAGCAACTGGGCAAGGCAAGGAGAGGTAAGGCAAGGTCAGCACAAGCAATGTCATCACCAATAGTGAACTTCTTTTTCTCTCAGGTATTACATGAATTTTCATTCATCATCATCTTGTCATTTTTAAAGCAATATTTTTTTTGAAATATTTTGTAAGTCTTATATTTTTATTCAAACATGCAAGGCATAACTGGGAGAAATTTGTGATTGATGGTATTTATAACTACTTTTTGTTTTATCCAAATGAATTCTTTACATTATAAGGCATGCTAACAATTGATTCACCATTTGAATGTAATTTACCTAAAAAAATGTAGAGAACTACCAGTATGACTTAAGTACATATATCTTGGATTGTTGTCTAGGAGTCAAGGGTAGATACTGATAGAAATGTATGCCCTACAAGTCAATCACATATGATATGATTCAACATTTCTAGATATATCTCATTCAATTAATTAGACAAATCTTCATTATAAGCTCTTATTAGATGTGAATATCATAATGAAGTCATTGATCAACTGCAATGATAATTAAATCATGATAAGATCATGCTAATGAGATTGATCATCTAGATGTATTTGATCTAAATATTCCTAGTCGTAGGATACTTGAGACGGGACATCAAAGATTCGGATAGACTAGTGTATGTGATATCTTTTTATGTGATGAGGATGACCGATCTCATTGGTCATTAGTGTGGAGACATTGAGATACACATACAGGTGTTCATTAGTTGAATGAGTTCATTGAACTGACCGAATTAGAAACCTTGAATGATATCTTACCGAACTGTAAATCAGGGTTTTCTATCATCACGGTTGCATGGTTAGACCTTTGACCTAAGTCGCCAAAGATGTCTTGTTAGGTGGAACTTGTGCTTTGACCATTGTCTTATAGATCACCGTATAGATGGTCCAGTATAGTGATGGATCGAGTACAAGAAAAACCCGATGGAGGTAATTGCGCGGACAACAAGGGATCATCCACTCTCGGTAAGTGAGAGTGAATGTCCTATGGGATAGTACACTAAATCCCTGGCCAGGGTAGATAGGATGATTGGAAAATGAGTTTTCCAATTGATCCAATTCCGAGTACAAGATCTATAGAGTCACTGTACTATGGAGTTGACAGTTGATGCTGTACTCCTATCCGACCGGGACATTGGATGGATGAGATTTTATATCCATGTGGTAACTTATCAATGGAGATGAGAATATTCCCATAGCCATTTGGGATCATGGGATGTGGCTTGTACCTTTCATGATCGGTAGGTCGATTAATCTGTTATCGTATAATAGATTTAATTAAATTAAATAAAATTGTTATATTTTATTTAGGCCTCAACCAAATAGGCTATTGGGTCTAGTGGGTCACACACGAAAGGACTTATCCATAAGTATAGGGGAAAGGACGTAATTCATAGAGATTTTGGGTTTTTATGAAAAATTATAAAATTCTCTATAAATACTAACGGTTTCAGCCAAACCTTATCAAGACAAGGGTGTTAACCACGTCCTCAGCCTCCTCCCTACCTCCTTCTCTCTCTAGAAGGCATCCATGGCTGATGGAGCTCCGTTCAGGAACAGTTCTCGAGGCCGGTGCAAAGGGAGAACCTGCTATGGATAAAGTTCGTGTGGATACTGCTGGAGACTGGACATTTGAACGGTTTGAAAAGCTTGATAAGATCATCTCCTTTCTCTACATGGGATTATATGAATCTCTATCAGGTATATTCAAACCTGATTTGATCAGTTTTCGATTTTTGTCGTTTAATTTCGATTGAGATAGATTCTAAAGAAACCCATAGGAATCATCGCTTCTGCTGCATAAAATTTTTGTGGATGATTCCTTACAGTGGTATCAGAGCCCACTTCAAGTCTCGATCGAAACTGACGTCGAATCGACATTATTTCATGTAATTTATGTGTTCCCGAATCTGTGTAAACGTCTGTTTTGATAAGGCCACCATAATCTGTGTGTGACTTATATAAAATATTGGTTGGCTCTGATAGAATCTCGTGATATAGGGCTTTCCAACACCATAAATTTTTTGAAGTTTCAATCTCTGTAAAGTTTGGGAGAAGCCTTAAAAGTTGGTGTTTCTGTCATGCCTAAATTGTCACCCAGATTTGGGGATTTTGTAAAATCTCTGTCCACAGACGAGGCTTGTAAAAGATTTAGGAGATGGGTAATGTGATTACCTAACCTTTTCGTTTGATCTCCATATTTGAACGGAGGCGGAGGGAGAGAATTTTAGATTTTTTCGGCGAACTAGGGTTCTACGAAGTTTGGCAGTGCCTACCTGTTTATCCCTATTTTACTGTTGTTTTAGAATTTTTATATGAATGGATATATACATATTTAGAAACTTCATTTTATGAGTATTCTAAATCATATTTTTGAAGAATATTTGGCTTCTGAGATAAGGAGATATCCTTGTTGCAAAATGATGATTTCTACTGTGGAATCTTGATGACCGCCGCCTATTCTTTCTTATTTTAAGATAGGTTGAGATTTTTACTGAATTTGTTGATGACTGTTTTGGATTCCTTATTCGATAAGGATTCCAACTCATATTTTTGTGGATTTTTCTGAGCACAGGATATGGAGATATGTCCAAGTTAAGAGGAGACATAGCCCCCGATGAACAGTGTCACCAGGCGGAGCCGCGGAGTGGCGGCCATGCACGTGGTGTGCCAGGCGGCGCATGGCATTCGGCGCACATGCCAACATATGCCGGTGCACCTGGCAGTACACATGGGCATACCCGAGTGTGGCGGAATGTGCCGGATGGTGCGGCACAATGCGCCAGATGCTTTATTTTATGATTTTAAATTGTTTAAAATCATAGTAAATCCAAAAAAATAACCAAAAAATTCCAAACCTTTTTTTGAAAATTTTATAATATTATTTAACATATTTTGAAGTGTTTAATGATATGTTAGATGATGTTAAGCTATATTTACATAGATTCAATCATGGTTAAACTTTAAAATTATTTTAAAATTTTAACTTAAATAATTAGTGTCTTAATTAATTCTGTAAAATAATAATTTTAAGAATACAAATTGGGACATTAATTTATGAGTTTGCACAGTATTGGGAATGCATAAATGTTTTAAATAGTTTAGATGTGTATGTTTATTTCATATAAATTGTTTATTTGTTGTTGTCATGTTATTTTCATGTTATTTATTTCATGAAAATTTGACATGCATGAAATTGAGAATTTCAAAATAAAGTATATAATTTTATGCTGATATATATGATATATCTCATATAATTACCATGTATGTGCTTTATGTTCATGTGATGACTGTTAGTGTGTGTATGGAGGTGATCATAGACTTCATTATGCTTAGCTTGTGATTGCTTTTTTTATTTGTGTTGGTTATGTTATTTGTTATTCAATGGGACCTGCGTGTCCCTCCTCTCTCTATACAATCTGATTGTACATTCTACCTCCCTCCATTAATGTACTTCCCTTGGTTAAAACCAAAGTTTCTTATTAAGTATTGTACATTTGTGGGTCTGCGTACCCTTAAGCTGCTTGTAAGAGTTATAAACCAGTTCGTGGAAGGTTGGAGAGTGGGACCACTTGGAGAAGCACCCTTCTGAAGTGGTAGCATGCCAACTCAAGCATCTGAAGCAAGGATTTGCACCTATAGGGGTGCCTTAGGTGCATGCTTAAGGTTAAGTCCATGATCACCTGTTTTTATGCATATTTGATATGTGGATGTGCGCTACAAGTTATACCTTAGATATATGATATTTCAAAGGTATTATATATACTTAGCACATATTATTGATGAGACTAAAATAAAATCCCTCTTTGTTTTGATTAGGTCGATAAACGTGTGACATTAAGAATGACTCACGTAACCTTCCGTTGTTATGGTCTTGATGAGTCAATCTTATATTGGATGGGTTTGTTGTGTTTCCCACAAGACTCATTAAACAAGGGATTGATGATCATGGCCAAGGCATTTGCCGAACTTTGGGGTGGACCATTGCATGGCCATGTTGTGTTTCCCACAAGGGCTATGTTAAGAATCCATTTCATAACGTAACAAGCGGATTTGACCTAACTAGAGTATATAACTTGTAGTGTTTCCCACAAGGTTATAACTCTATAGGCTGAATGACTAAGAATTGCAAGGGCTGCAATTAGTAAAAGTTACCTACCTATTAAGTATGAGATGACTTGTTGTGTTTCCCACAAAGTTATCACCATAAACTTAATAGGATCTTAGTCCCCACTATGATTTCATCGTGATATCCTATATTTACATAATGAGGGTTATGCAAATTCATCGAAAATTAGTGGGATCATAAATTAGGATGAAAGACCATATCTTAATTTCATAAATGTCTATAATGTTAGATTAATAAAGTTATATCTCAGTTGTAGAATACGTTGATAAACCACTATTAGTATGGCATACTAGATGCCAAATAGCTTAATGGCTCACACTTCTTAGACCAATTTAGAACTAAGAGAATTCTTCTCATAGTTGACCAATTAACTATCCTATTTGAGAAGTAGGTGTCTCCTAGATAATCAATGATGTGAAAGAAAGATAAGGTTTTATCTTATAGACAAGATGCATTGTTTGCCTTAAACTAGATGTTAGTCTGTATGAGGCCATCTCAGAAGGTCCAACTTCTCAAAAGGAAAAAAAGGGTGCCAAAAGATGGGTGTTTTAAACAAATAAGGGCCTATTTGAATGAGTACCAAAAAATAAATTAAATAAAAAAAGGGCACCAAAAGATGGGCAATGACCCCACAGGTCAAAGCGTCTGTCTGAATGTGTGCCATAAAAATAGGTTTGCCAATAAAGAAGAAAAGATCCGAAGAGGCCGAACCCCAACGGACATTTGGGTGCAAGTAGAGAAATCCCTCTCAATATCTCCAAAGCCTATAAAGGACTTCATATCAATTCTTCTTTTTTAACCCCCTAGGGTGTGGATGGACCAACTAAATCTAAACTAAATTCTGGCCAATCAGAAGTTGAAGGTTAGAAAGATTCTGGGTAAGGAACCCCGTTTTCACATGGTGTCTACCTCCGAACCTAGAATAACAACCAAAGTGTTGAGGACTTTTGTTAATACTGATTTTTCTCTTGACAAAAAGTTAAATATTTACAAAAATACCAAAAAATTAATATTTTCAAGAATCCCAAAAATTACATATTTTCAAAAATTTTAAAAAAATGAATCTTCTCACCAAAAAAACTTCCTTTTCAGATTCCAACAAAAGTTTTCAAAAAAAATTAAAAAAACAAAAAATTTCATTACCATGCTTGGTTTGAATTTTCGTCTTTGCATTCAGATTTACTTTCAGTGTCTCATGTTTCAAATTTTTCATTGCATATTTGCCACTTTATTTTTACATCCTTAAGAAGGCTATCACCCCTTGACAAAGGTCAAGACAAACTGCAACTTGCAAGGGGGATAAGTCATATTGTTATTCTAATCTCCTTTTCTGAGTGCTTTAGGCATGAAGAACAAACATAAAGAACTTTGTACAACAAGGCGATGCTCGCCACTTCCCTCCCCTGAGGATTCTTAGGAGGATGTGTCACCATAACTTCGGCCTCAACTTTGCCAAGGAACCTTTTGCAAGACTTTAACAAGGCGATGCTTGCCACTTCCCTCCCCTAAGGATTCTTAGGAGGAGGTGTCATCATAACCTCAGCCTCTACTTTGCCGAGGAACTTTTGCTCTATGTCTTCATCAAGGCACATGAACTCTTTTGTGAGGATGTGTGTCATCACACCGCAAACTCACCATTATCATTTTACTTCTTAGCATATATCAGGTGCATTACTATTTATTTTATGCATTGATGTTGAAGGCCGCGAGTGCAAAGAAGACTGGACCTGAAATCCCCTTCATTAAAGTCCACAATGGTCAGGTCATTCTTCATGCTCATGGATAAGTCAAAATTAAATATTGAAGGATGATGGTTCCCGATTGGGTATCTTGACCTCTTATGTTCAATCTATATCTTCAACTATCTTTTAGATAATTTTTGACTTTTTTAGCACAACATACATCATATAGTTTTGCATTAGTTCCATTACATTCTTACTTATCATCTATGAATTCCTCTATGGTCATCACATCCTTTAAATCTCATTGGGTCTCTTCATCCCATCATTTATCCCAATTCTAATTTTTTCAATATTCCACCGTGTCTTTAGTCCCACCGTTTCCACCATCTATCGTAATCATCGTGTCTTTAGACCAATGAAGTGCATGCCCATCCATTTGGCCACATCCTTGATCCAATTCATGACCTACTTTTCTTTTTCCTTCTTTATATCATTTGAATAAGTTTCTGAAAGCTTCATGATGAAAATTAGCACCATCAAATGATGGCAATCCAATTTGTTGTCTTATACATCAAAACTTGTTATTTTTAGACCAGATTTGTTTCCTCTTCAATTGAAGACATATTTTGAACATTGGAAAGGTGATTTATGGTTTTCAATCTCTATAAATCAGTTAAGTAAGTTTCTAGAAGCCTCATGGTAAAAATTAACAACATTAAATAAATAAAATCTATTCTATGGTAGGATATATCAAAATTTGCTATTTTTTGACCTATTTCTCATCCCCTATAAAGGGAGACTCATATGGACAACCTAAGAAGAGAATCCCAATCCTCCAGCTTTCTCTCCTCATCCTCCATCCACCCTAGGCTCGTTCCAACCTTCTCGAGTTGTCCTCTCTTCATCCCAGTGCAAGGAAATCAGTTCAAACAGAGAGAGAAAGATGTCTGATCTACTCTCCACAGTTTTGCTGTGCTGATCATCGACTTCCATGGATCTATTCGAGCATTTTCTGGCCAAGACTCTTTCAAAAGAAATGTTACTCGTCAAGTTATCTGCCGTCTCCAACAAAGAAAGATCAATTTTGGTATCGCCTTGGCTCATGGTAACTTCTACACCGGCGTTGCATAGACGGATCCAGAGTCTATCCTTCTCCTCCATCATCTTCTCAGTCAATTTTCATACACTTACCGGTGGATTAAGCTTATACACTCTTCAGATAAATTGTTCCCTGGTATATCAAGCAAGCGGTGGTTGAGGACTCTCCTTCATTGGTCGACTGAAGAAGAAGAAGGTTGAACCTGCACACCGGTTTCCCACACTAAGGTACACACAGTCAATTCTCTCTCTTATTTCAAGTACATAAAGCGGAGCCTGCGGCTCCTAGCAACCACATTCTCCAATTTTCTTTATGCATTAAGTTCTTTCGTTTCATACTCATTCTCTTCCCACACGACCCAAATCGTCTCTTTTGTGCGTGAGCGACGCCGAGTGATGAAAGTTCGGGGATCAATGTGAGTGTGAGACCAAGATGATGATTTTTCGCGTTTTCCTTCTTATCTTTCTCATCCCCTCTTGAGGTGCCGATGTAGATTACACCAAACCCATTTTTGGAGTTGATAGACTACTATTCTTAAGTGTTGAATTGTTTGACTTCTAGTATCAAACATTAATATTTGACTCTGGCATGCTTTCATTTTAATCTTCATGCTTTATGTGCCATATTCAAATGATCAACCAAAATTTATTTACTTTTACTTTTCTTACTCTTATCTTGCTTTGATGATTCTCCAATCTTATGTTTTTTTATAATATTGGGTGAATTTAAAACTCTTCAGATAATAGTATATTATCAAACTCTTCTTTTCCCAAAACTCGATATTCTACATCATATCCTTCTTGATCATTGATTCATATTTGCAACGCATTTTGCTCATTAAAGATTTAATATAAATATGCTTTCTTTAGCCATAGTTACAATTTGGCATTGATCGGCCCATAGCATCATCCCTCTATCATTGCTCCTCCATTTAAGACTCTTTGAGATTTTTTATGTTCTTCAACTTCAAGCTCATATTGTAAAATCAGTATTAAAGTTGCTCTAGCTTTTTTAAAATTGATATGTTTCTATAATTTGTATTAATGAAGCTAAAAATTGATCAATTCTTTTCACATCTTGATGCCAATACAATTTCATTCAAAATATGTTCAAATATATTCATGTACTTACTAATATCTTCCACCTCCATTAACTTTATTTGGGAGCGGGGACTTCACCTCCATTGACAAATATGTATTGTAAATTTCTTTAGGAGTCAATGTAGGAATTCTTGTACTAACACCTATAATTGTGTCAATCATGTTTTCATAATACGGCCTCTTTGCAGCATTAACTAGTATGCAACTACAAAAAACTACTTAGAAGTCCGTGTCACAACCCAGATGGGAATGCACAACTAAATATGTCCAACATCATAATCGGGGAAAAATAACCCCCTAGAAATACATCAATTTAGAAGAGTGATAACATCCAACATTTCCTTCAATAAACAAAATCCAAAATTTATATAAAAGATCCTAATATATTTAGAGTGACTCTAAACTGAAAATTTCAAACTAACCAATCATCTATAATTCAAGATAATCTTAAGATAAGGATCAACCGACTTCTTGAATTTTGATTCCGCCATGGTTATGATGTTATACTCTTAAGTACCTAAAAATTTTAGAATATTGGGGTGAGTCACATAGACTCACTAGGTTCCCCACTACAACTCCTACTTACTAGTATTGCTAAGAATATCAAACATACACACTTATATCATATGTTCATAAACACGCACGATAATATAAAAGGATAATCATAAGTCAAGCAAATTTCAAGACAATTTCTATCTAGATCAATCATATACACATCATGTCATTATTTATCTTAATCACGTTAAAGTCCTACCTACATACCCCTTAATTTCTTTTTCAATATACGAGATAGCATAATTCATACGAGTACATACTCAAGACAAATTAGAAGATTTAAATGCAATACTTTATATATACTTGTGACTTTCAAACTAGCTATCATATTTTATGGTTTTCTAGCAAAAGACACAAACCAAAATTTTTTGAAGACTCATATTTAGACATAAAAAGGTATGGTTTGCACTCATGTCAACTTATGTTTTTTATTTCACAAGTTACAAGAGTTTTCATCATATTAACAAGGTATAACATGTCATACTAACTAAACTTAAATGAAATACATACTAATTGCTCTAATCTTTAACATGTCAGAGATTCTCTTTTTCCAAATTATATTAGTTCTTTAAACATGTACCATGATAGATTTCTTGCTAAATGTCAAGTAGTTGAATTCATTTTTTTTTCAAGCATATTCACATGATTGCGTATTTGCATTCTTGCCTTCACATATCTCAAGTATAAGCATTTACATCGGATCTAATATATATAATTAATATTGCTAGACTATAGCCAGAATGCACCTAGGCAGTGACGCACTTAGGGTAAATCATAGTATCTATTATCGACAGATGCTTCAGATTATTCTAATCCCCGCTACTCACGGACTTGGCTAGATAGGATGATGAAGTTCATTAACACAACAAGTATTTTGCAAGTTTTATCATGACATATTAATCATATCTTTATTTTATATACTTATGATAGAATATCTATATCACACGCTATTACATGCATGTCATTTTCATAACTAACAACATTTAGACAACATCTATGTCACACATGTTATATTCATGATTTCAAGATAAGACTGACATTAAAATGACTTGTAAATCATGATCATATTCTCATCATTCATTCATGATCAATAATATAAATTTCAATTCAACTTTTAAGTTAAACATGTAAAATTGTTTGATATGATATTAGTCACATTAAGTTCAACTCATACATATATACTAGACATGTAGATATAATAATTTTACATAATATTGCATTCTACTGTCAAGTTGTCTTGGAAGTCAAAAATATACTTTTCTCATGAAATTTCATTAAATGTCTAACACATACACTTAAATCTATCATGATAACTTCATGCGAGTTTTCATATTTATCAACTCAAATAGGTAATCGAGCCCTGGATACCTACATATCACACATGTCATAATAATCCTAACGACCGACATAAGCATAAGGATCTTGACAACTAACTTTAGCCATATGCATGACAAACATATCTAAATACATAATCTAACTCTAACCACTAAAAAGACCTGAACAAGATGCAATGAGCACAATGCTAGACATACCATGGAATTGACATACTCAAGACATATTTTCCTCTAACATGATCAACATAACTGGGGTATCCGGATACACAATTTAATTACACATGACATCTTCTAACTAATGTACATAACATGTCTATATTTACATATTTTAACGCACACGCAACATATCACCAAAAGTGGGTTTTTCTTTTCCATTATCGACTTATTATCAAATCTGAATGAGGCTTATTAGTATGCATACACTGATCTAGACATCACTAGGGAACTAAATGGCATGCATGCATCATGATGCAAACCTCAGATGGAATTATTGGATCTAAATTTCCAATCTAAATATACTTGACATTTCATGCATGAACTTACTTGATTTTACATGCATTAATTCAATTAACCATGATATCAAAAGTTTACATCTTTTTTATCAAACAATTATCTTACAAGATCAATCGCATGATAACACAGACCTAAAACATACTACTTCAATACAAAATAATTTCAATGAACCGCTGACATAACTATATACACATCAAATTAATACATAGGGTGGCATAAATAAAAATAAGTAGGAAGAGCCTATCATATTCAACGATTCATTTCCAAACTTATAGATGAGTGCTCGGTTAAAGTTGGATGACCATAAATGACCGTAGATGATGCTAGAATGATCGATCGCAATGATTAGTTACTAGTAGAGTGATCAAGCTACTGATCGGGTAACCAATCTAGTGATGGGGTTGTTGATTAGACGATCTAGCACTAACTGGCTGGTCGACCAAACTGTAATTAGAACGAGTATTGGTGGCTGGTAGAAGCTTCAATACGTAGGCAAATGAGAGAGCTCGACCGACAGCCTGTAGAAAAAGAATAAGGAAAAAATGGCTTCAAGTGTCACAATAGATGAGAGAGAAGAAGGCAGTGTAGTGGTGGAGATGGTTGGCCTAAATGGTCACGCAAAGCTAGCGTGGCAATGTTGATGGTGTGACGGAGAGGGAAAACAAAGGCTAGAGAAGATAGATAGAGCTAGTTCTAACACACATAGTGGGTGGGAGAGCGAAAGTGATGGATGAACGTTGCATGGCTCGGTGCTAATTTTACAAGGAGAGAGAGAGAGAGGGGGGGAGTCAACGATGCTCAAGGAAGGGAGGAGGCTATGGCATGTAGGAGCAGTAGTGGTGTGCATGGGGGCAACACAATTACAACACATAGGAGGGGTGACATCACTCCCTTCTCTTTCGGTGGAAGAGAAAAGAGAATGGGAGAAAAAGGGAATGGCTAGGTGGGGTTCCCTAAGGTGGGGGCAGCAATTTCAAGAAGAGAGGGAGAAACAATGAATCAAGGCGGGCGGTTACGAAAGGGAAGGAGAGAGAGATGCATGAGCATTCCTTTTTTTATAGACATTACATTTCCAATTTTTCTTTACATAATTTTAAGTTCTTCATTGTTGCAAAGATATGTGTTTGTCTTTCTTCCCATAAATAATATGTGGATTTAATGGATCTAATTTTGAGTTATCATCTCTTAGGGGATCGGGGATCTCATTTTGAGACTCATCAATAGATCCTTATCACTACCAGGGCCTTGATTAGCATACCTTTGTAGATACATCAATTTTGCTTAGTTGTGGAGCACGAAACTCATGTTTTATAGTACGATATCCAAGAATTTGCTACATGGACCTCGATCACCGTCACTTGAAACCACAAGACCAAGTCTTTTGGCACATCCAATAAAAAAGGATGATACATCCAGTCCTAAAGGATGCACGCATCCACCCCACTGGATGCGTTTGAGTGACAGGAACGCTGGGTGCTTTCATTTTCCCGCCTATTGATTGAGCACGAACCCCAAGGCAGATATGTCTGGTTAACTTGGACACATCCTATTTAGAATAAGCAGCCAAGAGTTTCCTTCAATTAAACATGACTAGTCAATTGAACACGTCTTATTAAAAGAAAGAGGTTTCAAATTCAAATCTCTTGCTAGCTGACTTTATGGGTAATTAATGATTTCATTTGATTAATCATGTTTGGTCAATCTGGACGTGTCCATTTTAAGGAAGGACCTACTAATTTAGACATGCAAATATGTTGTATCATTTAAATCTCCCGCATCGTCGTCAGGCTAACATGTTTAGTCAACTCAAATGCGTAGAATCAACGACACCCGCGGTGGGACTTGACATCGTTTTCTCAAAGCTTATTTTCATAAACTACAGTTCCTATTGTGGACATGTCCACTCCTTGGATGCGTTGTCTATAACACGTTTGCCTGACTGGATGTGCCATTTGTCCGTCGTAGACCTCTCAACCAAATTGTTCCCAACCATAACACTTCTTCTTGATTTTCCCAAGTGGACTCACTACACTTCATTCCTAGAAGACCCTTTCTTATTTAACCCCATCAGACACTCTCGATTTCATCCCAAGTGGACTACACACCTCATCCCATGTGGACACCTTCCTTTTGTAGTTCTAAACACGTCCATTCCTTGGATGCGTGCTCTATAACACGCCTACCCTACCAGACATGCTATGTGTCCCACAATGGACCATCAAATTTGTCCCTAGTGGACCAACTCTTTGTCCCTCAACAAACCACATCCATAGTCCCAAGCAGATTCTTCTTATTCTATCCAGCAGATCTCACTTTCTTGTCCCCACGCTGACATTCACTTCCTTTTTCCTTTTCCCTCTATTCTATAATACATCATATGGGTCAGGCGCATCATTTCACAGAAGTTGCCGACATAGCTACTTACTACTACCTATTTAGTTTCTTTACTATTTTACAATTGCATTGCCTGCTATTCCTTATTTTGCTTGTTAACATGATTGTCATCACTTTGCTTGTTAATTTTGTTGTTTTAGCATACTACTTGTTTGCATCTCCATCCTTGCTCATTCTACTTGCATTAGATTGTATTGAGTATTGGTTTTGCCCATCTCATAGGTCATCCGTGAAGGAGAGCTCAATCCTTCCCCAAAGCCATACACATCTAAAATACCATTTCTTGAAGATTGTCAACCTTTCTTTCAGGGATTCTCATCCAGTTGATTAGGTTTGCTTCTTCAAGGCCTCCTTAAGTTCCCAGATGTAAAGGATTTTCTATTCACTGATCGGGCAGGTTGTACCTTTTATCTCGAATCCCAATCCACCTATTTTCTAATGTTGTGAGTGTGTTAGCCTTAAAATGCTTTGAAAGTAATAAAGTCACACCCAATTTTGAGCGAACAATATTCTTGAAAAAGCGACTAAACTAACACAAAAAAACAAAAAAATTTGTTAATCATTCTCAAGTTCTTGTTATTACTTGCTTGTTCGTAAAAACCAAAACTAATGCTTCTCTCCTCAAAAAAAATATGTTTTTTAGTTTATAAAAACTTTTATGTTCATAACAAGAGAAAACCAGTAAACCAAAAAAAACACAAGAAAAAGAAGAAAACTTTGTTTGAGGTTAAAGCTACTCCAAACCCAAAAATACCTTTTTTTATTCTATATTCTTTCACAGGGGCAACATATCTATGAGCCTAAGGTCTGGACGTGTCATCGGGGAGGCTAGATACGAGGATGAAGACAACGATCAAGGCTAGTATGAAGCAGTCAGAGCTCTGGCTTACACCAAAGCCACCTTCAACCTAGTCTTCAACATTGATGAGCAGGAAACCCAACCCGAGTCTAACCCTACACCACCTCCTCGACTCACTACCGACCTTAACTCCATCTTGGTGACACTCGCCTTTCTTATTGATACAAACCACCTCTCGGGGATCGAAGCCATCCTCTGTGGCAAATCTCCATTGGCCGATCCTTTCCTGAGAATGGTGTTCATGTCTCCACTCCTTGATCAATGGCCAGTCAACCTGAAATTGCACCCATTGGTCATTCTCATACTGGCCCAGTACCACCACCTCCTTCTCATCCTGGCATTGTGTTAAACCATGATCAAACTGGTTCTTCTCAACCCCCTCTTGTATCCTCCAATCCACCTCACCTCACCTCACTGCCCACTACTACGGCCTACCCGCTATCTATTCAACATGCTCCCATCCCTAGTATGCCTAACAAATAGACTAATCAATTCTTGAATGAAAAAGGCTTGTCAAATGGATGAACAACTTTATGAACTCACCAATTCTTGGGGAATAAATGATTTCTCTCTTCCTCCTCTCCCCACTCTTAATCTTCCCACTTCGGAGATGCCAATCGTCAACCATCACAATGGTTCTGACAATCAGCTTTTACGTCACAAAGATTTCATGTACGAGTCAATTGCTTGATAAGGCAATTTGAAAGCCCTCACCTTCTTATTTAGGCAATCTTTAGAAGGGACAGCTTTGGAATGGTTCTACTCACCTTATCCTTCTAAGTCGGGTGATTTTAATCTCCTTAAACCCAAGTTTTTGCAGAGATACGGAGACCCCATCGACCCAAGCTACACCATTGCTAATATGATGTCCGAGAAGATTAGGAATGATGCAGATTTCATCAAGTATGCCGACCTATGGAGGTCCATGGCTGAGAAGGTTGACGATATCATCTTTGATAAAGGATAGATCAGAATAATTGTAACAAATGCCACGCCAACTCTAAAGAACATGCTAGCTTTACAGTCTTTCACCACCATGGGGGAACTATATGAAAAGGCTTGGTACATTAAAACACAACTCAAGGATTCTTCCATCATGAACTTGTGTGATCCAAAGCCATGACCTACCAGAAGGACTAGCTACACTAGGCCAACCACAGAAGGCATGGTAAGTAATGAAAATGTCAACATCATCAACAACTAGGGAGGGCCAAAATAGAATCCATACAGAAACTTGTAGCTTAACCAACAAGGTCGGCCCCAGTTTCAGCAACCACGACAACAAAAACCATAGTACTGACAAACCTAGGCATCGCCAAAGCGATAGCCTCAACAACAACAACAACAACAACCCAAAAAACCCCAACAACAACCCCAACATCCCATAGCTCTAAGCATCTATAAGGAATCTTCCAACAAAATTTAGTGCAGCAGAAGCGACGATTCCTATAAGTTTTTTCATAATCTATCTTAATCAGAACCGAACGACGAAAACTAAAAACTAATCAAATCAGGTTCGAATATACCTGATAGGAATTCATATAATCTCATGGAGAGGAAGGAAAAGATCTTCTCAAGCTCTTAAAACTGTTTAAATGCCCGGTCTTCAGCAGTATCCACACGAACTTCATCTACAGCAGGTTCTCCCTTCGCGTTAGCCTCGAAAACTATTCTCGAACAGAGCTCCATTGCCCATGGATGCCTTTTAGAGAGAGAAGGAGGTAGGGAGGAGACTGAGGACGTGGTTTACACCTTTGGCTTGAGAGGGTTTGGCTGAAACCATTAGTATTTATACAGAATTTTAGAATTTTTCATAGAAACATAAAATATTTATAAATTACGCCCTTGCCCATACTTATGGACAAGTCTTTTTATGTGTGACCCACTAGGCTCAATAGCCTATTTTTTTGAGGCCTAAACAAAATAGAATAATTATATTTAATTTAATTAAATATGTTATTTGATAATAGATTAATCAGCCTACCGATCATGAAGGGTACAAGCCACATCCTTGATCCCAAATAGCTATGGGAATAATCTTATCTCAATTGAGCATTTCCATTATCAGTTACCACATGCATATAAACCCTCGTCCATCTAATGTCCTAGTCGGAAAGGAGTACATCATTGACTATCAACTCCTTAGTATACTGACTCTATAGGATCATGTACTCAGAATTGGATCAATTGGAAAACTCCTTTTCCAATCATTTCATCTACATTGGCCAGGTATTTAAAGTACTATCTCATTGGACATTCACTCTCACTTACCAAGAGTGGATAATCCCTTGTTGTCCGCTCAATTACCTCCATCAAGTTTTTCTTGTACCAGATCCATCACTGTACTAGACCATCTATACAATGATCCTTAAGACAATGGTCAAAGTACAAGTTCCACCCAACAAGCCATCTTTGGCAATTTAGGTTAAATGTCCAACCATGCAACCGTGATAATAGAAAACCCTAATTAATAGTTCGGTAAGATACCATTCAAGGTTTTTAATTCAACTAATGAGCACATGTATGTGTCTTTCAGTGTCTTCATACTAATGACCAATGAGATCGGTCATCCTCATTATGTGAGAAGACATCACATACACTAGTCTATCCGAATCCTTGATGTCCTATCTCATGGACTCTATTGCTAGGAACATTTATATCACATACCTCTAGATGATCAATCTCATTATCATAATCTCATCATGATTTAATCATCATTTCATATGATCAATGACTTCATTATGATATTCGTATCTAATAAGAGCTTGTAATAAAAGTTTTGCCTAATTATTTGAATAAGATATTTTTAGAAATGTTGAATTATATCATATATGATTGACTTGTAAGGCATACATTTCTTTCAATCTCCCACTTGCACTAAAGCCAATCACCCATCTGGTTGATCTCTATTAGCTCAAGGTGAAGCTCAAACATACTTTGAGTAACTACTTTAGTTAGTAGATCAGTAATGTTATTAGAAATAGATATTCTATCTTTAATTATATCTCTATAAGCTACAATCTCTCTAATTACATGGTATTGCCACAAAAGTTTTAATTTTCTGATGAGACATCGTCTTTATCCCATTGTTTTCTCAAAAAATGGTACAAATTCAAAGAAATTTGAAACAATCTCATATCTTAGATGTAAATGAAAATCTTTATCTAGACTACTTCTCAAGTAGTGTGTAACTGCTATGTAAACTTGTTTATATATGTTGTAGAATTTACAATGTTCTTGTAAGGAATCATTACATGACATCGAAAAAATTTTGATTTCTTAAAACCATGATCTTTGCCTTGGTCGATGTTGAACAAGTAAAACTGAAAATCGAATATGAAGTAGAACAAGAGTACCTCATGGGATTTCCAAAATCCCTCACCATGGTTGAAGAGAGGACATTCCTTCTTGCTGAAAACCATTCAAGTGTCCGGTCTCTAGCGGTATCCACACGATCTACTTCAATAGATGAGTTCTCTCTTCCTTCGGGTCTCCAGAAACCTTTCAGATCCAAGCTTGACCATGGGATATCACCTTTTAGATGAGAGAAGAGGGAGAGAGGCTGCTTGGGACGTGCTCCAGCCTTATAGCTTGTTAGGGTTTGGCTTCATACCATTTATATATAGAAGATAAAATTTTTCACAAAAACTCAAAACTTCTATAAAATTACGTCCATGCCCTCATCTTATTGTCCAGATCTAATGTGTGTGACCCACTAGGCCTAATAGTCAATTTGGTTGAAGTCTTAATTAATTTAAAAGAATAATTCTTTTAAATTAAATCAAAACCGTTATCCGATAACAGTTTTTACAGCTTTCTAATTATAAAGGGTACAAGCCACATCCTATGATACCAAATGACTTTGGGGAGTTAAATAACATCCATTAAGCCTTTCCATCATCAATTACCACACGAATTTAAATCCTCGTTCATACAATGTCCTGGTCGGTTAGGGGTCTGGCACTAACTGTCAACCCCTAAATATTCCGACTCTATGGGATCCTATACTCAAGTCTGGATCAATTGAAAAATTCCTTTTCCAATTATCCTAAGTACCTTGTCTAATGATTTAGAGTGCTATCCCATAGGACATTCTCTCTCTCCTTCTGAGAGTGAACAATCCCTTGTTGCCCGCTCAATTGCCTCCACCGGGTTTCTCTTGCACCCAATACATCAACTATACTGGACCATCAAGATGGTGATCCATAAGTCAATAATCAAAGTACAAGATATATCCGGTAAGATATCTTTGGCGACTTAGGTCAAAGATCCAACCGTTCTATTGAGATGTAAGAATAACTTAATAGATAGTTCGGTAAGATACCGATCAGGTTTTCCTAAATTGGTCAGTTTAGTGAACTCATTCCACTAATGAGCACCTATGTGTGTATCTCAGTGTCCCCACACTGATGACCAATGAGATCAGTCATTCTCATCACACGAGAAGACATCACACACACTAGTCTATCTGGATTCTTGATGTTCCGTCTCAAGGATCCAATGACTAAGAAAATTTAGATCACATACCTCTAGATGATCGATCTCATTATCATGATCTCATCATGATTCAATCATCATTACATGTGATCAAGGACTTCATTACGATATACGCTTTTAATAAAAGGTAGTAACGAAGTTTTGCCTATGTAAATGAATGAGATATTCCTAGAAATGTTGAATCATATCATATATGATTAGCTTGTAAGGCATACATTTCTATCAATCTCTCACTTACACTAAAGTCAATCACCCATCTAGCTGATCTCTATCAACAAGGTGAAGCTCAAACACTCTTTGAGTAACTACATCAGTTAATGGATCTGTAATGTTATTAACAGAAGATACTCTATCTTTAATTATATCTCAATCAGCTATATTCTCTTTGATTCTATGGTATTGCCATAGAAGTTTGAAACTTCTAATGAGACTTTGGCTCTACCCCATTGTTTTCCCAAAATAATGATACACTTTCAGTGAAGGTTGGGACAACCCCATAAGCCAGATGAATATCTTATCTGGTCTACTTCTCAAGCAATATACAACCATTATGCAATCTACTTTAGATTAGTTTTAGAATTAGCAGTATTCTCTTTCATGAAACTCTTCCAGCTCATTGCACCACCACTATATAGGCTTATTATCAAACATGATTTGACTAGAAGCTTGTGTTTATAAAATCACAAGAGTTCAAGTCTTATCCTCCATATAATAGAGATACATTCTTAGTGCTTCTCAAGTACTCAAGGTCACATCTTTTAATTATCCAGTGACTCTCACATGGATTTAGTTGATGAATACTCATGACACTTTAAACATTAATGAAGTCATGTACGCATCACAAATGTGATAGGCCTTATTGCAAAAGCATAAGGGTTATACTAATGTGATCTCATTATCTTTTAAGAAGTCTACAAAGACATCTCTTTAAAGAGATCAACTCTACACTACATAGGTAAGAAACCTATCTTGGAGTTTATCATGTCAAATGCTTTGATAATGGTAACTATGTACATAAACTAAGTAAGATCAAGCAACCTTTTAGATATATCTCCATAGATATTAAAATTCTTATTCAGTTTGGAGGATTAATTTGATAACTAGGCCCACTTATGATAATATACCTACTTCATTCTTAATGAGTAGTATGTCATGCATATATCATGTCAAGAAGATAATAGCACTCCCACTTATCTTATATGAATACACAAGGCACATCTTTGTTCCCAATGAAGTCATAAGATTTAATCTCATTAAACCTTATCTACCATCTATGAGAAGTTTTACTTTAGTCCATAAATAGATCTTATGCACACACTATTTGGATGTTTTTGACTTGATTCCCAAAGGTTGTATCATATACACCTGTTTCTCAAAATAACATAGAGAAACACTATCTTAACATCCATTTGACATATCATATAGTCATAGTGTGTAACAATAAAAATCAGAATAGATTACTTCCATGGCATACGTAAAAGATCTTATCATAGTCAACTATTTAACTTAAAGGATATCCCTTTTAACTATCCTTAATTTGAAGGTCTCTACCTTCTAATCCACTTCAATCTATTCTTTAGCGATCCATTTATACCCTATAGATACTAAATTTTTAGGTGGATCAATCAAGTTCTGAACTTGATTAGAATAGATAGAGTTTATATTGAATTTCATTATTTCTTTCCATTTTGAATCAATATCTCATATTGCTTCAATATAGATCTTAGGATCATTATCCTTTTATCTTATGTTTCATTTCTACCATCTGTCGACTCTGAAAACAGGTTCCGGATTGGCACCTCAAGAGAATGTGAAGATGAAATTGGGGAAAAGAGGAGTGAATTGAAAACACTTGGAAATCGGTAAAGACTCCTCACCTCGATCCCACACTCACATTGATCCCTGAACTTTCATCTCACGGCGTCGCTCGAGCACCGGAGACGGTTCGAGTCATGTGGGAGGAGAGTGAGGAGTGAATTAACTTAGAACATGAATAAAAAGAAAGGTGGTTGCCAGGAGCCACGGGCTCCTTTTTATAGAATAAAAACAAGATTGAGTTGATTTGACAGTGTGTACCTTAGCGTGGGAGAGAGTGTGTGAGTTCAACCTTCTTCCTCTTCGGCCGGCCAATGAAGAAGAGTCCAACCGATGCTAGCTTGATGTATTTGTGCAACTAGAAGACAATAAGTTAATAAAACAAGTGAAGAAGAATTAGAACTGAGTGAAGTGTAGTAACTTGTAAAAACAATAACATAAAACGGCAATTGGAAACAAACTCACCGGATTCGGGGTTAGCCCTAACTCCCTTTTTTTGGATTTTTTTTTGATGTATGAAATGATGCAAAACTGAATAAAAATGATGCTTAAATATGAACTAAATGATTTGAATGAAGATTTAGCAAAGATATTATGAATGGTTAAAGACAACACAACCCAGGCAAAGTGGCAATTAAGTTGAACAGATTCAATGTAAACTGCGTGGTTTTGATACATAGACCGTAACGAACAGCACCAATGTCAGAATAAAGTGATGTTTGTTTCAAAATAAATAGGACTCACCGAGGGTGTTTTTACATGAAGACAAGTTTTCTTGAATCTTATGAAAAGTAATCTGATTTTACCTGATAAGTCGGATCTTGAACAATGAAGTTCTGGAAACTCCCAGCACAATGTTGATGTAGGACATGGTATGGGCACCACAGATATCTAAATTGAATGATTCTAGTTGGAGATAAAAGAGAACTAACCGGGGAACAATTTCTATGAAGGATGTATAGGCTGAATCTACCATTAAACATACTGAAATTGACTGAGAAGATGATGACTTAGAAGAGAACACTTCGGATCTGTCTGTGCAGTGCCATTGTTGAAGCCGTAACAAGCCAAGGGAATGTCAGAATTGATCTCCGTTTGTTGTAGATGAAATATATCTTGATGAAACACACTTATTCTGAAGAAATATAGGCCGTAAAATGACTATAAAGATCTGTAGAATCCAATGATCAGCAGTGCAGCACGTTGGAGCATAGACCGGCTTTCTTCTTCACTTTGGAATGATCTCCAGGCACCAGGATGAAGAGAGAACGATTTGGAGAGGTTGGGACGAGCCAAGGGTGGCTGGAGGATGAAGGGAAGAGTGCTGGAGGATGGGGATGCTCCTTCTTAGGTCGTTCATATGAGTCTCCCTTTATAGGGGATGAGAACAGGTCAAAAAATAGCAAGTTTTGATACATTCGACCATAGGTTGGATTTCCTCCATTTAATGTTGCTAATTTTTATCCTGAGGCATCTAGAAACTTACCCAAATGATTGAGAGATATTGGAAACCATGGATCACCTTCCCCATGTTCAAAATATGTCTCCACTTAAAGAGGAAACAAATCTAGTCTAAAAATGGCAAGTCTTGATATACAAGACAACAAGTTGGATTGCCATCATTAGATGATGCTAATTTCGACCATGAAGCTTCCAGATACTATAAAAAGTGATATGGAGGAGGGAAAAGAAAGGTAAGGTCGTGAATTGGTCAGATATGTGCCCAATGGGCTGGGCTTGCATGCAATTGGGCTTGATCGGTGCTGCGTGCGGACAGAACTGCGCATCTGACTTCCAAAGGGCGCTGCGGACAAATGGGAGATCATAATTGAATGCTGTTTGTTGAAATGGAAATATAACTCATAGAAGAAGATTATTCATGTTGAATACTTTTTAATTAGATGTCCATATAATCTTGTGAAAAATTTCCAAATAGAGGATAAGCTGGGAAAAGTATAATCTGGCACACCACCAAGAGTCTCTTGTTCGGCAAACACGGATTTGATTAGAAATTAGCAAATCATCTTCATATTTCCAATAAGCACCTTGGCTCATCCAAAAGGGTGGTTCATCATGATTTTGATGGTCTAAAAGAGATGTTGCCAATGGAATAATGGTTTAAGCTCTAAATAAGGCCAAATTGGCGTGTCTACAGCTTGCCATGCCTTGATGTCGGCTTTGCAAGAGAATGGCATGTAGCGTAGAGGAGTGAAATGTAGAGGAATGTAGAAAAGAGAAATGAGTTGTAATAGAATGCAGTGGAGTAAAATAGCGATGGACTGAAAAGGTGACATCAAGGTGTAGATATAGACACGCTCAACGACCAGATTCGGCAAGACGAATCTCCTCAAGTCTCCTAGTTAACCACCATGTTTCATCAAGTCTTCCTATGTTCGATTGGTAAGAGATGTGCCATTCGCACGAGAGAAGAATAGACAACCCCCAACGCGGTGGGGAGTCCCCGAAACATGGGTTCGTAGGTTCATCATCAGCTGGTAACCCAATCTTTGCGGTGTTCCTGTACTGTGATGGGCTAAAGTTTAAAAAAGAGATTTTTTTTGAAAAAGTAAAAGAATACCAATCGAGCACATTCAGGCTCTTAGATTCATTTAAGTTTTCTATGAGACAAGATTCAATTCAGAATGGAATGAACTCAAATTTCGAAAGGCAAATGTTAAAGCACAGACCGTGAAGACAATAGCAATGCAAGATCTGATCGAATAGAAGGCCCTTGGCGGGTCAAATTGACTGCCACAGTTGGATGAATAGCAAGAAGGGTGTTGCAGTGGTCACAGTGGGGATAGAAATAAAAGATTTGAAGGCACCAGGTGATTACCGAACATGTGGGATTAACAGACAAGGTGGGATATTAGAAAGGCTGGTGGGACTAGAGAACACGGTGGGATTAGAAAACACAGTGGAGTACAGAATGATCAGAATTAGGATAAAAGATTCAGAGACTAAGGTGGGAAGGTGAAGATTTTAAAAGAATGTATGCAATGATCATGAAAAATGCAATGCAACTAATACTATATAATGCATGCTGGGCTCAAGAAAACAAAAACAAAACTTGTCTAACAATTAGTTGAAGATATAGATTGTCTATGAGGTCAGGATACCCATTCGGGAACCATCGTCCCTCACTGCACAATTTTGGCTTATCCGTGAGCACAAAGAATGACCTCGACCGTCGTGGATTTTGATGAAGGGGATCTCGGGCTTGGTCTTCTTTGCATTCACGGTCTTCAACATCAATGCATAAAATAAATAGTAATGCACCTAATATATGCTAAGAAAGGAAATGATAACGGTGAGTTTGCGGTGTGATGACATGCATTCTCACAAAAGAGTTCATGTGTCCTAATGAGGACACAGAGCAAAAGCTTCTCAGCAAAGTTGAGGCCGAGGTAATGATGACACCTCCTCCTGAGAATCCTCAGGGGAGGGAAGTGGCGAGCATCGCCTGCAAAAGGTTTCTCGGCAAAATTAAGGCCGAGGTTATGGTGACACCTCCTCCTAAGAATCCCCATGGGAGGGAAGTGGCGAGCATCGCCTTATTGAAATCTTGAAAATGCTCCTCGACAAAGTTGAGGTCGAGGTCATGGTGGCACCTCCTCCTAAGAATCCTTGGGGAGGGAAGTGGCGAGCTTCGCCTTGTTGTGAAGTTCTCCTCATTTGTTCTTCGTGCCTGAAACACTTGAAAAAGAAGATTAGAATGCCAATATGGCTTATCCCCCTTGCAAGTTGCAGTATGCCTTGACCTTTGTCAAGGGGTGTAAAGTTTTTCTTGTGCCTGAAACACTTAGAAGGAAGAGATTAGAACAACAATGCGGCTTATCCCCCTTGCAAGTTGCAGTATGCCTTGACCTTTGTCAAGGGGTATAGCCTTCTTAGGAGTGTAAAAATCAAGTAGAAAATATGCAATGAAGAATTTGGAACATGAGAGATTGAAATTAAATATGAATGTAAAGACAAAAATTCAAACCAAGCATGGTGATAAAATATTTTAAAAAGTTTGAAAATTTTTGTTGAATTTGAAAAAGAAGTTTTCTTTTTTGTTGAAAAGATTCAATTTTTTTGGGATTTTTTAAAATGCTATTTTCTTTTTTTAAAGTTTTTGAACATATTTATTTTTTTGGAGTTTTTGAAGATATTCAACTTTTTTTATAGTTTTTTTAAAATATTCAACTTTTTTTGGAATTTTTGAAATGTTCAACCTTTTTTTTATATCTTTTTTTTGAAAATATTTTTTTTGGAGAGAAAAATCAGTATTGACACAAGTTCTCATTACTTGGTTGTTTTTTCTAAGTTCGTTGGTAGACATCATATGCAAAATGGGGTTCCTTACCCAAAATCTTTCCGACCTTCAACTTTTGATCGGCTAGAGTTTAGCTTTGATTTGGTTGGTTCACCCACACCTTGGGGGTAAGAATTAAGAATTGAGGGAAAGTCCTTGATAGGCTTTGGAGATGTCGAGAGGGATTTCTCTACTCACACCCAATTGCCCGTTGGGGTTCGGCCTCTTCGGGTCTTTTCTTCTTTATCGACAAACCTATTTTTGTGGCACATATTCGGACAGGTGCTTTGACCTGTGGGGTCATTGCCCATCTTTTGGTGCATTTTTTCATTTTCTGCATTTTTGGGTACTCATTCAGACAGGCCCATATTTGTTTAAACTTGTGGGGTTCATTGCCCATCTTTTGACACCTTTTTTTTTATTTGAGAAGTTGGACCTTCTGAGACGGCCTCCTACTAGGGCGGCGGATGCTTTCGATACTCTCCCCCTCTAATCCCCTTCACCTATCTTAGACCGAACAGAAGAGAGTAGGGTGAGGGTTTTCCTTCCACCTCCGAGCCTTGCCTAGCTTCTCTCAGGTGTTGGGTCATCTGGATTCTGGGATCAGGATGTGTTGTGTGTGTAGAATGGTATCTACCCTCGACTCCTAGACAACAATCTAGAACATGTAGGGGTGGGCATAAAACGGTTCAAACCGAGAAACCAAACCGAACCAGCCCATTCGGTTCGGTTTGGTTCGGTTTGGACCCCCTTTAGGTTTGGTTCGGTTTGGAAAATCTCCAAACTGATTTAAACCAAACCAAACCGTTTAAACCGATTTATTCAAAAAAATATAAAAAACTATTATAGTATTAATAAAAATGTTAATTTTATAATAAAATAATAATAATATTATTATTTTTAACATAAAAATCAGTATATTTATGTAAAAAATAATTAAGTTAAATATTTTTATTTATTTTTGGTTTAAACCGAACCAAACCGAACCAAACCGATTTGATTCGGTTTGGTTCGGTTCAGTTTGGGAGGGTGATTCGGTTTGGTTTGGTTTGGAAAAAAAACGGTCCAAACCGGACCAAACCGAACCGTGCCCACCCGTAAGAACATGTGGACTTAAGTCATACTAGTAGTTCTCTCCATTTTTTTGAGGTAGATAACATTCCATAGGTGAATCAATTAAAAATATGCCTTGCAATGTAAAGAATTTGTTTAATAAGAACAAGGTAGCTACAAATGTCGTCAGTCATGAATTTCTCTCAATTAAAATTGTCATATGAAATTCAAAATCATTTTTTTAAAAAATATTGCTTTGCGGATGACATAATGATAATGAATGCAATTTCATGTAATACCTGAGAGAAGAAGAATTTCATTGTTGATGACGGCTTTGCTTGTGCTTGCCTTGCCTTGTCTTGCCCAACTGCTTCCACTGTTGATATGCTTCACATTGAATCGAAGATTAGGAGTCATACAGCGAGGTGCAAGATGTGGAGGATCTGATTTGGCATGGTGGAACTAAGATTGATGACGTAGAAGGCAAAGATTGGGGTATCACCCAGGAAATTTTTCTACCTTGATTTTTATTGAAAGTAAAACTTGGAAAAAGAAAGAGAATTCAAAAAGGAAAGAAACATGCTTGGAAACAAAAGTGAGTTAAAATGGGCTCTTGGGCCCGTGAGTTGAAAGTGGGTTTGAAGGCCCAGGAGTAGTCGAAATCAAGAGGCACGTGAGCCCAAGATTTGAATGTGGGCTAGAGAGGCCAGTTGATGTTGATGGGCATGAGAGCTCGATTGGAGGTGATGGGCTCAAAGACCCGATTGGTGGTTGAGCCCGAGGGACCCAACGAAAAGAGCGAGCACACCAGCCCAATTTAGATGGTTGGGAGCAAGATTGTGATTTGTGATGGGCTCGCTGGCACCATTGAAGAGTATGGGTGCGCAAACCCGAATTCAAAGAAGTGGGGGCATGGGGGCCCGATTTCGAAGAAGTATGGGCACTGTAGATAAGCAATTTTGGCCTAGTTGAAGAGCTTAAATTCTTGTTTTCATGAGTAATATTTGAGTAACCTTTCAAGGGAATCGAGTTTTCCGGAAAAATCAAGTTTTTCGGCGCATTTCGAAGAAGATCGATAGGCGTTGATCAGGGTCAAAGCGCCCTATATACAGGGTACCTGGCGCCTTGTATATAGGGCACCTGGCACCCTATATGTAGGGCACCTGGCGCCCTACTTATAGGGCACCAGGCGCCCTGTATATATAGGGCACCTGGCACCCTATATATAGGGCACCAGGCGCCCTATAAACAGGGCTCCTGGCACCAAATCAAATCGATTCGACCGGCTGATTTGACCCCTCAAAGTGACTCATCTAATCGATTTGACATATCTCATGATGCTGGCACCCCATATATAGGGCGCTATGCCGCGTGGCACTGTTTTTCGAAAATGGCCAAAGTGCCCTCTTTTGGGCTATAAATAGACCCCCATTTGGAGCTTGGAGGAGGTTCCAACTTCGTGCCACCCTAGAGCTCATCCAACACCACGTTTCTAAGCCATTTTCACCCCCCATAAGCCTCCAAACCATTCCAAAATCATCCACCAAAAACCCAAAAAACCTTCTATTTCTGTCACCCAGAAACATGTTTTTTCTCCAACTTTGAGAGCTTCTATCCGTCTCTCCTCTTACATCCAGCATCCAAACCACCTTTCATTAGCTTCATTTGCATATTGTCTACAAGGAGGAGCCCCTACTTCGTCCCGGAAGCCGCCCAGCACTCCGGAGCGGCGTTGCGAAGAGGGAAAGAAAATCTGTTTGGGCCAGACTTAGTGCCCCGTATACAGGGCGCTTTGACCTTGGTCAACGCACCCCATAAGGGGGGCACCTGCTCCTACCGCCCTATATATAGGGTACCAGGAGGGGCAGAAGCTCGTTTTGTCATTTTCGGAGTCCGATCGCCCGTTTAATTGAGTTCTTGTCTTCCTTTTTCGTCTTAGCACTGTTCATCATGTTATTTGGCATGTCTTAGATCATTTTGCATCTCATATATGTTTAAAAACCTACCAAAAATAGGGGTTGGGATTCCGTCCCGATCCGGTTAGTTCATCCCCTTTTGCATGATTCAGAGTCGTTCTCAAACATGATGCTATACTTGCGCCAGAGCTAATGATCTCTATTTGTCTCTCTTCATGTTTTGTGCAGGACATTCTTAAGTAGATCGACCGGAGTGAAGCTTTAATCTGATCGTAGGTGAAAGAACTCCCTAAAGCTCTCCTTTCTCGGCCGGCCGAGAAAGGAGAAGTTAGAACCCAACAATCTCCCCCTGTTTACATTCCAAAGGTACGACGGTCATTTCTCCATTCCATTTCTTTTCATTCTACTATATTTTGGAGCCTTTGGCTCCTGGCAACCACACCCACTAACATCTCATCCACCAAGTCCCTAAAGCAAGCGTAGGGGCCGGAAAAGGGGAGATCTACGGATATCCCGTTTCGGGTGCTTACACCTTTTGGCGACCACGGTGGGACCGACTTTGCTTTAGTGAGATCCTATTTTCTTTCCTAAGAATGTCCATTTGAAAAGCATGTTTACTTTCATTTCCATGTGAGTCATTTCCATTTCTTACATTGTTGCTTGTTTACGTTGCTTACTACTTTCTTTGAAGTATCATCTACTTTTCTTCAAGTTTACTTGCCCTCCCTTTATCTTTTTAAAAGCATGGCAATCTGATTTTTAGCTTTGTTATCATCTTATTTCAATTTAGTATCTTGAAGATCATCCTATTTCATGCCTTGACAAATATGCTTGCCTATTTCCTTCCATGTCTAATTCCGTTCTAGTAAATTTGCTAAGCATTTCTAGTCAAGGTTAAGTGCTCCTTTCCATTTTAGTTTTTATTTTATATTATCTCATTGTCTTGTTTACTTGCTTCCTACAACATCTCATTAATCATTGTATGCTTTTATTTTCTTCTTGCTTGCTCTTTATTCCTTGACATTTCACTCGCATTTAGTTTGCATTGGGGTTTCGGCTCCTTAGGTCATCCGAGAAGGGAGGCTCTCTCCTCCCAAAGCCCCACACACCCAAACACCCCTCTTGGTGGTTGCCAACTCCTCCTCCGGGGATTCCCTCTCGGAAGGACCAGGTAGCTTCCATCAAGACCTCTGTAAGTCCCTAGACGTGAAGGATTCCCTCTTCACTGATCGGGCTGGTTGTACCATTTTATCCCAAAACCCGGAGAACCTATTACCTATCGTTGTGAAAAGAGTGACAACCTTAGAGTGCTCGGCGTTGTGAGAGCATAGGGTCCTACCCATTTATTTGAGTGGACAATATTTCTCTTAACAAGCCATTAATTTGAGGTTGAAACAAAAAAAATTGCATTAATCATTCCAAGTCTTTGCTATTACTTGTTTGCAAACAAAAACTGAAAATTAAACAAAAATCCCAAAATCACCTAAAAAGAACCAAAACAAAAAAAAATTGCTTGATGTTAATTTGCTTGACAACTTGCTTGTCCGACAAAAGAAAATCAAAACAAAAAAGGGGAAAAAAATCAAAACTAAAAAAAATCCTTAAGCTTTTATTTGTCAACCTTCTTTTTCTATTGTGTTTATGAATTTAAGGTCAGGTCGAGTTATCGGAATGGCGGATCAAAGATACGAGCAACTACAGTTGGAGTATGACCAATCTTATTTCTACCCTGATGCCGTATGTGCCGTCATTGAACCCGAAGTTCTCCCCGAACCTAGTCAAACTTCTCCTCGACCCAATCCAAATTCACTTTGGGAGGCATTTTCTCATGCTGACCCTACCCAAATTTAGGCTAACAAAGCCATCCTCAAGGGCAAGTCGCCCGCCGACCACATTCCTCCCGAAGGTGGTCTTCACATCTCTACCCCTCGGTCGGTAGCACATCAACCCAATGTGCCCACTCATGGCCATTCTTATACCGGGCTCGTAGCCCCAATTTCTCCTCATCCGGTGGCTAATCTAGATCATCCCAATCCGAATGCCGTTGCTCCTTCTAGGCCACTAGTTCACTCCTATAATCATCTCAACCCTACTCACCCTTTGGTGCATCCCCCAATATACCCTTCTTATCCGGCCACTTCGGCCCATCAAATCCCAATTCCGGTGCACCAAGCACCCACTTCTCCTCCTCCTCTTAGGGAACCTTCTGTCGATCATGCCATGATTAACAAGATCAATCGCATGGATGAGCAGTATAGAGAGCTTAGACGTTTGATCGACACAAAGGCAGCCCCTGAAATTTCTCTTCCTTCCCTCCCTACTTTTCATCTACCTTCCTCTGAGATGCTGGTATACCATCGCTACAATAGAACTGATAATCCATTCATTCACATCAAGGACTTTCTTTATGAGTCGGTAATGTGGCAAAATGATCCAAGGGCCCTTGCTTTTCTTTTTAGAAGATCATTAGAGGGTTCAGCTTTGGAGTGGTTCTACTCGCTTGACTCTTTGGAGGCGAGTAACTTTGAAACTGCCAAAGCTAAATTCTTGCAGAGATTGTCGACTCCGGAAATGGGTTCCGGATCGGCACCTCAAGATAAGAAGGTGAAAGATGGAATTGGGAAAAAAGGGGGAGTGAATCGGAAAACACTCGGAAAGCGGTAAAAACTCCTCACCTCGATCCCACACTCACATTGATCCCCAAACTTTCATCTCACGGAGTCGCTCGAGCACCGGAGACGGTTTGGGTCATGTGGGAGGAGAGTGAGGAGGAGATGAACTTAAAGCATAAAGAAAAAGGTGGTCGCCAGGAGCCGCGGGCTCCGCTTTATGAGATGTAAATTAAGAAGTTGACCGTGTGTACCTTAGCGTGGGAGAAAGGGATGTAAGTTCAACCTTCTTCTTCTTCGGCCGGCCGATGAAGAAGAGTCTCCAATCAATGCTAGCTTGTTCAACCTGTGCAACTAGAACAATAAACCAAGTGAAGAAAATAATTACAACTATGAGAAGTGTAGTAACTGTAGTGACAAAATGAGAAAGAAGCAATTGGAATCGAACTCACCGGATTGGGGTGAGTCCTAACCCCTTTTTTTTGTATTTTTTTGATTATGTAAAAATAATGTAAATGAACTAAAATATGCTTTAAAACAATAAATAAACAGAGTTAATGGAGTTGAGAAAGCTTATAGAATGGATTGGCTTGAGTTGAAGCCGAGTTGGTTGAAGAAGGCCGGTTCGGGTAGCTTGGTACCCTTCTGGCGCGACTTTGGTGCAGAGAATGCTACGGACGACCCCGATGTCAGAATTGAGTTCCGTTTGTTGGAGTAGACAGAGGACTCAGAGAAGAAGAGTTCCTATGCTGATGAATTCTCAGAAATACTCCTGTAGAAGTCAGTAAAAATTCTTAAAGTGGGCGGATATTGAAAACAGAACCTGGGTGCGCGCCCTCAATGCAGCAATCGCCACGAAGAAATGGCAGGTCGGAATTGAGTGCCGTCAGTTGGAGATGAAAGAGGACGAAGAGATGAACATCTTCTATGTTGAACACTTTTGCAGCATAAGCCCCGGATTTTCTGCAGAAGTCGATGAAGATGGTTGATGTAGAATGCCCGGATCGAGCCTTCTCCTTCACCTCGGGATCGATTTCTTGACTCCGGATCGCCTTTGGACGTCGGGATGGCTTTGGAGAAGAGCTTGGACGACCTCTGGATGAGCTAGGCACTGGGGATTAACCTTGGGTCGTTGAGAATGGCCCTCAATTTATAGGGGAAGGGAGCCGGTGCAAAATTTAGAAACTGGACCTAACGCGCCCCCGCGTTTCAAAGGAGACGAGGGCGCGCAGGGCGCGCCCTCAAACCAAGGGCGCGCAGGGCGCGCCCTCAGTTCGGGGGCGCGGTCTGCGCGCCCCCCTGTTTCAAAGAGAGCGGGGGCGCGTTACGCGTCTCACTTCTAAAAATCGACGGAAACTTCCGGAAATTGCTAAAAATCGACTTGACATACATAACGCGCCCCCGAACCGGGGGCACGGTACAAATAATAGAAAATCCTCCGTCGAATCCTTCCAAAAATCCGGTTTAGAAGGTGCTAATCGGGGCAATTTCCGATTTTCGGAAACTGACCGCGCCCCCGTCTTTCAAAGGAACCGGGGGCGCGCCCTGCGCGCCCCCAGTTTGAGGGCACACAGGGCGCGCCCCCGGATTGAGGGCACGCAGGGCGCGCCCTCCTATTTCAAAGGAAGCGGGGGCACAGTACACTCTCTCTCCTGCGCGCGTGTTCCGCGAGCCGTATCTTGCAAACGGGATGTCCGATTTGGCTCCCGTTTGTCGCATTGGAAAGAGGGCCTCCAACCGCACCTCCTCAAGTCGGTAAACCAGCCGGCATGACTCCCGAGATGTTCGCACGGTGCTTTCTACCGGTTTACCCTCTCGTGGAAAGCCGAAACCCGGGGCGAAGATCCGAAATAGCACGGTTCCGGTCGATAAATCTCGGGTCAACTCGGGATGGCTTAAAATGATGACCGAACAATTCCGGTTCGATCGAAAAACCCAAAGTCATCGAAAAATCTGAGATTAACCCGGTAAACGTGAATCGAAAGCCGTAAAAGCCGCGAAACCCTAAAATTGACTGAACCGGATGTATGGCCCCGGTTGATGAAAATATACGGCTAAAATCGACCCGGATGACCTGAAAAGACCCGGTGATGACCGGAAAGGCCTAACATGTGCTCCAGGATAGCCGTGTCAGCACAAATCGAAAAAAGCCGTAACGAAAGCCGTCATTGACCGACGCCTACCGAAATGACTTCTCGGAAACCCTGAATGTTACGGAACACATGCGGGAATCCCGAGACCTTCAATTATGGACCATTCAAGGTCGGTCATCGAGCAGGCTTTGTGTTTTCACGGTTCACACGCGGCTCTCGCTTGAAGGTTACGGCAATATTCCGGAAATCATTGGTCCATTCTCAACTTAAGAGGGGCTTCACCCATGTCCTTAGCTCATGTCCACAAGATAATCCAGATCAGATAATGGTCAGATAAAAGATATCGCCTATAGAATAAGAGTCTAGGGCTCCGAATCAAGCCAATTTGGCGTGTCTACAGAGATATCAAGATAGAGTCGGACCAACATATTCCATCACTGACCTCATGGCTGAAAGAATGAGAAATGATGAAGACTTTACCAGATATGCTGATAGATGGAGGTCAATGGCAGAAAGGCTTACTGATTCCATTTCAGAACCGGAGCAAGTGAAGATGATCATTACCAATGCCACTCCGGCCTTAAAGAATATGCTGGCTTTGCATCACCCCACCTCCATGAGTGAACTCTATGATAGGGCACGGTACATTCAGACACAGCTTAGGGACTCACCTATCATGAACTTGTTTGATCCTAGACCTCGAGCTGTCAAGAAAACCACTTTTACCACAACCAGCCCAGTGACTGAGGGCATAGTGACAAACGAGAACCTCAATGTTGTAGGGAACCCACCTAGCAATTATCAACACCAATTTAGGAACCCGCAACAAAATCAACCATTTAGAAACCCTCGTCAACCTCAACATCAACCGCAGTTCCAGCCTCATCAACAACAAGACCCAATCCCTCAGCGACCGCAAGCCCCAGTTCCCCAACCACCGCGGCAACAACTTGACAACTACAACCAAGCACCCCCTCCCATGGCCTACGAACCCCGAAAAGTTGGACCCAAGAGGAACCATTACCCGCCTTTGCCGTACTCTCTCGTTGACATCTTTAATGCACTCATGGCGGCAGGGCAAATTGCATTGCCAAGGGAGAAATTGGAGTGGCGTCAAAATGCCAACACAGAGCGATACTGCTTGTTTCATAGATATCCTGGGCATACCGTGGAAAATTGCTTTCAATTCAAAGACTACATCCACGACCTTAATGAGCAAGGCAGTATTGACTGGGACCAGATGGGGGAATACATCAGAACAGTGAAAAATCAACCTCAACGGCAGCATGCACCAGCTCAGCAACAACAACAACAGAACCCCGGCCTGGGGATTATCCAAAACCCTTTACCTCCACATGCACCCGCACCTGGGAATCAGCATGTTAATCCCGTCTTGATCTCTTCCGAGGAGTATCATGATCGGGGCCAGAATTGGCAAGTCAAGGGAGCCACCTCTGCCATGCACATCAACTTACCTCACCGAACCGTCCACTCAATACCCCGAATAACTATGTCACCTAATCCCATCATATTAAATAGACCACCCATCATCCGTGCACCATCACAACCCATCATCACACCACCAGCCATTCAACTCCAATCGGGACGAACCCTAATCCGCCCGGTTAATCCACCACAAACATCACCATCACTAGGACCCATCATCATCCCACCCCGAGCAACTGAACCTTCACGACCTACCTACCCTACTATGCCTCAAACCACCATCATTACACACATCGCAAGAGCTCCCATCATTCGACCTAACCCACCACCCACCACTACCACCCCAGCTATAGCTCCTCAACTTGCCACATTACTTAGGAGTGGGCGCATGTTCCAAAGGGTCTTTCCCAAGGCCGGCCAATCAGGGTTGGCACCAGAAGCAGAAGAAGAACACATTGAAGAGCCGTTGCCTAGGACATCCTATGACTTGTTGAAACATCTTGATAAAACCCCGGCACGGATCTCTATCTTAGAGTTGATCAAAAGATCCAGAGTCCATCAAGAGGTTCTCCAACAGTACTTACAACGAGTAATGGTAAACGAGAGCCTCCCCCCGGAAAAAATCTCATCAGTTTTGGTCCCGAGAAGTGAGTACCCGGCCCTTACATTCACGAAGGAAGAGTTGGCCGACCCAGAAATAAGGAAATGTGCCTTATGCATCATAGTCCACATCAATGGAGTAGGCATTAAGTCATGCTTGGTCGATACCGGAGCATCCATTAATGTTCTGCCACCAGAAACATTACATCTTTGTGGAATCTCCGAGGAGGACGTCCGGCCATCTCAAATAACAGTGACTACATATGACAATTCAAAAAAGCGTGCCGATGGCATGATTACATTAAATGTGAAGCTTGGACCTCGAACAGTCACTGTTGACTTCCACATACTTGAGATGGATCCAACCTACAAAGCTATTCTGGGACGGCCCTATTTGGAAGCACTAGAGGCAGTCGCCTCCACCAATCACCAGTGTCTTAAATTCCCTCACAAGGGACAAGTGATTAAGGTGACGAGCATGCCCTTAGACCATCCATCTTCTCCACCACCACCCCTTGGGTTGCCAAACGAGCCAATTTTGACAATCTTGGATCTTCCAGAAATGAGTAGGCAACCCAAGCAAGTGTGGAGAAGGAAAAGAGAGGAAAATGAAACCATTGGATGGCATATAATGAAGAGTTTGGGATATCAAGAAGGCCAAGGACTAGGCAAAGAACTGCAAGGGATAGCTGAGCCAATTAATCTAATGAGGTTACAACCAAAAAGCGGGGTTGGGTATGATGGAACGACAGCGAATGGTCAGAATCTCAAAAGCAGATACTTTTCTGGATGCTTACACAAGTTTTTCATCAAGAAAGAAACCATTCAACTAGATGAGAACAAGGAAGAACAAGAGATGGAGCAAGAGAAGAGAAGAAGAACCAACAACCCTGAAGATGACTTGTATCCAGAAATATCTCTTTTGTTTTCCACCGATGAAGAAGGGTCAAGCAATGAACCACTCCAGGCTGAACCACCTGTTGACCCACCTGAGGGTCATATTGCCAAACCGACTCGAGAAAAAGTCCAACCAACTCCACGAGGGCCTTCCCTCATTACGTCATCTTTTGGGGCCGACGCCCCAACGCACTGTGATGCTCTCCCCGGGCTTCTTGGCCCGATCCCTATTTCTAGGCCCTTAGGCCCAACTTATGGGTCCGCGTACCCACTTGTTGCTCTTGGGCCATCGAGCCCCTCTACTAAATCTGGGCCTTTGTACCCATTTTCTCCAATTCTCGGGCCCTCGAGCCCATCTCCTAAACTCGGGCCCTTGAGCCCACATCCTCCTCTTATTGGGTCCATAAACCTACGTTCTTCTATGATCATCTGGCCTATTGGCCCATCACCTCTTTCTGTCAACATTGGGCCCGAAAGCCCCCTCTATCAAACATTGCTCGAAGTCTTCCCCTCTTTATCAATATCTCCGCCTACTTTGGCTCCCGTAGTTGATCTCAACCTAAATTGGGCACCAGAAGCCCAATCTGTCTTTATGTTTAGCACTCCTCAAAAAACAACGTCCTCCTCGAAACTCAAATTTTAATCGAGGAAACATCTCAACTTGCCTCGGAAGGGCATTCGACTCAAGGAGCCACCAGATCCTTGATTGACCTCCTTTGCCCTCCATTTTATCCAATAAAATTCTTCCTTCCCTTATTTACCTTCTTCTTCATTAGGTTTAGTTTCCAATAAAAATAGGACAAAAATTAGAGGTAGGAGAGTTCCAGAAAGATACCTGCATCGGTTAGCTCAGAAAAGCTTAGAATGTGCCAAGCTACCGGAGTATCTAAAAAATGTGATCCAGTTGGGTGAAATTCGATATGAGGAGAAAGATAACATTGATCAAACTTTGGGGGTTTCTTCCTCTCTCAGTTCAACATCACCTACATCCAACAGAAGGCAATCAAGGGCTATGCAATTGTTGAACACCTTGCCCATCATCCTATCCCAATCTTTGACCCTATTCAATCAAAATTTCCCGATGAGGAATTGATGTCCATTCGATCTTCCAATCTATGGACTTTATATTTTGATGGGTCATTAAACTCCCAGGGTAGAGGGATAGGGATTGTTCTTCTATCACCCGAAGGTGTCACCATTCCACAGGCTTTTCAGCTCCATTTTCTAGCAACAAACAATATAGCTGAGTATGAAGCCTTGTTGGCCGGACTAGAGGTTGCTCACTTCTATGGTGTCACTAAACTAAGGGTAATCGGTGATAGTTAGTTGATTCTCTGCCAAGTACTGGCCAAATACCACACATCTCATCCTGGGCTCAGACCATACCAAGAACTCACTACCTGTTACATCAAGCTATTCTCCAAACTCAAAATCATTCATGTTCCTCGTGCTCGAAATATTCTTGCCGATGCTCCCGCTTCCCTGGCATCTTCACTGTTTGTCCCACTAGGCAGACAGGTTAGGACGATCTATGTCCGCCGACGTACCATTCCGGCAGTGGAAGATGCACGATTCTTGAGGGTTAAAGAAAAATTTGAAAGGAAAGAGTACATTGAGCAAAAGGAGGAAGTATCTCTGATTGAGTAGGAGGAATTAGAAGAGGGTGAGAAACCATGGTATCATGAGATTGTGAATTACTGTCAGGATCAGACATATCCACCGGGATCAACTGCCGAAGAGAAAAGAGCCATAAGAAGGGTCTCTCAGAGATACACCATCTTAGGTGGAGTACTTTACAAAAGTAGCTTGGCTGGTGTTCTATTAAGATGGCGTAGATGAAGAAGAGGCTGAATTGGTGCTTAAGGAAGCGCACTCCGGAGTATGTGGAGGCCATGTAAATGCTCAAGCCCTCGCCAAGAAGATCATCAGGCAAGGGTATTATTGGCCTACTCTGAAAGAAGATTGCTCGATCTTTATCCGGCACTGTCATCAATGTCAACTTCACGCCAACAAGATTCACTCTCCCGCATCTTCCCTTCACCCGATTCACGCCCCATGGCCCTTTGCTATGTGGGCTTTTGATGTCATCTGACCCCTTGGTGACCCAAACTCCACAAATAAAACCAAATCCTTCATCCTAACGGTAACGGAGTACTTCACCAAGTGGGCGGAGGCGGAAGCATACGTGGAGATCAAGGCATCAATAGTCTGCACCTTCATCAAACGCAACATCATTGCCAGGTTCGGGATCCCGGGCGACATCATCACCGACAATGGACCGCAATTCATCTCCCAAGAGCTGTGTGACCTTTGCAACAGGTATTGCATCAGATTGCATCATTCATCTCCATATTATCCTCAAGGCAACGGTCAAGCAGAAGCCACCAATAAAACCCTGATAAAAATCATTAAGAAAACTTATAAGTCTAGCAAGTTCGCGGACTGGCCAGATAAGTTAGTTGATGCTCTATGGGCCTACCGCACTTCTATTCGAACCCCAATGGGTCAGACCCCCTATGCCTTGGCATTTGGGATGGAGGCGGTAGTCCCATACGAAGTAATTATTCCTTCCCTTCGAGTCCAGATCGATCGAGACATCCCGATAGATGAATGTCGAGATTCCCTTCTTGCGTAACTCAAACTCTTGGATGAAAGGAGGCTGGCCGCTGCCAAACATGCTAGATCTTATCATAATAGACTTAAAAGATTTTATCAGAAGAGGGTGGTGGAGAGAAAATTTGAAGCCGGGCGGTCCCCGCTCTAAAGTTCAACCTAATTGGGAGGGTACGTATGTAATTTCTGCTGTTTATCATGGTAATTCATATAAGCTGACTAATGCAGAAGGAAAAGAACTAGCTCATCCCTGGAATGGTGTATACCTCAAAAAATATTTCCCTTAAAACAAAAATCACAAAAATCTATAAAATCCAAAGGTGTGAAGAATAATGATAACATCTGACGCTTGCTTGCTCGGTGCACCAACTTGTCACTTAGGGAAATAAGGATAGGCATCATACTACACACACTACACGCCTAACTTTGAGATCCGATGATCGGAAGTCAGAGAGAAAGCTAGGCAACGCTTGGCAAAAGAAGGTCAACATAATCCCATTCTCTTCTCGTTTCGGTCCAGAATAGATGAAAGGGGTTAGAATGAGGAGTATCGAAAGTGCCCATTGCATTAGTTGGAAAATGCCTCTGAAGGTCTGACTTCTTAAAAAAAAAGAAAAAGGTGCCAAAAGATGGGCAATGACCCCTCAGGTCGGCAAAAGAATATACCTGTCTGAATGCGTACCAACAAAAGCCCAAAAGAAAAAGGCTCCAAAAGATGGGCAATGAATCCCTCAGGTCAAAATCAAAAAGAAAAGAAAAGAAAAGAAAAGACCTGTCCGAATGAGGGCCATCAGGAGAAAAAGGGCTAGAAGGAAAGACCCGAGGATGTCAGATCCCAAACAGGCAATGCGGGCACTAGTAGAGAAATAAATTCGACACCCCCGAATCCTATTAAGGACTTACCACCAATCCTCTTCCCTCTTTAACCTTGTGGGTAAGGTTGACCGACTGGATCCAAGAAGAGCCATAGCCTATCAAAGGCGTAAGGTCAGAAGATCTCGGACTAGGCACTTTCTTACACGTGATGCCTACTCTTAACCCTTAGGTAACAATGAGAGGCACCTATGGCAAGCAAGGCAAAGGATGAGATGGTCGTTTCTTTCACACCAAACCAAAAAAATTAAAAATTTCAAAAACACAAAAAAATCTATAAAGTCAAAAATCTATAAAAATTAAAACACTAAAAAAATCATAATAGTTCCAAAACATCAAAAACATTATAAAACCATTAAAAACCAAACAAATCAAAAATTTCAAAACACCTAAAAATTGCTTTCTAGATTGACTAGCTGCCTTGGCATTCATGTTTAATTTCAGTCTTGCATATTTCCTTTTATGCATACTTATGTTTTTCTGTTATCTTGACCCTAATAAGGCATATGTCCCTTGACAAAAGATTAAGGCAAGGGACTAAGCCAAAATAAAGTTCTAATATCTTCTCTCAAGTGGATGCAGGAACAGGAGAAGGCATGCCAGCTTCATATCCCCAGACACTTAGAGGAAGCAAAAACAACAAAAAAATCCAAAATTGAAAAACAAAAGTGGACTACCCCGACCCCTATTAGGACTTGCATTTAGTATTGCATATATCAAAATAAATAATATTTGAGATGTTGAAGACCTCAAGTCTAGAGGGGGCTAAGCCTGAGAACCCCTTCAATAAAATCAGTGAGGGCTCAGTCATTCCCTAGGCTTGCGGATAGGCCAAAGTTGAATATGCGGGGACGACGGTTTCTTCATAGATGTCCTGACCCGTTATGTTCAACCTATATCTTCAACTATTTTTTTATACTTATTTGTATTTCTTTAAACCCAGCATGCATAATTTCATACACCAACATGCATCATCCCACCATGACCATTCCCCGCTTCCTAATCCTGCCATAACCTCCTTCCAGTCCCATCATGAACATTTTAAAGATGGTCTTTTATAGCCCCAGAGAAGGTCTTGATTTTTTAGAGAATCGGTTTCCAACAGGTTTTAACAATGATTTCATTGAAACAAGAAGTTTTTCCATGTCGAACTGAACCGGTATTGTTGAGTAAAACCTTATGAATTTGAAGAACCCAACCTTGGTTGATTGGCTATCTCCTCTTTACTTTTCGCAATTTACTGCATTTCTACAGAGTCCAGCACACCATGCAGTTCGGGTCCTGGCCGGTAACAATTCTCCCCCACGTGGGATTTTAGTTATTTACTTTCAGTACTGTTCTTCTCTTTAACCAATCAACCAGAGGGAAGGTTTCGATAAGACAAAGGGTAATCTCGGAGTCCGGTAAAGTTTTATTCCACTCTACTAGGCCAATGAGGGCGTGTCTAAATCTACACCTTGGCATCACCTTTTCAGTCCACTACCACTTTATTCCGCTATGCCTCATTACGCTTTGCTACATTCGCCTACGTTTCATTCATGACATTCCCCTACAAAGCCAACGCCAAGGCGAGGAAAGATGTAGACACTCAATTTTGGCCTAGTTGAAGAGCTTAAATTCTTGTTTTCATGAGTAATATTTGCGTAACCTTTCAAGGGAACCAAGTTTTCCGGAAAAATCAAGTTTTTCAGTGCATTTTGAAGAAGATCGATAGGCATTGACCAGGGTCAAAGCGCCCTATATATAGGGCACCTGGCGCCCTATATGTAGGGCACCTGGCGCCCTACTTATAGGGCACCAGGCGCCCTGTATATAGGGCGCCAGGTGCCCTATATACAGGGCGCCAGGTGCCCTATATACAGGGCGCCTGGCACCAAATCAAATCGATTCGACAAGTTGATTTGACCCCTCGCAGTGACTTATCTAATCGATTTGACATATCTCATGATGCTGGCACCCCATATATAGGGCGCTATACCGCATGGCACTATTTTTCGAAAATGGCCAAAGTGCCCTCTTTTGGGCTATAAATAGACCCCCATTTGGAGCTTGGAGGAGGTTCCAACTTCGTGCCACCCTAGAGCTCATCCAACACCACGTTTCTAAGCCATTTTCACCCCCCATAAGCCTCCAAACCAATCCAAAATCGTCCACCAAAAACCCAAAAGAACTTCTATTTCTCACCTAGAAACATGTTTTTTCTCCAACTTTGAGAGCTTCTATCCGTCTCTCCTCTTACATCCAGCATCCAAACCACCTTTCATTAGCTTCATTTGCATATTGTCTACAAGGAGGAGCCCCTACTTCATCCTGGAAGCCGCCCAGCACTCCAGAGCGGCGTTGCGAAGAGGGGAGGAAAATATGTTCGAGCCAGACTTAGTGCCCCGTATACAGGGCACTTTGACCTTGGTCAACGCACCCCATAAGGGAGGCACCTGCTCCTACCGCCCTATATATGGGGCACCAGGAGGGGCAGAAGCTCGTTTTGTCATTTTCGGAGTCCGATCGCCCGTTTAATCGAGTTCTTGTCTTCCTTTTTCGTCTTAGCACTGTTCATCATGTTATTTGGCATGTCTTAGATCATTTTGCATCTCATATATGTTTAAAAACCTACCAAAAATAAGGGTTGGGATTCCGTCCCGATCCGTTTAGTTCATCCCCTTTTGCATGATTCAGAGTCGTTCTCAAACATGATGCTATACTTCGCCAGAGCTAATGATCTTCATTTGTCTTTCTTCATGTTTTGTGCAGGACATTCTTAAGTAGATCGACCGGAGTGAAGCTTCAATCCGATCGTAGGTGAAAGAACTCCCTAAAGCTCTCTCTTCTCGGCCGGCCGAGAAAGGAGAAGTTAGAACCCAACAATCTCCCCCTGTTTACATTCCAAAGGTACGACGGTCATTTCTCCATTCCATTTCTTTTCATTCTACTATATTTTTGAGCCTTTGGCTCCTGGCGACCACACCCACTAACATCTCATCCACTAAGTCCCTAAAGCAAGCGTAGGGGCCGGAAAAGGGGAGATCTACGGATATCCCGTTTCGGGTGCTTACAGGCACGTGGGCCCGATGGTGAAGAAATGGGGGCATACAGGCCCGAGGTTGAAGGAGTGTGGGCATGTGTGCCCAAGTTTGAGGGAAGGTGGGCACGTGGGCCAAATTTAGAAGAAATTTGGGCAGATGGGCCCGGTAGTAGAAAAACATGGGCATGTGAGCCCGGTTGAGGTGAATTACAGGAACGTGGGCCCGATTGAGGTGAATTGTGGGCACGTGGGCCCGATTTAGAAAAATTAAGGGCACATGGGCCTGATTGGGGAGAATTATGGGCATGTGGGCCAGATGGAAGGAAAGGGGCACGTTTGCCCAGTTGGGGAAAAGGGGCATATGGGCCCAGTTGAAGGAGAGGGGCATGCAAGCCCGATTGATTAAAAGGGGCACGTGGGCCCGGTTGAAGAAAAGGGGCATAAGAGCCCAGTTGATTAAAAGGGGCACATGGGCCCGGTTGGATAAAGGGGGCACATGGGCCCAGATGATGGAAAGGGACACATGGGCCTAGTTGATGAAAAGGTGCATAAGAGCCCGAAAATGGGGCATAAGGGCTTGATTGTAGAAGAGGGGCATGAGGGCCCAGTTGAGTGGGATAAAGTGTGGGTTGTGGCCCAAAGATTGACAAATTTTGGACCCATGGGCCTGAGTGATGGTTGTAAGAAGGATAAAGAAAGGGTGGTGGCCCTAAGATTGAGGAATTGTGGGCCCATGTGCTGGATTGTTTCTTAGGAGAAGAATAGGGTAAGGGTCGTGGCCCTAAGATTGATGCTAAGGGATTTGTCTGCCTATCTGGAGGAGGTCCCAGTATCCCCTTGCTAAGGTTTGCATTTTCCATCTGTGGGTTTATAGATTCCTTTCCCATTTCACTGACCAATTCGGCCTCCTTACTTCCCAGCTCAGGGGTCAATTCAATCTGACCATCTTCATTGATCAATTCCAATGATGGTAACAGTTGATCAATGTCTGACAAATCCTTGCCTAGTCCATCATTGGATTGACAATCAACTAAGTTTATGATTCCTTCATCTAAGCTCCCTATAGCAGACTTCTCCTCAGGATGTTCTAGGGAAGAGGCCATGTCTAGTCTAGGGGATTCCAAAAGGATAGAAGAGTTTGGCTTAACCTCCCCTACTATCTGATTTTGATCTTGAGAGAGAGCAAGGATATGTTGAGGAGTTGATTCCTCTGCCAGGGTAGGAGAAAAAATGGTTGGAGTGACTAATTTCTCTTCCAGGGCAGGAGCATGAAGGGTCAAAGTGACTAAATCATCTGCCATGGCAGGAGCATGGATGATCGGAGTGACTAGTTCCTCTACCATGGCAGGAGCAACAGAAGAAACAACTGGTTTGACTGACTGAGGGGGAACCCTATGTTGAGGGATTGATTGAAGTGGTGCTGGTATAGAAGTCGGTTCAGGCTGGGGAGCTATTAGTGAAATTGGTTGAGGGGTCATGGCTTGGATGGTTGGCAGAGGAGTTGTTGGTAGAATAGGCTGAGAAGCCAAGGGCTGGATGATTGGCCGAGGGGTTGTTGGTGAAATAGGCTGAGAAGCCAAGGGCTAGATGATTGGCCGAGGGGTTGTTGGTGAAATAGGTTGAGAATTCGATTTTGATAATGAGGTGTTGGCACAATTGACATGAGGAGCTTGATTGTGCACAATTGATTGTGCCGTTGACACGGGTTGCATGTCCGGCCGAGATTGTGGCTTGTGTGGCCTAATCAACTGGTGTCGAGGAGTTGGCTAAAGATGATGATCTAGATGAGGTTGGAGAGGGCTCCTAGGTTGGTTCATAGCATCAATGCTCCTCTCAAGCATGGGTCTTAATTCATCAGAATATTGCATCAATTCCACATCTTCTTTTACTTCCCCAATTATTGAATAGCCTGGCCCATTTCGTTTCAAGAATTTGGCCTTGACAATTTCAAAATCCCATATTTCTATTTCCCTTAGTGAAAAGAACCATTCTAGGGTTGCACCATCCAATGATCGCTTAAAAAGAATAGCAAGAGCTCTTCGATCATTTAGCCATCGAGATGATTTGCTCAAGAAATTATTGACATGGGTGAAGGGATCACCTGAGCCATTGTAGCGATGGTAGGCTGGTGTTTGTGATGGAGGGATATGTGGGACTGGGAAAGATGGATCAGATATTTTAGGGATGGCCTTCGAGTCCAAATGATGCCTCAGCTCTTCAAAGTGCTCATCCATTTGGTTGAGTTTGTCCATGAATGCTTGAGTGAGGTTGGGTTCCTGAGCCACTGGTGCAAGGTATTTAGATGAATGGGTTGGAAGAGGTGGCTTCAAAGTAGGAACTGGCATAGAATTATATGAATGCCCCACAACGGGGTTAGTAGAGGCACGATAGAGTTGCCCAGGAGAGGAGATGATGAGGGGCCTGACTGTCGATTGGGGTGGTGAGGGGGTTTGATTTCCCTCGACTGGATCTTGATTGGTAGGCATCTTGCCCTTTGTTAAAGATTGCACAAGTGAATAGGATTCAGGATCTAGATGGAGGGATAGACCCTGGAGGATTTGTTCCACACTAAGTGAAGCAGGTGGATGGGTGGGATCTTGAACTTTAGGTTCTCTGACGGCATTGACATGGCCCTCTGGTTGGACCATGGGTTGTTGTAGCATGTAGTGACCCGTCTTGTAGTAGTCCAGCATCCCGACGTGTCTTTCAGACCTTAGTGTTATGGGCATCCTGTCAAATTTTCTTAAAAAAATGGTTGAAAGAAAGCAAATGAAAGGTGTAAATGCAAAGAGACTTTTTTGTTTGGTTATGATTGTTTGTTTGATTTGATTTGGTTTCAATTTGGTTGTTTGGCAAGCAAGTTGAACACAAAAATTAAAGGGATTTTTTTCGTTTTGTTTTAGGTGTATTGAAAGGAGAGAATTTTTTGGTTGTTTTCAATTGTTGTGAGCAAGCAAGTTATGCAAACAAGGTTTTAAAATGACTACTCGACAATTTTTGGGTTGAAACCTTAGATTAGATAGATTGTTAGCAATTGTTCACTCAAGTAGGTATGGTTCATATTGCTTCAATCTTCAAGACCTAAGGTTATCACTCAATCACCACGAGTAGGTACTTGGGTTCTTCGGGTTTTGGGAAAGTGGCACAACCGGCCCAATCGTGCGGAGAGGAATACTCCATGGATGGGGACTTACGGAGGTCTTGATGGAAACAACCAAATCAACTAGGAAGGAATATCCCAGAAGAGAGGTTAGAATCCACCAAGAAGGTGTTTGGAGGGTGAGGGTGTGTTGGGAGAGAGAGCCCCCGCCTCGAATGCCCTATGGATCGGAACGAGTCCGGTATCCGATGCAAATGCTAATGCAAAAATGAAAGATGAAGGGTATAAGGAGAAGAAGCAATCAATATGCAAATATGAATGAAAGCTATTAAATAAATCAAACAAGTGAATGCAAGCAAGACATGCAATGATAAAGTAAAACAAATAACTAGCAACTAGCAACTAAAAGGAGGTTCACGCAGGAACCGGCTTGTGATGGAGTGTCCAAGCGGGGACAAATCTGAAGTAAAGGTAAAAGGATGGTCCACGCGGAGACCGATTTGAAAATAAAGTGGCTCACGCGGGAGCCGGGTTTTGAAAAGGTTGGTGGTTCACGCGGGAACCGGTTTTTTAAGGAAAAGAGGTGGTTCATGCGGGAACTGGTTTGTTTGATTGGAAAAAGGAAAGGAGGGCCACTTGGGGCCAATTTAAAGTGATGAAAAAGGGTGGTCCACGCGGGGACCGATCTGAAAGTGGGTTGGTTCACGTGGGAACTGGTTTAGAAAAGGGGTTGGCTCACGCGGGAACCGGTTTTTTTGTAAAGAAAATGGTGGTTCACGCGGGAACCGGTGTAAGAGTTGACAAAATAGAAAGAGGACCACGTGGGGCCAATCTAAAGGTGCTATAAAGAGGTGGTCAATGCGGGGACCGATCTGAAAATAAGTTGGTTCACGCGGGAACCGAGTTGGAAAAGAAAGGTGGTTCACGCGGGAACCGGTTTATAAGAAGAAAAGAGGTTCACGCGGGAACCGGGTTGAAATTAACAAGCAAATAAAGTCCACATGGGGGACAATCTTAAAGGAAGAGTAAACAACAAGTTTAAAGGTAAATTTACATGAAAAAGTAAAGGACAAGCCGGTTTACGCGGGAACCAAGTTGAAAAACAACAAGTTGCACGATTAAATCAAGCTGTACGGTTGAAGACATTGGTTGTCCCACCGTGGTCGCCAAAAAACTGTCGACTCCGAAAACGGGTTCCGGATCGGCACCTCAAGAAAAGGTGAAGATGAAATTGGGGAAAAGAGGAGTGAATTGAAAACACTCAGAAATCGGTAAAGACTCCTCACCTCGATCCCACACTCACATTGATCCCCAAACTTTCATCTCACGGCGTCGCTCGAGCACCGGAGACGGTTCGGGTCATGTGGGAGGAGAGTGAGGAGTAAATTAACTTAGAACATGAATAAAAAGAAAGGTGGTCGTTAGGAGCCGCGGGCTCCGCTTTATAGAATAAAAACAAGATTGAGTTGATTTGACAGTGTGTACCTTAGCGTGGGAGAGAGTGTGTGAGTTCAACCTTATTCCTCTTCGGCCGGCCGATGAAGAAGAGTCCAACCGATGCTAGCTTGATGTATTTGTGCAACTAGAAGACAATAAGTTAATAAAACAAGTGAAGAAGAATTAGAACTGAGTGAAGTGTAGTAACTTGTAAAAACAATAACATAAAAAGGCAATTGGAAACAAACTCACCGGATTAGGGGTTAGCCCTAACCCCTTTTATTGGTTTTTTTTATGATGTATGAAATGATGCAAAACTGAATAAAAATGATGCTTAAATATGAACTAAATGATTTGAATGAAGAGTTAGCAAAGATATTATGAATGGTTAAAGACAACACAACCCAGGCAAAGTGGCAATCGAGTTGAACAGATTCAATGTAAACTGCGCGGTTTTGATACAGAGACCGTAACGAACAGCACCAATGTCAGAATAAAGTGATGTTTGTTTCAAAATAAAGTGGACTCACTGAGTGTTTCAAAATAATTAAGACAACTTTAGAAAGCTATAGAAAATTTGTATCTCCCACTAGTAATGATACAACATTTTGTATCATTTTATATATAGGTCAACAATCTTCTTTATGCCTTCATTTATAGCTACAACTCTTTTTAGATTCATGATGCATATTCGGTATCTCATACTATTATATGCATCCCTAGTATCTTATACTATAATACACACATATAGTATCTTATACTATTAAACGTGTACTTGAGACAAGTAAATATTAATGACATAGATACATGAAGCTTCTCAAGCTCCACCTTTTGCATTATCTGCAATACACTTTGATCTTCATCTTCTACTTACCATCATCATGATAGTATAAGAATGCTATGTCTAATTTGGGTTATAATATCTTGACTTACTTCTTTGACTTTTAACTATCACTTTCTATCTCTATCTAATAATCTTACGTCTTTCTATTAGTCTTACGAATAAGAAGTATTCGAGATATATTATTCTTATTTACCTTTAATTAGCTCATCACCAAAAGCCATGATGGATATCATATCCATCTATCCATATTGTTACTATGATTTTTATCTGATAGAGAAAAACATCTGATATAAGGCAATCAATACATCTTTTTAATGAGATAATATATTATCTTTTCTCACATCATTAGATAGTGTAGGAGATACCTACTTCTCAAGTAGGATAGTTAATAGGTCAACTATGAAAAGTATTCTCGTAGTTCAAAATCGATATAAGAAGTGTGAGCCATTAAACTGCTTAGCATCTAGCATGCTAGACTAATGATGGTTTATAATATTCTACAATTGAGATATAATTCCGTCAACATTACAGATATTCATTAAAATTAAGATATGGTTTTTATCCTAATTTATACTCCCACTAATTTTCGACGAATTTGCATAACTCTCATTATGTAAAGACAAGATATCACGATAACATTCTAGTGGGGACCAAGACCCTACTAACTTTATGGTGATGACCTTGCGGGAAACACAGCAAGTCATCCAATACTTAATAGGTAGTTTTAACTTTTACCAATTGCAACCCATGCAACTTTTAGTCATTCAGCCTCTAGAGTTATAACCTTGTGGGATACACAACACGCTATATACTCTAGTTAGGTCAAATCCACTTGTTACGTTATGAAATGGATTCTTAACATAGCCCTTGTGGGAAACACAACAAGGCCATGCAATGGTCCACCCCAAAATTCGGCAAATGCCTTGGCCATTATCACCAATCCCTTGTTGAATGAGTCTTATGGGAAACACAACAAACCCATCCAATATAAGATTGGCTCATCAAGACCATAACAATGGAAGGCTACGTGAGTCATTCTTAATGTCTCACGTTTATCAACCTAATTAGAACAAGGAGAGATTTTATTTTAGTCTTATCAACATAGGTGTTACATATAAATATTAATGTACCTTTAAAATATCATATATTTAAGGTATAATCTGTAGCACACAACCACATATCAAATATGCATTAAAACATAGGTGATCATGGACTTAACCCTAAGCATACACCTAAGACACCCCTATAGGTGCAAACCGTTGCTTCAAAAGCTTGAGTTGGCATGCTCCCACTTCAAAAGGGTGCTTCTCCAAGTGGTCTCGCTCTCCATTCTTCAACGAGCTGGCTTCAAACCATTATAAGCGGCTAAAGAGTGCACAGACCCACAAATGTACAAATCATAATAAGAAACCTTTGTTTTATACAAGGGGAGTACACAAATGGGGGGGAGGTAGAATGTACAATCAGATTGTATAGAGAGAGAGGAGGCACACGCAGGCCCCATTTAATAACATAACCAACTTAATTAACCAAGCAATCACAAGCAAAGCATATTTAAGTCCATGATCACCTCCATACACACACCAACATTCATCACATGAACATAGAGTGCATACGTGATAATTATATGAGATATATCATGTATACCAACATAAAATTATATACTATAATTTTGAAATTCCAAATTTCATGCTTGTCGAATTTCCATAAAATAAATAACATAAAATGTACATATAAACAATTTACATGCATAAGACAAGCAATATAAAACAATTCAGATGATTCATGCTTTTCCAAATTTTCTCAGAGCACTAAATTAATGCCCAAATCATAATTCTTCAAAATCACATTTTTCAGAATTTATTTGAACACTAATGTAATCAATAAATATTTTAAAACAATTTTAAAATCATTTATAAAATGATTATGTGGTAACCAGAGTCCAAAACTATTTAACCAGTTCATAAACATTTTATAAACCTATTAAATAATTTACCAGAACTTATATAATCATTAATTTCATTAATTTTGATCTTAAAATGATAATAGAATTCAATGAAAAAATAGTAAAACTTTATTTAATAAGTCATTAAACACTTTAATAACTCATTAAATAAATTATACACATTTTTTGAATTTTTATAAAATTTTATGGCAAATTTTAAGATCTAAAATAAATTTTAAACAATTTTAAAATATTTTTGAATTATATTAACTGGTGGCGCATAGCGCCGACCAATCAATGCTTGCCACGATACCTGCAGGCTCACCACGACTTCACCGCATAGCCCCGCTACTGCGCCGAGTAGCCGGCGGTTGTAGACACGCCAAATTCACCTAATTCAGGGCATAAAACTCATGTTTTATAAGGTAACATGTGCGATTGACCTTATAATGATGCCCGGTCTTTAAAAGTTGATTTGGAGCTTCGCCGAATGAAATCGGATGTTTTTCGAAGTTTTTCGCAAAAAGCCGTAATTTTCGAGCGAAAGCCACACGTAAATCATGTAAACACAGAAATTAGCTGAATGACCAATGCCCAATGATCATGCATTGAAGGTTATGGTCATATTCACACCCTGGACAAGTTTTGTTGCATGTCGTGCCTTTCCAGTTTGCCGTCGGAGTCATTTTGACCTATATCGGATCTTCTGTTCACTGCCCTAACTTCCGGACAAAATTCTGAAGTTTTGGAGGATGTGATGTCTGATCTGATGCTATAGAAAGCTTCTTCGGCCTGTTATCTTTCCAACGCAACAAATGGCGTCGAATTCCGAGTTCGGGAGTGTTCGCAATGGCTTCCGGAAGAAGGACGCGCAAAAAATAGTCCCATGTGCCCGGGTCCCTGGTCACATGCGCCCGGAACCCAGGGCACGTGCCCATGCGCCCTACCAGTGAGGCATGTGACCTCGTGCGCTCACTTGAGGGCACATGCGCCCTACCTTTGAGGCACGAGTGAACCAGTTTTTCACCGGGACTCTACCACTGAACCGATCGACCGGATAAGGTCGAATTTTTCGGGAACAGTGCCATGCACCCCCACTTAGAGGCACATGCGCCCTGGGGGGTAGGGGACATGCGCCCAGGGGTAGACCACAAGGTCTCCTATTTTGTAGTGTTGATCGCGACAGTTTTCTCTTATAAATAAACTCCGATTCCGGTCGTTCCAAAGGCATGGGCACGGCCCCCCAGGCATCTCAAGATGTCCAACCACCCTCCTGCATTGATTTTGTGATTTTTAGAGAAAGAATTTTGAGTTTTTAGAGAGAGAGAGAAGTCGGTTCAAGGGAGAGGAAGGCTGTTCTGCAGTTGCACAGAATATCAAGCACCCACACGTTGAGGACTATTCTTCATCGGCCGGCCGAAGAAGGAGAAGCTTTAACCCACATTCTTCACGCTAAGGTACACATGGTCAATTTTAATTCTATAAATCGGAACCCGCAGTTCCTAGCGACCACATGTATTAATTTTCTACTTCTCACTCTCCTCCCACATGACCTGAACCGTCTCTTTGGTGATCGAGCGATGCCAAGGGATGAAAGTTCCGGGATCAATGTGAGTGTGGGACCGAGGCGAAAGTTGCTTTCCGTGCTATATTCCTTTCTTTTCTCATCCCCTCTTGAGGTGACGATATGGATTCACGGATTTCCCTGAAAAGGAGAAGACCCCGTCGAATTTTCAGAGTCGACAACTTTGTGGCGACCACGGTGTGACAAGCAATGTATTCAACCGTGGGTGCTTAGTGTTTTGTTTGCAACTAGTTCTAGTTCTAGACCAGTTCCCACGTGAACCACCCTTTTCCTTTTAAACTGGTTCCCTCGTGAACCAATCTCTTTCTTTACTTCGATTCCCACGTAAACCAAACCACTTTCCTTCAGATCTATCCCCACTTGGATCAGATCTTTGTTCACCTTTAATTGGCCCCACGTGGCCCTCTTTTGACCATTCAAACCGGTTCCCACGTGAACCACCCCTTTTACCCAAAACCGGTTCCCGCGTGAACCACCTTTACTTTCTACCCCGTTTCCCACGTGAACCAGCTTATTCTTACATCGGTCCCCCCATGTGGACCACCCTTTTTCTTGGCCATCAGATTTGAACCCTCTTCTTTACATCACCTTTTCACTATCTCCATTTGGCTCACATATGAAACAAGATCTGGATTCTAGTTTCTAGTTGCTTGTCTAGTTTCTAATTGCTTGTCTTGTGTCATTGCTTGTTTATTTAAGTTCATGTTTTGCTTATTACTTGCTTTATTACTTGATTGCATTCTCTGCTCCTTCTCTCTACCTCCTTCTTTTACACTTTTTTGAGGCGGGAGCTCACTCTCCCATTTATCCCTCCCATCCAAAACACCCTCTTGGTGGTTTCTGACCTCTCTTCTGGGATATTCCTTCCTAGTTGACTTGGTTGGCTTTCATCAAGGCCTCTGTAATTCCTCATACGTGGAGTATTCTTCTTCACGATCGGGTTGGTTGTACCACTCCCCAAAACCTGAAGCATCCTACGTTACCTACACGTGGTGAGATTGTGTGAAACCTAGGTAATTGGAGATTGGAGTTAGGATCCTAACCCATTTGTTGAGAGAACAATTCTTAACAAATCCATAAACCTAAGGTTTAATCAAAATCATTACGTAATCTTGCTTTCAAGTCTTTGCATCACTTGCTTGTCAAACAAAAAATTCAAACCTCTAACTTTTTGCAAAATACTAAAATTCAAAAAAAGTTCTTTGTTTGCTTTGTCAACTTGTTTGTTTTACTTTCTCCTTGAAGTTCAATGCAACTAAGGTCTGGAAGGCACGTTGGAATGGCGGAACAAGCTGAACATCGAGAGCGCGAGATGGGTCACCAACCAATTCCATCAGACAGTCTTGTTAATCCATTGTTTGAGTCAAAAGCGCAAGAGGTCCCTCAACCATCTGCTCCTCGTGATGTTGAACAACTCTTTAGGGAGTTGTCTCTCTATACCGACCCAGAAATCTATGCCCGCATACAATCCATGGTAAAGGGCAAAATGGCCTCAGATTAGGCCGAAACCAACCAAGTTGCCTCATCTCCTTGTCCTCTGGTTCGACCACCGCGTATTCAGTCACCCTTTATTCAACCACCTATTGTTAAACCACCTGTGATTCAACCATCATTAGCACAACCATCTATAGTCCAACCAACTGTAGTTCAACCATCTATAGTTCAACCATCTGTGGTTCAACCCTCATTTGTTCAGCCATCTTATTTCAACCATGTTGCTCCCTTGGCCCATCAAGTCATGGGACAATCTTAAGTGAATTTGCCAAGTCATGCTCCTCAATTCCAAAATCATGTCTCTAACCACATACCCCAACTAGTAAACCAAGAACCTGCTCTCACCCAGGCAATCATGGATCAGCTCACCCAGATGAATGAACGTTATGAAGAGGTGAGATGTCACCTGGACTCCAAGTCAGTTCCTGAGATTTCTATTCCTTCTCTGTCAGTTCTCCACTTGCCACCTTCTGAGCTACCAGTTTATCGCCGCTACAATGGTACTGGCAATCCTTTTCTCCACCTTAAAGATTTTCTCTACGAGTCCTCATTCTGTAAAAATGATCGTAGGGTTCTTGCCTTCTTGTTCCGACGATCACTAGAAGAGTCTGCATTGGAATGGTTCTACTCACTCGACTCCTTTGAGACAGGAGACTTCGATATTGTGAAGACCAAATTCTTGCAAAGATACAGAGACCGGGTGGCACCAGCATGCTCCATTACAGACTTGATTGCTGAGAAGATGAAGCCCGAAGAGGACTTCATAAAGTTTGCTGATCGCTGGAGGGGAATGGCAGAGAAATTGACAGATGTGATTTCTGAAGGGGAACAAGTAAAGATGCTTATTGGCAACACTACACCTGCCCTAAGGAATGTATTGATCATGCACCATCCTACCACAATTAATGAACTCTATGACAGTGCCCGATACTTGCAAGCCCACTTCAAAAATGCCACCATGATAAACCCTTTTGATCATAAACCTAGAAACTTCAGGAAAACCCCCTCTGCACCAGCTGGGCCTACAACCGAGGGAGTGGTTAACAACGAAGCTATAAACATTGTGGGGAACCAGGGAGGGAACTGTCAAAACCAGTTTAAAAACCCACCACAAAACCATTCATATTACCCCCCTCAACAACAGGTTAGGCCACAACAACCACGACAACCACAACAACCCCCTCAGCCAGTAGCACAACCCCAGCAATCTCGTCAACCTACCTACAATAGGGCACCGCCACCACCCAATCAGGCACCACGAAGGGGAGGTCCTAGGAGAGAGAACTACCAACAACTCCCTTACTCCTTAACCGACATCTTCAATGTACTCATGGCGGAGAAACAGTTGGAATTGCCCAAGGAAAGAGAGGTTTGGCCAACAAATGTAGATATGTCCCGATACTGTGCTTACCATTGGTGTCCTGGTCACACTGTAGAAGTGTGCTTTCAATTCAAGGATTACATCCACGATCTAAATGACCAAGGCAGCATTGATTGGGCTCAAATGGGGGAATGCATACAAGCTATGAAGGCTAGGCAGCAGCAGCGGCAGCGTCCACCGGCTCAACCTCAACAACAACATGGCTTGGGGATTGTTCAGAATCCTCTCCCATTACATGCTCCCGCTCCAGCACCGGCACCAGCACATCCAAACCTAGGAATTGGTCTAGTACACTCCATTGTCCAGGGAGATGCCAGCCGTGCTCAACGTTGGCAACTAGAAAACCAAAATGCAACCATGCCAGTCAACCCAGATAGGTCTCCTGCTAGGAACCCTCCTAGATAAATAATTCGTGCACCTTCTACTCCACAACTACCACAAAGCTCAATAACTCAACCACTGGCCGCCACTTCTTCTTGCCGACCCATCATTAGGCCAGCCCCCTCCTTAACTACACCTCCTTCAACCATTGCTACACACCGGCCCTTGCTCATCCGACCACCACAATCACCACCAAACCTGAACCCCCAGCCTACGAGCTCTACCACTCCAAAACCCCAACCTATCATACCACCAACACCACAACCAATCTCACAACCTACACCTTCATTAAACTCATCAACCACTTCTGCACCCCGGCCTCTTCTTATTAGGCCACCACCGGTATCACCATCACTACCACCTCCAAATCCTACCCCTCTACCAACTAACCCCATCATCCCAGAACCATCGATCCCATTACCTATCATACCTGCACATACACCACCTGTTCCACCACAATCCACCCCAGTTAACATGTCACCTCTACCCGACCGCCAAATAGCCCCGGTGCTTCGGAGTGGGAGGATGTTCCAACGGCTCTTTCCCCAAGCCGGTACTCAACCGCAGGATCCAGTGGAGGAGGAACAAGTAGGAGAACCATTGCCGGGCACGGCCTATGATCTGTTGAAACATTTAGATAAAACACCGGCCCGTATTTCCATACTTGAGTTGATCAAAAGATCAACGGTGCACCAGGAGATTCTACAGCAGTATTTGCAAAGGGTCATGGTGAATGAAGATCTCCCACCTGAAAAGATAACTACAGTGTTAGCCCCTAGAAGTGAGCACCCAACACTCACTTTCTCTCAGGAAGAATTAGCAGATCCAGAGATCAGGAGATATGCTTTGCATATGGCAGTTATCATCTGCAATGTCGAAGTGAAATCATGTTTGGTTGACATTGGAGCTTCTATCAACGTTATGTCACCAGAAACGTTGCAGTTGTGTGGCATTTCTAAGCAAGAAATCAAGCCATCATGTGCCATGGTGACGGCCCACGACAACTCCAAGAAGTCTGCATGTGGGGTGGTCACTCTAGAAGTTAAACTTGGACCATGTACGGTCACAACGGATTTTCATGATCTAGAATTAGATCCAACTTTTCGGGCTATACTTGGGAGGCCATACTTGGAGGCAATAGGAGCTGTGGCTTCAACAAACCACCAGTGCATAAAGTTTTCTTTTAAAGGACAAGTGGTCAAAGTGACTAGCATGCCTATAAGGGACGAGATGAATGATCCTACTTTTACACCCCTTGGTTTGTCAATACAACCCCAGATCTCAATGGGAGATTTACCAGAAGTCAGATGTATGACCGCCTCTCTACCCGACATAGTGGGATGGCGGATGATGATGAAACTAGGCTATCAGCCTGGAAGAGGTTTAGGCAAGGATCTTCAAGGAATCACTCAGCCGATTCAAACTGTGAAAAGGCTACGCAGGCAGGGGTTGGGATACGAAGAGGATTCCATCCCAAGGAGGATCTTCCAACCAGGATATGCCATGGGACTCCCCACCTTCTTTATCAAAGGGGAGACCATGATGATGGCTGAAGATGACAAGAGTTTCGTTACAGTTGTCAAGAGAAGGAAGGCTCCAGATGAAGAAGAAGACTTGGAAGACCTATGCTTATCTTTGACTCGTCTGTTTTCAAGTGGGGAAGAGCACCATGAACCACTCAAGGGCAGACCAATCTTGAATCATCTAGTTACCCAAGTCAAAACCATTCCACGAGGCTCAAATACAACAATGCCATGTTTGAACCTCGTACCATTATTTCTAGATCTTTTGTATGGGCTTCAGGGCCCACTTACCCACTTTGGGCCCATGTGCCCTCTTCAACCTTCCACTCTTATTGGGCCAGCTTTCCCATTTGCTTCCCTCGTCAACTTCAAAACTGAGGGCTTTTCCCAACATGGGCTCACATGCCCATTTATTTCTGAAATCGGGTCCACGTACCCGTTTACTTTTTTCATCAGTTTTGGACCCATGTGTCCACTTTCTGTTACCATTAGGCCCACGAGCCCCTTTTTCCCTTTTATTCTTAAGTTTTTCTCTCTGGTAATTCAGTCAGTTTCCAGCAAACCTCGAGTCATGCTGACTCATTCTATCTTTTTACTTGAGAATCCCAAAAAAAAATGTCTTCTCTGAAACTCACATTTCCATCGAGGAGACGTCTCTACTCACCCGAGAGGGTGCTCCCAATCAGGGATTCCTCTATTCTGAATCATTGATCGATTTACTCGATCCTCCCTCCACTGTAAATACCACCTTTCCAGCTTTATCTTCAATAGGTCAAGTTAGGTTAGGAAATAGGAAAGTCAGAGGTAAGCAAGTTCCAAATAGGTATCTGTAACAATTGGCATAGAAATGCGTAGAGTGTGCAAGGCTGCCAAACTTTTTAGATAATACCATCCAGCTAGATGAAATCCGATATGAGGATGAGCATAACATAGATCATACTTTGGGAGTATATGAGGTGGTATCAGAGAAGGATCCCGAATCCGAGGATGAAATCGAGGACTTGGCTGATGCATATGCATCTGGACTTAGAAGATTTGAAGAACCATCAGCCACAGGGAATGAACCGACCAAGGAACTGAATTTAGGAACCCTGGAAGATCCTAAGACTATCCTCATCAGTGCAAACCTCACTCCCTCACAAGAATAACATTTGATCAAAGTGTTAGAAGAATATAAGGACACGTTCGCATGGACATATGAAGACATGCCGGGATTAGATAATTCATTGGTTGAACGTAGATTAACCTTAAAACCTGGAACTACCTCGGTTAAACAAAAGCTCAGGAGATTCCACCCTGATATTGCACTCAAAATGAAAGAAGAGGTCGACAAACTACATCAAGCAAAATTTATTAAGGTTGTCCTATATCCACAATAGGTGGCTAACATAGTCCCTGTTATGAAGAAGGATGGACGAATTCGGATTTGTATAGACTTCAGGGACTTGAACCGAGCGTGTCCTAAGGATGATTTTCCTTTACCTCATATCGATGTTTTGGTTGATAACACAACTGAATTTGAAATGCTTTCATTCATGGATGGCTATTCTAGATACAATCAGATCCGTTTAGCTGAGGAGGACCAAGAGAAGACCTCATTCACTACACCTTGGGGAACATATTGCTACGTTGTCATGCCCTTTGGGTTAAAGAATGTTGGTGCTACATATCAGAGGGCTATGATGGCTATCTTTCACGACATGATGCACACCCTTGTAGAGGTGTATGTGGATGATTTGGTTATCAAGTCCAAGAGTCGGGAAGATCATTCTGAAGTGTTAAGGAAAGTTTTGCAACGAGCTAGAGAATATAAGCTGAAAATGAACCCTAAGAAGTGTACATTTGGAGTTTCATCAGGAAAGTTACTAGGGTTCATAGTAAGTAAAAGGGGCATAGAGATCGACCCAAAAGAATATGAAAGAGCATCGAGGATTGATTGGGAGGCTACAATTTGTTCGCCGGTTTATCTCACAACATTCCCAAAGGTGTAAACCTTTCTATGAGTTAACCAAGGCGGGGGCCGAGTTTAAATGGGATTCGAAGTGCTAGGAGGTGTTTGATGGGTTGAAAACATACCTGGCAAGTCCCCCTGTACTTAGACCACCAATTCCCGACAAGCCCTTGGTCCTCTACATTTCAGTTCTTGAGAACTCTCTTGGGGCAGTCCTTGCACAAGTTGATGAAGAAGGGAAAGAACGAGCTACTTACTACTTGTCCAAGATGTTTGATGTTTGGGAGCTGAAGTACACTGTGGTAGAAAAGACCTGTGCTGCTCTTGTTTGGGTGGTTCAGAAACTCAAACATTATTTTCTTGCTCACCAAGTCAAACTCATTGCTCGTATCAATCACATTAAGTTTCTGTTAGAGAAGACAGTCTTGACTGATCGGTTAGGGCGATGGCAGAGCTTCTTATCCCAATTTGATATCACTTATGTCCCACAGAAGGCAATTAAGGGATATGCTTTTGCTGAACACCTTGCCCACCATCCCATACCCGTCTTTGACCCAGTCCGGTCGGAGTTCCCGGATGACGAACTAATGTCAGTCCGATCTTCCAATCTTTGGACATTATATTTTGACGGGGCTCTGAACTCTCATGGTAGAGGGATAGGTATTGTCCTTCTGTCACCTGAAGGTGTCACCATTCCACAGGCTTTTCAGCTTAACTTTCCAGCAACCAACAACATAGTTGAGTATGAAGCCTTGCTGGCCGGGCTGGAGGCTGCTCATTTCCATGGTGCCACCGAAATGAGGGTGATAGGTGATAGTCAATTAATCCTACGCCAAGTCCTATCCAAGTACCGAACTTCTCATCCAAACCTCAAACCCTACCAGGAGCTCACCACCTGCTACATCAAGCTATTCTTCAAACTCACCTTTGTCCATGTCCCCCGCTCTCAGAATATCCTTGTCGATGTCTTAGCTTCACTAGCTTCATCTCTATCTGTCCCGTTAGGCAGGCAAGTGCGAACTATCCACATTTGTAAGAGGACAATTCTAGCAATTGAGGATGGACATTTTCTGAAGGTTAAGGAGAGGTTCAACAGAAATGAATACTTAGAACATAAAGAAGAAATCTCCTTAATTGAGTTGGAAGAATTAGAAGAAGGTGAGAGACCTTGGTATGATGAGATTGCGAGGTATTGCCAAGATCAGTCATACCCACCTGGATCAACCACCAAAGAAAATAAGGCAATCAGAAGAGTATCCCAGAGGTATACAATCCTAGGAGGAGTGCTCTATAAGAAAAGCCTAAGTGGAATCTTACTCAGATGTCTTGATGAAGAAGAAGCTGAGTTAGTGCTGAAGGAAGCACATTCTGGAGTTTGTGGTGGTCTTGTGAATGCCCAAGCCCTTGCTAAGAAAATCATCCGACAAGGAAATTATTGGCCAACTCTAGAAGAAGACTACTCCATCTTTGTCCGGCATTGTCATTCATGTCAACTCCATGCCAAAAAGATTCACTCTCCCGCATCTTCCCTTCATCCAATTCATGCCCCATGGCCTTTCGCCATGTGGGCTTTTGATATCATTGGCCCCATTAGTGACCTCAACTCCAAAATGCGCTCATTTTGACGGCAACGGAGTACTTCACAAAGTGGGCAGAAGCAAAAGCATTCATGGAGATTAAAGCATCAACAGTCTGCTCCTTCATCAAGCGCAACATCCTGGCAAGGTTCGGGATCCCCAGCGACATCGTCACCGATAATCGGCCACAATTTCTTTCTCAAGATCTACGTGATCTTTGCAATAGGTATTGCATTTCATTGCATCATTCATCACCATACTGTCCTCAAGGCAATGGTCAAGTAGAAGCCACCAATAAGACCTTAATCAAAATCATCAAGAAATCTTGTAAGTCTAGCAAGTTTACCGACTGGCCTGATAAGCTTGTAGATGCTCTATGGGCTTATCGTACTTCTGTAAGGACTCTCACTGGACAAACCCCGTATGCTTTCGTATATGGGATGGAAGCAGTGGTCCCCTACGAAGTATTACTTCCATCTCTTCGAGTTCAGCTCGACAGGGATATTCCTGTTGATGAGAGAAGAGAATCTCTCCTTGCACAGCTTGAACTCTTGAATGAAAGAAGGCTAGCCACCGCCGAGCATGCCCGGACTTATCAGAATAGACTCAAAAGGTTTTATCAAAAGAGGGTGGTCGAGAGAAAATTCGAGATCGGTGAGATGGTAGTCAAACGCATATTCGTTAAGCCGGGGGGTCCCCGCTCCAAGTTGCAACCTAACTGGGAAGGACCTTTTGTAATCACTGAAAAGTATCCAGGTAATGCATATGAATTGACTAATGCAGATGGAGAAAAATTGAATCATCCTTGGAATGGAGTTTACCTCAAAAAGTACTTTCCATAAAAATGGAGAAACCACTGGTATAACCTCAAGTCATCGATCCTAGGTTGTTCGTGAGAAGTCAAGGGTAGGTACCATCCTACACACACAACACTTCCCGATCCTAGAATCCAGACAACCTGACGCTTGCGAAAGGCAAGGCAGAAATCTAGAAATGGAAGGAGTGCCCTTACCCTATTCTCTTCTACTCTGTCCAAGATAGGGAGAGAAGATTAGAGAGGGGTAGTATCGAAAACACTCGCCACCCTAGTAGGAGGTCGTCTTAGAGGTACAAAAGGGTGCCAAAAGATGGGCAATGAACCCCTCAGGTTAGGAAAAAGAAAAATGATCAACCTGTCTGAATGAGTACCCAGAATGATAGTCAAGGCAAAAGGTACTAAAAGATGGGCAATGTCCCCACGGGTCAAAAAACCCGTCCAAATATGTGCCACATAGAAAAGAGCAAAAAAGAAAGAAAGAAAAACCCAAAGAGGCCGAACCCCAATGGGTAATTTGAGTGAGAGTATAGAAATCCCTCTCAACATCTTCAAACCCTATCAAGGACTTCCTCTATACTCTTCCTCCTTAAACCCCTTGGGTAGGGTAAACCGACCAAATCCAGGTGGAACCCAAGCCGATCAAAGGAAGAAGGTTAGAAGGATTCTAGGTAGGGAACTTTATTTTTGCACGTGGCATCTACCACTTGAGTCTTGACAAACCCCAAAAACCGATGACTTGTCTCAAATACTAGCATTTTCTCCACAAAAAAAATTGAATATTTCAAAAACCCAAAAAAAGTGAATATTTTCAAAATACAAAAAAGTTAATATTTAAAAATTCCAAAAAAATACATATTTCAAAAATTCAAAAAAAATTATATTTCAAAAATCCAAAAAAATAAATATTTCAAAAAAAACTAACAAAATCAATCAAATATTTTTGAAAATTTAAAAAAATGAATATTTCTAAGAAATCAAAAAAAATGCTCAGTCATGATCATTGCCTTAGTTGCATCCATGTTTATTTGACTGTCATGCATATTTTCATTCCTACATTGCATATCCTTTTTGCTTTAATTATCTTGTTAAGAAGGCTCTTCCCTTTGACCTAAGTGAAAGTTGACCATAATAGGCAAAGGGATGAGTCACGGTGAAGATCTAATCCCCTTTCTATCAAGTGTTTCAGGCATTTCAATGTGAGAGGAGAGAATTCACACCACGGCAGGTAAGTTCTCTCAACCTTTGCCCCCATTTCATTTCAGTCATTTGTTTTATTCCACCTTGTTAAGAAGGCTCCTCCCTTTAACTCAAAATAAAGGCAAATGATAAACAGGCAAAGGGATGAGTCATGATGAAAATTTAATCATCTTTGTTAAGTGTTTTCAGGAGCTGAAGAAGCAAAAGAGAAGGGCAATCAGGCAACCTCTTAAGTCCAACAGGTGAAGTAGTGAGATCAGTGATTCCCAAGGAACGTCATGCCAACCTTGTGGCGAAAAGAGAAGAAGCACCACCCAACTGAACATTATCATGGTGTTGTATTCCGTCAGAAGGCAAGACTGGACCAGAGATGCTGATGAATCAGGCAGTCAATGCAAGTTGATAGACCTTGCCTGAAGATTTCATCCTCAATTTCTCATCAATCTCACATCATCACCATCACTTCATTTTGCACTTCACCTCACTCTTATCATTTGCCATTTAGTTATGTTAGGTCCATTTGATACATATTATAAGCATTAATGTTGAAGACCTTGAGCGTGAAGGTGACTGGGCCCGAGGTCCCCTTCAACAAAATCTACGATGGCTTGGTCATTTCCTCACAATCATGGATAAGCCAAAATTGAACATTGGAGGGACGATGGTTCCTAATCAAGTGTCTTGACCTCCAATAGACAATCTATATCTTCAACTATTTTCTACATAATTTTCTATGTTTTTACATCCATCTCCTTTTCATTCTTCATCATTACCAATTTTATTCCATCATGTTTTATTCCTTTGTTTTTATCCCACCATGTTTTATTCTTTCCTTTCCTTTATCCCACCGTGTCATGGCAATTGTCATGCCATTGTTTCTTCTGTCCCTTTATTCTATGTTTGTCCCACCATTATCTTTCAATCCCACTATGGCTTAAGTCTGTTTTGTCGTTTTCCGAATACTCGGTTTTCTAACAGAGCGTGATTCATGGTTTTCACGATACCCGAGCAATTTTGTTATGCTTAAACGAACCCTTTTAGAATTTGAGATTATTCCACTCAGAATTAAACTGAGTATTTTGGTGAAACTTGAATGAACTTGAGATTCCAAATATGATGGATTGGTATTCTTTTCATTTTAAGATCAATTTCTCTTTTAAAACTTTAGCCCATCACAGTACAAGAACACCGCAAAGTTCGGGTTGCTGGCTGATGATGAACCTACAAATTCGAGGACTCCTCACCACGCTGAGGGTTGGCTACATCCTTTATCCTTTATCCTTTAATTTTCATCTCTCGTGCCAAGGGCATGTCTTTTACCAGTCAATTATATGAGGTTTTGATAGAACATGAAAGTGATCTAGAATACTCAGTACGATTCATTTTGCTGGATCGGGTAGATAAGCGTGTCTATATCTACACCTTGATGCCACCTTTTCAGTCCATCATCAATCCATTCCGCAACATTTATCTACGCTCACTTGCATTCCATTACAGTTCACTCCTAATCACTCCGCTTCATTACATGCCACTCCCTTACAAAGCCGACATCAAGGCAAGGCAAGCTGTAGACACGCCAAATTCGCCTAATTTAGAGCATAAAACTCATGTTTTATAAGGTAACATGTGCGATTGACTTTATAATGATGCCGGGTCTTTAAAAGTTGATTTGGAGCTTCGCCGAATGAAATCAGATGTTTTCCGAAGTTTTCCGCAAAAACCCGTAATTTCCCAGCAAAAGCCACACGTAAATCGTGTAAACACAGAAATTAGCTGAATGACCAATGCCTAATGATCATGCATTGAAGGTTATGGTCATATTCACACCCTGGACAAGTTTTGTTGCATGCCGTGCCTTCCCGGTTTGCCGTCAGAGTCATTTTGACCTATATCAGATCTTCTGTTCACTACCCTAACTCCCAGACAAAATTCTGAAGTTTTGGAGGATGTGATGTCTGATCCTATTCTATATAAAGCTTCTTCGGCCTGTTATCTTTCCAACGCAACAAATGGCGTCGAATTCCGAGTTCGGGAGTGTTCGCAATGGCTTCCGGAAGAAGGACGTACAAAAAATAGTCCCATGTGCCCGGGTCCCTGGTCACATGCGCCCGGAACCCAGGGCACGTGCCCATGCGCCCTACCAGTGAGGCATGTGACCTCGTGCCCTCACTTGAGGGCACATGCGCCCTACCTTTGAGGCACAAGGGAATTAGTTTTTCACTGGGACTCTACCACTGAACCGATCGACCGGATAAGGTCGAATTTTTCGGGAACAGTGCCATGCACCCCCACTTTGGAGGCACATGCACCCTGGGGGGTAGGGCACATGCGCCCAGGGGTAGACCACAAGGTCTCCTATTTTGTAGTGTTGATCGCGACAGTTTTCTCCTATAAATAAACTCCGATTCCGGTCGTTCCAAAGGCATGGGCACGACCCCCCAGGCATCTCAAGACGTCCAACCACCCTCCTGCATTGATTTTGTGATTTTTAGAGAGAGAATTTCGAGTTTTTAGAGAGAGAGAAGTCGGTTCAAGGGAGAGGAAGGCTGTTCTGCAGTTGCACAGAATATGAAGCACCCACACGTTGAGGACTATTCTTCATCGGCCGGCCGAAGAAGGAGAAGCTTTAACCCACATTCTTCACGCTAAGGTACACACGGTCAATTTTAATTCTATAAATCAGAACCCGCGGTTCCTGGCAACCACATGTATTAATTTTCTACTTCTCACTCTCCTCCCACATGACCCGAACCGTCTCCTTGGTGATCGAGTGACGCCAAGGGATGAAAGTTCGGGGATCAATGTGAGTGTGGGACCGAGGTGAGAGTTGCTTTCCGTGCTTTATTCCTTTCTTTTCTCATCCCCTCTTGAGGTGACGATCTGGATTCACGGACTTCCCTTAAAAGGAGAAGACCCCGTCGAATTTTCAGAGTCGACAGCGGTAGCGCGCCACATTCCGTGCACCCATATGCGCCGTCAGGCACCTCCAAAGCCAACGCAACACTGCCGCGTACCCGGTCCAAGTGCGGTTGTGCTTACGTCGTATCCCCGTGCGCTCGCAGGTCCGAATCCAATCCAAACTCATCTTCTTCTCCCAATAAGGGCGGGGCTATGGCGTGGAAACCCTAACTTAACACCTGACTTTCGGGCCAATTTTGGAAGGCCAAACGGAGTCCAAAAAATCTGTACAAATATGTGTTGGAATCCTTAAAGAATAAGGACTCTATTGAAAGAAGTTTCATCTCATGAAAAATTATATCCAACATGCAGTTCACGGAGGAAGTAGCCCCAAGAGCAAATACCTCTCAAATCCGGCACCTCCAAGAGCTTGTTATGTGTCCAATAACTTATGTAAACTCTAGAAAACTTAATTTCCTACCTTCTCATGTCATTAGACAGAGGTTTTTGAGTTAAAATAGTAAGTTCATCAACTCCCCTAATTTTGGCTAGTTGTTTGGACATAATGTTCTTAGCAACTTTCCGAACTCCTTACAGACCCTCCGAATGGCCAAAATTCATGAGGTTTGAGGCATTGTAAAGACCTCATCCATGAGAATCAATTGAAACTAACCACACACAGTTTGGTATCTCATACGAATTATGGTGATCAAATCAAAACTACTCTATACACAGTTTCGAGAAAGCAAGAAATCACATGATATCAAGCCAATTTCATGTCAACTTCGACCAAGGCTTCAACTGGTCTCTGATACCACTATAAGGAAACATTACATGATAGCGTAAAAATTTTGATTCCTTAAAACCATGATCTTTGCCTTATCGATGCTGAACGAGTAAAACCGGGAACCGAATATGAAGTAAAACGAGAGTACCTCATGAGATTTCCAAAATCCCTCACCATGGATGAAGAGAGGACATTCATCCTTGCTGAAAACTGTTCAAGTGTTCGGTCTCTAGCGGTATCCACACGATCTACTTCAATAGACAAGTTCTCCCTTTCTTTGGGCCTTTAGAAACCTTCTAAATCTAACCTTCCTTAAGCCATTTATATATAGAAGAAGGAAATTTTCACAAAATATCAAAACTTCTATAAAATTACGTCCATTCCCTCATCTTATTGTCCAGATCTAATGTGTGTGACCCACTAGGCCCAATAGTCAATATAGTTGAAGCCTTAATTAATTTAAAAGAACAATTCTTTTAAATTAAATCAAAACTGTTATCCGATAATAGTTTTTATGGCTTTCTGATCATAAAGGGTACAAGCCACATCCTATGATCTTAAATTACTTTGGGGAGTTAAATAACATCTATTGAGCCTTTCCATCATCAATTACCACACGAATTTAAATCCTCACTCATACAATGTCCCGGTCGGTCAGGGGTTCGGCACTGACTGTCAACCCCTAAATATTTTGACTTTATGGGATCTTGTACTCAAGTTTGGATCAATTGAAAAACTCCTTTTCCAATTATCCTAAGTGCCTTGGCCAAGGACTCAGAGTACTATCCCATAGGACATTCTCTCTCTCCTACCAAGAGTGAACGATCCCTTCTTGTCTGCTCAATTGCCTCCACCGGGTTTCTCTTGTACCCAATACATCAACTATACTAGACCATCAAGATGGTGATCCATAAGTCAATAATCAAAGTACAAGATATATCATCTTTGGTGACTCAGGTCAAAGATCCAACCATGTTATTGAGCTGTAAGAAAAACTTGATAGACAGTTCGGTAAGATACCGATCAGGTTTTCCTAAATTGGTCAGTTTAGTGAACTCATTCCACTAATGAGCACCTATGTGTGTATTTCAATGTCCCCACACTAATGACCAATGAGATCAGTCATTCTCATCACACGAGAAGACATCACACACACACTAGTCTATCCGGATTCTTGATGTCCCATCTCAAGGATCCTATGACTAGAAATATTTAGATCACATTACTCTAAATGATCGATCTCATTATCATGATCTCATCATGATTCAATCATCATTGTATATGATCAAGATGATCAAGGACTTCATTATGATATACACTTTTAATAAAAGGTAGTAACGAAGTTTTGCCTATTTCATTGAATGAGATATTCTTAGAAATGATGAATCATATCATATATGATTGGGTTGCAGGGCATACATTTCTATCAATTCTATCACATGGAACTCTTCCAACTCACTACACCAGCATTATTTTGACTTATTATCAAACTTATTTGACTAGAAGCTTGTGTTTGGTAAACGACAAGGCTTCAAGTCTTATCCTCTAGTGTATAGAGATACATTCTTTGTGCTTCTCAAGTACTAAATGATATATCTCTAAACTATCTAATGACTCTCACTTAGATATTCTTGATGAATGCTTATAACACTTGGAGCATTAAGCACATCATGTACATAGCATCACATAAATGATAGACCCTATGACAAAAGCATAAGGGCTCTACTCATGTGATCTCTTTATCTCTCAAGAACTCTACAAAGACATCATTTTAGAGAGATCAACTCCACACCACATAGGTAAGAATCCTATCTTCGAGTTTATCAAGTCAAACCCTTTGACTATGGTGACTATGTACATTAACTAGGCATTACTTTTAAATCTATCTCTATAGATCTCAAAACCCAAATTATGTTTGAAGGATTAATTTGATAACTAGGCTCATTTATGATAACATACATACTTCATTCATAAGGACTAGTAACAACACTCCCACTTATCCTTTTAAATACATAAGACTCCTTTTCATTCTTAATGAAGTCATAAGATTTAATCTCATTAAATCTTATATACGATCTATGGGAAGTTTTATTTCAGTCCATAAATGGACCTAATACACACTCTATTTGGTTGTTATTGAGACTTGATTCCCTATGGTTATATCATATACACATGTTCCTCAAAATATCTTAGAATAACACTATCTTAACATCCAATTGGCTTATCTTATAATCATAGTGTGTAGCAATCAAAATCTAAATGGATTAATCCATAGAATAGGTAAAAGATCTCATCATAGTCAACCATTTGACTTAGATCATATCCTTTTAAACTATTCTCACCATGGTCTCTACCTTCCAATCCACTCCAATCTACTTTTTATTGATCCATTTATACCTTATGGTTACTATAACCTTAGATGGATCTATCAAATTCTAAACTTCATTAGAATAGATAGAGTTTATATTAGATTTTATTGTCTTCCCATTTTAGAATCAATATCTTATATTGCTTCTGAGAAGATCTTAGGAACAATATCATTTTTATCTTTTGCCTCATTTCTTCCATCAATGATATGTCCCACATATCTCTTAAGTTGAATGGACACAAGAATAGACCTATAAATTGCCAATGTGTATTTATTAACAAGTACCTTAATAGAAGTAGCCTTGGGTTGTGGGATTGGAACATCTTCCATATATACCTTGCAGCCACTATTTTTCTTATAGAGAAACTCTTCTTCGAGAAATATAGTGAGTTGAGAAACATATACCTTTATTCATAAGGGTGGTATATTGAATATCCATAGGTTTTCTTAGGATATCCCACAAGCCAACACTTCATAGCTTTATATTCTAACTAGTTAGGATTATATCTTAGTTGAATTTGCTCCCACTCATTTATGCTCCCACTAATTTTTGATGAATTTGCATAACTCTCATTATGCAAAGATGGGATATCATGATGAAATCCTAATGAAGACTAAGACCTTATTAACTTTATGGTGATGACTTTGTGGAAGCAGGACAAATCACCTCATACTTAATAGGTAGGCAACTATTGTTAGTAGCAACTCTTAGTCATTTAGCCTCTAGAGTTATGACTTGTGGTAGCACAACAAGCCATATACTCTAGTTAGGTCAAACCCGCTTGTTACATTATGAGAATGGATTCTTCACACAACCCTTGTGGTAGCACAACAAATCTATGCAAATGGTCCACCGCAAGGTTCGGCAAATGGTTTAGTCATGATCACCAATCTTGTTGAATGGGCCTTGTGGTAGCACAACAAACCCATCAAATCTAAGATTGATCCATCAAGACCATAACAATGGAAAGCTACGTGAGCCATTCTTAATGTCACACACTTATTGACCTAGTTAAAACAATAAGGGATTTTATTCTAGTCTTATCAATAATATGTGCTAAGTATATATAATTCCTTTGTAATATTATATATCTAAGGTATAACCTGTAGCACACATCTACATATCAAATATGCATAAGCACGGGTGATCATGAACTTAACCCTAAGTATTCACCTAAGGCACACCTATAGGTGCAAATCCTTGCTTTAGATGCTTGAGTTGGTATGCTCCCACTTTAGAAGGGTGCTTCTCCAAGTGTTCCCACTCTCCAATCTTCCATGATCTGACTTCTAACTATTACAAGCATCTTAAGGGTACACAGACCCATGAATGTACATAACTTTATATGAAATCTTGGTTTTAACCAAGGGGAGTATATTAATGAAGATAAATAGAATGTACAATCAGATTGTATAGAGAGAGAGGAGGCACACACAGGCCCCATTTAATAACATAACCAACACAATTTAAAAGCAATCACAAGTCAAGCACAATTAAGTCCATGAACACCTCCATACACACAAACATTCATCACATGAACATATAGTGCATACATGATAATTATATAAGATATATCATATATATCAGCATGAAATTATATACTTTATTTTTTAAAAATTTCCAATTTTATGCATGTCAAATTTTCCTGAAATAAATAACATGTAAACAATATATAAACATTTTATATAAAATAAACATGCATGTCTAAACTATTTAGAATATTTATGCATTCTCAATACCGTGCAAAGTCAAAAATTAATATCTTAATTTATATTCTAAAAAATCTTATTTTTCAAAATTAATTATGACACTAATTAGTTAAGTTAAACCTTTAAAATAATTTTAAATTTTAACTATGAGTGAAACTATGTAAATATGGCTTAACATTATCTAACATGTCAGTAAACCCTTTAAAACATGTAAAATAATATTATATAAATTTTTATAAATTTTATAAATTTTTTTGGCAATTTTTCAGACTTTTTATGATTTTAAAAAAATTAAAATCATTTAAAAATATAAGGAGTGCATTGCACCACGCAGCCACGAGCTTTAATGCCAATGCATTGTGCCGGCCCACTGCCGTTGGTGCCTCACGCCATGGTGCGCCGTGCCTCCTCCCCCAATGGCATTGTTCATCAGGGAGCAATTTGATCCAATAAAATCGGACTAATCTCCTTATCTTGGTCTTCGAAAAATCCAAAAAAAAATGCATTTGAATCCTCATCAAATAAGGAAACCAAAACAGTCAGCCTTGTCTCCAGAAAAAATCGAAACGAACCATAAAATGAGAAATAAGAGGTGGTGGTCGTCCAGATTCCATAGTAGAAATCATAATATTGCAACAAGGATAACTCCTTATCCTAGAAGTCCAAAATTCTCAAAAAATACAATATGAAACACTCATCAAACGACATACAAATATGTATATACACTTTAAGATAAAAATTCAAAAATGATGGGAAATCAGGGAGAAACAGGCTGGTACCACCGGACCCAGTAGAACCCTAGTTTGTTGAAGAAATCTCAAATTCTCTTCCTTCGTCGTTGTTCAAAGCTGAATATTATGAGGAAAGGTTAGGTAATCACATTACCCATCTCATAAAACATTTTACAAGCCTCAATTTCATCTATTGATAGAGATTTTACAAAATTCCTAAAACTGAGTGATGATTCGAGCATGACAGAAATGCCAAATTTTGGGACTTCTCCCGAACTCTACAAAGATCCAAACTTCAATTGGAAAGTCCTATATCACGAGATTTCACAGAAGCCAACCAATCTCTTATCTGGATCACATCCAGATTATGGTGACCTCGACAAAACAGATGTTTTCACATATTCATAAATATATAAATTACATGAAATATCGTCGATTCGATATCGATTTAGACCGAGACTTGAACCAGGGTCTGATACCACTATGAGGACTCGTCCAACAAAACTTGGTGTAGCAGAAGTGACGATTCCTATGAGTTCCTTTATAATCTGTCTCAATCGGAACTAAACGACGAAAACCAAAAATCGATCAAATTGGGTTCGAATATACCTGATAGGGATTCATATAATCTCATAAAGAGAAAGGAAATGAGCTTCTCAAGTTCTTAAAACTATTTAAATGTCCGGTCTCCAGCAGTATTCACATGAACTTCATCCACAGCAGGTTCTCCCTTTGCACCAGCCTCGAGAACTATTTCTGAACAGAGCTCCATTGCCCATAGATGCCTTCTAGAAAGAGAAGGAGGTAGGGAGAAGTCTGGGTACATGGTTTACACCTTTGGCTTGATAGGGTTTGGCTGAAACCATTAGTATTTATAGAGAATTTTAAATTTTTTTCATAAAAATCCAAAATCCCTATAAATTATGCCCTTACCTCTATACTTGTGGATAAGTACTTTTGTGTGTGACCCACTAGGCCCAACAACCTATTTGGTTGAGACCTAAATAAAATATAATAATTTTATTTAATGTAATTAAATATGTTATCCGATAACAGATTAATCGGTCTACCAATCATGAAGGGTACAAGCCACATCCCATGATCCCAAATGACTATGGGGATAATTTTATCTCTATTGAGCCTTTCCATCATCAATTACCATATGGATGGAAACCCTCGTCCATCCAATGTCCCAATCGGAAAGAAGTATGGCATCGACTATCAACTCCTTGGTATACCAACTCTATAGGATCCTGTACTGGGAATTGGATCAATTGGAAAACTCTTTTTCTAATCATTTTATCTACCTTGCCCAGGGATTAAGAGTACTATCCCATAGGACATTCACTCTCACTTACCCAGAGTGGATGATTCCTTATTGTCTGCTCAATTACCTCCATCAAGTTTTCCTTGTACCAGATCTATCACTGTACTAGACCATCTATACAGTGATCCATAAAACAATGGTCAAAGTACAAGTTCAACCCAACAAAGCATCTTTGGTGACTCAAGTCAAAGGTCTAACCATGCAACCGTGATGATAGTAAACCCTGATTGACAGTTTGATAAGATACCATTCAGGATTTCTAATTCAGTCAGTTCAGTGAACTTATTCAACTAATGAGCACCTGTATTTGTATCTTAGTGTCTCCACACTAATGACCAATAAGATCAGTCATCCTTATCATATGAGAAGACATCACATACACTAGTCTATCCAAATCCTTGATGTCCCATCTCAAGAATCCTATGACTAGGAGCATTTAGATCACATACCTCTAGATGATCAATCTCATTATCATAACCTTATTATGATTTAATCATCATTACATATGATCAAGGACTTCATTATGATATTCGCGTTTAATAAGAGCTTGTAATGAAATTTTTGCCTAATTATTTGAATGAGATATTTCTAGAAATGTTGAATCATATCATGTATGATTGGCTTGTAAAGCCTACATTTCTATCAGCATGGACTCACAACCAAGCACCACCACTAACCGGTTATGTGCAAAGAAGGGTAGGACCCAAGAGTGATCATTATCTTCCACTACCCTATAGTATCACTGACATATTTCAGGCACTCATGGCAGCCAATCAGCTCACATTTCCTCGAGAGAAGCCCGTTTGGCCCATAAATGTTAATTTAAAATTGTATTGCATATATCACTGGACCCAGGGCACTCAATTAAAAATTGTTATTAGTTTAGGGATTACATTTACAATCTCTAAGAATAAAAGAACATTGATTAGAATTAGATGGGGTAATCAATACAGGCTTTAAAGAATCAACCTCAATGACAAGCACCGAACCAGCAGCCGCAATAGCAGCAACCCGGGTTGGGGGTACCAACATCTACTTCTAGCACATGCACCCACTCTCCCTATCAACAAACAAGTTAACTTTATCTTCACTTCCTTTGAAGAGCACCAATGACAGCAGCAGGGATGGCAGTTGAGCGAGCCCGAGCCTCCATAAACTCAAGATCTCCACCAGACCTATGTCAACCCATATTCTCCATTCCTCGTACCCACACTATGCCACCCTTGATCCACTAACCCACCATTCTTCAACCCACCACAACCCAAACCAAATCCACCCTTGCATCTTCACCCTTCTCTTGACCCATAATTCAACCACTGTTGCCAGTCATCCCATGTCAACCAATCATTCGAACATCACTACTCTCTCAACCATCCCTTGCACCACCACAACCACCACCCTCACCTTATCAACAACCCATCATCCGCCATGCAACAACTACCTCTCAATTTGTGTCCTCAAGAAGTGGACATATGTTCAATTGGATATATCCTTGTGCCAGCACCACAAAGAACCTGATGAGGCAGCTGTTGAAGAAACATTACCTAGGACTTCCTATGACCTACTAAAGCATCTAGATAATTTATCGACACGCATCTCCATCCTAGAATTGCTGAAAAGTTCCATGGCACATCAAGAAGTACGCACTCAATACCTTCAAAGGGTCATGATCAATGTAGATGTTCCACCAAAAAGGGTCACGGTTGTGCTAACACCTTGTAATGAATACCCGCCAATCATCTTTACATAAGAGGAACTGGTTGCACCCAAATTATAAAGTTATGTTCTAAAAATTCCGATGCACATCCAAAGAAAACATGAAGGGAAAGATGACTAAGGTCAAATACCATGCCGGGGATTTCTTCAAGATATTTCTCAAAGAGAAAATAATACGGTTGGTAGGAGTAGGACTAGGATACTACAATCCCATTGATAAAAGGGTGAGAAAAAGATGAAGAATTGATAATCAAGACCTAAACATGTATCCTTCTTTGTTTTCATTAATTTATGCTGACGAAGAAAGATCAAATGAAGAACCATTCCAAGATGCCCTAACACCAAGGAAGATCGTCTTGCCGATTGGACTCACCATGGAATTCTCGAGCTTACCCTTGTCTTCACCTTCTCTAAGAAATTAAACCTCAATCCTGATCTCGGACCCTCAAGGTCCCCTTTTGCAAACAAGCATATGAATCCTCTCATCACAAGTATCATCATCAGGCCAGCTAGCACCTTTTATCAGTCTCTGATTGAGGCCATTGCCTCCTTTCTCTCTTTACCTCTCATCCCTCTAATCAATTCTCCATCCCCTGAGAACTGGATATACATTCCCTAATTATGATTTCCCATGAAAACAAAAAAAAAGTCATTTTCTAAACTCGATGTTCAACCAAAGATACCACCTCTTTCACCTCAACGGGCATCGCTGCCCAAGAAACCCCTTCTTCTGGATTATTGATTACTTGTTGTGTCCATCTCCATCTGTAGATATCACCTCTCCCACTTTAAATTTAGTTTCTTCTCAAAATAAAATCAAAGGAAAAAGAGTTCCAAGGAGGTATTTGTATCCACTTGCTCAAAAATGTGCAGAATGTGCTCAGCTACCATGGTATTTGGAGAATGCCAGCTATCTGGAAGAAATTCAATATAAGGATGAGAACCATGTTAATCAAACTTTGGGGTATATGAGGCTACCATGGATAAGGATCCTGAGTCTAATGATGAAGAAGAGGACTTGGCCAAGAAATACACATTAGAGTCAAAAAAAATTTAAGAACCCTTAGCCACCACCATAGAAGTCACTGAAGAACTCAATCTTGAAACAATGGAAGACCCAAGAATAGTCCTCATTAATGCCAATCTCACCCCCTCAAAGAAGAAGGTATCACAAAAGTTTTATTGTAGTATAAGGACACATTTGCATAGACCTACAAAGATATGTCAAGTTTAGACAATGCATTGGTCGAACATTGTCTTACACTAAAATCTGGAGCTATCCTAGTCAAAAAAAAGTTAAAAAGATTCCACCTAGACATTGCACTCAAAATGAAAGAAGAGATAAATAAACTTCATCAAGAAAAATTTATTAAAGTTGTCCTCTATTCACAATGGGTGGCCAATATAGTCCCTATCATGAAGAAGGATGACAAAGTTAGGATATGCACTAATTTCAGGGGCTTAAACAAAGTGTGTCTAAAATGTGATTTTCCATTTCCCACATTGATGCGATGGTCGATAACATGAAAAGTATGAAACTTTGTCATTCATGGATGGTTATTCAAGATAAAATCAAATCCAGTTGGTAGAGGAAGATCAAAAGAAAATCTCATTCACTACACTTTGTAGAATGTATTGCTATGTCATCATGCCCTTTGAATTGAAAAATGCAGGAGCCACTTATCAGAGGGTGATAATGGTAATATTCCATGACATGACGCATAAAATTGTAGAGGTGTATGTGAATGATTTGGTGGTTAAATCCTCGACCCAATATGAGCACACTAAGGTTCTGAAAGTGGTCTTTCAAAGAGCCAGGGAATACAAGCTCAAGATGAAGTGCATTTTCAGAGTCTCAATTAGAAAACTCCTAGAGTTCATTGTTAGTAAAAAAGGAATTGAAATCAATCCCATTAAGGCAAAGGCCATAATAAACATGCTTGCCCCGAGAAACATGAAGGAGCTTAGAGGATTAATCGGGAGGCTGCAATTTGTCCACCGGTTCGTCTTGCAACATTCCCAATTGTGCAAACCTTTCTACGAGTTGCCCAAGGCAAATGCCGAATTCAAATGGGATTCAAAATGCCAACAAGCTTTTGATGGATTAAAGAGGTATCTTTCTAGTCCCCTATGCTCAAACCACTAGTTCAAGGCAAACCTCTAATTTTATACATCTCGATTTTAGAAGGATCTCTTAGAGCAGTACTGACGCAAATCAATGATGAGGGGAAAGAACAAGAAGCTTACTATCTATCCAAGATCTTCGATCCTTGTGATTAGAAATACACCATGATGGATAAAACCTATGCCACCCTCACTTAGGTGGTCCAGAAACTCAAACATTATTTTTTTTTACACACAAGGCCAATCTGATTGCTCGAATGAACCCCATCAAATTCTTGCTTGAAAAATCTATCCTCATTGATCAGCTAGCATGATGGCAAAGATTTCTCTTTCAAGTTGACATCTCCTACATACCATAGAAGTCAATTAAGGGCTATGCAATTGACGAACATCCTGCCCACCACCCTATCTCAATGTTTGATCCAGTGTGTTCAGAGCTTCTATATAAAGAATTAATGTCTACTCAATCCTCCTTTCTTTGGACACTATATTTCAATGGAGTCTTGAACTCTCAAGGTAGAGGTATAGGAATCATACTTCTGACACCTGAGGGTGTTACCATGCCCCAAGCCTTTTAACTCAGCTTTCCGACAACCAACAACATTGCTGAATATGAAGTCTTGTTAGCTAGGTTAGAGGCTGCACACTTTCATGGTGCCACTGAATTAAAGGTGCTAGGAGATAGTCAATTGATTATTCACCAAGTGTTAGCCAAATACGGCACCTCACATCTCAGATTGAGGCTATACCAGAAACTCACCCTGAGCTACATCAAACTTTTCTCCATACTCGAGTTCATCCATGTTCGTCGCACTCAAAACACCCTTGTTGATGCTCTTGCGTCTTTAGACTCCACCTTGTCAGTTCTGCTCAATAGCCAGAACATAATTCTCTACATCCATCGAAGATCTATGCTGGCAATGGAGGATGTGCACTTTCTTAGAATAAAGGAGCAGATGGAAAGAAGGGATTTTCTAAGAAAAGAAAGAGGAGGTATCTCTTTGCAAGTTGGAGGAATTAGAGGATGAGGAGAAGCCTTGGTTCTATGAGATCATGAAGTATTGCCCGAATCAGTCATATCTGCCAAAGGCAACTATTGAAGAGAAGAGAACCATCAAAAGACTCTCCCATAAATACACAATTGTAGGAGGAATGCTTTACCAAAGAAGTTTGGTTGGAATCCTTTTGAGATGCTTAGATAAGAAAGAAGTTGAGTTGGTCCTTAAAGAAGCACACTTTGGGGTGTGCAAAGGCCACGCCAATGCCTAAGCTCTCACCAAAAATATCATCTGTCAAGGCTACTACACTACTACCAGTCAACCTTGATAGAAGATTGCTCGATATTTGTCTGACATTGTCATCAATGTCAACTCCATGCTAACAAGATTCATTCTCTTACTTCATCGCTTCATCCTATCCATGTCTCGTGGCCTCTCTATTTGGGATTTCAATATTAGTGCAATATGGCCAAATAAACTGGTGGATGCTCTATGGACCAACTGCACCTCAGTAAGGACCCCCACGGGTGAAACACCTTATGCCTTGGCATTCGAAATGGAGGTTGTACTCCTATATGAAGTACTTCTTCCATCACTCTAAGTTAAACTTGATTGAGACATCCTCATTGATGAACGTTGAGAATCCCTTCTCGTGCAACTTGAACTTTTGGACGAAAGAAGATTGGTCACTACTAAACATGCTCGGGCCTATCAGGATTGTTTGAAAAGGTTTTTCGGAAAGAGGGTGATTGAGAGAAAATTCGAGGTCGGTGAGATGGTTGTTAAAAGAATCTTTGCTAAGCTAGACGGTCCTCGTTCAAAACTCCAACCTAATTAGAAGGATCCTTTTATGATTTTCAAAATTTACCTTGGCAATTCTTATAAGCTGAGCAACACTGAAGGAGAAGAATTGAACTATCCTTGTAATGGCTTATATATCAAAACATATTTCCCATAAAAAATAATAAAAAATGTAAACATTGAAAAGTTCTAACCATCGATGCTAAAAACTTGTTTGTCACAACACTTTTCATCCATCCTCAAGGGTTTAAGGGCAAGCATTGTCACGCCCCGGATTTTTAACTGCACAGCGGGATAATCCGACGACGCGATCGGGGAAAATTAACCCTGTAAAAACATCGGTTTGGGAAAAATGAAGACAACTAGGTCCCAGTTTATACATCCACAGAATCAAATTAAATACATTGCTAAGCTATAATCTAAACAAATCTAATTACCATCTAAATTACAAGAATCATCCAATTTACTTTCTTGGGAATCAATCCACCACGCTTCTGCTGCGCCAAACCTGATTACCTGAAAATTGATAAGAGGATTGGGATGAGTACGATGACTCAGTAGACACCCCATCATTCGCCAAATCGGATAGCCAGAATGCCCTAGATGTTAATTAAATAGGTACCCAGACCTACACCAATTATATGTAAATATAGGCTAGTCAATATATTAGATATATGACTTAATCCATTAGTTTTACACCACCAACCAAAGCCTATAATCACACCAACCAGCACCTATATGCATCATAACATGACTTAGAAATATGGTATGAACACATGCATAGACACCTACTATATGCTCCATATGATGATATACTACAAATGAGACACACCATACATACATCATGCAAAATAACCTGATACTTGACAAAATAAAATACATCACTAGACCATCTATACCACGCCATGCAAAATACATCTATCCTCCAACAAGAATCACATTCACACATATGCACCTATCCTCTAATAGATGCACATATCATGTACACAGATTTCCATTAGCAAGGAATGCGTCGTCTTGCCATATCAACCAGCTACCACCAGATCTATCATATATAAATACCATATACTAATTGAAATCCCATAGTGCACCTAGGCAGTGGTGGCACGTAGGATGCCCGCGGGATCTGGGATCGAAGGATGCACCAGACGGTTCTAACCCCTCGCTGCCCTCAAGTCACTACTAACTAGTCTGGTGTAGCTCAGTTTTCCATTTACAGTTTCAATGCATCAAGCATCCACCTCAATCATGCCATGCCATGATCACCAATATGCAAGATCAATAAACATCAACAATACTATGCCATGACATAACCACACAACTATGAACATTAACTTGAATATATACACAACTAATCCATGTTAGACAACCATGCTCAAAATGAACTAGAACGAGACAATATCAACATACAAACACCTAAGCATGATAAAACATGGACATAGCTAGATGCTGGAAGATTAATTACAAAAACCTCTAATTTTTGTTAACCTATGATCACAAACATAACAAGGTTAACTCAAATATATATTCAAGTTAATATGTAACCGGTGACAAGCTAGAAGGAACAACAATACACTACTAACTAAGCAAGATCTCATATACACATAATAGAGATATAAACATATATCACATGATACTACGCACCTCTATCTAATTAACCCCTGTTAACTCACAAATTACGTAAAAACATAACTACACACATCCCTTTAGTTCGAAGGTCAATTATATGGATCATGAAGAATTAAATATGAATTTTTAATGATAGTAGCCACGTCAAGGATGCCTACCAGATCGACGCTAGAAGAGTTGGAAATCGACGACCGAAAATGATATCGAATGACGGCTACGCGGTGTACAATCCAAACAACTCCAATGAGATATCTCCCTCTATCAAGATTGCTGGAAAAAAAATAAAAGATATAGAGCAGAGGGTAAGCCATCGGATCAAGGTAAATTGAAAGAGAAAATTTTAAAGAAAATAATATCATGATAATAGACAATGGATAGAAGAGAGAGAAGGATAGAATAGGAGAGAGAGGCTCACCGCGGCGATATAAGGGGGCGGCGCACGGTGGCCGGCGGGCGCAAGGCGCCGCGCGCGGCGACGCCGGCCGCGGCGAGGCGGCGCCGGGCGCGCGGCGGTGACCGACCGCATGGCGCGGCGGCTGACCGGCGGCCGTGGCCGCGCGCGGAGAAGCACAGGCGGGCGGCTAGCCGCGCGGGGTGGGGTGCAGACGGCGAGAGGGTGGGACGGCGGCCATGGCGACGGCGGGACGGCTCGGGGCTGGCCGGGGACGGCGACGCGCGGTTGCGCAGGTGGCGACGACGCGCGGTTGCGCACACGGCCGGGCAATGGGCTGACAAGCGATGGGGGGGGAAGGCAGCGAGCGTAGGGGGCAGCGGCGGACGGCGCAGGCGGGAAGGCGGCCGGGAGGTGGGGGCGGCGATGCGCTCGCGGAGGCGGCGGCCGACCGCCGGCCGCGGGCGCGCGCGGGGCGGGGGCGGCACCGCGTGGGGAGGCACGCGGCGTGCGCAGCGGCGCGAGCGCGGAGGTGGAACGGCGTTGGCGGCGACCGGTGGGCTGCGGCTGGCAGGGCGGGCCGCTCGCGTGGCTCAACAATGGAGCAAGGCAAGGGGGGTGCTGTGGACGTCGGCGCTGGCCAGCGGTGGAAGACGCGCGCGGGAGGCGCGCGGGAGGACAGAGGTCGCGGCCGGCCAAAGATGTCGTCCGCGCGCTCGCATGGTGCTGGCGTGGGCAACGCCAACGCGCGAGCGTTGGAGGAAGGAGAGAGAGAGAGAGAGAGAGAGAGAGAGATCCGGGGGGAGGGAGGGAGAGCCGCACGCGGCAATGGCGATCGGGGAGGGAGAAAAATAAGGAAACGGTGGGAGATTAAGAAACGGAAAAGAGGAGATGACAAACAAGGTAATGGAAGGGATAAGTATGAGAAGAGAGTAAATAGAGAGAGAGAAAAAAAATTAAAGAATTATAAAATAAATAATGAACACCTGTTATAATTAACAAATAACTATCAACTATAAACGATCCACTAAACTAATAAGACATAATATAAATAAAATATAACAATCTATGAAGCTAATAAGATACAATATAAATAAATAAAAATATTTACGTATCTATATAAACATCTTAAAAAATAATTTAAGCACCTTGCGGAAAATAATTAAAAACACTACGATGACAATCTAAATAATATTACAAAAACCCAGAATATTACATTCCACCCTCCTTAAAATAAATTTCGACCCCGAAATTTCTAATTAGAACTTACCGAAATGAAGAAGATGATGATGTCTACATACTCCAATCCAATGATATACCTATCATTCTATCTATCTAACTATTCCTCTCATTCTAATCTATCTATCCATCTACTACTCTTTCTAAACATATTTACCTCTACCGATCTATCTATCTAACTTTCTATCTATCAAACTATCATTCTATCTATCAATCTTATCAAACTATCTATCTATTCTATCTTTATAACTACACTTCCAACAATCAACTTAGCTATTATTTATCCACCTATCTCATCACTCTTTCATCAATCAACTTACCTGATATCTCTATCTATCTCCTTCTAATCTATCTAACATATCAATCAAATATTAAGGTCACCTAACAATAGAAGATTCCAACCTCAATGTGTAGTTCTAATTGTCACTCAAGCCTAAGTCCAATAATTCAAGATGATTGACTCTAATTCATCCAAACCGATATTATAAACTCGGGCTAGTCAAAATAGACCTTAAGGCCGAGTTAAGGCTTTGATACCAAGCTGTCACGCCCCGGATTTTTAACTGCACAGCGGGATAATCCGACGACGCGACCGGGGAAAATTAACCCTGTAAAAACATCGGTTTGGGAAAAATGAAGACAACTAGGTCCCAGTTTATACATCCACAGAATCAAATTAAATACAATGCTACGCTGTAATCTAAACAAATCTAATTACCATCTAAATTACAAGAATCATCCAATTTGCTTTCTTGGGAATCAATCCACCACGCTTCTGCTGCGCCAAACCTGATTACCTGAAAATTGATAAGAGGATTGGGATGAGTACGACGACTCAGTAGACACCCCATCATTCGCCAAATCGGATAGCCAGAAGGCCCTAGATGTTAATTAAATAGGTACCCAGACCTACACCAATTATATGTAAATATAGGCTAGTCAATATATTAGATATATGACTTAATCCATGAGTTTTACATCACCAACCAAACCCTATAATCACACCAACCAGCACCTATATGCATCATAACATGACCTAGAAATATAGTATGAACACATGCATAGACACCTACTATATGCTCCATATGATGATATACTACAAATGAGACACACCATACATACATCATGCAAAATAACCTGATACTTGACAAAATAAAATACATCACTAGACCATCTATACCATGCCATGCAAAATACATCTATCCTCCAACAAGAATCACATTCACACATATGCACCTATCCTCTAATAGATGCACATATCATGTACACAGATTTCCATTAGCAAGGAATGCGTCGTCTTGCCATATCAACCAGCTACCACCAGATCTATCATATATAAATACCATATACTAATTGAAATCCCATAGTGCACCTAGGCAGTGGTGGCACGTAGGATGCCCGCGGGATCTGGGATCGAAGGATGCACCAGACGGTTCTAACCCCTCGCTGCCCTCAAGTCACGACTAACTAGTCTGGTGTAGCTCAGTTTTCCATTTACAGTTTCAATGCATCAAGCATCCACCTCAATCATGCCATGCCATGATCACCAATATGCAAGATCAATAAACATCAACAATACTATGCCATGATATAACCACACAACAATGAACATTAACTTGAATATATACACAACTAATCCATGTTAGACAACCATGCTCAAAATGAACTAGAACGAGACAATATCAACATACAAACACCTAAGCATGATAAAACATGGACATAGCTAGATGCTGGAAGATTAATCACCAAAACCTCTAATTTTTGTTAACCTATGATCACAAACATAACAAGGTTAACTCAAATATATATTCAAGCTAATATGTAACCGGTGACAAGCTAGAAGGAACAACAATACACTACTAACTAAGCAAGATCTCATATACACATAATAGAGACATAAACATATATCACATGATACTACGCACCTCTATCTAATTAACCCCTGTTAACTCACAAATTACGTAAAAACATAACTACACACATCCCTTTAGTTCGAAGGTCAATTATATGGATAATGAAGAATTAAATATGAATTTTTAATGATAGTAGCCACGTCAAGGATGCCTACCGGATCGACGCTAGAAGAGTTGGAAACCGACGACCGAAAATGATATCGAATGACGGCTACGCGGTGTACAATCCAAACAACTCCAATGAGATATCTCCCTCTATCAAGATTGCTGGAAAAAAAATAAAAGATATAGAGCAGAGGGTAAGCCATCGGATCAAGGGAAATTGAAAGAGAAAAATTTAAAGAAAATAATATCATGATAATAGACAATGGATAGAAGAGAGAGAAGGATAGAATAGGAGAGAGAGGCTCACCGCGGCGATATAAGGGGGCGGCGCACGGTGGCCGGCGGGCGCAAGGCGCCGCGCGCGGCGACGCTGGCCGCGGCGAGGCGGCGGCGGGGCGCGTGGCGATGACCGACCGCATGGCGCGGTGGCTGACCAGCGGCTGTGGCCGCGCGCGGAGAGGCACAGGCGGGCGGCTGGCCGCGCGGGGTGCGGTGCAGACGGCGAGAGGGTGGGACGGCGGCCATGGCGACGGCGGGACGACCTGGGGCTGGCCAGGGACGGCGACGCGCGGTTGCGCAGGTGGCGACGACGCGCGGTTGCACACGCGGCCGGGCAATGGGCTGACAAGCGATGGGGGGGAGGCAGCGAGCGTAGGCCGCGGCGGCGTATGGCGCAGGCGGGAAGGCGGCCGGGCGGTGGGGGCGGCGATGCGCTCGCGGAGGCGGCGCTGACCGCTGGCCGCGGGCGCAGCACGGGGCGGGGCGGAACCGCGTGGGGAGGCACGCGGCGTGCGCAGCGGCGCGAGCGCGGAGGTGGAACGGCGTTGGCGGCGACCGGTGGGCTGCGGCTGGCAGGGTGGGCCGCTCGCGTGGCTCAACAATGGAGCAAGGCAAGGGGGGGTGCTGTGGACGTCGGCGCTGGCCAGCGGTGGAAGACGCGCGCGGGAGGCGCGCGGGAGGACAGAGGTCGCGGCCGGCCAAAGATGTCGTCCGCGCGCTCGCATGGTGCTGGCGTGGGCAACGCCAACGCGCGGGCGTTGGAGGAGAGAGAGAGAGAGAGAGAGATCCGGGGGAGAGGCTGGCCGTGCGGGGTGCGGTGCAGACGGCGAGAGGGTGGGACGGCGGCCATGGCGACGGCGGGACGGCCTGGGGCTGGCCGGGGACGGCGACGCGTGGTTGCGCAGGTGGCGACGACGCGCGGTTGCGCACGCGGCTGGGCAATGGGCTGACAAGCGATGGGGGGGGGAAGGCAGCGAGCGTAGGCGGCGGCGGCGTACGGCGCAGGCGGGAAGGCGGCCGGGCGGTGGGGGCGGCGATGCGCTCGCGGAGGCGGCGCTGACTGCTGGCCGCGGGCGCAGCGCGGGGGCAGGGCGGCACCGCGTGGGGAGGCACGCGGCGTGCGCAGCAGCGTGAGCGCGGAGGTGGAACGGCGTTGGCAGCGACCGGTGGGCTGCGGCTGGCAGGGCGGGCCGCTCGCGTGGCTCAACAATGGAGCAAGGCGAGGGGGGGTGCTGTGGACGTCGGCGCTGGCCAGCGGTGGAAGACGCGCGCGGGAGGCGCGCGGGAGGACAGAGGTCACGGCCGGCCAAAGATGTCGTCCGCGCGCTCGCATGGTGCTGGCGTGGGCAACGCCAACGCGCGGGCGTTGGAGGAGAGAGAGAGAGAGAGAGAGAGGGAGGGAGAGCTGCACACGGCAATGGCGATCGGGGAGGGAAAAAAATAAGGAAACGATGGGAGATTAAGAAACGGAAAAGAGGAGATGACAAACAAGGTAATGGAAGGGATAAATATGAGAAGAGAGTAAATAGAGAGAGAGAAAAAAATTTAAAGAATTATAAAATAAATAATGAACACCTGTTATAATTAACAAATAACTATCAACTATAAACGATCCACTAAACTAATAAGACATAATATAAATAAAATATAACAATCTATGAAGCTAATAAGATACAATATAAATAAATAAAAATATTTACGTATCTATATAAATGTCTTAAAAATAATTTAAGCGCCTTGCGGAAAATAATTAAAAACACTACGATAACAATCTAAATAATATTACAAAAACCCAGAATATTACAAGCATCATTTTCATACACTTCATGCCTGAACTTCAGATACAGATGATCCCAAAAGTAGGCAACGCTTGTGAAGGGAAGTTTACTCTGCACTCATTCTTCTTTTGTTTTCGGTCTAGGGAAGGAAAGGGAGACAGAGGGGTATAAGATTGAAAATGTCCACCACCCTAGTAGGAGGTAGTCTCTCAAAAGTTTGAATCCTTTATAAAAATGGTGCCAAAAGTTGAGCAATGAACCCCTCGAGCTAAAACTCTTTTAAATGAGTGCCGAGTGCTAAAACAAAGTCAAAATTTACCAAAAAATGGACAATGAACCCCTTGAGCTAAATGCTCATCTGAATGAGTGCCAAAAAATGTACAAAAGAGGAAAAGACTCAAAAGAGGCTGAACCCCAATGAACATTGGACATAAGTAGAGAGGATACCTTAATGACTCCCAACCCTAACTTGGACTTACCTAATTTTTCATCCTCCCCAAACCTCCGAGAGCATAGTAGATAGAGCACTCATAGGCACAAGCCTAGTCAAGGGGTTAGAAGGAACCAGATAAAGGAATTTTACCTTACACGGTGCACACCTTTTAAGCCTTAGAGGATGTCTAGAGAAGGGTCACCAACAAGTAAGATCTATCAAAGATGGTCAGTATTCTTCATAAAAAAACCACTAAAAATTCATAAAGTTCAAACAATCATAGATAACCAGAAAAACTGGTGGATGACGCATTTGCCCGACTCGGAGGATGCGTCTGAATAGCAGATGTGTTATGAAAATGACAACACATCTGCCTAACTTGATGAACACGTCCACTGAGTCATATGCATATTCTCCTCACAAAAAGCAAAAGAAATATAAAGGCTTGTCTATTTTCCTTAACTTCATTGCCATGAATATTTATTTGACAAAATGCACACTAGGTCCATTTTAAAGGGAGCACTTTACTACTAAGTCCGTTTTCAAAAACAATTTACCACTAGGTCTGGTTTTTCAAAATATCATCACACCCGATCCATTTTTCAAAAAATGTCTTTTTTACCCTTTCATGTCAAACAAAGTACTTAATATTTCCTCTTAATATTATTAGATTTCTAGAAATTTCAAATTTAATGGTTAATTAGAATCTCCAATTTTATTTTAAACTTTTAAAACTATTTTATAATTTTTATCTGATTTATGACCGCAAAACTTTGATGTGTTTAGAATAAAAATTTGTCATATTTTATTTATATAAAAATTTAAATATGAGATAAATTAGTAAATATCACGTTATTTATTTTATCATGTTAACTAATTTAAGTTATAAATAAAAAATATTATTATGGTTAAGACAATAAATTACTACATCTTATTTATATCAAAATTTATATTTAATATAAAATATTAATTTATTTTTTACATCAAGTTAAGTATATTTTATTTTAACTACATGATATTATTTTGTTTAAAGTAAAAATATTATAACTAAAATTTTATTTATTGAATCATATTTATTATATTTTTACTATAAAATATTAAGAATAATCTATTTAATATATCATGTTAATTATATAAATCTTTTAACAAATATTATATTTTGAATGAAAAGGTATGATGATTACAACTCCATTGGCAATACATTATTTGGTAAGTGAAATGGGAGTCAACGGATTAAATGGGATGAAAATTTGGTCAATGGAGATTTTGGCAAACCTAGTTTGTTAAATGGAGTGAGTGACAATTCTCCCTATTTATTTATAGTCAAGTATGTTTACTTTCCTGCATCGCATTGAATAAAGTTTTTTTATTACCTGTTCGAGAGACCTGGCCTCTTGACAAATAGCAAGAGGCTAAGTCAAAAAAAAAACTAACATGTTTCTTGAAGATGTGCAGAGAATGAAAATCAAATGTCATATATATAAAGGTTCATAAGGAGGGAAGCACATCAATTCTCGCCGCTCTCCTTCTGATGAGATACATCACGAGGAACCTCCTCCTCGACCGAGGACACCCTCCCATATCGATAGCCCTGTCAAATGGGCGGGCTCAACCCATCGGCCCGTCAGATGTTCGGACACGGGCCGGGCTCAAGCCCATCAACGAAATTAAACGGGTTAATCGGATAAGCTTGGCCCCCCGTCTCTGTTCAATCGACGGCCCGTCGATTTGGCCCGCCAAAAGCCCGTCAGCCCGTGACGGTCCGACGGAGGCTGGAGCCCTAGAGCGAGCACCAGCGGCAGCATCCTCCGGCGGCACAGGCACAGCGGTAGCATCCTCCGGCGGCAGCATCCTCCGGCGGCACAGCGCATCCCGGCTGAGCTACAGGCGCCGATTCTCCGGCGACACAGCGGCAGCATCCCGGCTGAGCTAGTTTGGGTGATTGCTGTCTAGTTTGGGGCCAATCTTAGGTGATAGTGATACTAGGCGTGTGATTGCTCTCTAGTTTGGGCGATTGCTCTCTTGTTGGGGCCATCGAGGCTCTCCGTTTCCCCCACTTTCCAGCGTGCAAGGACGAAAGGAAAAGGAAAATAGGTTGGATCCTCGCTCAGGCATTATGATATTAGCTGCTTATCGAGTTATTTGGAGGTCCAGAAAATAATGGAAGCATTGGGCAGCATATGGTTATGATGCTTTCCATCTGTGTAGATAAAAATGGCATGGTTGAGATCCATTCTTTTTTTTCATCAACTTGAACATTTCTGTGTTTCACGGAGGAAGGATTAGGAGTTACTTGATGCTCATCTCACCTTGTCTTACGTGATATTTTGTTAAAGTATTTCTTTCACATATTTTTCCGGTTAGGTGTTGGAATTTCCGTAATGATGTACTTTGTAGACTAGTGAGAAGAAATCTTGTAGAGAAACAATCTCTTGTTCTGAATGGAAAATTTTTTCATGTGAGATGTTGTGCACATATTTTGAACTTAATTGTGCAAGATGGTTTAAATGAGGCTCGTTCTTCAATTTCTAGTGTTCGTGAGTCTGTAAAGTATGTTAAATCATCACAAGCACGAAAACAAAAGTTTAATGAAATTGTGCAACAAGTTGGATTATCTGGGAAGAAAGGTCTTCCATATGACACTCCCACCCGGTGGAACTCTACTTACATGATGTTGGATGCTGCACTTTCTTACAAAAAAGCTTTTATGGCATTGGAGACATGGGATACAGGTTTTAATTGTGCTCCCACGCTTGAGGAATGGTCAAAGGCAGAGTTTATGTGCAAATTCTTAAAAGTCTTTTATAATGCTACAAATACATTTTCGACGACCGATGAACCTAGTTCAAACATAGCTTTGATTGAAATTTGTAACGTCAAGAAATTGTTGAGACAAGAAATGCAAAATTCACATGATTTTGTTCATGATATGATTGTCAAGATGCAAGAGAAATTTGACAAATATTGGTCAGAAATAGAAGATTCTGCATTATTATTTGCTATTGCAACGGTGCTTGACCCTAGGTACAAGTTGATGTTTGTTACTTATGCATTAATGGATCTTTTTGGCTCCGAGGCTTCTTTGAATTTAATTCGTATTAAACAAGGCATCTATGATCTTTTTGATGCATATTCACAACAATTTGCTGCCACAAGTATGAATGAATGCAATCTTCAAATGCAAGAAAATGAGGATCCATCATTAGGAGAAAATGAAGAAGTTGATATTTTGAGTGGGTTTGACCATTTTCTTCATTCACAAATTTTATTGCAAGACTCAAAATCTGAATTGGATCGATATCTAGAGAAGAGCGTTGTATCTCGAAGTCAAAAAGGTTTTACCATTTTAACTTGGTGGAAAGATAATATGATCAAGTATCCAATACTTTCAAAAATGGCACGAGATATCTTGGGAATTCCAGCTTCTACAGTTGCTTCAGAATCTGCATTTAGCACAAGTGGAAGAATTATTGATCAATATTGAAGTTCTTTGTCTCCAGAGACGGTAAAAACTTTAATATGTGCACAAGATTGGTTAAAAGATAGCATGGCAGGTATATTAACTTCTTCGTACTATCTTTTTCATTTTTTACACCAATTAACTTATTTTCTTTCTTCTAGAGCTCACATTGTCTTCAAGTAATTGAGCAGGAGTTCTGAATGAATGTCTGTTTATAATCTCATGATTTTCAGGTACATTTTGACTCTTTCTTTTATGTTACCTTATTTTCATATTTGTATATTTTTATAATGATCATGCGAAACTTCTGTCATTTAGATATTATATATATTGTTTACCTTCTAGTGACAATAAACTGCCTTGAGTTCTGTCATTCTAAGATGACAATATCATACTAATACAGGGTTGCAGAGAAGGACTGTTGTCTGACAATTAGAATTATATCCTCTTTGAATTAGAATTATATCCCCTTTAAATAAAAAATAAATACTCTTTTTTCTTCCATTCTTGCCCTGTGTGCCTCAAGAATCCTGGTTGGGAGATATCATCCCTTGCAAACAGCGGCACTGTTGTCTGACAATTGCTGAACATTGCAGCAATTGTTACCTTTTGTTGCTTCATTCAGGACATCAGTGTTTCCCTCCCGGGACTCATGAGCTTTGGCATTTTAATTATCTTCCTCAACCATTCACGGGCAATGTAGAGCATAAGTGGGGTATGTTTGGATAGAACATTTCTTTTTCTGATCTTCACCATGTAGACAAGCAGTTCATCCTGCATTTGTTGATGATGATCTTTGGCTTCTCCAGCTAGAGATCAAATAATGTCGTTATCAACTTGGTTATCCTTGCCTAAGGTAGTATGTCATGAGAGACGAGGATGTGGTTTAAAGAGCTGTATTGTTTATGGGGCATGAACAATTTTGAAAACCAGAAAAAATCTTTCCAGACAAGTGACTGGATTCAAACAAGATATATTGGACCATGAAGGACACCATGTTGCCTGCAATATGAATGAGGTTAAAGAATATGCTTTTCCAAAAATTTATGGTAAGCAAGAGCCTTAGTGGGCTACATGTAGTTATTGGAGAGCACAGCTACCCCTTGCCACACTATGCAATCTAGCTAGCAGATACACTAACCAGGAACTTCAAGGTCATGCCAGTTGTGATCTGCAATAGTTTTCCGATCCTAGGCCACACCAAGACATTTTATTTGCTTTTGTTTTGATGTGAGTAAAACTAGGCCTGCTTTTGATACTTGTTGCTCTTTTTATTCCATTAACCTGCTCTTTTATTTGATAGGAATCTGATTTTCTTTTTTATTTGCTGCCTTTCCAGTGGATAATATCGTTAATTTTCTGGAGAAACAAAAAGGATCAAAGCTGGTAAGTATAGAGAGCTAGTAAGTATAGATGCATCTCCTTTTCACCACAAAGAAAGCATACGAGAATTCCAGGTTACCATTTAGTAGAATCAGTCTTTTTTTTTGCTTAATTTTCCCTGTTTTGACAAAGGACTAATCTATGAATTTCCTGCCAAAGTTTCTGTTTGAGTAGTTGTGGTTTTTGCTCGGTTGTCCGGTTGCTAGTTGGAACTTGTCCATCTTCTGTATGAGTAATTTAAGATGTCAACAAATTTAACCTCTGAACTAAGCTTGGAAATTATCTAACGGTCAGCAATGCTCTTAAACCACCATGGTGAACAAGACTGATCCGTCCTGTATTCCTGTTTGATCTCTTTTTGATGCACTTGCCATGTTTATCTAACGGTTATGCATGCGTCCAGATTGTTTGTTAATGGTGGTTATAAACTTGCCATCTCTGATTGCATATAAACTTGATAAAGTTAGTCTGCAGCCCATATAGAATAGGATTTGAGTGAAAGTGTATTTATTATTAATTCCTATAAAAGTTTGTGCAAATTTCAGGTGCCAACAAGGGCATTGGGTCTGCCAAGAGGGTTAAATCCTATTGAAGATTGATGGTTAATACAATAGGGGGGACTAGTTGGACCTCTCTCTAGTGGAGTATGAGCTTGTTAACGTTGAGGAGTGAACTGGCTTCTCTAGCAGGCATTTTCCTTTTCTCCCACCTTGTTGATACTTGTGTGAAGCTGCTTGCATTCACCGAACTATGGATTGTCTGTAATTCCAGAACATCTCTGTACTTGTAGGGTGTTTTGATACAGTTTTCTAATCTCTTTTCTGTCTTGAAATACACAGATATATGATACGTGTTTGTTCATGTTTTATCCCGATGTCAAAAAAGCTGTCTTTTCTTGTGTTAATTTCTTTGCCAATTGTGTTATTTTCTTATTACCAGAGGATGAGGAGAACAGTTGCCAAACATCTTACTAATTTTTTTTTCAGTAACCATGCTATTTTTTACCAAACATGTCTGCTGGGTATTAGTTAAGTTTTAATGTTTGTGTTATTGTCCATTGGAGTACAATTTTTAAGATCTAAATTATCTGAGAAATAAGTGAGATGTGAAACGCCTACTGTTGTTGATTCCTGTTAAATTACTTTCTGGCTCCGATGTATCATTTCTCATCTTGCTACGTTTGCTTGCTTGTCTTGTTCTTCCGAGTACACTTTTTAGGATCTAAAATATCTGAGAAAGAAGTGAGCTTGCTACGTCTCCTTTCTCATTTTGCCTTTTATGATGTTCCAACGTTGGATTAGAATCTGACAATGGAGATATATATTTTTCAGCCGATGATGTGTTTGATTACACTTGTAAGCAGAGATATTGATTTAAATTTACATATGATTTTATAATCCTTTTATGATTCTTAAAAATTTTCACATTTTTATTAATTTTATGACTTTTTGTAAAATTTTTCATGTGCGACTGTTTTACAAAACTCAAGCCCGTTGGGCTAATGGGCTATGACGGGCTAAAGCCCAGTTACACAATCTAAGCCCGTTGGGCTTTCTAGATGGGCTTGGGCTTGGGCTCTATGTATATGGGCTGAAGTGGGCCTGGGCCGGGCCAGCCCAAGCCCGGCCCATTGACACCCCTACATATCGAGACCTCATCTACTAGGCCCATAGCAAGAGTCACCTCTACATCGGTGGCATTGGCGATGTTGGCATTGCTACCGACTCAGGTGGGCCAATGCATACCCGCTTGGCGCCGTCATCAGAAGGAAGAGAGCACTCAAAGACCGTGGAGTGATGCTTGGCATCGCTACAGTTATTTATGTTTTTAACTTAATCAATATTATATGTTCAATCATATTTTAGACTTCTTTTATGACTATGTAAGTTGGCTAAGAAGACATTCATGACAATAAAAGATAAGATATAACAAAGACAAATTTTTTTTTTTTTTTGAAAACATGCCCTTTTTAGATGGATAAAGAGGGTGTAGGAGAAATAAGGCAGAGATAATATTTTAAATAAAAGTATTTTAGTAGTAATTGTTTTAAAAAATAACAATATTTCTAGAATTTTCTGATATGAACTTATTTTTTAGCAATAAACAAAAATATTTTACTAGAATTTTTAAGCATTATGTGAAATATAAATAATTATAAGGATCAATAATTAAAATTACAACTTTTAAACAGGTCACGTGCCGTATGAAGGTCAAAAATTGCCATAAAATATCCTAAACAATTTCTACTTGCCCTCTTGTGCATTATTGATTCAAGAGCTGCTATTCATAATCCTCAAGTTTGAATAATTAATCAGTCTGAAGTTTTGATATATGTTTATTAAAATTAACACAAAGAAGAAAGTTTTTCAAGACATTTTCAGTAAACATGACGCTTCAGTCAACAAGTCAATTCGATGGCAGACAAAACTTTAGGACCTAGTTAAGACACTGAAATCAATACATTATTAATTTTTATATTAACATCAAGCTACGTCAACGACGAAAAACGGTACGTACTAGCCAATATCAAAATCAATAATGATAAGCAACCTTATAAATCAATCCAAACATACCTTTTTTTTTTGAGCAAAAATCCAAACAGGCCTTAGCAATATTGAAGAAACATCCAAAAGAATCAAACAAATGTTCAAATTGCACTAAAACATTGCGGGGTCCACAGCGAAGACTTGCCTGCTAAGTCTCTATGCGAGAGCAAGTCTCAGCTCCACCCCGTCCCAAGCTCCTTCGGCGACCCCCGTCCCAAGCTCCACCCCGTACCGTCCTCCAATGGCCCTGAGGATCCTATCGTCGATCTTTCAGATCGTGGAGAGGGTGTGCTCGACTTGCCCGGCGCCGCGGGAGGTGTCCTCGTCTCCGGCTCCAAGCGAGCTCGTGGAGGAGGTAGAGAAGCTGAGGAGGACGGCTGCCAGGATCCAGCTCGTCCTCCGCGACGCAGACGAGAGGGACGTGACGGAGCACGCCGTGAAGGGGTGGCTAAGCGAGCTCGGAGAAGTGGCCTGCGTGGCGGAGGACGTGCTGGAGGAATACGACTGCATATTTCTGCGGCGGGCCAAGCTCACGAATGGTGAGGCGGTCGGCGGCGAGGTACCCCTTTCTCCCGCTGCAACCGGAGCAGATATTAGTTCATCCTTGGAGAGTTTACTGGGGAGGATCCAGAATTGCAGAAGCAGCTTCGAGGAGATATCGAGAGAGTGCGAGACGCTCCGGATGCGAGACGGAGACGGGGTCAGGCGCGCCAACGACCGGCCGGCGCCCACGCCGACGGGGCCGTACGTCGAGGAGTCCAGCGTCTACGGCAGGAAGCATGACAAGAAGGAGGTGATCAAACGCTTGCTGTCGGAAGGCCAGGGCATGGGTACCTTCGACGTAGTCCCCGTGGTGGGTATGGGGGGAGTTGGGAAGACCACGCTTGCGCAGCTTGTGTACGGTGACCCAGGGATCCGCAAGCATTTCGATCTCAGGGCATGGGTTCATGTGTCGCAGGACTTCGATGCCGTGAGGATAATGAGAGCACTCGTCGAGATATTCTCTGGGATGGCCTGTCAGTTTGAGGAGCCGAGCAGCATCCATGGCTTGCTTAGAGGGAGACTGAGTGGGAAGAGGTTCCTGATTGTGCTGGATAATGTCTGGAACTTCGAGCATCAGAGTTCGTGGGAGAGCTTGTGTGCTCAACTATCTGTGGGCGCAGAAGGCAGTAAGGTGCTGATAACAACAAGGGAGATGCAAGTTGCCAATACCACAAGGACAGTGCCTCTGTACTACCTGAATTGCTTGACAGGAGATGACTGCTGGTATCTGTTCCGGAGCCGTGCATTTGAAGGGCGAGAGTGTGGCAGCCAACCAGAGCTGGAGAAGATCGGCAGGGCGATTGTTGACAAGTGCAGAGGCCTGCCTCTGGCTGCAAAGGCTCTGGGGAGCCTCCTGCGCTTTGAAGTCGACAAGGAGCGGTGGAACGACGTCCTGCAGGATGATCTGTGTAACATCAATGAAGGGAATGGGATCCTTGCTGCCCTCAAGTTGAGCTATGAGCACTTGCCGCCGCATCTGAAGCATTGTTTTGCTTACTGCTCAATCTTCCCCAAAGATCATGTCTTCCGAAGAGAACATCTGGCCAGGCTATGGATGGCCAACGGATTTGTTCGGACGGTGGAGGGAAAGCAAGAGGAAGATGTTGGCAATCAATATGTAGACGAATTGCTATGGAGGTCCTTCTTTCAGGAATCGGGTGCTCAAGTAGACCAGCAGAAGAAGGGGAGGCATCTCCTAATGCACAACCTCATGCATGATCTTGCGCGGTCCATCTCAGGGAAAGAATGCTGCAGAATTGAGGACAGCTCATTCGGCAGCACTGTTGTTAAAGAAACTCGCCATGCATCTTTCACTCCCTCAGTTGCAGAGGCAGCAGTACCATCTCAGTTGCTGGACATTCCATCCTCGCTGCGTACCCTTCTCGCCATGCGCTGCGGAGGAGTCTTAGACATTAAGATCCCAGATGGGGCTTTCCTGAAAATGAGACGCTTGAGGTCTCTGGACTTGAGCTATACAAAGATCAAACATTTGCCGGATTCTGTGCAGCAGTTGATACACCTACGCTTTCTTGGCCTCAACAGTACCAAAATCAAAGGGCTGCCTCAATCATTGTGCAATCTTCATCATCTGCAGACACTGGAAATGAGAGGTTGTATGAAGCTACAAGAGTTGCCCAGAAACATCGGAGATCTAACCAGTTTGCGGCATCTTGAGCTGCCAGAATATGTGTTGCTTCCACCTGGAGTGGGGAGGCTGACCAATCTCCAGTCGCTCAATAGCTTTAAGCTGCAGAGAGGAAAGGAACATTGTGGTATTGGAGAATTGAGAGATTTGAATAACATCAGAGGAGACCTCTGCATTTCCAGACTTGGGAACATTGTCATGGATGAGGACGCAAAGGAGGCGAAGATAGAGAAAAAGAAGTACCTTGTGAGACTGATGTTGGACTGGTCTGATTATAGTCCATGTTCAGAAGTAGTAAGCAACCGTGTCGATGATCTGAAAACCCTTGATGGACTTCGACCTCACTCCCACATCCAAGAAATAAAAATCAGTTGCTATGGAGGCAGTTCATTTCCAATCTGGACAAGTGATGCATTGTATTCTAACTTAAGATCAGTACAGCTGGATAGGTGCTCAAACTGCAAGATTCTCCCATCACTCGGGCAGCTTCCAGCCCTCAAACTTCTCTTCATTAGTTGCATGGATGGAGTCAAGTATGTAGGTGGTGAATTCTGCGGTCATGTTGGTGCTGCATGCAGAGGCTTCCCATCCTTGGAGATGCTGAAATTTCAGAGCATGTACCGTTGGATGACTTGGGAGGGTGTTGAGCCTGCTGATTTCTCATGTCTCCAGGAACTATACATTACTGACTGCCCAGAGCTACAGGGACTCCCAAGACACCTTTCATCTTTGACCAAGTTGTCAATTCAACATTGCAGAAGAATGGGCACTCTTCCTATTGACCTCCCACAGCTATCTCATCTGAAACTGGAGGCTTGTCACCAGGGCATATGGCATTCTTTGCCCGGTAGTGTCCCCTCACTTAGATCCATAAGCCTTGCCCATTTTGAAACCTTGATCACTCTTCTTCTGCCCCACCTACCTGCCATCAAGACATTGGAGATCTTAAACTTCCCTGCACTGTCCTCTATCAGCTCTTCCCTGCTGAGGCTGACCCCCCTCGATAGTGTGAAACTTATCAAATGCCCTAAACTGTCCATGACAGAGGACCTGATGCTCTCTTCAGCAAAACTTCTGGAAATTAGAGGATGTCCGTTGTTGGAGGAATCGTATCGAGTTGCTTCAGATGAAAGAGTACTCCTGCCTTCAGGTAATCAAATTTAACCTTGAGCCAAAATGTTCTAATCACAATTGCTGGGTAATAAACCAAATACAAACTAATGCAAATAGTTGAATACGAAGGGGAAAAATGGGATGGAATAAAATCAAATCAAACCATTTAGAAAAATGAACATTGAGATTTACATGGAAAATCCCTACAAGATAGCAAACTGAAAAAAAATCATCCATAATAAAATAGTGAAAATATCAAAATACAAATCTTGGAGTCGCTTGATCAACACCCTAGTATCAATACAACATAACAACCGAGTTGTAAGGGTTCTTTCACTGTGCACAATCAATTTGAATCCTCCTTAACACAATGAAAATGTGTTGTAAATTTGATCAAAATTTTTTCTAGGAATAAAAAAATAGTCTCCAAGTAATCCTTGCCTACTTTCTTTAATATTTTCCATAAATCTCTTTTAAAGATGAACTGCACATGGATTCCACAAGGCCACCTACATCCACAAGGTTGCTTCTCCTCACATCTGCAAAGCACCCAAAAAACTACAGCTCTACATCCCGACATGAAAAATAGCAATATTATAGTACAAATCACTGTCTGTTCTCCCCTTCACATTCCGCCAACCCTTCTTTGAATGAACCCTTGATAATATAAAAGTGTTTCTTTCTTTTGCTTTTATGAGAACCACTAAAAAGAGGAAATAGCGGAATGGAATAAACCTCATAGCTCAAACAGACATGGTCATCACTGAGATATTTTCAAATTCACTTCACTACTTCTGGGGGTATTCATGGTCTGGTTTGAATTAGTTTCAGAGTATTTTTTCTCAAAACAAACCAAACCAAACTATCTCCCAATCCAAACCAAACCGAACCAAATTATTTTGGTTTGGTTTGGTCCGGTTCAAACCATATTTTATTAAGGTAGAGTAAATATATCAATATATAATTTCATTTTATTTGCTTTAAATCACATTCTATTAAAATTTAGTGTTTTTGTTTATACATTTCATTATTTTGTCTTAAAAACTCTTGAACCAAGTTTATTTTTATAATAAAAGACACATAAATATTGTATTATATATAACTTAAAATAAAATATTTAATCAAATTCCGATTATTCGGTTTAGCAGTTTGGTTTGGTTTGAAGGGTCCTATAAACCAAACCAAACCGATCGGTAGTTCAAACAAAATCAAACCGAACCAAACTCCTGGTTTGGTTTGGTTTTTTGGGTCGAACCAAATAGTGAACAGCCTTAACTACTTCCTAGTCTTGTTGATAGATTTGCAAGAAATATAGCTTCGTATACTATTGCATATGCCAAACTTCCAACTGCTTAGGTATAAGGACCTTTCATCATTTTCTCTATTTTTTCATCCCTTAAGGGATGCTAAATAAAATTGTCCCACAGAAAATTGAAAAGAAAAAGTTGTCCATCATTCACTGCTGGCCTTAACAAGAAGCAAAAATGGCCATGAACCGCCATGCATTGTCTTCTAATGGATCCATGGTTTTAGAATAAGACATGGTATATGTGTAAGGATGTGGCTATGGCCGAATATATCTGTTGAAGAGCTAATAAGACCTGTCGTCTTAGGTAGGGAAAGAATCCACCCGAAAACCAACGAAGGATAAGGCTGTCATAAGGAACTTCACCCCCACTTCAGGTGCAATGGATGCCAAAGCGTCCACTGGCTGTTGAAGGCTGCTCCCAAGCAATGGATGCCATTGCAATACCCTGAACAGGGACTGTGGGATGCTAGGATGCTGCTGCGCTATCTGTGAAGAAAAGAGGATTTCTGGGCTTGTTGTAACTTGAAAATCTTCCTGTTGCATGAAACAAAAAAAGAAAAAAAAAGGAAAGACGATTGGGATGGGAGGCTTTTAAAGACCCCCCATTAGGACTATAAAGTGTAAACAGATCTGGATAAAATCCGGATCCCATTCAAGTCCGTATCCATTTGTCCAGATATTATCCGATAATAGAGATTTGTCGGATCTTAAAATCAGATAACGGAAAATATCTGATTCTTGAAGGGAGAAATTTTGGAATGAGAGGATTTGCTCCGTTTAAGATCCACTCCGATTTGTACCATTGGATCTAACATCCAAAGGTTGTCATCAAACAAGAAAAAAACAAAAACCCTAATTTCATATCTACCCCTGGCCACCTCTCCCTTCACCCATTCCTTAGGAGCTTCTATGGCCACCAAGCTCCCTTCTTCAGTGGCAGCAGCAGCGAGTACTCTGCAACAGCTTCCTCCTTCAGTGGCTGTTGACATCTAAAATTTTTATAAAAGAGCATGTCAGGAAGAGCTTGCAATCCAATAAACTCAAATAGACAGTTTAACTCAAATTAAACTTGGACATGATGGCCAAATTTCCAAAGAGAAAATGCGAGTAAAACCCACTGCCGAAACTTGCAACAGGTTGATCTTAAATGCAGGTCCACCTGAGGCATGGCCCACATGATCCATTAACATCACTCACAGAAGCAGCAACCTTACACAGCTAATGGGTGACTAAGATAACAAGGAACTCCTCACACTATGTAGATCGCGATTGAACCACAACTATGTGAAGCCGACATTGCACCCTTATCCTCAAGGATCGTGGGATCGGAATCGGAATCGGGATCGGGATCGGTGGGTACCGATCCGATCCGGATCGGATCGGATCGGACCGATTCCGACCGATTCAATGGAAGAAAATCGATCCAGAATCGGTAAGCAAAAAAAAAAAATGATCTGATTCCGATCCGATCCGATTCCAGACCGATCCGGACCGATTCTGGCCGATTCGGACCGATTCTGGCCGATCCTGGCCGATCCGACTGGAATAGCAAAAAATGAAAAAAAACGATTCGATTCTGATTCCGATTCCGATCCCGACCGATTCGGCCGATCCGATTCCGATTCCGATCCAATTCCGATCCAATTCCGATCCGATCCCGACCGATCCGGCCGATCCCGACCGATTCTGCCGGAACTTTTTTCCGGATCGGTCCTTCAGCCAAGAATCGGATCGGCAATGGCCGATCCGATCCAGGAATCGGCCGATTCCGATCCGGATCGGCCGATTCCGCGATCTATGCTTATCCTAGACATCAACCCCGCGACCAATGGAGGTCTGTTTTGGAAATGGAAGAAGCCTGTGGAAGCTAGGTGTTTCCCAATAGAGAAGCCGATAAATCAACCAAGGGTCCCCGGGTCATCAGGAACTTACTAGAGTCCAGCCCTGATGGGTTGGAAGGCTTGTGGAGCACTATTGAGGAATTTGGCGGTTCGGCCTATTCCCAATAGCGGGAGCTTGCGCACCAATGTTGGAAGTCTTACGATCACCCAAGGGACAATTGAATAGTAAGTGGGCTATGTTGTGACCAATGCAGATCCTATTACGATCATCTTCAGGGAAGATAAGAGAGAAAGAAGTATCCGAAGAAGCCCCGACACCATAAAATATGGAAGGAGAGCACCACGACAAACCGGAATCCTTCTGAGGCCTTTGCGATTGCCGTCCATGACCCACGTGAGACCGTTTCCCCCTATGGAGATCCTATGGAGTGTTGGTGCCCTGAGTGCAGTCCGAAGAGCTTGGAACCTAGCAAAGATATATCTGCGACCACCCCATGATCGAGGATGTACCCGGTAGGCATCCATGACAAGGAAGACTATCACAATCCGGCCTAACATCCAGTCGAATCCCATGGTTGCCTCCGCAACCACCTAAGAGCACCGGGAGAGCACATTGATTAGCAAGGGACCATCGCTACCCCACGAACTAGTTGGAGTTGAGCCGGAGGATGGCCCAAAGTAAGGGACTCTCCCTGAGTTGAAGTGAACTGCTGTTCGGTCCTCCTAGCTACAACTCCAAGCAATCAAAGGGCCTTCAATCAGCCAGAGGACCACACGATGATTGCATGAAGTAGTGGGAAGCTCCGCAGACCCACACAAGCCCTATACACATCGTTGACAGTGCCTGATGCCCACTCGGATGACCCTCAATAACAAGGAAGTCAGGAGCACACGCGAATGAAGCCACTTCATGAGCTAGGGTGCTGAGGATCATAGGAGCAATATCCATCTTGTGAGTAGGACAACATTGGGTAAGTCTTTAAGGCTTCTGTAACTAGCTCTTGAAGGAGCCGAGGCCGCTGGATCCCTTTTGTTATCAGCCTAGGCATAGTTGTCAAGGCGACAAGGCGCCCAAGACGTTGAAGGGTACCAATTCCACTTAGGTGACAACGCGGCCGCTTAGGCGTCGCCTAGGCGGTCAAGGCAATATTCAAGGAAGACTGGGTCGGGAGTCGTTATACATAAAAGGGAAAATTACTATTAGGTCCATTTAAGAAAATGACTTTAGCAAAAACTCCGTTGACCACATTTCCTTACTGTTTAGTCCGTTGACACTGAATTTCATTATCACCCAGTCCGATTCTTCTTTCCGTCATTTTCAAATCCCACTTTTACCCCCCCGTTCAATCGCTCCGTCTCTATTCTCCCATTTCTAACATAGAGAATCGGATTAGCGTTGTCAGTGAAAACATTTTTGCATGACAAAAAAAATTAAATCAGATATCTGTATATGAATGTGTGTTATTGATTTTATTTTAATTAAGTTATATATTAAGAGTTTGTTTTAACGTCATATAACATCATATACAGACATATCTTTCAGCATACACAAACATTAATCTCTTCGTATGTACGTTTCAACACTTTTTTATTTATTCATATGTTAAAATAGTCGTAGCTTCGACGTTAATTTATTTTTTAATTTATTTTAATTTGCAAGAAAGTAATTAACGTTAACTTAATTAAGTCTTTATATTTTTAATATAACAAGAAAGTAATTAATACTTTTTATTTATTTCTGTTTGCAAGAAAGTAATTAACGTCAACTTAATTATAACATTTTAATTTATTTTTTAAACATTAAAAGAACGTTATTTCAAATTTTTATATTTTTAATATTAAGAGAGAATGTACATTACGTATCTTCTTCAATGTGCAGGGGTAAAAAAGACATTTCAAATCCAAAGTGGAGTGGGTGTGATGATATTTTGAAAAAATGGACCTAATGAAAAGATATTTTTAAAAACGGACCTAGCGGTAAAGTGGTTCCCTTAAAATGAATCTAGTGTGCATTTACGCTACATAAAAATATGCATAAATATAATTATATTTTTATGTTATAATTGAATATGAGTGTTTTATCTATATATATAAGTAAAAATGATGTGTGTGAAAGAGAAAAGAGTTGAATAAATTTTTATAAAATTTAAGCATATAACATTTATGATTATAAAATTTATATGTGCGATAGTATAAGTGATAGTGAAATATTGTTATAATATTATTAAATTGGGGTGTAGAGTAGTCGCGGATCGACCAATCTTGATAAATTATAGTATAAGTGATTTTATATATGTAATTATGAAAGTGTGGATATTTATTTTTAGATAATGAGTTAATCTCGATAAATTAAGAGAGACAGAGAGAGGGAGAAGAAGAAAGAGAATTTAATTAAGTATATAATATATATTTATAATCATAAATTTAAATATGTATGATAGTATAAGTGATAGTGAAATATATTAATATGTTCAAACTATCATTAAATAGGTGTCCCTTGTGAGGGGTATCAAGGGGGCAAAACTTTTCAAAATTATTTTTTAATCATGTAAAAGTACCTTGGGCGCTTTGCCTAGGTGCCTAGGTGCCTAGGTGGGCGCCTTGACAACTATGAGCCTAGGCCTCTCTACCTATATAATCACCCTTCGCGGCATCGTACAAGAGGTTGGAGAAAGTGGAAGATGAAGATGACCACCATTGACTCCATCCCTTTTCACTGTTGTTATCAGCGTAACATACCACCTCATCTTCCAATGACGCCACCTTCCTCCGTCAACAACGGCACCCTACTTACCTCGTTAAGCCCATCAAGGTCATCTCCTTCATCCACTGCAGTTGAGAAAGTCATCCTTTGTTCTCTCATGTTCCCATTGCATCCACTCACATCATCTTCTACTACGGTTAAAATCTTCTTTCCTTTGTGATCAACACTTTCTCTTGCCTCTTGTACCAAGGCCGTGAGGCCAATCATTTTTTTCGTCTACGATAGCTGTTGCAGCCATCTCCTCCATCCACCACCATTGTTGAGAACCTTTGCGTGCCCCCTTGGAGTCACCCAGGCCTGAGCATCCTCACAAGGCCATCCAAGTCCCTCCTCTGCCACCGTCAAGGCCTAAAGCATGCCACAAAGGCCCCTACGAAGTCCCTAGCTATCGATAAAGCCGCCCACCATGGCCTCTAGAGCCCGCCATTGTTGCTTCCATGAGAATCGTTGCCATTTTCACCATCTGTTCCCACTGCTAGCGGCATCAACGTTGTCTGCTGCTCCTCCCCCTGTGACTGAGGGCTTCCTCCATGCTGTCCAGAATCATCGATGGGTGCTGCACCCACCATCGCCGGTCCTGGGAGCCTGTGGCTGTGGTCACATGCCTGTTCCCCCGAGAAGGGAAGTGGGTGATCACCTGGAGAACTCGCCAAAGGGGTCCACTGGGCCCTCAGCCCATTAACAGGCCCAATGGACCAGAGCAGTTTAAGAATGAGCTGGACAACCATTTAAAAAAACTTAAAATAAACAATTAACATGTTGGTAAAGTTGCTAGTGTCTGTGGACACACCTTATTTCCATGTCCTTGCGTCTTGACTTAACTTAAAAGAATTGTAACATATGGACTAGTTGGGGAGGCGGCCTTGTGCATGTACCTATGTCCTTAAGGTTTAACATACAAAGGTCATATAAGACCTCAATGTCATACCATTGCCCTGACTGGGAGCTATATACCCATTAAGTCATGGGGATATTGTGTGTATTTAACATGTTGATATGTCAAATCATGGGCTAATAAGGTGCATAAAATCATGGGACGAGTCTCCACATACCTGTCTAAGGCTGGGATATACTTTGATCTTAAATAATTGGGAAGAATCCCCACATATCTATCAAAGGCTAGGCACATCCTATACCAATTGAGATAAATTTCTTAATGTCTATCAAAGGTTAAAAGGAATCTAATCCTAACTCATTTAATTCATAGGAATTGTGGTTTCCATGTCTTCTCTCCGTGTACATGTATCTCGGTGTGTGAACCTCTTTTTTCTGCGTCTGTTCTTTAGAAAGAAAGACATCTCCGAACTTTTCTAGGAAAATAGGTGATATCCTAAAAATACTAGGTAGTCCGGTGATAGTTTAAAAATATTAGAATCGAGGTTCGGGTTCTTTGAAAAATTTGATTTTTGACCCTTCTCCGCCGGATGGTGCGAGCATCCGACGTTAGCTTATATCGAGCAACGGCTCGAACGCCTTTGATTAACCGTCGCGGCAACCTGTGTTTAGAGACGTGCACATCCACAGAATAAAGTAAAGAACTCAAAAGGGCAGCGGCCTCTTGGGTCCGATGAGATGCAAACCGATTTGGTTCGGGTTTGTTTTATTTGTTTGTTGGTTGATTTTTGGGTCAACTTGAAAGTCGGTTTTGTTGATTTCTGAGTTTTGAATCAATTTGTTTGATTGATTTGTTGTTTGGTTTTTGATTTGTTTTCTTTTATTTGATTTGGTTTGACCAGTTTGGGTTGTTTTGAACCTGTTTTGATTTTGATTTTGATGTGCTTAAAGTGTTTTAAGCAATTTTGGTATTTGTTGTTTGATTGGTTTGTTGAATTTTCAGATTCTGGATTTTTTTTCAGATTTCTGGATTTTCTGGTTTTGAGTTGGTTTTTTTATCCATTTTGGGTGTTTGGAGTTGTTTATTTGATTTCTTTTGGAAGAAGTTTAGTGGGTTTTAAGTGAATTTTCAGATTGCCAAAAATCAGATTTTGGAAGTCGGTTAGAATCTGTTTTTAGTACATTGTTCAAATCTGAATTTTGTTTTGGTTGCAGATTTTTTATTGAAATCCGATTTTTTGTGGTTGACAGATTTTATTGAAACCTGATTTTCTGTTTTGGCGGATTTTTTTGTTTGAAATCTGATTTCGGTTTGATTTGTTCCAAAACCGGTTCAATCTTGTTGAAGATCGGTTTGTTTGTTGAACCGGAATAAGTTGAATTTTAGATTTTTGTTTGGTTCTGATTTTTTTTATGAATTTCAGATTTGATTTTCTGTTTAAATTTTTTGTTTGAATTTCCAGATTGACTTTGAAATGGTTTTAATTTAGTTTGGCGGTTTGCATCACCTCCGACCCATCGGGTCACTTTGAAGGCCCAGTTTCATGCATCAATATGAACATCAAAGTTTCATTTCATTGAAAGATGGGATGAAGTACATCGGTGTACAATGTGATTGATCCTTTCTCCAACATAGGTTTCTTTTCACTACTTTGGAAAAATTTTGGCATTACGATGGCATGCCGGCTATTTTTCCAACTTAGTGAAAATTTTACCCATCCAAAATAGCCAGCCTTAGCTTAGCCATATTGGGGGAAGGATCGCCGGCTACGGGATTCATGCCCGCGCCTCCGTCCGGGTCGCCGGCTACGAGATGCATGCCCGCGCCTCCGCCCAAGGTGGAGTTCCCCGCTAGGGGTGAATCTCCTTAATTTAATGTAGCTTTCGCATTTCTGATTTTTTATTTGTTAATTTTCTGAAGACCACTTCGGGCCGGTCCAATCCTTCGGCGTTCGAAGCCGGGCTTCAATTTTTTTTGCTTGAGTTTGGGAGGACAGCTTCTAGGAGGGAAAGCCAGACCCGTGAAAGGGCCGTTGAGGCTCTCTCCTCCTTTGATGTGTTGGGAGGAGAACCGGACCCATGAAAGGGCCGTTGAGGTTTATCCCTCCCTTGATGTGTTGAGGGGAGAACCGGACCCGTGAAAGGGCCGTTGAGGTTCATCCCTCACTTTGCCGGTACAAGCCACAAGGGGGCCGCTGCAACCTCTTCTTCTATTTTCTGCTGCAAGGGAGCTGCTGTAGGGCTCCTTGGGAAGCGGATTGGACCCGTGAAAGGGCCACTAGGTTGAGCCGCAAAGGGGGCTGGAACCTGGCTGCATGGGAACCGAGATTGAACCTGTTTTCTAGCTGCAAGGGAGCCGAAATTGAACCTGTTTTGGGCCTGAATTGGGTGCCGAACATGGGCTGGAAATAGACCGGTTTGGGGTCTGTTTACTGTGCCTCTGGATGGGCTGAACAAGTCCTGAGTTGGGCTGGGCAAGGGCCAGATCATGGGCCTGACATGTGGGCTGATTTGAGCCTGCACAAAGGGCTGGACAGGGTCTGATATGGGACCTGATTGGGGTCTGTTTTGGGTGTCTTTAGGTGGGCCGACAGGTGGCCAAGATGGGCTGAACAAGGACCAGCATATGGGTCTGCAGGTGGACTGATTTAAGCCTGCACAAAGGGCTGGACAGGGTCTGATATGGGACCTGATTGGGATCAGTTTAGTAAACAGCTATAGGGACCCGATGGGAACCTGATTAGGAAACCAGAATGGGACCTATCGGGTGCTTAAATTGGGGATCGGAATGGGCTGAAAATACCTCTCCCACAGGGCCTGTTCGGATAGGATGAAGATGGGCCAAATCAGTGAGGCTTTCGTCCTGCTAAAAAGGGGGGCGCAAGGGGCTAGGAACAGATTTACGTGGGTAGACTTCAATTGAACTGAATGGGACTTTGAGTGGAGGAGGAAAAGGAGGAGGGGGGGTGCCCTTAGAGGGCTACATATTTATGTAAAACTTCACCCACCTGTTCTTCTTCTACTTCTCTTCTTTTCCTTCCCTTCTCCTGGCCGCAGGTAGCTTCTTGCAGTAGGTGTGCAAAGAGGGCAGCAGAGGGGCAGCAGAGGGCAGCAGCAAAACTGGCAGCCTGTCAGCCTCGATCCTCTCCTCCTCTTCTTCTTCTTCTTCTCCTTGGTCGCATGCAGCAGGTGGCAGCAAGGGCAGCAGGGTGAGGGCTTGAACCAGCAACCTGGCGGCGTCTCCAACAGCCCCCCCCTCTGGCTGGTGCGCCCCTCCTTCTTTTATAGAGAGTGGGGGGCAGATGAATAGCCAGCAGGTGTGTGTACGTTGGTGACCTTTGGCCTCCCCCATGGAGGTTACTCCATTTAATCCCATTGATTGACTGGCTGTCCCTTGATCTCCCCCTGGCCTCTTCGGTTTTCCCCCTCCATAAACTGACTAATGAATGGGCTGAGGTGGCAGGTGGTGCGGCTGGGCCTGTTCACACTGGAGCTGAAGTGGGCTGGGCCTGATTTGGGCCTGCAGTGGGCAGCCGTGGCCCAGCTAGGCCCTGCTCCTGCTAGGCTGTACGCCAGCTTCCTTATGGGCTGTATTTTTTCTGATTTACATTGGCTCATAGGCTGGTCAATTGGGCACAAATTGGGGTTCCCAATTGGGCCTGATTTGACTCAATTTTGGGCTCTTTCCCCCTGCTTCAGGTTTGGTTCTTGTTGGCCCATTTGTCTTCTTCCCTTTTTTTTGAAAAAAATGTACGCTAACACTCGGTTTCAACAAGTAATGAAAATTCCATAATCCATGCTCATTTGATATTGTTAGGTGTGTAAATAGCCCCATGAAATTGAAGGAATGCAATAATAAAAAATCCGCAACAGTTAAAGTTCAAACCAAACAAAAGAAAAACAAAATCAGACCATAGCATACGATGAGATTAAAGTTTTGCTGGAAAGTGATTGAGCAGCCGGGAATCCAACCAAACCAAGATGTGGCAGATTTGGGAATCAGAACACGGATCTGAAAACGTGTAGACCAGGCAGTCCTCAAACGTAATCCAGAAAGCCCATGGGGGGCCAAGGTCTGGGAGTCCAGAATTGTCAGACTCAATAAATCAGAAATCTGTGCAGTTTTGTAAGATACAATACTTAAGAGGAAGCTCCAGAAACCAAGTTCCCAAATCTTATGGGGTGTTTGGTTGCATGATATTTGAGGTTTTTATTTTAATTTTTAAAAATTGTAAGAAAACTTGTTAAAAGAGGTGTTTGACAACCATGACAATTTTATGTTTTGAAAGTGATTTTCTTCTTAAACAAAAAAAGAGGGTCTCACCTCTTTCTTTTTTCTTGTGGTCCCCCACTTTATTTGGTCATGTGCGGTGGTTACTTTTTTTTGTAATCACATCCCTCCAAACATAATTTTATGTCATGAGTTGGTTTACTTTTTATTTTAATACAATTTTTTATCATGAAAGTGTACAAAAAATTATCATGCAACCAAACACCCCATTAAATTGAAATCCAGAATCATCAAGCTCAGATCCAAAGTTCAAAAATAAATGTTAAGATTCCAAGAAAGTGAACCACCAAGGAATCAAATCAAAAAATGTGAGCAAACGTAAAATCTGTCAGAATCACAGGCTCCCGGATAATAAATTCAAGGAAAGGGCAAAATTTGAACAAGACCAGAGCTGGGTTTTTAAACCCCCAAAAAAAATAAAAATAAAGAGATGCTTTAAGTCTGCAGCCTTTTAAATAACAAATTTGACAAAGAAATGCAGAAAATAAAAAAAATAAAATAAAAATCAAACATCTGGAACAATGGCAGTTAAGACTTCATAATCTGAAAACATAAAAAAAATCAACAAATTTGAGAACAGGTGGGTGAGCAAAAAAATTCAAAAGAATCCTAAAAATCTGAAGGGTGGAATCACGATCAAGAAATCTTCCAAGACAAAAGCAAGGAAAACTGAAATTCCAAGAACTTGCAAGTTCTGACAATCAAAAAATCAGAAAACAAATGCCAAATCCTAGACCCCAAGAATGTCCAAACATGAAAGTCTCAACCTAAAATCCCAAATAAAAAAGGGACTCTTTAAAACTGAAACTTCTAAGTTCAAGTGAAAAATTTTAAATTCCCAAACTGCCATTGCAAATCTCACACATTAAAAAAGGGAAGTTAAAGCTTCAAATTCGAAAGTGTTAAAATACAAAATCTGGAATCTCAAATCATCTTCAAACCTAGTACTCAAATCCTACGTCCCCAGCCCAATGAAACTAAAATCTGAAACATGGAACTTCAAGTCAAATCTGAAAGATGAATCAGATGGGGCGAAAACTAAAACACCCTCATATCAAACTTAAAACAAACCCCAAAGATAAAAGACACCAAGTCTTGACCCAAAAAACACAAACATACAAACAAACAATTCAAATCAAATCTTCAAATGAACTTTATTTAACTTAAATAAAAATTCATAAAGAAAAATCTCAGATAAAGGACATCAAGTCTTAATCCAAAGACAAGTAAAACTTCCAAACTCAAATATAAAAAAATCATTTAAAACTAAATAACAACAATAATAAAACAATGCTAATGTTTGCTAACTATCACATTCATGGGGTTGTTGCTTCTGTGTTTATTTTACAGATGTTTGTCTTCTATTTGCAAATTCCCCTAGTGGTTAATCAAGGGTATTTGAATGGTTGTTTAATTTAATTAACATCAGAACTTCGCAAGTCTAATGGGAAAGGGTCAAAAATAAATAAATTTTTAAGAAACTCAACAATCTTAATACTAATATTTCTATAAAATACCACTTATTTTCCTAATTGTTAAAACTAAATCAAATCAAAGTTCTTTTTTCAGAAAGGAAGAGGTCTTGGTATTTTTGAGGTTACATCAAATGGCAATTCCGGTAGGACCTCTCATCCCCTTCATCTCTCCATCATAACAATTCAAAAAGATATATATACTTAAGAAATAAACTCTACATCAAATATTGCTTGCCTTGCCCTTTTGCATGATGACTTTCGAGTCAAAGATTTCCTACTCCAAAGAGTCTATGATGTACCAGGCGGTCTGCACATTGCACCCAATTGCATTTGGAGCATTACTAGAGGTTGTCCAATCGGCACATCATCTAGGCAACATACCATTGAACCCCGATTGTGGCTGATGAAGACGTCCATCTAATTGAGTGGCTGATTTTTGCCACCATGGCTATGGAACCTATCCTTAATGAGGAAGAACCAATGCACTCTCAAGTAGCATTCTCAATCAAACCATATTTAAGTCTTCCATACTAGACTGGAACCATAAAGATTCCAAGTGAGAAGGATACTCTACGCTCCTCATGCTGCTCATTTATAATGGGCTCTATAAGGTTATACTGAATAGGACATCCTACTGCCTCGATATATACCAAAGCCGAGCCGAGGCATCTGAGGTTAAGACTCACTGTTCTGTCACTCGCCAACTGTTTCGCCACTCTACCTTAGTTGGGAGAGAAGGACAAGGTTTCTTCAGAGTATTCGACCAATACCACTACGTCTGTTCAGGGGAGGAAGAAATCTTTCGTCCGTCAGGATATAGTTGGCTGATTAGTTGCCCCATCTGCCACTAAAAAGGTGGATTAGTCATGTGTCAAAGATCAACAACTCCGATCGATCAGTGGCCTGTCATGTTACTATCCGAGTAAGAGATCAACCCTCGGCCTGCCATTTCAATATGGACAACTGTTCAATGGTTGTCCTTCAATGCTACCCATCGAGCTAGAAATCAATCCTACACTTGCCACTTGGAGGATGTTGCCCAATTATCGGTGTGGCTCCATATTTCTTAGGCTCATAATAAATCCAATGCCCACACTAAGACTTGCCTAGGTGGGGCATCTTTCCATGCTGCTTGGGCTCGAAATTAATCTGCCACCTAGTATGCACTAGAAGTTGGTTGGTTCACTGATCAACTTTATCCAATTCCTCAACGACTGACAGCAAGCCTCCAGGTCACTTCACTACAACTCGGGGTAAGGATCAACCAATTACCCATCATATTGTTAGAAGGGAGGAGGATAAATCCTCCACTCAGAAAATGAAACAAGTTTGGGTACTTAAAGTAGAGGTTCCCACATCAGGATCTTTGCTAAAGGCTGTCAGTCCTCACCATGCTTCCAATTGCTCTTTTAGTGCTCGTCCTATCTTACTCACACAATTGAAAGCCATCCCAACTTGGCCTGCGGTTCAGTTTGTATCTTCATTACGGCTTCAGTACACATCATGCTACTATGATGATGGTTTTGTCATTCCTCGGGTTCTACTAGAAAGGGAGTTGGTTTTAATTTAGCTCACGCCTTCCCGCAACACCACCTAGAAAATGAAATCCTTTGCCTGTAGAGAAATAGCCAACCGATCAACGGCCCCATCAACCACTAAAAAGAGAGATCAGCCTTATGTCAAAGATTAACAACTTATTAGCAGCCTATCATGCTACTCTCCGGGTGAGGGATCAACCCTTGGCCTGTTATTTCAATTGGGACAACCGATCAACTGTTTTGTTCCCCAATGCTACCCGTCGAGCTAGAAATCAATCCTATACTTGCCACTTAGAGGATGATGCTCGGTTATCAATATGACTCCAATATATTTCTTGGACTTAAAATAAATCCAATGCCCACATCAAGACTTGCCCAGGTGGGGCTATGTTTTCAAGGCACCCCCAGAGGGGGCAAGGTGATGGGCGTCTTAAATTATTATTTTATATATTTTAATAATAAATAATGTTAATTAAGTGTCAATGTCACATAATTCTGTTTTTTGAGTAAAAACAACTAGTTCTAATAGTTAATTTGACTATAAATTAACATTTTGATGAAATAATTGCTAGGGTTAAATGATTTCTTAAGTGTTTACTAATAGTTAATAGAATTTAAATACTAAAATTAATTAATTTGTCCAGTTATTTAGTTTATGTAACTATGCACTTCCCACATTATTAATTGATTTGCATGGTGTCAAAGTTACTTTGCATCATTTTTACATATATATTTGTTATTTTATACATTTTACTATACAAAAAAGGTCACCTAATGCCTCGCCTTATCACCAAGGCGGTACTGTGTCGTCTTGATCACATTGAAAACCTTGAGGTGGGGAACCTTCCCATTCTACTCAGGTTCGAAATCAATCCGCCACCCGATATGCTCTAGAATTCGGTTGGTTTGCCGGTCAACCTCATCCAGTTACTCATTCTACTGAGGGCAAGTCTTCAGGTCACTTCACTACAGCTCGAGTTAAACATCAACTAATTGCCCATCATGTTGATAGGGGTCCTATAAATCCTTCACCCATAAAATGAAACATGTTTGGGTACTTAAGACAGAGGTTCCCATATCGGGATCCTTGCCAAAGGGTGCCCATGCTCACCATGCCGTTAATTGCTCTTATGATGCTCGTCCTATCTCACCCACACAATTAAAAGCATCCCAACTCGATTTGTAATTCACTTTGCACCTGCAATGTGGCTCCAGCTCCAGTACACGTCACACTACTATGATGATGGTTTTGCCATTCTGCGGGTTCCGCCAGAAAGGGAGTTAGTTTTTAGCTGGCTCATGTCTTCTTACAACACCACAAAGTGACATGTGACATAGACGACAGAGGGCAAGATGCGCATTTATACATACTTTGTCACTTCGAGCACGAGCCGACCTGAAGACATTACGAACACCTTAAGGATTATGGTCCATCCTTGCCAGTTACCTACAGCTAGGCCGGTTTACCACCCGTAGCAACTGATGCTGTATGACAAGAGGAACTTGAAGAAGCAGTGCACCAGGTAACCGAGACACTGTGCCTATCAATCTCAATCTAGTAAACCTTTGGAGGAAGTATCTAGAGTATTGCTCATGAATGTAGGATTATTGCAACAACAGTCGACTCAAAACTCTGGTGTGCGAAGGTCTCTAAGGAGCAACCTCTTGCCCAGATGGAGCAGCCACCCGCAGCACCCCTATGACTAGTATATCAACCTCCTCCCCAGCAACTTGTAAAAAGGGGATTGTCTAAGGACAAAATACATATCACACCACAAACTTATCAATCATCTCAGAACTATTCGGTGGTTTCTCAAAAGATCATTAATCGAGCACCTAATATGGGTGAAGTTAGTTGAACATGATGATGGACTTGTCATGGTGGATTTGTATCTGGTTCCTTACCCTATCCACCACTAATTTAAGAAGCTACCTACTGAGGTGACCAAGATTCCTAAGTGTCCAAGGTTCAATGGGCACGGGTCCCCGAAGAAACATCTGGCTCTTTATGTCACATATAGATGATTTGGCACTCAAGGAATCTTATCTCCTCAGGTATTTTGCCACCACTTTGATCGGGATAGTCTTTAAGCGATACTCTAAATTAAAGCCAAACTCGATAGTAAGTTGGGAGGACTTGTAAAGAAAGTTCATCAAAAAATGTAAATTAACTAAAATGCCATTTACACTTGTTGAGTTGACCTCCTTGTGTCAGCGGAGAGACGAGTCAGATGTGGACTACAACAAGTGATGGAGGAATCTTTGTGTGAGATGACCCATCCCGCTGGTAAATGAAGTAGTGGATTTGTGCACAAGGGGCATGTGGCCTAAAATGTTAAAAAAACTATTGATCGCCAACATCTGTGCATTTGATTAGCTAAATCGGATCGTTTCCAAGCTGGTGTCGATAACCCAACAGTACTCGTCGCAAAGCAAAAGATATCTAAGTTCAAGTAGCCTGCAGCCAAGGATGTGTACACGGTGAATTTCTCCTCAACAAAAAAATAATAATAATAGAGGATGAAAAGACGCACCATCATCAACCTCAACACCCAGGAACTCTAACCAACTTGGTCCTACCACTACATTGGCTGATTGGTTGAAGAAATATTCTTTTGGCTAGGAATGTACAAGAAAGTTATTCAACATCTACCTTAAAGGAAACCTAATCAACCTCTTACAACTTAGGTGGCTTATGGACGTTAATAAAGCTGATGACCCTAGATGCTATCCATACCATTAGATGTTGGGTAATCCCCTTGACAACTACTACTTATTTAAGGATCTGGCATAGACCCTTATCCAGGAAGGGACTTTTGATATGGGCAACCACTTAGTGAACCCTCCTCAATCCAATGTTAAGTCAAATCAACCACTCAATTTCACAATGAACGCGATACACCAAAGGAGTTTAGTTTCAACTAGTGGGCCACCCTAAACTCCACATTATCAATATATTCTAAATGACCAACTTAATCCTACCATTGCATTGGTTGATCGGCTGAAGAAACCATATTCTTTTGGTCAAGACTATACAAGAAGGCTGTTTGACACCTACCTTAAAAGAGGCTTGATCAACCTCCCATAGCCTAGGCGGCCTGGGGAGGTTTGGGGATGATAATTAAGATGATGACTCCAACTTCTATCTATACCATTGGATGTTGGGTCATCCCTTTGACAACTACTACTTATTTAAGGATCTAACAGAGACCTTTATCTGGGAGGGGACTATTGACATGGGCTAGCACTTAGTAAACCCTCCTCAATCCATTGTTAGGTCAAAACAACCACCCAATTTCATAGTGAACGTGACACCAAAAGAGTTTAGTTCTAGCTAGCGACCCGCGCCAAGTCCACATTAACATGTTCTACACAATCTTGTGCATCTAATAACCTATGGAATGGTCAACAGAACTTGTGCCATCCTGGAGAAATTTCGACAGCAGTGCACATTATTGTAGTAGGATCTGAGGCTCATTATGGTCAATATGATAGGGTTGATGACAGATGAACTGACGAAAGACATATATCCAGCTAATAGTGAGTCGCAGGAATCATCCAATGCCGGGTCACACCCGTATGCCCCAGAACAAATAGTGGATCAGCCATATGCATAGTGGCCATCGCTAGAAAGAGACCACAGGGAGCGCGAGGTGTCTAACGAACATTCTCTTATGATTCTTAATTTACAGCCAAGAAACTAGGAGCTAAGAGTCCTAATATGTCCGATATTCATTCCCTCAAGAAATGACATACCTGCTATTAAAGTATTGTGCCAAAGTGGGTTTAATCGTCCTGTGTTCTCAACATTAACAACATCACTTCTTGTTTTCCAAGGAGGAATGTATATATCACCTCACCATAGAACGTGCATTGAAAAATTGTAGGGTGACAAGTGCACGGATCAAGCATCTTATTAAGAGATGAGGTCCTCAATCAAGGATGTCACTTAATTCGACCACCACGACCACATGCCATTAATGGGCTGGACTTCTTGGTTTATGTTGCGAATGCTACCCCCAAAACTAACATACAGCAGGGAGCAAGTCACAAGGGCAAATGCATCCCAAAACCTATTTAGTATATCAAACACTCCCTTAGAGATTATAGAAAGGAATCTCGAAGCTATTGTCAAATTCCATCAACAGAAAGCCAAAGAGGTTGTCCTTGAAGAGCCCAACTATCCATTGTGAAGAGTCCCCACCTGGGAGGAGAAAGTTCAAGCCAAGGTAGAAGTGGCTCACAAGAAAGTTGAAATATTGGCCGCATAGGTTGCTTAGATTGAGGAGGCCCCACAACTAGCATTATATAAAGGACTGGTTGACCTCACTCACTGAATAAAGCAATTAAATAAAAAAGTAAAGCAAACAAGAGGAGGGCATAGTGTCAAGAGAAGAAGCTACAAGCAATGGAGCTCACCTGCAGAACCTGTACACCTTTGTAAAAACTTCAAGGATTATTCAAGCAATTCGAGGAATATGAGCCAAAACAACACAAGTCTAACTCCACTTGACGCATACATCTCTTGGGATGAGTGGGCTAAGTATGTTAGTTTCAAAGAATGGCTCTAAGAATTCAGAAGGAGGGTGGTAGAAGGAAAATAAGGCCCAATCACTGACATATCTAACTTTTGCGGTGAATGAAGATGAGCTGGATGTGCGGGACATCATGTCTCACTTTCGTGAATTATCCTGCAATGTGATGAGTGTCCCACCAATGTCTAATGTCTATAATAGAGGATCAGAAGTCAGGGAGCATTCTTCTCATCCCATGGTCACATACCAAGGTGAAACAACAAGAACTTTCGTGAAGGATGTGTAGGTAAGGGGCAAGCCTTGATAATAGGAAAGTCATCTACCTCCAAGGAGAGGAACTCGAGCTAGTGCCCCCGCCACTAGTCAAACAGCCCCCTGGACACAATTTCATCCCTTGTCAGATGATGAGGATGACAATAACGCAGCAAGCACCACTTCTAAGTGCCCGCGAAACTTGTTTAAGTTTAGAGGGAGTCCACTAAGAAGGAAGCTATCCAACCGGACATACCTCGACAAGTTGCAACATAAGGCCTAATTTATCTTGGCCTAGAACATATGGTGTAACATTTGATTCCTCCCCAACCGAATACCCTCCCCTTACTAGCTGAAGTGAAGGAAAATGTTGACAAAAGGTACTTCTTCAAATAAAGAGACTCCCCGTGTGTTTGAGCCTATGGGAGATGATTTCTTTAAGCAAAGAGCTCAAAGAAGCCTTTATAGTAGTGTTGCAGGAACCGAAGACATATGAAGTGCATTTGGCCCAATTAGGTCAGTATGAAGCATATGCGGTATCGGTTACATTTACTGAGGACATGTTGTTCCCCACCACATTCCACAATCGGTCATTATACATAAAAGGACTGGTCAATGGGTATGAACTAAATGGGATTGATTGACATGGGTTCAACCATCAACAAACTACCTCTCATTGCCTTTCGACTTCGTATATAATGCCTCATCTTCAAAAGATCTTAGGAGTAACGATACCAAGATTCAACCATGATTTCAAGGAAGCATCGAAGAAAGTTGAAGTGGGGATGACTTCAAAACCAAAATAATATTTTATATCATAAACTCGGACACCACTTACAGAGCTTTACCGGGGTGCCCATGGTTGCATACAAATTGGATTGTTCCATCCACTCTCCACTAGTGTATTAAATACAATGTTAACCCCACCGAAGAAAAGAAGACAACACACGGCGGTGGTCGTGCCATGCCATAAATCCAGCAAATCAGTGGGAGCACCAAATTTGATCAAAGTACTCTCGTTTTATAATGTAGGAAATCACAATGGATGCTAAATGAAGCCAATCCAATCAGCATAAACTAACATGGTATTACAATAAGGAAAAGTGCAAAATTCATGCATGAGACAGGAACCAAGGGGAAGTCAACTAGGAATACCACATTTCCTATGCAAAGAAAAAATGGAAATATGCTCAAAAGACAGCAACTGTTGGCAGAAATAAACAATCAACACATGTGCATGGGCCTTAAAAGAAAATGAAATAACAATAAAACCATTTTTTATTTATGGGCATAACGGCAGCTTGACCCTGTTAAACAAGGCAAATCATGTACATAGGGTGATTAGCAGTTATTATTGGTTTGTTAAACCAATGAAGCACGACCCCGAAGGGAAGGGTCGCCGGCATATGTCATCTTCACTCAAGCTGAACGCCAACGATCCTCCAATGAAGGGGTCGACGACTGCCTTTTCCAATGATTATTATTATTATTTTTTTAGGTCAACCGGCCATGGTTCCCCGGAAGAGTGGTCGGTGACAAATGTCATCTTCTTTTAGGTTGAACATCAACGATCCTCCAATGGAGGGGTTGACGACAACCGTATCTAGTTATTAAGCCACTCGGACCAGTCCAACCATGGAGACGATCAACTGATTTCGGCCCCCACATCAAACATGCCATTATCATTCAGCATTCCAACAGAATATGAGCAAACCCAAAGCACACAAAAAGTGCAGCAATCTGATGAAAAAAAAAGAGCAACAACGATGGGACAAAATGAAACATAGGCAGAGAAGCGGGAATGCAACAAGCCTGTTCGATAGTCGATCACCGCGCCAAAGCTCAGAGACTGTCCTGTCTCAAGCTACCGAGGCCTGAAGCTCCGGAAAGGTGCTCCCCTGTCAAAGACAAGACGGAAGGACTCAACAGACCCGAAGCTGAAGTCGGTAACAAGGACGGCGAACAAAAAAAAAAAAACAAACAGAGTTGGGATATGCCGGTAAAAAAAGGGGGGAGGGAGAGCTGCCGGACCTTCTTTTCTCAGCCTCGGAACCCCTATTCGCAGTGACCCAGAGGCAGAATGAAGGAGATGCGTACACACCACCCTGGCCGCCCTAGTAAGGTCCTATGAAAAAGACTGCTCAGAGAAAAAAAAAAGAAGAAAGAAAGAGAGGGAGCAACGAATGGAAGCAATGATGACGGCAAACGACAGACGGGAAGACTCGGCAGGAAAAGGAGGAAGGGAAGGCCCTTACCTGGAAGGGTGCTCACGCGACGGGGGTGCGCTGCGCCTTCCCACGCTGTCACTGCCGAGTGGAGCCAACGCGCGGCCCAAATCAACGGCCGGAGTTACTGAATATAGAAAGGGAAGGGGCCGTGAAGGAGGACCTTCAACACAACCAGGAGGACGTTTGAGACCGAAAGTACATGGTGAAGAAGAGAAAGGAGCTGCGAAGCCGTCGGAGGAATGACAAAAGCTCAGAAGAACCCGTTCGCAGCAAGGGCCTCGGACAGAAATGGCGGAAGGGGAGCCGTCGTCGCCCCCCGGCTGCAGCTGTAGCAGTCTGGTCGCACTCGCGCCAGTGTCAGCTCGCTGATTCGGGTAGGACGGAGAGTGCCTTCGCACCAGTCGCTGCGGGGGCTTGAAGAACCGAGGCCGCGTGAGGAAAAAAGCTCCCTTCGCCGCCGGATGCCGCTGAGCGAGGCCTTGCACAAGGCTTTGGAGCCGCGTGAGGAAGAAGCTGCCCCTCCCCGAGCGCCAGACGCCGTCGAGGCCACCGTCGTCCTGCCCTAGCAGCGCCTGCGCCTGCTAGCTGCCCGCAGGTCGGGGTCGAATGCCATGGGGGCGGAATGACCAAGCTACCCCCTTCGCGAAGCTTCCCCCTGTCGCGAACCGATGCCCCATTCATGCCCGGTTGTCGTGGGATTGATTTTGACCTGGTCAAAATCGGGGTGGAAAGAAGGAGAAGAAGGGAGCGCCTGTGCATCGCCAGGACCCCCCCTGCACCAACGAAATGAATTTTTTTTTACCCATGGAGCTGGTCCACACGAAATGAATCTTTTATACCCATGGAGCTGGTCCGCCGCGAAGCTATGTACACGTTAAGGTGCGGATAGACAATTTTGACCATGGTCAAAATTGGAGGATGCAAGGAGTGCCGTCCAAAGACTCCAGGAGCCCCTTCTTGCACAATTGATTACGGGCGATGTGTATTTCAAAAAATGAAGAGATTACAATGTACTAAAATAAGGTACATGTGTATGCAATGAAATTTGGTGTTTAAGTCAAAAAAAAGGAAAAAAAAAGGGAATGTTCTTTTTTGTTAAAAAAATGAAGGGAGGAAAATGATGATATCCTTCGGTCAATAAAAAAAAGAAAAAAAATAAAAAAAAATAAAAAAGAAAATCAGTGAGAAAAAGAAAGAAAAAAAAGAAAAGAAGGAAAAATGTAGAATAAGGAAAAATCAGCAAAGAAGAAGGAGTAAAAAAAGAAGAAGAAGAAACGAAAAATGATGGATGAAGTAAAAAAAAGGAAGAAGAAAGAAGAAAAAAAAGAGATGATTTCTATTAGCCAAAAAAAAGAGAGAAAGAGAAAAGAAAAAAAAATAAGAGAAAGAAGAAAATAAAATCAATGAAAAAAGGGGGAGAGAAAAAGTAAAAAATGAAGAAGAAGAAAGGGAAACATTGGGGTCTGTCGTGTGTTAAAAAAAAGAGCTTTTATTTCATCTTATTCTTTTTATGAGATGGGCCACTAATTGGGATCTAATTGGACCGAGCAAGGCATTTCTTGAGAATCCAAGTTTTGTGGGAATTTTTAGAGAGATTAGGATCCCCCTATTGGCTCCCAAATGGGCTTAATTAGTACTAATTTACTCATTGGACCCATGCACATACGTAAGGGCCTTCATTTTGGCCATTTGGGCCCCAATTTTTCAAGGGGGGAGGGCCCAAAAGCTGTCCCAAATAGGCCATACGAAATTCCTCTTGCAAAGGTGATTTGAGGGACATTTTGTGTAATTAGCCACCCCAACCCTCCATAAAGGTGACCAAAGTCCAAAATACCCTCACCTTTTTTTCTCACACCCACCATAAAGCAAAAAGCATGTTCAGATAATTCCAAAGTTACCCTCACCTCACCTCACACCATCAAAAACAAGGAAAAGTTGGGGCATTTTGTGGACCAAAATGCCCCTCTTTTGGCATATAAAAAACCAAGAAATCCTCTTGGAGAGGAGAGAGGCAACATTCCCTAGGCAAGGTTCACCTTACGTAAAGTTCAAGAGCTCCCCCCTTTCCCCATCGTCCAAGAGAGTGCAAGGAGGGAAGAGAGGTCCAAGTTCTATTTTTCATGGAATTGACTAAGTCTCAAGGTATACCATGGGCTCAATTACATCATCTCACACCATGATAGCATGTTGAAGCATCAAGCAATCAATGGCCTATTAGGCAAGGAGAAATATCACTCATCTCATCAAAGCCCATTAAGGCTCTCAAAGCCCAATTGGCCATCATCAATGGGGATTAAGATCATGTGACCTTACCTCAAGTAAATCAAGTTCAATTAACTAAGGCCCTAAGGAGAAAAATCACTCATCAAAGCCCATTAAAGCTCTCAAAGCCCAATTGGCCATCTTCAAATGAAGTTCAAGACCATGTGCCCCCCACTTCAAATAAACCAAGTCCAATCAACTAAGGCCCAATTAGGCCTTAACCAACATGAACAAGAGACCGATCCAAGGCCCATTAAGGTGGGACTTAGGCCCATTAAGGTATACAAGGCCCAATCAACCATCTTCAAAGAAAGCTCAATGCCATGTGACTTCATTCCAAGTGCATCAAACTCGGTCCATTAAGGCCCAATCCGGTTTTAACCGAGATGAGCATGAGATCGATCCAAGGCCCATTAACATAGAAAGTGGGCCCATTAAGTCCATGATGACCAAAACTCCAATTAAGCCCACATGAACAAAAATCCAACTCCACTATAAAAGAGAAAACCTCCCAACGGTTCAAGAAAGACCACCCAACGGTTGGTGGAGAAAAGAGAAAACCTCCCAACGGTTCAAGAAAGACTACCCAACGGTTTGGTGGAGGAAAGAGAAAACCCCCAACGGACCATCAAGGCCCATCAACTCGGTTAATCCCCAATCGGGAAATACCGACTGGCGGATGAGGGAGAAACCCCTAACGGACCATGAAGACCCACTGATTCGGTCAATCCCCGATCGGGAAGCACCAATTAGTGGATGAGAGAGAAAGTTCCCAACGGCTCACCAAAAAAAAATTTCCCAAATTTCATCAACTCGGCTTGCTCCCAAACGGGCAATACCGAGAAACAAATATCAAGCCCCATTAATCCGGTTAATCCCCGATCGGGAAATACCGGGTAATGGATGAAAATTCCAAATTCATCAACTCGGCTCGCCCCCAAACGAGCAATGCCGACGAACAAAATTTCAAGGCCCATTAATCCGGTTAATCCCCGATCGGGAAATACCGGATAATGGATGAAAATCTCAATCCCCATTAATCCGGTTAATTCCCGATCGGGAAATACCGGGTAATGGATGAAAATTCCAAATTCATCAACTCGGCTTGCTCCCAAACGAGCAATGCCGACTAACAAAATTTCAAGGCCCATTAGTCCGGTTGATCCCCGATCGGGAAATACCGGGTAATGGATGAAAATTCCAAGCCCCATTAATCCGGTTAATCCCCGATCGGGAAATACCGGATAATGGATGAAAATCTCCAACGCCCATCAATTCGGCCAATCCCTAAAAGGAAATGCCTGGTCGTGGGTATCAATGTCCAAGACCTAGCAAGTCGGTTAATCCCCGATCGGGAAAATACTGCTTGTTGGATGTGGAATCAAAAAAGCATTGGATCAAAGAAAAGGCCATGAGGCTAGATTCAAGGCAGATGCCGCCTTTTAGCCACCCGGATCTAGTCCCAAAAAAAAAGAAAGAGGGAAGAAGAAAGGAGACATGAAAAAGAGATAATGGGAGAAGAGAGACAGTGCTGATACTCCTGCTTGTTATTTCATTATTTATTCAAAGAAAATGCATATTTTTTTCTTACATTTGTCCCGTCTTGAATGTGTTATCATGGCAGTTAATCAGGGGTTACTGAGCCGCCGCTCAGTGTAATTAACATCAAATCCATTAGTGGATTGATGGAGAGAGGTCAAACCATAATTCAAAGAACCCACACCATAACCTCGCTATGTTATTTATAATAACTCTAATAATCATCAAATTATTTTTTTTAATATCGAAAGAGGTAGAACGAGAATCTGGTCGTCATCGTTGTTGAGGATTTTTGTGCCAAAACGATAAACGAGGGAAAATGTTGTCGCACCCACACAATATAATATTTTGTTCTATCCCTCAAATAATTTTCACCAAAGATTAACTACAATTTTCGCCGCAAAAGAGTTTAAAAGACGAAGCGGTGTAAATCGCGAGGTTCGTACATACAACAAAGAAGGAATGCAATGCAGAGTGAATACTGACTAGGTTCCTTTTGAGGTGGTTATATGTTATTTGTCCGATGCCCAACAAGTAGAGTCATCTAAGATTATTGCCGATTGGGGAAAGCAAAAGATGGTTGCCTACCAGCTAGATGATAAGATAACTATTGATGATGTCAAAGCAAAGTTACATGGTTGATGATAAGCTCATACAAGCCCTAAACCAAAATGCATTGAAGGGAGTGACATCATATTAAATTCAACGTCAACTCTATCACAAGGCATTAGAGACTAGCATATGTATGCCCCCAAATCTACTATGGTTAGCAAGGAGTGCAAACTCCAAATTGTAAAAAAGCTAGAAACCTTTGAGGTCATATTCCTAATCGGGCAACGTCATATGTATTATCGGGGGGGGGGGGAATTGGTCCCTACGCAGGCCCCAAAAGACAATTTCGGTGGCCAAAACTCCCTGATTCATATAAGGTGCCAATAGAGCCACTAGAGTATGTGTCCTATCGAATACGACAGATATGCCAGAAGCAAGGAATTCCTCAGAAATAGTCTCACGAAAGAGCTAGGTTGTTTGGACACATGGTATCCTCAAAAGGGGTAGAAAAGGCAGAGTAAGCACCTCGACTTGGGGTACAACTTCGATTATGAGCCTGTCGAGCACTATGCAATGAACACAACCAGCATATACGAAGAGGATAGTGTTGTATATGATGTGGTCCCCATTTTTTATGAATCTCTTGGATAGGTTGACGAGGAGACTTAGCAAGAGTACTCTCAGCAGTCCCAAGATGTCCCGATGTAGGATCTGGAACTGCCAATTCTACATGTTGACAACTGCTCTACACAGGCAGAGGTCCATGACATTAAACATAAAGAAGAAGATGATGACCTACAACCAACGCCCAAAGAAATTAAAGACAACGGGCAAGCTACAGTTGATGACTTACTAGGAATCAAGCTAGGGACTTTGGAGTTTCCAAGGCTCATCTTTATCATCACCCTCCTCAATGAAGAAGAAAAATGAACAATATAAAACTGCTATAGGAATTTAGGGATTGTTTTGTCTGGGCATACAATGAAATGCTCAGGCTAACTCTATAAGTGTAGTTTATAAACTAGCCGTACTCTATTCAATGATGTTGGTTAAGTAAGGACAGATGCAAATGTAGGCTAATCTAGAACTTAAAGCCAATGCTGATGTCAATAAACTCAGGGAAGTAAACTTCATCGAGCCTTGTATGTATTTTGTATGACTCGCTAACGTTGTCCTAGTGAAGAAGAAAATTAAATAAATTGAGGTTTGCATTTGATTACAGGAACTTGAATAGAGCCGCCCTAAGGACGACTTCCCCTTGCCGATCCCTAAGAACATGATAGACGTAACCATGGGGCATGAGGCTCTGTCATTCGTAGATGGTTCATCCACAATCAAATCCTAATGTCTGCAAAGGACAAAAATTTCACAGCATTCTATACCCCAAGGGTATATTCAATTACAGATGGATGTCATTCAGGCTAAAGAATACATGAGCAACATACTAGAGGGTGATGAGTAGGATCTTTGATGAAATGTTACGCGATCTTGTCGAGTGGTATGTGGATGACCAGGTGATCAAAACCAAAAGGCGAGAGCGAGAGGACCACCTATATGATCTGAGGAAGGTCTTCACAACCCCAACAATAAAAATTGAAGATGAACCCTAAGAAGTGCACCTTTGACATATCCCATGAAACAATTCTAAGCTTTATAGTCAAATACCGAGGGGATTGTGATCGATCCCAACGAAATCAAAAAAATAAAAGAGTTGCAACCTCCTCACAATGTACACAAATTGAGGTCTCCTCAAGACAAAATTGCATCCATTTGATGTCTTATCACCAACCTATTTGTCTGATGCCGGCCTATCTCTAAATTAGCCAAGAAGAGACTAAGAAAGTGCCATTCAAATGGGATGACAATTGTCGAACTGCGCTAAAAGGGTTCAAACAGTATCTTCTAAATTCATTAATCTTGGGGACACTCATCATGGGCGGGCCTCTCATTATATATACATCATTGCATTTGACACATCCTTGGAAGTTATGCTAACACAGCTGAATAATGAAGGCAAGGAGCAGCCATTGTATTATGTCAGCAAGAGGCTGGTAGGCCACGAACATGAATATTCCTTAATAGAGAAGATGTGTTTAGTTTTAGTGTTTGCCGCAAAGAAGCTTAGACACTATCTCTCAGCGCATGAGGTTAGTTTGATATCCAAGTTTAACCCCTTGAAATACATTTTTAAATAACCTTGTCCCTACGGGGCACCTAAGAAAGCGGACTTTAATGTTGATGGAGTTCAACATCAAGTGTGTACCCCACAAGGCAATTAAAGGGTAGGGGATGACAAATTTCTTTGTTGTCTATCTATTACTTGAAAACTCTTCCCTCAATCTCTAGTTATCCAATGAGGAGACGTTAAGAGTGGAAGAAGTACATGAAGCTCAGCAGGTCAACATCAAATATGGACAGTTCTCCTTTGATGGTGCAACTTGTACAGAAAAGAGACATTATGAAAGGTTTAAACCTAGGGTCAGTGCAGGCATGATATTCCTAAGTTTGGAAAGAGTTGTATTGCACAATTCATGTGCCCTACCAAAGGCCCATACAATGAAGCAAAATATGAAGCCCTTGTTATTGGCTTGGAGATTGCCCTAGACATGGGTATCTAGTGCCTCTAGGTATTTAGGGATTCAATGTCAGCTGTACAACAAATACTCAGAATATTTGAGATCCAAAAAGAAGAACTATTGGAATACCATGCAGTGGCCACTCAGTAGCTAAGAAGTTTTGCATTTTCAGTATACAACATATCAAAAGGAGACAAAATTCATAGGCCAATGCCCTAGCTAAGCTGGCCTAGATAATCAAACTACCTCAAGTAGGGAGGCTGGAGATTGCTGTCAAGCACAAGAAGTTATTTCCAACTTCTACCACATATGATATCAGTCTCACTATAAGGGAAGTCAATGTTATAGAAGAAGGTGAAGATGATCACCCTAAAGAAGTTGATTGGCGCCAACAAATTATCAATGTCAAAAATGGGATTCTACTTGAAGGACGAGTTGAACATGGTTAATTTACATGAAGAGCAACAATAAGAGTCCTAAGCGAAACCACATCGATTTCGAGATATAAGAGAAATTAGTCGACGTTCAGCCTCATCCATACAAAGTAGAGGAATAGGCTATCATTGCCTTAAAGTTTTATTTACAACCTTCCAAAAGTCACTACTCTCTATTGTCTTCTCTATTTTAATCTCTTTTCTTATATCTAAAGGGTTAACTCTAGCTATTCAAGTATCCCATCCTGGTGAGATTATCATGTGACTTAGAGATCTCCTCTGACTCATCAAAATCTTTAAGGAAATGTATTGGGAGGCGAATCAGGATGCATCGGGCCATAGAAGCTCTCAACCCTTGTTATGTCCTCTCATTAGGTTAATGACGTAGTTATAGTTGTAAATAAACGATAAAATAAACTGGGCTAATTTAACCATGGTTCGCCGGGTCGCGACCTGGGTCGCGACCCGGCACCGACCCGGTCGAGTTTGGTCCCGACCGGCTCGGTCGCGACCCGGCCAGGCCGACTCACCCGGCCGGGTCGCGTGGGTCGCGTGACCCGGCGACCGGGTGGCGCGACTAGGCCGGGTCGCGCGACCCCGGCCATAAGGCTTTAAATAGCCCCCAAGGGGCTCCCCTTACTCCCACCCCTCACTCTCACTCTCAAGCTCTCATTGCTCTCATTTTGTTTTTCATTTACTTAATTATTTCATTAAGCACTTTATTAGTTCATTTAGTATATTTATTTAATATTTGTTTAAATCATGTCATTTATTTTTCCTGATTTTTCTGTAATTTTTTAGATTCTTTTCGCATTTTTCTTATTTTTTTGAATTTTTCAAACAAAAAATGATTAAAAAACAGTGTCGCGACCTGGTCGGCCTAGGGATCCCGCGACCCAATCACGACCCGCGACCCAGCCTTCCTTGAATTTAACTACCCTATCTAGGGTTGTTCACTATTTGGTTCAACCCGAAAAACTAAACTAAACTAGGGGTTTGAACTACCGATTGGTTTGGTTTGGTTTCTAGAGTCCTTCAAACCAAATAAAATTGCTAAACTGAATAACTCGAATTAGATTAAATATTTTATTTTAAGTTATATATAATATAATATTTATGTCTTTTCTTATAAAAATAAACTTATTTTAAGCATTTTAAAGATAAATTAATGAAATGTATAAACAAATACACTAAATTTTAATGAAATGTGATTTAAAATAAATAAAATGAAATTATATATTGACGTATTTACTTTACCTTAATAAAATATGGTTCGAACCGGACCAAATCAAACCAAACCGAATTAAATTGGTTTGGTTTGGTTTAGTTTGGTTTAAGAGATAGTTTGGTTTGGTTTGGTTTGATTTGAGAAAAAATACCCAGAAACCAAACCAAACCAAACTATGAACACCCCTAACCCTATATATTTGAAGATTTTTGCATATAACATCCAACATTAAGTCGAACGAGTGGGTGGAACACAATGTCAAATACAAGTGAGGTCACTTCATCCTTAGCATATGTCTAGCTGATTTATATATGGTCGCGTTGTTCGTGACTACTTTAAACAACTTGAACCTTCTCTATCTCTAGGATAACTTTATCTATCAAATCGAAAAGGTACTCAATATTTTTTACCTATCCCAATGCATCAACTGACTTCCAAAAGACGATGCCAACTTGACAATAGTCTAGAAAATTGAACATCGTCTTTCTAGTTATACTTGTTAAGAAGAAGACATTAAGAATTGTTCCTTACATGTTAATGTGCACCCTCTTTTGTCCCAAATTCTTTCAAATAACTTCACATTTTTATTTATATCTTCCACCTCCATAGGAAGATATATGTTGTATATCTTTGTCAGATTGGTCAAGGCGTTCATCTCCCAAAGTCAACAATTGTGTTGATCATGTTATCATAGTACAGTCCTTTGGCAACATTCACTGGTATACTATGGTGGAAGAACCATCTTGACGTTGATCGTTTAATCCTCTCCTTGCACAACTTTAGGTTCTTCATTGTCGTTGTGATTGTCATTTGACATTGTTGTGGTTTTGTGATAATTGGATCCATGAGACCCACTACCGAGTCATTGTCTCGAGCCAAATCGTGGATCTCATCATCCTCCAGTTGGTTGTTCAATCCTCTTCCACTTTCTCGTCCACTCTCACTTCTCGACTCTTGACCCATCATTCGACTAATGCGACTATAGAGGTCTTCGCCTGCAAAAGATTTTCAAGTTGCCTCCATTACTTGAAAGAGGTCATCTATTTAAAAAAATTAAGTAATAAATGATAATTGAAGAAGGTAATCAACTACTTTTATGAGTAATACAAATGTACCATCGTCAAAGTCTTCATCTCAAGGAATATCTAGATGATCTTGTCTAGCCTCGTAAATATGTATGGAACACCTCACTAGTTAGGAAATTTCTTCCCCGACGATCTCCTTATGCCGCTTGGAAACTCCCTTTGCTTATTCCATGGCCTGGAAGTGTCTATGAAATTGGGCTCTTACCTCAGGTGGAGGCCGTGTGCAAAGTGCAATGTTGTCTTTTATCCATGTAAGATGAAATTTCAACCAATAAATACCCCTGAATATAATTTTGTCACAATATTTACATTGTATTTTTCTCTCCGCCATGGCTCAAATTGGATCATTTCACGTCGCCCAGAAGTTTAGGTTGTGTTGCTTGGAGAAGACATCTTTAATTAAAGTAAATAAGTATTTTATTAAACCTAAAAAATATTAGACTAACTAAACACAAAGCTACTAACTAACTATAACAAGAGAAAGGTAAATAAATTTAATAAAATTAAGTGTTAAAAAAGTAAAAATAAGTGTTAGACAAAAAAATTAGTTAATTAAATAACTAATAAACTAATTAAATGACTGATCTTAAATGCTTAAAGAACATAAGAGTAGTTAAGAATGAGAGCACAAGAGTGAGGAGTAGTGACGAGGAGATGTGAGGAGAAGTGGGGCTCTTTGGGGTCAATTAGGGCCACCAATGGGCAAGGGAGGCTTCATATGACCATTACAGGTGGGTCGCATGCCCCAGTTGTCGGGCCACTGACCGACCCGACTAACAGGTCAGCCTAACCAGCCAACCAGCTCTCGGTAGGGCCGGTCCATTGGAAAACTGACCGTGTCAGGCTCGGGTTGCGACCCGGTATTCCTTGCATGAAATCAACATAGGGTAAGAGAACAACGAAATTCTCAAACCATTTAGTGAAACATAGATACATGAAATCATTCCCTTATATCCATTTTTCAGCCATAACATATCAAATATTTTCTATCACTAGTTGGAGTCTTTCAGCAAATACAAGCTCTTTCGGACTTTCTTTACCTTTAACTTTAGAAATTTATGGCTGTTCCATGTAAACTTTTCTCTCAATCATCACAATGAAATAGTCCCCATATCTGACTAATCAATCTCTAAGCCCAGACTAGCAACTATACTAAGCAAAATGAACAGAAGATACAGCAGAAGAAAGCTGGTAGTGTGGGTCTTATGTCCCTTGGTTGCAATATGATGAGCCAAGTTGATTTTTTATGTGGATAGCCATCCCCGTTGAGGTGAAATCTATAGAGCTGCCCTGCATCTCTGATCACCCTTGCCAGAGCATCCACCTTTTCCTTTCTTGTTAGACAACTCCTTAATAACAAGTATGTGTTTCTCTTGTCAGGTTCAGCTCTAATTTTCATGGACCTACATCACAACCTCACATATTTTTTGAACATAAATAAAAACAAAAAAAATCTCCTCCTTCCCGAAATAGAAAAGAGATATAATTAACATTTCTATATAATTTGAAATTTTGAGGTTTTCACATGCACAGTAACTAATACAAAGAGGCCAAGTGTGCAATGGAAAAAAATAAAGGGGAACAGTAAAATCGTACCACTCACAATCAAGAATGATGAAGATTAAGAATTAATGAATCATCATTCTTTTTGTGTTCCTCTAGTCAATTTTGTCCTTCATTGCATAAAAAAATATGTATCACCCTTGTTAATTGACGTTGCTATCATGTCATTATTTTTTTTGGCAGTTGAACAAAGGACTTTGAGAAATAATCACGGGAAATTGAAAGAGAAGGTATTTCTACAAACAGAATATTCACTGGGACAGAGTTCTAAGACAGGTTTTCCTATAGACACAGCAAAGAAAAATAAGCGCCTGAGAGATCAGAAAGTTTCCAAGGGAAAATCAAATAAACACAAACATGTACAGGTACAGCATAAAGACTTTGATATCCATCATGTCCAAGGTTGGAATGAGAAAACAAATGAATGCGATTCTCTAGACAAATCAGATGCACACTCTTTCATTAAGTTTGAGCACTTGAATCGCACATTGCCAGACCTCAATGCAAAACCATCATGTGTTGAACCAGAGATCCCTTACCACGAAAATCTAATGGGATCTCAGCACTCATGGTCTTACTCCAGTGAAGCTACTTCTGTCATGCATCTGTTGCCGGATGACGTCAACCTAAATCATGCTGCACTGGTTGATCTGGGATTGCAACTCATCCCCATGAATAAGCAATTAGATGAATGCTACTCTTTCATTGACCTAAATGCTTTACCTGCTGAGGGTAAACCTGTCATTGTTGATTTGACTTGTGACTCTGACAATCCAAGAGAGGATATAGAAAGCTTTTCTATGGAAACCGGAATGCCCAGTAAAAGGTACAATCCTCTGTTTGAAAATCCATGGACATAACTTGCACAAAGGAGAATACAGAAAATTGTGTGATATATATAGTATTATTCTCTTTTTTACTATCAAAAGCAAGGATCGCATAATCGGAATTGGGACTTGGATTGGTGGGTCTCAATCATGGCTGATACTCCGGGAGAAAAACCGATATAGAATTGGTTTGGATCGGTCCTTAAAAAGACCCTAAAAATAAAAAAGATACAAAAATAGGCCTACATCAGATTCTGATCGAGGCCCTTTGGGGGCCGATTTGGCTCCAAATAGGGCCTGAAATAGCTGTCGCAGTATCTTCCCTGCCTGATGATCGTCCTGGGTCTGTCAGGACCTGGTCCTATATCTGCAAGTTTAAAACTTGTGAATATGCCATATCCAGACCCAATAGGCCCATTTTGGACATGGTATATCGGGCGGGGAACACGATGTGGAGGCATGGCGCCTCCATGGCAGCTTTATATTTGGGGCCAAACTGGGCCCTAAAAGGGCCTAGATCAGATTGGAATATGATCTAGGCCCATTTTTTATATTTCTTTATTTTTAGGGTCTTTTTAAGGACCAATCTTCCGGTCTCGGGGAATCAGCTTGATCAGCTGATTCTTCTATGAGTTGGCTCTAGATCGGTTCTTCAAGCTAAAATTGAATCCGCAGATGCCAATCTAATCTAAGAATCAGCTGATACCAATCCGAATCAGCCGATTCTGCAAATTATGATCAGAAAGTTATCTCACATTGTCTACCAAGTTAAACATTTCATCTAATTTAAGTTAGCATGTGATGTAACCTCAAAATATCAAAAGATTTTATTTCTTTTGTTTTGGAAATTCATCTTCCATTTGAAATTTGAATTAGACCTTAGCATTGACTTTGTAAGAAAATAGATGATATTTCATAAAAGTACTAGCTAGGGTCAAAATTATATGTTGAGGTTTTAGGTTCTTTGAAAATTAATTTTGACCTCTCCCCGTCGGATGGTGCGAAAATCCGACGTTAATTACATCGAGATAACTCGAATACCCTTGATTAAGCGTCATAGCAATTCATTGGAATAGAAAACGTGCATCCACAAACATCCATACACATATGGACATAGGAGAAAACAATCCCATGAAACTGATGGAATGCAAGCACTCAATTTTAATTTGAATTTGGTTTTAATTGGTTGAGTTGATTTGAATTTGTTTGAATTTAGTTTTGAATTGAATTTAATTGGTTGAATTGATTTGTTGGTTTGAATGAATTTTGTTGGAATTGAGTTATTTAAATTTCAGTTTGATGGTTGAAATTGATTTGAGTTGAATTTGTTTTTGGGTGAATTTGATTAATTGATTTAAGTTTGTTTGGAATGGATTGAATTTAGTTTAAGTTTGAGACAGTTTATTTATTGTTTGAGTTGGGTTTATTTTTTAATTAGGGTTTGCTGGAATGGATTTGGCTTTGGGAAATTTGGGTTATGTTAAATTTGGTTTGTTTTGAGTCTTGATTTATTGAACTTATGAAAGTTGAATTTGCTTGATTTGGATTAGATTGATTGATTTGAGTTAAAAGATTTATTTTAATTCGTTTTGGGATTTGATTTAATTTGTTGATTTGGATTGAGTGAAATTGATTTTAAGTTTATTCCGGTCAGATTTGGCCTGAAATGAAGTTTGTTTGAATTAGTTTTGTTTGAGCTTAACTTAAGAATTGGATTTGAATCGAATTTGATTGGCGTTTGCAAATTTCAGATTTTATACCTAGAATTCTGCAGATCTCCAGTTTCCGGTTTCTTGCCTTAGATGTGAGATTCAAATTTTAATTTTTGATTCAAACAGGTTGGGGGTTATAAGTTCAGATTCGACTGATTGACAGGTTCTGTTTGGTGCATGCACTTTTTTATTTAGATTACCAGTTCCAGGTTTTTGGATTCCGGATTTGGCAGTCCTTAAACTTCAAATTCTGCAATTCTCAAATTTTCAGATTCTGGGTTCTGCATTTGCAGGCTTCGACTCTTTGCAAAGTTCAGATTTTGATTTCTTCAAATTCCAGACTCCAGCTTTCTTGTAGATTCTGTATTTCTCAGATTTGTAGGCTTCTTACAAACTCAAATTTCAGATCTTCTGATCTTCAATTCTTAAAATTCCAATTGCAGATTTTTCCTTAGTTCGAATCCTCTGGGAATTACATACTTTTCTGCGGGTTCTGCACCTCCCATCCTCAGATTTGGGGTTTCCAGATTTATTTTAAATCTCGGACCTCAGCCACAAAGTTCAGATTTCTAAGCTTTTTGCAAACTTCTGATTTTCGACTGCCTACTCTCAAATCTCCAGATTTCCTTTATTTACAGACTTCAAGCAGCTGATTTCATAGGGCATTCAGTTTTTAAGTCTTCTGGATTTTAATTGCAGATTCCAGTTTCCAAGCTCCGGATTTACAAGTTCAAAATTTTTGATTCCAACATATCCACGTCTGGAATTTCAGAATTGACTATCTTGCAGAATTTTACACCCTCAAATTCTCTGATTCATACCTTGGCTTTGCCTCCGTCCTCTGATTCTCACAGACTTTATGCTCCAGACTTTCATATTTATACACACGTTCAGATTTTAAGACCCCAGATTTCAGTTTTTGTTGTATGTTTCAGATTTCAGAAATGTGGAGTTTCAGATTTGCAGATTGCGGATTTTAATGCTCGGCTCTCCCTACAGATTTCAGTTGTTTAGACAGATTTCAGATTTTTACACGGATTCAAGTTCAGATTTCCAGATTTCAGATTTTTTTACACTTTCTGTTTTTCGGATCTCTGCAGATTCTCATGGTTTGAATTTTGTGTGTGATTTAAGTTTCTGTCTGCAAAACAGAGCCGGATTTGGCCAGAACCTAGACCGGATTCCAGGCTCAATTGCAGATTTCTGTTTCCTTTTTTTTTTTTTAAGTGCTTGGCATCCCATCGGATTGATGAGAACGTTGACTCCCTTTTATGATATATATCAGCAGTACAACTGTCTGTCTTGGACGTTCATAGTCCAGAAAAATGTGATATTACAACTCTGACTTGTCTTGAGAATACTCCTGTTCGACTCTTGATGAGTAGTCCTTGTCCATTTTGAATGGAATACACCCGGTCTGATATAGACTTATGGGTATCTCCCTTCACTTTCTCTTTGAACTCCATTAGAATATACTCGGCTTATTGGCATGTTGGTCATGCACGGCCTCATATACCTTAATGAATATGGTATGACATTGGGGTCTTTCGACCTTTGTATGCCCACCTTAAAAATTAAGGGGAAGGTTTAGAACCGACCCACAAATTCTTTTAAGTTTAGCCAAGACCATGTGGCGGGTTTTTAGCCGACCAATGCTTGTCTCGGTTTGTGAAATTAACTTAGTGGATTTTTATTTAATTTCTGTTCATTGTTTGTTTTATTTTGATTTTTGAATTATGGGTCAAGAAGCGTGTTAAAAAGCCGGCTTATTGCTTTCCCATTTATTTTGATTCTTTTAAATTATGTCGAGACCATGTGGCGGGTTTTTAGCCGACCAATGCTTGTCATCGGTTTGTTTAATTAGTTAGGTGCATTTTTATTTAAGTTTTCATTTGATTGTGCATTTTAAAAGAGAGACTTTCTTTTTTTACATGCTCCAAGTAATGGGCCGGCTCATCTCCTCCTCCTCTCGCGCCTGCTGGCTGGCCCAGCAGGCTCTTTTTTTTTTTATAACCTTTTTTTTTAGTGGGCCCCACAGCTAGTTGACCCGAAGGTCAACCTTTCTTCCCCCTCGCGAGCGCGGCTTGGCCGCTGCCTCGCCCGCGCGGCCGCGCGGTTCATTTCTTTTTTTTTTGCTCCCTTTTCTCCTGTGGGCCCCACCTCCATTTTGACTTCGGGTCAAAATTGAGTTCGACGCGGGGCCGCGCCTCCCCTCTCCTGTTCATATGCCAGCCTGGCATAAAGTGGGTGAAAAATAAGACCCGCCGGCCTTCTTCTCCTTCCCCCGACGAGGCGACGGCAGCGCGGCGGCCTTCTTCTCCTCCCCCCGACCAGGCGACGGCAAGGACCTTGGCAAAGGCAGCTGCGGGAGAGGGCTTACGGTGGGGCTTGGACTTCCGGAGGGGCTCGCGGTGACGGCGGCTTCCGCGGAGGCTTCCGGCGGTAATAGGAGGTGCCGCCGGCGATCGGGAGGGACTTCCGGCGAGTGTAGCACCTGTGGGAGGGGCTTCCGGTGGCTACGGCGTCTACGGGAGGTGCTTCCGGCGGCGTCCAACTCTGGAAGGAGCTCCGGCGACGACGGTAGGCCTTTAGCTCTCTCCCTCTTCTTCTTTGTTCTTCCTTTGCGCACGCGGGGGGGCTCTCTCCTTCGCGCTCTCGGGCTCTCGGGGGTCTTTCCGCACGGGTCTTTATAGGCCTCTGCGGTCTCCTCCTTGCGCCGGGAGACCTGCCGCCAAGGGCGTTTCGGGTCCGAGACAGTCTCGAAACAATCCCGAAGTATACGGGATCGACCCACCTTGCTTCCTCGATCTTCTGTAACCGTCCATTGCCTTATCCGAGCAGTGCTGTCCGTCTTTGAGACGGATCCGGGACTCCCCCCCTATGCCGAATCGATTTCCCCTCCCATCTTCCATGATTCTCTCACGTTTGTTTCGCGGAGCTTCATTTCCGGCAAGCGATTCCTCCGCAAGGAGATATTCTTCTATTTAGAAAAGGCTGGGATTGGTTCGACATACGTGGGATTCGGTTCCTCCCTTCCCCCGATTACTCCGAGGTGCAGTCCTTCCGTATCCAGCGAGACCTCTTCTGGATGAGGCGCGCTGTGAGGCCTACGTGGACCTGCGTTTGACTGGATCCGCACAGTGCCGGCCATCCATTGGGCTACTTTCTGTTGGTTCAATCCCAGGCCGTGACTACCCATATAGTTTTACTTTCTGGGTCAGGATCGACTGCCGATTGGGCTTAGCTGTGGGCTACGTACTGCCGCCAACATAGGTACGCCATCTCCAGCTGATAAACGGATCAAACTTGTGGATTCTATTTTGCTAGGAGACTGTCTGAATATGCCAATGTGTACGCATGTCCTTTGCATTTTTTTCTTCTTTTTTTTTTTTTTGATCCACCATTTGTAATTAATCACTTCCATATTGTCCATTCAATATTTGTGAAATTTTGAGGTGCCAACAGCATGATATCTGTTTGAGCAATGGAATCCAAGCATCGGATTGTAGTTAGTTTCATTCAAGAAAAGATGGACATGATAAAAATTGTGACTACTATATAGAGGGCTAAATGGTTTTCCTACTTTATAACCAATTTTATAATAGTACTAGACACCTATGTTACTTTTGAAATTGACATAAATATAAATCATTACAAGGTGCATGGAATACCAGGTTGGGTCTCTGGTCAGGACCCAGGCCCGACTTAGTCGGTTTTTCCGAGTTGCTGGTTGCAGGATTGTGCTACCCGGCCATGTGACCATTGCAAGTAGGCAACTGTCATGCAGGGGGGCTTCGAACCCCCCACCCCACCCCTTGCCCCTTGAGCCCCCAAGGGGCCCTCATTTCTCCTCACCTCTCTTTTCTTATGCTCTCCTCTTCTTGTGCTCTTGCTCTCACTCTTAAGTATTATAATTTAATTAGTTAATTACTTCATTAGTTATTTAATTATTTCATTATTTAAAGTCTTAAACTTAAATATTTAAGTTAGTTAATTTGTTCATTAGTTATTTAATTAGTTTATTAGTTCATTTAAGTTTAATTATTTAATTAGTTCATTAGTTAAAAATCTTAAACTTCCATAAGTTTATTTGCCTTTTTCTTGTTGTAATTAGTTAATATATCTTTGTGATTACTTAATGTAATAATTGTTAGGTCTTAATTACATAATTATTTACTTTAATTAAAGTTGTCTTCTCCAAATCACACAACTCAAATTTTTGATGCGACCTGGAATGATCTAGCTTGGACACATTACAACCTGCTCTTTATGGCAAAAAGAAAAGTGTAATATAAATATTGTGACAAAATTATATTTGGAAATATTTATCGATTAAAATTTCATCTTACAAGGATGAAGGATGATGTTGCACCTTGCATACAGACTCCACCAAGGTAAGAGTTCAATTCGTAGGCACCTATAAGTGATGGAATAAGTGAAAGGAACTTTCAAAGGCATAAAGAGACGTTCGGGAAAAACTATGCCCACCGGCAGGACATTCCGTACATATTTACAGGACAGAACAAGACTGTTCGGATATTTGTTGAGACCAAGACTACGACGATGATACGTTTATATTACTCATAAAAGCAATTGATTACTTTCTCCACTTATCATTAATTACTTAAATGTGTTTTAAATGGATAGCCTCTTTCGAGTAATGAAGACAAGTTGGAAATCTTTCGTCGACAAATACCTTTATTGACGTATCGGTCAAATAATGGGTCAACGATTAAAAAGTGGGACTAGACGAGGAAGTGGAAGAGGATCTAACAACCAACCGAAAGATGAGATTTATGATCTCACTTAAGACGACGACCTGATAGTGGATCCCGTGGATCCAGCCATCACCCGATCATGACAATGTCAAACCACTATCACAATAGCAATGAAGAACTTAAAGTTATGCACGGTAAAAATTGGATGAGCAATGTTAAAATAGTTCTTCCACCACAACATACTTGCAAATGCCATCAAGAGACAGTACTACGAGAACATAATCGACACAATCGCAAATGTCAGGAGAGGAGTGATCATACCAAACTCGAGAGAGATATACAATATATATCTTCATATTGAAGTGCAAGATATAAAGAAATATATGAAGTCATTTGAAAGAATTTGGGACGAAAGAGGTTGCACATTAACGACGGACAGATAGACCGGTAAGTATACTTATTTGCAGTACTTTTCTAAATATTCTTGTTAGTATATTTTTCTTAATGTCTTCTTCTTAACAGGTGTAACTAGACAGACGATAATTAATTTCTTAATCTATCATTAAACTGGCATCGTCTTTTGGAAGTTGGTTAATGCATCGAGACAGGTAAAAAATGTCGAGTATCTTTTTTGATTTGATAGATGGAGTTATTCAAGAGATAGGAAAGGACCAGGTTGCCCAAGTAGTCACAAACAATGTGGCCACATATAAATTAGTCGGGCAGATACTAATGATGAAGAGACCTTACCTATATTAGGTGCCCTATTCTGCCCATTCGTTAGACTTGATGTTGGAAGATATATGCAAGAATCCTCACATAGATAGGTTAGCTCAGTTTATTTCCTTCTTCATTTACAACCATAACTACATCCTTAACCTAATGAAAGAACATACCAAAGGCCGAGAGTTGATACGGCCCGGTGCAACCCAGTTTGCCTCCCACTACATTTCCTTAGAGAGTTTGATGAGTTAGAGTAGACCTCTAAGCCACATGGTAATCTCACCGAGATGGGGTAGTTGGATTACTAAATGTAGCCCTTCAGATAAGAGAAAAAGGAGAAAAGTAGAGGAGACAATAAAGAGAGGGGGACTTTTGGAAACTCGTAAAGAAGACTTTAAGCATAATCCAACCTATAGTCGAGGTATTTAGGATAGTTGATGGAGATAGAAAAGCAGATATGAGTTATTTATACAATACAATTGAGAGAGTGAAGGAAGAAATCTCTAAGTGATGTCTGACTTCGACAAGTGATGGAACATCATTGATTGTCGATGGAAACGTACCTTACATCAACCTATATATGCAACAAGTATATTTCCTTGATCATTTACTTAATTTGTGTATATTTCACATAGATATAAGTTGTTTGCTACCTTCTAAGCCTTGTCAGGTTACTTTTTCAACCATGATATTGCTATAGTCAACATTTCAAGACAACAAACGAGGTACTTGATGATGCCAAGTGCGCCATCCAATGGATGTTCAGTGATGACAACCGGTCTATGAGTGCCTGCAGCAAGATGTATGATTACAGAATGCCGACATTTCACTTCGAAATGAGCAAAATGGAATGAGCTATGATGCTACTAATTCATGTACATAGTATTTATATTTATTACTTAGTTAATCCAATTGTAAAAGATAATTATTTTTTAACACATTGATTTTATGTAGCCAATTGGTGGATGAACCATGGTAAGACACCAGGCTATGAAGACTTGTAGATGTAGCCATAAGGGTCCTAAGCCAAACCACTTCGGCTTCAGGCTGTAAGAGAAATTGGCTAACATTCAACTTGATCCACACAAAGTAAAGGAACAACTTGACATCACGAAGACTTGAGGACCTCATGTATTATCACTACAACATAAGACTAAAGCTGAAAATTTTGTAGAGAATGAAATAGAACCAGATGAAATAATAAATGTGGATATCAAAAGCTTTATGAAGACAAACTGGGGAACCAACAATTCAAGAAGATGACATCGACTTGGACCAAATATTGTATGAGAGGAATTCATTAGAAGCTTGGGTTAACGACAAAGAAGGGATGGGTGAACCGGAGTTCAACCCGACAAACCAATAATGGGTTGAGGAGTGCTCGACAATGTCCCTCTCGTCGAAGAATTCTATATTCCTCCCTCCCTAGCAAAGCAACAAAGGACCAAAAAATGAACTAGTCGAGATACTCAAAGTAGAAGAAAAAGTAAACAAGTTTTGACTGATCCCCTTGACATTACAAATGCCAATACGATTAACGAGAAGTGAGAAGGCACACCGAAGCCGAACATCTGATTCTAGTACCAAACTTCAGAGAATTCTTCTCCGAAGAGCAATAGCGACGATGGAGCAGGACACAAGAGAGGCACTACTTCAAGCAGACAAAGGTCTTTGGATGTAGGGAGAGCTTTTACAACCACTGAACGTTTCACCGGCGAAGAATAATACACCCATGCGAACCAAGACATGGATCATAATGCAAGGCCGCAAAGTGCAGCTGAACACACCCAATAGGTTGGAGGTCAATATCACAATGCCTTCAATTATGCCTTTGATTTATCCCAAGACTCTTGGTTCCCTACATCTACATATGATCAAGAGCATTATGGAATAAAGAATGTTGATTCATCAAACACTTCGATCCAATCTACCTATGGCTATGGCAACCATAATGATTCTTGAGGATCTAATGTTAGGATAATTATCCGAGGGAGTGATGAGTATAATCGCCATATCTATTTATATTATACTGTGTACTCAACTCGAATGATATGGGGAGTACATAAATTATATAGAAAATGTAGCTTGTGTAAGTTTAGAATAAAATGAATGAATTATTTTTTTAAATCACGTTAGTTATTTTTCAGATTTTTTAGAAATTTTTTATTATTTTTGTCGTTATAATATTTTTAATTTTTTTTTAAAAAATAATAATAAATAGGTCACAACCTTATTGCGACCCTCGACCCCGTCTTCCTTGACAAGGTGTTTGTCGATTGATATTGGTTATGAAAATTGTAGTACAAACAAAGCATTAATTATAATACAAGCATAATTGTGAAGGTAGCAAGGCGTACAAGACACCTGAAGGGCTTTTTATAGCTTAGGCAACAAGATGTCAGCCTAGACATTGCCTAGGCGATAAGGCGGAGTATGAAAAGGGATATGAAATGTCAAGTCTTACATGTCATAAACATTATATAAAAGTTTTAAACAATGTTAAAAAATCTAATAAAATTGACATGCATTAAAACTTTAAGAGTAAAATTTCTATGAAAAACTTCAACAACATAACATGTACAAAAAGTAAATCTCAATTTAAGACAACAAGTCAACAACATAAAGTAAATTGACTTATCAAATGGAATGATTTATACTTTTTGAACTATGTTGTCTTCATTCATTCTCTAAAAATTTGTAGAGCAATTTTTATAACACATACAAAATACAAATACTAAATGGGCAAATATTAATTTACATTGTCACAACCTATCATTAACTACCAAAAGTAAAAGTAAAATCACAATTAAACAAGGTACAAAAAAGCATGAAAACAAAGTACATGTAAGTCCTAAATGTCTCGCGACAAACATTTAAATGGAGGGGAAAGGTGAATGGACCAGGTGCAAGTACAGCGGCTATGGAGTCACCTAATTCACGCTGGCCGAAGCCATATTTCATCCCGGATGAGTAGACACCGTAGTATCATTTTATGAAACCACAATATTCAGCATTCTATGATTCTCAGCAGCCATGAATTCCTTCACCTGAGCCTATGATGGAGATCCGACTAGGTGATCCATACGAAAAGTGGATTCGGGAAGAATGGATGTCGCTAATTCGATCGGATCAATATCGGCAGAATTAGATTATTTTAATAATCTTAGGATATCTAGTTAAAAGTTTAAATTAGGTGTTATTTAAAAGTCTTAAATTAAGATAGAATATGTCTTTAATTATGTCAAGTGTAGGGTATAGATGTAAATATTTTAAATTTTGGGGTTTATTATAAATTGTGTACCCTTGGGCTCTATATAAACAGCCCCATACCCCTTATGTACGTATGATGCTGCTGAATTTGAGTGCAAAAAAAAAGTTATGTGCCTTCTCCTCCCCCGGATCAGGTCCGGTGCCTACCTCTCCATCCCCGGAGTGCTGTCCGGTTTTCTCCTCCCCCTCCGGAAGGCCCCTCCTCCTGTCCGGTTCCCTCCTCTCTCCTCGGAAGAACCCTCCGTCCGGTTCCCCTTCCTTCTTACTCCTCTCCTCCTCCCCTCTAAATTGCTGCCAGCACCCCCCTAGCCGCTGCCACTATCGGCCTCGCCTCCGCCCTCCACCAACCCTTCCATCACCACCGGCCTGTGCCATCTTCCCTGCCAGCATCTTCGCGCGACAGTACTGCCACCGCCGGCTTCATTGGCCCCCTCCGCCAGCTCCTCCGTTGCCATCCCCCTGCAACTGCCGGTTCAGCCGCCGCCACCGTGTCCTCCACCTCCTGCCGCTATCACCGCCGATGCCTCCCTCTCTGTTCGCTGCCGCCGCCGCCACCGCTGTCACCTCCAAGCAACAATGCATGTGGCTCGAGATTTCACATAGTTCAAGGTAATAATTAAGGTTCGTTGAACTCAAGAAGACAAGTTCAATTTGTGCACTTATTTTAAGAAGTCAAGTTCATTTCGTGCACTTATTTCAAAAAGTCAAGTTCAATTCGTGCACTTTTTACAAGAAGACAAGTTCAATTTGTGCACTTATTTTAAGAAGTCAAGTTCATTTTGTGCACTTATTTCAAGAAGTCAAGTTCATTTTGTACACTTATTTCAAGAAGTCAAGTTCAATTCATGCACTTTTTACAAGTTGTCAAGTTCAAGTTGTGCACATGTTTCGAGAAGTCAAATTCAATTCGTACATTTTATTCAAGTAGTCAGGTTCAAATTGTACACGTACTACAAGAATTCAAGTTCAACTTGCTTTCTTATTTATAAACATATCTCAAGGAATATTAATTGTCTGTCAAATCAGTCAACTTATGAAAAGATGTGCGCGACGTGATATATGATGCACGTAGATCAAGATGACTTGATTCGACGTATAGACCAATTGGACGGATCAGTCAAGTTCGACCTAGAGAGATAGGCTCGCCGCTCCCTGCCGTCCCACATCAGCCTACCTACATGCCAAAGTTCGATGCTTATGATTTTGATGACATGGCATCATCATTGTTTTCTTGTGGATATGCCCCGCACTAAATAGAAGACTAGGCACAACTGAGAAGTTTCAAAAACGGCAGGAAGATGATGAAGGTTGGTGAAGATATGATAGCATGTACATTTTTACTTTTATGTTTTCATGTGATACAATTACATTTTATTCAAGTTTTTGCATCTCACCGTGTAGTTAACATCTTCTCATGGTTATTAACAATTATTAGTATGTTCTTTTGCTATAATGTGACAATCATTAGATTCATTACCATCTTATTATTGTAAATTGTAATGTTACATATAGTACTAAGAAACAAACAAAAAAACTATCTTTTTGGAATCAGCCGATTCCGTGATTACAAATTTCTGCATGGCTAATCTTTTTTAGAAATTTTTCCAGGACATTTTTAATTGTTCAGAATTTTTCCTGATTTTTTTATTTTTTTGAAAGAAAAAATCAAAACAAATGATTCCGGCCGATTCCGAAATCGGTTTCCTTCCCATGAATCGGCTTGGCCAATTCCGATTCCAAAATCATTAGTTCTAGATGATTCCATTCTATTGTTAATATCAGCATTAGATAACCCTTCCATGAAGTCAAAACTATGCATTGTCAAATAACCAAATAAACAAATTAAATAAATTACACAATGAAGTCAAGCAATATTATAATCATATACTCGTATACCTCGTAGGCTCGTACTGTTACCACCGAAAATGATGAGAAAAATCTGAAAATCTCTTTTTGTTTATAGTCTTCTGACACCAATAAGTGATCAAACAATCCCTACAATGAGAATAGATGTCAATCGAAAAGACCCTCATGCTTTCAGTCACATTTTGTGTCTAGAAACTCTACACTATCCAGACCTTTCAAAAGCAACAAGAAGATGATGAAGGCCAATATCTATATCATGAATATTGGTGAAGATGTGATAACATGTACATTTTTACTTTTATGTTTTTATATGATACAATTACATTTTATTATAGTTTTTGCATCTCACCATATAGTTAACATCTTCTCGTGGTTATTAGCAATTATTAGTATGTTCTTTTGCTATAATGTTGCAATCATTAGATTCATTATCATCTTATTATTGTAAATTATAATGTTACATATAGTACTAAGAAACAAATAAAAAATTTCATCTTTTTGGAACTGGTCGATTTCGTGATTAAATTTTTTTTCATGTTAATCTTTTTTAGAAAATTTTCTAAGCCATTTCTAATTTTTCAGAAATTTTTCTGATTTTTTTGAAGGAAAAAATCAAAACAAATGATTCCGGCCGATTCCGAAATCGGTTTCCTTCCCAGGAATTGACCTGGCCGATTTTGATTCCACGGAATCAAATCGATCCCAACCGATTCCGATTCCAAAATCATTGGTTTCAGATGATTCCATTCTATTGTTAATATTAGCATTAGATAACCCTTCCATGAAGTCAAAAATATGCACCGTCAAATAACCAAATGAACAAATTAAATAAATTGCACAATGGAGTCAAGGAATATTATAATCATATACTCGTATACCTTTTTCTGTTACCACCGAAAGTGATGAGAAAAATCTGAAAATCTCTTTTTGTTCAGAGTCTTCTAACACCAATAAGTGATCAAACAATCCCTACGATGAGAATAGATGTCAATCGAAAAGACCCTCATGCTTCCAATCACATTTTGTGTCTAGAAACTCTACACTATCCAGACATAGACAATAAAAGAAGAGTGAACAAAGCAATCAAAAGATTGACATGAAGACATTTAAACTTGAAACTTGTTTGACATTGAAGTATATGAATACAAGATGATTAAAATGTACCTAATAAACGTTAGAAGACTAAACTTGAAGGAAGTAAGGAGGAAATGTGGATAGAAGAATCAAAAAATTGAACTCTACAATGTAGATTTACCGGTCGCGGAGGTGGAAGAGGAGGAGAATACCTTCTTTGAAATAAAAAGACCAATGGAGGAGGAGAAGAACCGTGGAAAGGTGTTAGAGCTCCGTCCAAAAGCCACTGAAGTGACTGTGGCGGCGGGGCGATCTAGCATTTACGTCAATGTCGGGGGGAGCTTCAAACCATCGTGCTGCGTCAGGGGGCTTCTATCGGGTGGGGGGAGAGTCGGGTTAGTCTTTAAATGATGAACCGACAGGGAGAACCGGTAGGGAGAACCCAATTGGGTTGGCAGTTCATGATAGCCCAGTCGCCTAGGCGACCGCCAAGGCTGAAATGGACCACCTTGTGCACCTAGGCTCACAAGGCAGTCACCTTTTCTCTCTTCGGTAAGGCGAACAGATCAGGAACTCTATTTTGACGCCTTTACACCTAGACATCACCAAGGCGTACACCTTGACAACTATGGATAGAAGTGTCCACCTGTATCAATTTTGTTATTGATCTATCTTCTATGAACAACCTCCTTTATTGGTTCACCCTCAACACCATCAAGCTCTCCTTCAACTGCACAGTCATCTAGGTTAAACTTTGATGGTGTCCTCCCTTCCCTTTTCCTTAACCATATAAAAATGGGTGTTCCTCCTATAAAATATAGTACACATCCATCTCTTCAAGCACCTGGGACTCTGAAGTAGTTCTCTCTTCATAAGACCCTCTTACAAATCTTGCAAAATCTCTCCTCTGCCACTTTTTAGCGGGCTTTAATGTTCTTGATCCGCAAATGCATATTGTGGTGACAGAACACCAACTTGTCTAGCCTCTCAGACCTCAGTCTATTCCTTCTCTGTGTAAATAAGGCTAAATGTGCTCCAAATCCTCTCACAATGGAAAGAATTTCAATAAGTGTATGACAATGGAAGCTACTGGATTGTATTCACTTCTTGTGCTCACTTGCACCCACTATTGAACTACAAAAAAAATTAACCCTGACAGATTGTGATTGTTCTCAAATATGAATACTCTTAACAATAAATTATTACAACTTAGATTTACATATCCGGAGAAACATTGTCACAAGAGTATCTCAGATATAGATATGTGTACACTTTGACCCTCATCTTGTACAGTTGCATCTGAAAAAAGATAAATGTTACAAAGTTAGTATTTTCTTTTTACAAACAAGTTCAATGTTCATTTGTCACTTACTTATAACTTAGCTTTTTTTATATCTTGTTGAGACCTTGAAAATCTTCCAATCACAACCAATGTACCCCTTACCACCCCATTGTCATTGCATACATTTGTTCCATATTGGATTTTAGGGTTTAAGTAGTATCATGCATTCAACACATGATGTAAGATAAAAACATGCATTTAACAAGAAAAATCTTGAGATTAAAGTTGGTGAATACTATCTGCTACAAGCACATCATGGTGCAATGTCATGTCTCATCTACCATTCACAATTTTTCACCACTTCTTGTAGCCTCTGGAATTCTTCTCCTTGATCTTCAACTTTGCTCAGTTCATAACATCATATAGATTTCCCATTTGGTTTCAATCATCTAAGTCAACTAACCTCAACATCTTTATCAGTGGCTCAATGATGGACAAATAATATTAGATTCTCTCCCATAAATGCTTGTCCATAATAAACCTCTCCATCTGTGCCAGGATCTCTAACTAGTCCATCCTATTAACTATTTACAATATATATTCCTAGGATGTAATGAACCACACCATTGTATGTCTGTGTATATGTAAACTCTCCAGGTTAATGAAATTTGTGGCAAACCGTATAGGTCCAGGCCTAATAAGAACACGTTCCTCTATATGTTGTCTCATTATATGTAACAATTGATGATGTGAATAAATAAATGACGTAATAACCTGAGCCTGGATGACAAGAGTGGACATTGAGGGCTCCTTACCAATATCCTCTAACATAAGAGTTATAGAGTGCGCTGCACAAGGAACCCAAAATAGATGTTGTCTCTTCTCCATCAACTTCTTACCCGCTATCTTGTAAGAGGGCTCACTATCTATCACAACCTACACAACATTCTCCTCCCCAATCTTCTCCACAATGGTATACATCAAAGAAAATATGTAGTCAACAATTTTAATCTGACCAAAGACATCTACAAACTTCAAAAATGTGGTGTCCTCTGAATAGTAAATCAAAAAATTAATCATGAACTTTGTATCGGTTCTTGGGGACTTTTAGTCACGGTCCGGCCTAAGCTATAGCCTCAACCATGATCTGAAAGTAGGGATGGGTAGATATGTGCAGGGATACCTGCATCAACTTACATGCATAAGGACTAAAGAAATATGAAGAAGAAAGTTGAAGAAAAAAATTAACATTGTAAACGTCTTACCTAAATGTAAGAAAAACTTGACAATGTCTTTAGTAGTTATGCCGGTTGCTTTGATGCCTTTGAATACTTGCTTTAATGTCCTCTAAGAAGCACTTTACTTCTTAAAATAATAGGGGTTATCCACGGGTTATGTAGTGGGTGAGCGTGAGAAATGTGAATGAAGATACATCTCAAATGTCCTCTTTCCTACTTCCACACCCTCACTAGGTAGGATCGAGTGGATTGTAAATGATAGAAGGAACATCCTCCAATTCCAGAGCCTTTTACTCCTCTCCTCCTCTCCTCCTTTCTTTGTGCATGCTTGCTTACATGCCTTGCTTTCCTCAGCTCAGAGACTGTAAAAGAGTCATCCTTCTCGTCCTTAGGTCGAACAATCATCTCTTCTCCCCATGAGTTCGTCGCACAAGTCATCCCTTTGTTCAATTCAAATCTCCCTTCGCGAGGCTCTTTATGTTAGATAAGCCCCCATAACCTCACTACTCTCCCTAGATACCTTGTCACATTTTTCACATTGCCACCTAGCTCCGCTGTGTTGTTTCAATCAAAATATTCCTCCATTCATTTATTTCTCACATCACTTGCCCGGCACCCTCTTTTTCTTTATATCCACCATGTGACCGTGCTCCCATCCAATGTCACGGGAACGCAGTGAATCATAAACTCCTTGGTCTACCATTTAACCTCATTGTTCTGCGATGTTAATAGCTTAAAATTTTTAAATGAAGTAATAGATTGCTCAAAAAAATAACCGGGATAAGGGAAAGACCAAACAACCCCTTGACAGCCTCTTAAGGGGCTTGTTCGGCCATAGCAGTCACCCATTTATGGGACAGGGGGCCTCAATAGCCATTTACAGGGTGATTTCGATCCTTCATAATGGGAAAAACATGCAAAATGAGGGAAATCGATTATCTAGGTGTCAATCCGGATTTGGTTTAAAATCATTAAAAATAGGTTTAGTAGGAGGGAGTCTCACCAACGGGGGAAAAACGAAAGATTAAAAGGAGAAATCGTCTAAGCCCTCTAAGGAATTGCCACTAGAATCACTCAAATCATTGTAAAATCACCTAAATCACCGTTGCAATTGTTGAATCGTGTCGAAATCAATTGGAGATCGCCACAGACATAAGGGAGAACACTAATCGCCAAGGGTGCAAACCTTAGAAGGGTTCTCGTGAGAATCAAGTCGATAACGATCATGAAAGGCCGATATCATATTGATATCGGGTCTGAATTGGGCCCGATATTGATTCGGATCGAGACCTAAGTTGTCTCAGTCAAATCGATCGGATCAACCAATTTGATGTCAAAATCGATCGAATCGGATTGATTCAGACCAATTTGACCGATTTGGTCAAGAATCAGTCCTTCCAACCTGAATCGGATCTTGATCGACCAATCTGGTTTCGGAATCAGCCAAGTCCAATTTGATTCGACCGATTATAAAAATTATGGTTTACCATAGTTACATGCATGACCATGGATTGCGAAATCGACCATTAGGATCGGTCGAATCCTACATCGGATCGGTCATGGACGATATGATTCCCTCTGAAACTATTGATTCGGCATGAACTTCCAACCGAATCGATCGAAATCGATAGGATCGATGCCGGATCAACCGATCCTACTAGATCGAATCGCGAATTGGTCGATCCGAACCAATTTGACAGAATCCAAAAACATCTGTAATTGTTGATCCGACACTTGATTCCAAATTGATCTCCCCTCAGTAAGGGGAGATAGGCCTGATTCTCCCCCACCCCCCAATTCCAGCTCCCCCTTTCCCTAGGGCTCCCCTTCGGCCATTCTGGGCTCCCTCTCCAGTGATTCGACGTTTCCTCTAGCAACCCCCCTAAAACTAAAACAATTAAAAAAACTTCTCCCCCTTCCCTAGGACCTCCACTCCCCAAGGGGGCTCCCCTAAGCCCCAGATGCACAGGTCAATCACTGTCACGACCCGGAATATACAATTGCGCAGCGGGAAATAAATCTGGAATATCGGGACAGTTTAGGAGAACAACAAAATCCAATTTACACCATCAAATCTGAATAATTAAAAATAACATGTAATGTTCCAATCAAATTCAAACTCCAAGTAAAGACTACAAATAACCACAACTAAACAACTAAGAGGACTTAACACAGTCCAATCAACATCTGAAAATCACACTAAACAATTACTAACTAACAATAGAAGGAAAAACTCAAGCAACCTGGATGATAAGTGGTGATCACTCGTCACCAAACTCCTCCTCTTCAGGGTCCTCGAACGGCTCTGGATCAACTCCAAGGTCTTCCTCGAAATCTTCTCCAAAGTCCTCCTCAGGAAGAGGCTCCTCGAAATCAGCTGAAAATTTAATAATGGGAATGGGTGAGTCACCACAGACTCAATAGGTATTACACCCGAACTACCCTACTATACTAGTGATTTCTAATGGTATTCAATACATAATAAGCTTAAAAATCAGATTTAATACATAGGGTTTAAACTATTCATATATCTTTAATTAATTGATTACAAGGTCATTCAACTACCCCACATGATAACCAGACTCTATATGCATTAAACCATCACAAACCTGCACATTAGACTACTCTAGGTATGCTTATAACACCTAACCTGACATAGAACCAATGACACATCTAGAACACTAACAGCTATGCCAAAACACACAACTAGACACCTGTCTGAGTAAATATCATGCTCCATCTGATAAATGTAGTCACATCACAAAACTAGTACCAGATTTACCATATAGTAGGAAGTAACATATAGTAACTAAATCCCATAGTACCCCATAGGCAGGGGAGTATTTAGAATAAACCGCGGTATCTGGGATCGAAAGATGCTCCAGATTGTTCTAATTCATCTGCTGCCCACGTGACCGAACTATAGTCTGGTGAAGTATATTTCCATCACAATGCAGCTCACTGCACTAACCACATTCCACACCATGCAAGCATATAATTAACTCAGACAGTAAAACAGGAACATTTAATTGGCAATCAAACATGAAATACATAGATGAACACCCATGGTTCTATGCACCACATATTTGCATACCATACCACAGTCTATCACAAACTAATGCATATAAATAAGATCATGCAATTTACAACCTAAACATGACAATTATATGCTTAAACAAAACTACCTATCATATAAAAGAAAATAACTAAATTCTAACAACATTATGTCTAAACCTTACATCGGCTTTTTATCAAATCGGGATATACATGATTAGAGTTAATCGCGATGCAAACATACTAAACTAGCTAAATTTAAACATACACAACCTATCATGATGCCTAAAATACATGAATAACCGAATTAATCTAAGCATGCACGATCTAAACAAATTAATCTAACTCTAACTAAACATGCAAATAAATAAAAATAGCCCATTATTTCTAGCCTATTAATCATGATGATCTAACCATAATTTTTACGATTTAATTAAATATATAAAGTGCTAAGGATAGCCGAGACGCCTACCTTGACGGCGACGGCGAATGGCGCACGGAATTCCAAGGAAATTGAATTTGGCGACAAAACTGCCGCGGTTGCGTCGGTGACGAAAAATCGAGCCGGATAGGTGATTTCAAAAATTGCTGGTAGAAGAAAAATTATGAATTATGGAGTTAAATAGAAGGTGATAGGAGAGAGAATAATAGGAGAGAGAAAGAAGAGATACCGCGCGGGAGAGAGAGGCCGGCGCACGGCGGCGCACGGCGGCAGCGCGCGCGGCGGGTGGCGCAGGCGGCGCACGGCGGGGTCCACGCGGCGAGGCGGCGCCGGCGAGGTGGTGACGCGCGGCGGTGGCGTCAACGGGGCGGTCAACGGGCGCCGGCGGCGCGTACGCGGCGGCCGGACCATGTGGCGATGGCGGGGCTGCGAGCGTGGGCGGGCGACGACGCAGTGGCGTCAACGGCGAGGCGGTACGAGGAGGCGTACGAGGTGGCGGGGCGGCGACGGCCGGCCACGCAGCAGCGGCGGCGGTGGCGACGAGAGCGCGCGGGCGCACGGAACTCGAGGGCGGGGAGGCGCGGAGACGCGCGGGCTCGAGGCGGGCGGCGCGACCGAGGCGGGCGGCGGGCGCGCACGGCGAGGTACGAGGACGGCGGAAGACGCGCGGCGGCGCGAGCACACGCGCGAGGGCGGCGACGTCGCGGGGGCCGAGGCGGCGGGTGGGCGCAGGCGGCGCACGCGGGAAAGAGAAAAGACAGGGGGGAGGGCGGCTGCGCGACCAGGGGGAAAATAGGTTTTCGCGGGGAGAAGAAACGACGCCGGGGAGGGATATCGATGGGGGAAAGAAAGGGGATATATAAAGGGGGAAAGATGAGATTAAAATAATAATAAATAATTATCTACTAACTATTTTTAATTGTTGGGATTGAATTTGGTTTAATTGCAATTTGGTCAAGACTTTGACATCATTAGGAGTTGGGTTTAGGAAGCTTAGCTTGTTTACAGATTTGGTTCGCTTATGAATTTGTGATTTCCTTGGAATTGTTTTGATTTGGGTATTTAATTATATGAAGACTCAGATTTCAGATTCTGGGCTTTACAGGTTTTGGGGTTTACCGTTTTCCAGATTTACAAGTTTGCTTGGATTCCAGATTTTTATCTTCGGATATGACATTCAGATTTCAAATCCTTGGAGTTCAGATTTTTAAATTACAAACCGCAGATTTTAATTTCAAGTTATGTTTCAGATTTTCAATTGGTTGTCCATGAGTTAATTGCAGTTTATTCGAATTTGGAATGTTCAGATCTTAAACCCTCAATTCTCAAAATTTTTAATCGACCCCTGCCCCAGAATTCTGCACGTTCTCAGATTTCTTGTTTTCAATGTGAAGTTCAGAATTTGAATCTTTGAAATGCAGATTTCAGATTCTGGGTTTCTGTTAGTTCGGCTCCCCTGCAAATTCTGTACATTCTAAAATTTTCAGATTTGGAATTTCCAGAATCGGCCCTTGATGTAACCTCAAAAATCAAAAAAAGATTTTTTCTCTTGTTTTGGAAATTCATTTTCCTTTTGAATTTGAATTAGATTTGATTAGACCTTAGCATCGACTTCTTAGGAAAATAGATGGTATTTCATAAAAGTACGCCAGGGTCAAAATTATATGTTGAGGTTGTTAGGTTCTTTGAAAATTTGTTTTGACCTCTCCCCGTCGGATGGTGCGAAGATCCGACGTTAATTACATCGAGATTTCTCGAATACCCTTGATTATCATCATAGCAATCCATTGAAGTAGAAGACATGCATCCACAAAATAAGCATTCACACATAGGAGAAAACAACCCCATGAATTTGATGGACGGCAAGCACTTAATTTGGTTTTGAATTTGATTTGAATTGATTTGATTCAAATTGATTTGAGTTGAATTGGTTTGATTAATTTAAGTTGAATTGAATTGATTTGAATTTGATTGATTAAGTTTGACTTGGATTTGATTTGGAAAGTTTGATCTGTATTTGAGTTGACTTAATTTAGTTTAAATTTGAGTTTCATTTAAATTGGTTGAAATTTGGATTTTGGTGTGTGAGTTTTAATTTGATTTGGATTTGATTTAATTTGAGTTGATTAATTGATTTAAGTTGTTTGGAATGAATTTGTTTGGAATTGATTTACTTGAATTTAATTTGAGAGATTTATTTGGTTGACTTTGATTGATTTAGATTGAATTGAATTTGATTAAAATTGAGTTGGTTTAATTAAATTTGTTGGTTTGAATTTTGATTTGATTGGTTAATTCGAATTTAGTTTGAGTTGAATTGATTTGTATTTGTTTGAGAGATTTGAATGTTGGATTTTTAAAAAAAGTTGGATTCTGTGACAGATTGATTGAGTTTGGGATTGACTTTTAATTTAAGAAGTTTGATTTAAATTTGCTTGACAGGACGAGGGTTTGGAGTTTGCTCGAATTCCAGATTTTGGAGCTCGGATTTCTGCACTCTTTTTAAAGACTTTTAGATTTCAGATTTTCGAATTAGAAATTGCAGATTTTAGAATTTGGAGTTCATGCTTCAGATTTTAAAACCTTCAGATGTCAGATTTACACACATTTCAAATGTTTCCAGATTTCGGGCAGCCAGACCTACAAATTATAGATTTTTTTGATCCTTGGCTGCAGGTTTTTATGAACTTCAGATGACAGTTTCTGGACTTTACAGTATTAGGTTATGATTTCAGATTTTTGGACTTTACAGATTTCTGGATTTTGTGTACATTTGCAGATTTAGTCTTCGAATATCAGATTGCAGATTTTTTTAGTTAGGCTCTGCACAAATTCAGATTTATTAAACTTCAGACTCAATTTCCTTGTGAAGTTCAGATTAGCAATTTTTAATTTCTGATTTCTTTTGAAATGGGTTCTGAGCATAAATTCTGATTTTCGGTTTGGTGCATTCAGATTTTCAGATTTTACAGATGTTTCAATTGCAGATTTTATGTTTCAGCATTTCAGTTTCTGGACTCCAGCCCTTGGGTTTTTGATTTTAAATGTGCAGTTCAAACTCCTTGGATCCAATGCAGATTTCGGATTTCAAACTTGTATGTTTTAAGTCCAGACTTCAGATTTCAGATTTTCATGGTGACGACAGATTTGGATTTCAGATTTTTGAATGGGTCAAGTTCAGATTTCAGATTTTTAATCTCTGAATTTCAACTTCAAATCTGTTTTTCGGCTTGTGATTTTACAGATTGACAGATTTCAGATTCTGGATTTTACAGTCGCAGGTTTGTGTGTTTTAAGTTCAGAGGTTTCTTTTTTATTTCAATTTTACAGGTTCGGTTTCAGATTTCATATTTTAAATTTTCAAATTTCTTTTATCTTGTCTTCCAGGAGTTTCATGGGGTTGTCCTCTCCTTGTAGTATCAATCAATGCACCGAACATGAATTTCCCTTGTTTTTTCTCAATATGAGACATGATTTACAACTTGACCAGCAATTTAGGTCTTTCTGAGTCCTTGATGAACATGGAACTTGTTTAATCAATTTGAGATGGAAAAACACCCGGTCTTTGATAGACTTGTGGGCATTCCTCTCACTGATTTGAGATTGAGCATGTCCCGGCCTTTGATAGGCTTGTGGGGACTCATCTCCTTGTCTTGAGATTGAGCATCCCGGTCTTGATAGACTTGTGGGAAACTAGCTCATATCTATCTTCATGGCTCCTCCATGAGTTGATGAACTTGTCAATTCATGGGCGGCATGTACCCGGTCTTGATAGACTTATGGGCATCCCCCACTGTTTTGATGATTTCACTAGCATATGACTGGCATGATAGCATATTGATTATGCTTGAGCCTTGCATAGCTTGGTGAACTTGGTAAGACATTGGGGTCTTTTATAGACCTTTGTATGTCTACCTTAAGGACGTAGGGGCGGATGGTTAGTCGACCCCCCAACTAGTCCATATTTTGAATTCTTTTAAGTTAAGCCGAGACGTAGGGGCGGATGGTTAGTCGACCCCCCAACTAGTCCGGTTTGTTCAATTAAACATATTTTTTTATTTACTTTCCACTGTTTTTGTTTATTTTTAAAATTATTTTTTTTTGGGTTGAAGAAGTCCCTGCGCACAGCACACTGTTCTGGCCAAGGGGGGCCCGGTCCACTGCTTGGACCGGGCGGACACTGTTTGGACCGGCGGCTCTTCCGCGCTCCCCCTTTTTTTTATGCGTTTCCTTCTTCAAGTGGGCCCCGCCACTTTTCCATGCTGGACATGTAAGGAATCGTCCATAAAAGTTTGGAGCAGCGGAAGTGACGATTCCTATGGGTTCCTTTAGAATCCGTCTCAATCAGAACCGAACGACGAAAACCGAAAATCGATCAAATCGGGTTCGAATATACCTGATAGGGATTCATATAATCCCATGGAGAGGAAGGAGATGAGCTTCTCAAGCTCTCCAAACCGTTCAAGTGTCCGGTCTCTAGCAGTATCCACACGAACTTCATCCACAGCAGGTTCTCCCTTCTCGTCGGCCTCGAGAACTCTTCCCGAACGGAGCTCCATCGACCATGGACACCTTCTAGAGAGAGGAGGAGGTAGGGAGGAGGCTTGGGACGTGGTTTTCACCCTTGGCTTGATGGGGTTTGGCTGAAAACATTAGTATTTATAGAGAATTATGGAATTTTTCATAAAAACGCAAAATCTCTATAAATTACGTTCTTGCCCCTGTACTTGTGGATAAGTCCTTTTGTGTGTGACAATCTAAATTCCCAGTCTAATAGACAATCTAAATTACTCTCTCTATCTAAGATCATGATCTTCCAATCATCAATTCCATCTAATCCAAACCGATATCAAGAACTCGGGCATGTCAAAATAGACATTCAGGCCGAGTTAATGCTCTGATACCATTCTGTCACGACCCGGATTTTTAACATGCACAGCGGAAGATAATCCGGCGACGTAACGGGAAAGGATATCGGTCTGGAGCCAAATAAGACTAAAATTACAATCCAAATTCATAATTCCAAACTTTACAACATATTATCACCATAAACAAACACCTATCTAAACAAATTAAATACCAACATTGAATGAGAAATCCACTAGCTCCTCGAATTCCCAAAACACCACTACGCTTCTGCTGCGCTAAACCTGCAATCCTGAAAATATTAACAACGGAAGGGGTGAGTCACAACAGACCCAGTAGGACTTACACCCGAACTACCCCACTATAATAATGATTCTAGTGGTATATGATACATATTAAGCCTAAAAATCAGATTTAATACATAAGATTTAACTAATCATATATCTTTAATTAATTGATTACAAGATCATTCTACTACCCCATATGATGACATGACTCTAACTGCATTAAAACCAACATAACCTACACATTAGGCTACTCTAGGTATGCACATAACCTGACATAAAACCAATGACACATCTAGCACATTAACAACTATGCCAATATACACAACTAGACACATGTCTGAGTAAATTTCATGCTCCATCTGATAAATGCAGTCACATCACAAAACTAGCACCAGATTTACCATATAGTAGGAAGTAACATATAGTAAGCTAAATCTCATAGTACCCCATAGGCAGGGGAGTACTTAAGATAAACCGCGGTATCCGGGATCGACGGATGCTCCGGACTGTTCTAATTCATCCGTCGCCCACGGGACCGAATTATAGTACGGTGAAGTACATTTCCATCACAATGTACCACTGCACTAACCACATTCCACACCATGCAAGCATTTAATTAACTCAGACAGTAAAACAGGAACATTTAATTGGCAATCAAACATGAAATACATAGATGAACACCCATGGTTCTATGCACCACATATTTGCATACCACACCACAATCTAACATGAACTAATGCATATACATGGGATCATGCAATTTACAACCTAAACATGACAATTATATGCTTAAACAGAACCATCTATCTAATAAAAGAAAATAAACTAAATTCTAACCACATTATGCCTAAACTTTACAACGGCTTTTTATCAAATCGGAATATACATGATTAAGGTTATCGTGATGCAAAACATACTAAACTAGCTAGACTAACTAGGTTCAACTATGAAGACATACCTAACATGCTAACATGCATAATTGAATAATTATTCAACATGATGAATCATCATGAATATAGGACAATCTAAACATGTATGATTACACATGCTAATCTAAACTCTATCTAATCATGCTAATAAATCCAAAACAACCCATTAACTACAATCTTCTAATCCTGATGATCTAAACATGATTCTTACGGTTTAATCAAATATATTAGAGTGCTAAGGATAGCCGAGACGCCTACCTTAACGGCGACGGCGAACGGCGCATGGAATTCCAACGGAGTCGATCCGGGTGAAGAATATGCCATGGTCACGACGGCGACGAAAAACCGAACCGAACGGTATCCTGACAATCTGTTAGATTAAAGAGGTTAAGAGAAGAAATAAAGAGAGAATCGACCGGGGGGAGAGAGAGAGAGGGAGAGAGAGAGAGAGGATATGAGAGAGGGATAGATAGGAGAGAGAGAGAGGGGGTACGAGAGAGGAAGATACCGCGGAGGGGGGGTTGGCGCACGGGTGGCGCACAGCGGCGGGGGCCGCGCGGTGCGAGCGAGCGCGCGCGGCGGGAGCGGCCGGTGCCGGACGGCGGGGCTGGCGTTGGGCGGGCGGCGTGTGGCCGAAGGCGGCCGGCGGCGGCGCGGCAACCGGGCGGCGATGTCGCGCGGAGGCCGGCGGAGGTGATGGCGGCGGGGTGGTGGCAACCGCGGGAGGTGCGGGCGCGGCGGCGCGCGGGGAGGCCGGTGGAGGGCGACAGCGGCTGTGACCGGCGGCGGAGATCACGGTCGCGGGAGGGTGGCAGGGAGGCGGCAGACGATCGGGCGGCGGCGTCGTTGGCTGCTCACGGCGGACGGCGACTGCGGAGAGAGCGCCGAGCGGCGGCAGCGCGAGGGAGGCGGCGCGAGGGAAAGGTGGCGGCGGCGGCCAAGTAACGGGGGGGGTGCGCCCGGCTGGCCGGCGGACGACGCGGCCGCGAGCGCCGAGGTAGGGCGGCGGCCGGCGATGACGCTCGTGCGGCCCAGGTGGGCGGCGACGGCGGTGGTCGTGCGGCGGCCGGCAGCGGTGGTTGGCGCAGCAGCAGCCGGAGGTAGGTGTCGGTGCAGGTCTGCGTCCTCGCGGCAGAGAAGGAGACTCGCGGCAGAGAAGGAGAAGGAAGGAGAAGGAGGGCGGCGCGGGCTGCTGGGTGCGCTCGCGGGAGAGAAGAAGGGGGAGGGGAGAGTTCGTCCGGGAGTGGGAAGAGGGGAGGGTAGAGTTCGATCCGGAGGAGGAGGCGGCGGTTCAGGAAGATTATCCGGAGGGAGAGAAAATTGGAAAGGATAAAGGAGGAAAGTAGAATAATATAAAGAAACTCATAATAAATATAATAACTATTTTTTTATTTATTTAAATATCCTCGGTATTACATTCTACCCTCCTAACAAAATTTTTCGTCGTCGAAAATTCAACCGGACTCATTGAACAATTGCATCCTTCAATCTATCTAACTATTCTCTCCTCTTTATAATCTACTCAGTATCTATCACTCACCCTCAATACATCTACCTATCAAACTATCTATCTATCTATCTAGATATCTATCCAAACATATCTACCTATCTATCTAACTAACTAACTAATCACTCTTACATCAATCTATCTACCTAATCTCTATCCATCTAGCTCATTCTATTCTATCTAAAATACCCATCTAATTTCAAACTCCAATGCCATCCAAAATTCCCAGTCTAATAGACAATCTAAATTACTCTCTCTATCTAAGATCATGATCTTCCAATCATCAATTCCATCTAATCCAAACCGATATCAAGAACTCGGGCATGTCAAAATTGACATTCAGGCCGAGTTAATGCTCTGATACCATTCTGTCACGACCCGGATTTTTAACATGCACAGCGGAAGATAATCCGGCGACGTAACGGGAAAGGATATCGATCTGGAGCCAAATAAGACTAAAATTACAATCCAAATTCATAATTCCAAACTTTACAACATATTATCACCATAAACAAACACCTATCTAAACAAATTAAATACCAACATTGAATGAGAAATCCACTAGCTCCTCGAATTCCCAAAACACCACTACGCTTCTGCTGCGCTAAACCTGCAATCCTGAAAATATTAACAACGGAAGGGGTGAGTCACAACGGACCCGTAGGGACTTACACCCGAACTACCCCACTATAATAATGATTAGTGGTATATGATACATATTAAGCCTAAAAATCAGATTTAATACATAAGATTTAACTAATCATATATCTTTAATTAATTGATTACAAGATCATTCTACTACCCCATATGATGACATGACTCTAACTGCATTAAAACCAACATAACCTACACATTAGGCTACTCTAGGTATGCACATAACCTGACATAAAACCAATGACACATCTAGCACATTAACAACTATGCCAATATACACAACTAGACACATGTCTGAGTAAATTTCATGCTCCATCTGATAAATGCAGTCACATCACAAAACTAGCACCGCATTTACCATATAGTAGGAAGTAACATATAGTAAGCTAAATCTCATAGTACCCCCAGTGGGGAGTACTTAAGATAAACCGCGGTATCCGGGATCGACGGATGCTCCGATCGTTCTAATTCATCCGTCGCCCACAGACCGAATTATAGTCCGGTGAAGTACATTTCCATCACAATGCACTCACCGCACTAACCACATTCCACACCACGCAAGCATTTAATTAACTCAGACAAGAAAACAGAACATTTAATCGGCAATCAAACATGAAATACATAGATGAACACCTACGGTTCTACGCACCACATATTTGCATACCACACCACAATCTAATACGAACTAATGCATATACGTGGGATCATACAATTTACAACCTAAACATGACAATTATATGCTTAAACAGAACCATCTATCTAATAAAAGAAAATAAACTAAATTCTAACCACATTATGCCTAAACTTTACAACGGCTTTTTATCAAATCGGAATATACATGATTAAGGTTATCGTGATGCAAAACATACTAAACTAGCTAGACTAACTAGGTTCAACTATGAAGACATACCTAACATGCTAACATGCATAATTGAATAATTATTCAACATGATGAATCATCATGAATATAGGACAATCTAAACATGTATGATTACACATGCTAATCTAAACTCTATCTAATCATGCTAATAAATCCAAAACAACCCATTAACTACAATCTTCTAATCCTGATGATCTAAACATGATTCTTACGGTTTAATCAAATATATTAGAGTGCTAAGGATAGCCGAGACGCCTACCTTAACGGCGACGGCGAACGGCGCATGGAATTCCAACGGAGTCGATCCGGGTGAAGAATATGCCATGGTCACGACGGCGACGAAAAATCGAACCGAACGGTATCCTGACAATCTGTTAGATTAAAGAGGTTAAGAGAAGAAATAAAGAGAATCGACCGGGGGGAGAGAGAGAGAGGGAGAGAGAGAGAGAGGATATGAGAGAGGGATAGATAGGAGAGAGAGAGGGGGTACGAGAGAGGAAGATACCGCGGAGGGGGGGTTGGCGCACGGGTGGCGCACAGCGGCGGGGGCCGCGCGGTGCAGGCAGGCGCACGCGGCGGGAGCGGCCGGTGGCCGGACGGCGGGGCTGGCGTTGGGCGGGCGGCGTGTGGCCGAAGGCGGCGGCGGCGGCGGCCGGGCGGCGATGTCGCGCGGAGGCCGGCGGAGGTGATGGCGGCGGGGTGGTGGCAACCGCGGGAGGTGCGGGCGCGGCGCGCGCGGGGAGGCCGGTGGAGGGCGGCCGGCGGGCGCGGACCGGCGGCGGAGATCACGGTCGCGGGAGGGTGGCAGGGAGGCGGCAGACGATCGGGCGGCGGCGTCGTTGGCTGCTCACGGCGGACGGCGACTGCGGAGAGAGCGCCGAGCGGCGGCAGCGCGAGGGAGGCGGCGCGAGGGAAAGGTGGCGGCGGGGGCCAAGTAACGGGTGGGGGTGCCGCTGGCTGGCCGGCGGACGACGCGGCCGCAGGCGCTGGAGTAGGGCGGCGGCCGGCGATGACGCTCGTGCGGCCCAGGTGGGCGGGGACGGCGGGGGTCGTGCGGCGGGCGGCAGGGGTGGTTGGCGCAGCAGCAGCCGGAGGGAGGGGTCGGTGCGGGTGTCCGTCCTCGCGGCGAGAGAAGGAGACTCGCGGCGAGAGAAGGAGAAGGAAGGAGAAGGAGGGCGGCGCGGGCCGGCCGGGTGCGCTCGCGGGAGAGAAGAAGGGGGAGGGGAGAGTTCGTCCGGGAGTGGGAAGAGGGGAGGGTAGAGTTCGATCCGGAGGAGGCGGCGGCGGTTGAGGAAAATTATTGGAGGGAAAGAAAATTGGAAAGGATAAAGGAGGAAAGTAGGTTAATATAAATAAACTCATAATAAATATAATAACAATTTTTTTTATTTATTTAAATATCCGGGGTATTACATTCTACCCTCCTAACAAAAATTTTCGTCCTCGAAAATTCAACCGGACTCACCGAACAATTGCATCCTTCAATCTATCTAAGTATTCTCTCATTCTTCTAATCTACCCAATATCTATCACTCACCCTCAATACATCTACCTATCAAACTATCTATCTAACTATCTATCTAGATATCTATCCAAACATATCTACCTATCTATCTAACTAACTAACTAATCACTCTTACATCAATCTATCTACCTAATCTCTATCCATCTAGCTCATTCTATTCTATCTAAAATACCCATCTAATTTCAAACTCCAATGCCATCCAAAATTCCCAGTCTAATAGACAATCTAAATTACTCTCTCTATCTAAGATCATGATCTTCCAATCATCAATTCCATCTAATCCAAACCGATATCAAGAACTCGGGCATGTCAAAATTGACATTCAGGCCGAGTTAATGCTCTGATACCATTCTGTCACGACCCGGATTTTTAACATGCACAGCGGAAGATAATCCGGCGACGTAACGGGAAAGGATATCGGTCTGGAGCCAAATAAGACTAAAATTACAATCCAAATTCATAATTCCAAACTTTACAACATATTATCACCATAAACAAACACCTATCTAAACAAATTAAATACCAACATTGAATGAGAAATCCACTAGCTCCTCGAATTCCCAAAACACCACTACGCTTCTGCTGCGCTAAACCTGCAATCCTGAAAATATTAACAACGGAAGGGGTGAGTCACAATGCACCCAAGAGGACTTACACCCGAACTACCCCACTATAATAATGATTCTAGTGGTATACGATACATATTAAGCCTAAAAATCAGATTTAATACATAAGATTTAACTAATCATATATCTTTAATTAATTGATTACAAGATCATTCTACTACCCCATATGATGACATGACTCTAATCGCATTAAAACCAACATAACCTACACATTAGGCTACTCTGTGTATGCACATAACCCGACATAAAACCAATGACACATCTAAGACATTAACAACTATGCCAATATACACAACTAGACACGTGTCGAGTAAATTTCATGCTCCATCCGATAAATGCGGTCACATCACAAAACTAGCACCGCATTTACCATATAGTAGGAAGTAACATATAGTAAGCTAAATCTCATAGTACCCCATAGGCAGGGGAGTACTTAAGATAAACCGCGGTATCCGGGATCGACGGATGCTCCGGACTGTTCTAATTCATCTGCTGCCCACAGGACCGAATTATAGTCTGGTGAAGTACATTTCCATCACAATGCAGCTCACTGCACTAACCACATTCCACACCATGCAAGCATTTAATTAACTCGAACGATAAAACAGGAACATTTAATCGGCAATCAAACATGAAATACATAGATGAACACCCACGGTTCTACGCACCACATATTTGCATACCACACCACAATCTAACGTGAACTAATGCATATACGTGGGATCATGCAATTTACAACCTAAACATGACAATTATACGCTTAAACAACCATCTATCTAATAAAAGAAAATAAACTAAATTCTAACCACATTATGCCTAAACTTTACAACGGCTTTTTATCAAATCGGAATATACATGATTAAGGTTATCGTGATGCAAAACATACTAAACTAGCTAGACTAACTAGGTTCAACTATGAAGACATACCTAACACGCTAATACGCATAATTGAATAATTATTCAACATGATGAATCATCATGAATATAGGACAATCTAAACATGTATGATTACACATGCTAATCTAAACTCTATCTAATCATGCTAATAAATCCAAAACAACCCATTAACTACAATCTTCTAATCCTGATGATCTAAACATGATTCTTACGGTTTAATCAAATATATTAGAGTGCTAAGGATAGCCGAGACGTCTACCTTTACGGCGACGACGATCGACGCACGGAATCGATCCGGGTGAAGAATATGCCGCGGTCACGACGGCGATGAAAAACCGAACCGAACGGTATCCTGACAATCTGTTAGATTAAAGAGGTTAAGAGAAGAAATAAAGAGAGAATCGATCGGGGAGAGAGAGAGAGAGAGAGAGAGAGAGGATACGAGAGAGGGATAGATAGGAGAGAGAGAGAGAGGGGGTACGAGAGAGGAAGATACCGCGGAGGGGGTTGGCGCACGGGTGGCGCACGGCGGCGGGGGCCGCGCGGTGCAGGCAGGCGCGCGCGGCGGGAGCGGCTGGTGCCGGACGGCGGGGCTGGCGTTGGGCGGGCGGCGTGTGGCCGAAGGCGGCTGGCGGCGCCGCAACCGGGCGGCGATGTCGCGCGGAGGCCGGCGGAGGTGATGGCGGCGGGGTGGTGGCAACCGCGGGAGGTGCGGGCGCGGCGGCGCGCGGGGAGGCCGGTGGAGGGCGGCGGCGGGCGCGGCCGGCGGCGGAGATCACGGTCGCGGGAGGGTGGCGGGGAGGCGGCGGACGATCGGGCGGCGGCGTCGTTGGCTGCTCACGGCGGACGGCGACCGCGGAGAGCGCCGAGCGGCGGCGGCGCGAGGGAGGCGGCGCGAGGGAAAGGTGGCGGCGGTGGCCAAGTAACGGGTGGGGGGGTGGGCGCCGGCTGGCCGGCGGACGACGCGGCCGCGGCGCCGAGTAGGGCGGCGGCCGGCGATGACGCTCGTGCGGCCCAGGTGGGCGGCGACGGCGGTGGTCGTGCGGCGGCCGGCAGCGGTGGTTGGTGTAGCAGCAGCCGGAGGTAGGTGTCGGTGCAGGTCTGCGTCCTCGCGGCAGAGAAGGAGAAGGAAGGAGAAGGAGGGCGGCGCGGGCTGCTGGGTGCGCTCGCGGGAGAGAAGAAGGGGGAGGGGAGAGTTCGTCCGGGAGTGGGAAGAGGGGAGGGTAGAGTTCGATCCGGAGGAGGCGGCGGCGGTTGAGGAAAATTATTGGAGGGAAAGAAAATTGGAAAGGATAAAGGAGGAAAGTAGGTTAATATAAATAAACTCATAATAAATATAATAACAATTTTTTTTATTTATTTAAATATCCGGGGTATTACAGGGCATGTGGTTTATCCTTAGCCCATGCTGTTATGGTGTGGCTGGGCGATTGCCCCCAGCGAAGTATGAAATTCTGAATTGTTTTTCTTGTTTATCAAGTTGGCTGCAGCATGGGCACCTGATTCTACTTTGCCCAAAAGTTTTCTGGTTCAACTGAGAATTGGTTGACCACGATGCATAAGCAGACAAAGGATTGATTCCTTGTCTGAGGGAATGCATAAATTACCCAAGCTGTTGGTGGGCCTGACTTGTTGGGGTGTCATGCTGAAAATTGACCCCTCGCCTGACCAACATCATCATGGACCGTTGATCGGTCTGCCATCCTTGGACTGAGGAGCAGAGGGCTGCCCCCTCACCTTGGTGGTAGTAGTTCAAGTTGACTTGTTATCGACTTAACATAGGTTGCATAAATGAGCATCTTTCCCCCTGAGTAGAGTGCAAAGATGTCCTGCATACGCAAGCTTTAATGTGAGCATCGGATTTATTCCTAGCCCGAGGGATACTTTGGAGTTGTGCCACTAACTGAACAGCCTAGGCCATGGCACAAGTATGAGATTAGTTCCCAACTTGAAGAGGAGTATGAGAAGCCTGAATTGCTGATCAATCAAGCTTGGTTGAGAATTGAGATTGTGGGTTGAGGGCTGGTCCCTCAACCAAGCAGCAACATGCTGGGCTATTGCTTGGCCCAAGTTGTCAATTTTCGAATTGAAGGGCTGATCCCTCACATAACTTTGATGTTGTTTATCAGCTGGGCAGCCACAATGCATAGTATCTCAGGACTGAGCCCATGATTGATAGTCCTCGGCATTTCAAGAGTAGAAGATTGACTCCCCTACTTGGTTAGCCAGCCATAAAGACTTCATGTCATGGCGTGAGGATTGATTCCGCATGGAAATGGCATTCATGTAGCATAAGCCGTTGACAGGCTCCCCATTGCATGCTGTGAATGGAGGCTAGCAAGGGTAGCATTGTGGATTGAGGGTTGCTCCCTTTTTTTGAAGTAGTTTTGACATGAACCTGTTGACTGGTTAATCATGGTGCTCTCATGGATTTGTGGGTTAATCCCTCTTGAGACATCTTTGGTATATGCCGCTGACCGGGCAACCATGCTTTTATGATTTTTGGTTTCCTCGGGAGTAAGATTTGTTCTTTACCCGAGTAGCATTTTGGGGTTAAACCGTAGCCACATCATTTTCCCAGGTCAAGGGTTAATTCCTTACCCAGTTGAAATGTCTCATGATTTGAGTCATTAATTTAACCAGCCATGGCGACAATGAATTGAGAGACGGCACCTCAATGAAATGCGGGCCACCAACCAGTCTCAACATTTTTCACTCGGGTGATGGATTTGTCCCTTACCCAAGTAGCATTTGTTTGGAGCCAAGTTGATATTCGGTTGGCCAAAATGTGTTTCCTTGTCCTTGAATATGCCGAGCCTCTGGTAGGTCAACCATGGTAGTTTCATGAGTTGAGAATTGACTCCTTCTTGACATGTCATTTGGCACGGCCATTGCTCGACCAGATATGATTTTTTTTTTGGGTGAAGGATTTGTTCCTTGCCCCCATTTGATTGACGGAGTTCATCCGGGTTTAGGGATTTATTCTCTGTCGAATGATGACATCACCAGCTTGAGTGTGAGAGACTTCTCTGTCAATTGGCCAACAATGGTGATCTCACGAATTGAGAATATGTCTTTGGCATGGCCATTGCTTGACCATATATGACTTTTGGATGAAGGATTTGTTCCTTGCCCCCATTTGGTTGGTAGAGTTCATTTGGACCAAGGGATTTGTTCCCTGCTGAATGACATTGTTGCCGGCTTGACTCCAGAAGCTTTCTTTGCCGGTTGGCCAGCAGCCTCTTTTTTCTTTCTTTCTTTCTTTTTTTTTTCTCCTCTCTTTTTTTTTCTTTTCTTCCTTTTTTTCTTCTCTTTCTTTTTTTTTATATCTGTGGTCAACCTTCTCTCATTGTGGTTGCCCCGGTGCCATGCACTTGTTAGGGGTGGAGGAGTTGGACCTGCCTTGGCATTCCCCTCCTGTTGTCTTGGTCGGTTATGAAAGACCGACCCTGGTATAGTTGCATGGGTCTTGAGACGACATGTTTGATGCCTCTTTGACTTCTTTGAGGGTTGGTGGTGACAGAATTCATGACCACCTGCCCCTGGAGTTGTTTGTTGGGGAGCTTCCGTGGTAAGCTCTTTGAAAGTAGGGTCAAGTTGTTTGACCCTTGAAATATTCTCGGTGCTGGATGAACTCCGAGAGTGGCTTCTTGAGATGTTTGCAACATCGGGATGAAGTCTTCATGGCGGGCTCGTTGGATCCCACCGGGTCTCATCCTTTGACATTTTCTACCTCCTCCTCGCACAAAAAGGAAAGAAGAATGTGTTAGATATATATGAAATTTGGGATGTATGTCTTCTTGAATTGATATGACAGAGAGATGAAGGGAAGGAGAGGTCCCACCGGGCGTGCCATTTGATGTAACCTCAAAATTTCAAAAGATTAATTCTCTTGTTTTGGAAATTCATTTTCCTTTTAGATTTGAATTAGATTTGATTAGACCTTAGCATTGACTTCTTAGGAAAATAGATGGTATTCCATAAAAGTACTAACTAGGTTCAAAGATATTATAATTTGAGGTTGTTAGGTTCTTTGAAAATTTGTTTTGACCTCTCCCCGTCGGATGGTGCGAAGATCCGACGTTAATTACATCGAGATTTCTCGAATACCCTTGATTATCGTCATAGCAATCCATTGAAGTAGAAGACATGCATCCACAAAAAACATTCACACAAATATAGGAGAAAACAACTCCATGAGCTTGATGGAAGGCAAGCACTCAATTTTAGTTTGAAATTGATTTGAATTGAGTTTTGTTGGTTTGAATTTTATTTGAGTTGAACTAAATTTGTTGAATTGCTTTTAGTTTGGGTTGAAATTTGATTTGCATTAATTTGAATTTGGTTTGAATTGCATTTTGATTTAAGTTGAATTGAATTGATTTGAATTGAATTGATTAAAATTGATTTGAGTTGAATTGGTTTGATTGTTTTGAATTCAGTTTGAGTTGAATTTAAGTTTGATTAGTTAAAGCTGATTTTTGGATTTTGTTTGAAATGAATTTTGTTGGAATTGAATTATTTAAATTTCAGTTTGGTTTTGGTTAAAACTGATTTGAGTTGAATTTGTTTTGGGTGAATTTGACATTCTGTGGTTTTATGTGAATTTCAGACTTTTAAAAATGATTTGGGTTTGAGTTTGAATTTGTTCATCTTAATTGAATCAATTTATTTAAGTTGTTTATTGATTTGGTTCAATTTGAATTGATTGATTTTAAACTTGATTTGGGTTTTAGACAGTTTGTTTATGGATTGATTTTTAATGGGATTTGGGCTCAACTTGAGAAATATGGCTTGCTGGAATGGGCTTGACTCGAGAAATTTGGGTTGTATTGAATTTGGTTTAAGTTTGAGACAGTTTATTTATTGTTTGATTTTAAGTTTGGTTGGAGTTGAATTTGAATTTTGTCTTGATTAATTTGGATTTATTTCATTGAGTCTGACTTTGATTTAATTTGCATTTGAGTTGATTTGATTGAGTTTGAATTTGATTGATTTGGATTGAACTGAATTGATTGATTTTAAGTTTGAATTTAAGTTTGTTTTATTGGTTGAAATTTGGATTTGGTGTGTGAGTTTTAATTTGATTTGAATTTAATTCGAGTTGATTAATTGGTTTAAGTTTGTTTGGAATGAATTTGTTTGGAATTGATTTACTTGAATTTAATTTGAGAGATTTCTTTGGTTGACTTTGATTTATTTTGAATCTGGTGGATTCAATGTGTTCGGTGGATTGTTTGATTTAATTTGAATTGAGTTTTTTTTTTTTAGAATTCATTTGAATTTGTTTAGTTAAAATTGAATTTGACAGATTGTTTTGAACTTGGAATTTCTTTTTTTAACAGATTTGTTATCAGTTTTGGTTCATGTTCTGTTTTCATTTGAGTTTATGTCTTGCTAGAATTTGGGTTGCAGATTTTAGGTGATCATTGTGAGTTGGATTAAATTACAGATTCTTGAACTGTGTTGATTTTTTTATGAGTTTGGTTGAATTCTGTTTGATTGGAATTAGCTTGAGTTTAAGGGTTTGACTGAACGTTTTCCAATTTCGGATTTTTTACAGTTTCAGATTTGCTTGAATTTGGACTACTTAGAGAAATTTGATTTGATTGAATTAGAGTTGAGTTTGATTTGAGTTCAATTTTGATTGGTTTAGATTTCAATTAAATCTGCAGATTTTGTATTTCATGAATTTGACAGTTTCTGGATTTTTAGGTTCTGATATCGGATTCTACAATTTTCTGGATTTGCAGAAGTTCAGATTCCCTTTTCTCCTGCAGATTTTGATTTCTGATTCTACATGTTCCAGATTCTCTTAAATTTCAGATTTCTGCTTGTAAATTTCAGTTTTCTTTTACTGTATGTTTCAGATTCCGGATGTGATGTTCAGATTTAGATTTCAGATTCTACACCCTCAAATCCCAGAGTTTTATGGAGTTCAAATCTCATATGTTTCAAAAACAGATTTTCAGATTCTGAATAATTCCATTTTCAGATTTGAAGTTTTCAGATTTACACGTTTGTGCACATTTGCAGATTTTAGTCTTCAAATTTCATATTTACATAAGTTTTCAGATTTCTGTTTTCAGATTTTTTTTTTGTTGTCTTGCCTCCCAAAATTTCATGCAGCGGTCCTCTCCTCGTAACATAAATCTGTGTACCAAGCATGAATTTTCATTTATTTCCTCTCAATCATGAGACATGATTTATAACTTGCATGACCAGAAATCAGGTCTTTTTGAGTCCTTGATGAACATGGAACTTGCTTTGATCAATTTGAGATGGAAAAACACCCGGTCTTTGATAGACTTGTGGGCATTCCTCTCACTGATTTGAGATTGAGCATGCCCCGGCCTTTGATAGGCTTGTGGGGACTCATCTCCTTGTCTTGAGATTGAGTATATCCCGGTCTTGATAGACTTGTGGGAAATTAGCTCATATCTATCTTCATGGCTTCTCCATGAGTTGATGAACTTGTCAATTCATGGGCGGCATGTACCCGGTCTTGATAGACTTATGGGCATCCCCCACTATTTTGATGATTCCAATAGCATATGACCGGCATGATAGCATATTGATTATGCTTAAGCCTTGCATAGCTTGGTGAACTTGGTAAGACATTGGGGTCTTTTATAGACCTTTGTATGTCTACCTTAATGACGTAGGGGCGGATGGTTAGTCGACCCCCCAACTAGTCCATATTTTGAATTCTTTTAAGTTAAGCCGAGACGTAGGGGCGGATGGTTAGTCGACCCCCCAACTAGTCCGGTTTGTTGAATTAAACATATTTTTTTATTTACTTTCCACTGTTTTGTTTATTTTAAAATCTTTTTTTTTGGTTGAAGGAGGTGCGCAGGGCACTGTTTGGGAAGAGGGGGGGCTTCGGGCCCTGTTGGACCGGCCGGACTTGATGTCCCGGACCGGCGGTTCAACTCTGCAGGGCGGTCTTCAGCGGGGGGAGAGAGAGCCGGCCGGCTTCGCCCGGCTGCGCTTCTCTTCTTCTCCTTTTCTTTTTTTTTTGCGCCTTTTCCTTCCGGTGGGCCCCGCGACCTTTTCCAGCATGGACTATAGTCCGGGAGACATATTTCTCCCGGCTACAGTACTTGTTCGGCTTCTCTTTGGCACCCGACGGCCTCGCGACGACTTGCGGCAGCGTCCTTGGCCTTGTTCGACGGCGGCAGCTCCGGAGGAAGGTGAAGAAGGGGTCGGCGGCCCTTGGGGAAGAGGGGAAAACCCTCACCGGCAGCAACAGGGGAGTCTCCTGGTGCCTCCGGCGGTCGCGGCGGCCTGCGGAAGACCCGCGGCATCCGGAAGAAGAAGAAGAAGAGGAGGAGGGCTCCGCACGGCTTCAATGAGACTCCAGACGATCGGTAAGCTTCCCTTCCCTCTCCTATCTTTGTTGTCCTGCCTCTCACGATCTCCCTCCTTCCTCCCCTTTTCGCGGCGGCACCGGCAGGCTTTTTATAAGCCTCGGGCGACCTCCGTCTCCTGCTAGGAGATTGATTCCGGGTCCGAGAGGGACTTGGAACTTGCCATAGCCTTGGCTCTGTAATCCCGGGAGGAAAATCGGGATCTTTTGAACCGGGATAGCCTCCGTCGACCACCTCCTTAGTCCTATCCGAGTATGATTCGGAACTTCCCTGGATTTGGATATCGACGGGGATTCAATGGCTTGTTGGTCCCCTGATCCGGATTCCCTCTTTCCTCCGACTCCTTGCCTTGTTCGACACAATCCTCCTCCTTTTTTTTTCTATCGAGCCCATCCCTTAGCAGACCCGCGGACTGATTCTCCAGCCTATTTTAGAAGGATTATCCAGCCTTTTTAAGCAGGCCCATGGGCCTTGGAGATGGCTTGCAAATGGACCCCCCCAGCTGGCCGAATTGGGTCAATAGGAATGCCATTTCAAGTTCTGTCGATGGGCACTTCAGGTGGGCTGAATTGGGCCGATCAGGGTCCTGTTATGGGCCTTGGAGATGGACTGAATTGGGCCTGTTTGGGCCGAGCATGCTATTCCTTTTGTTTTCTCTTTTTTCTCTTTTTTTTTTGAAAATTTTCGGTTACAACACTGACCTATGAGCTTCAGATTTTTATTGCAGATTCAGACTTCTCCAGATTTTAGATTTGTAGGCTTTATTAGATTTTTCTTCAAATGACAGATCCTGGACCTTCAAATGCAGGTTCTGGTCCCTGATTTCGGTTTCGAGACTTTGTTTAATCTTGTTGTCTTGCCTTCCAAAAAAATTTCATGTACCTGTCCTTTCCTTATAGCATAAACATGTGCATCGAACATGAATTTTTCCACTTGCTTTCTCAATATGAGACATGATTTACAATTTGACCAGAAATTCGGTCTTTTGAATCCTTGGTGGATTTGTCAATTCATGGGTGACATATACCCGGTCTTGATAGACTTATGGGCATCCCCCACTGTTTCTTTAAAGATTTCACTAGCATATGACTGGCATGACGGTATATTGATTATGTTCTAGCCTTGCTTAGCTTAATGAACATGGTAAGACATTGGGGTCTTTTATAGACCATTGTATGTCTACTTTAAGGACGTAGGGGCGGATGGTTAGTCGACCCCCTAACTAGTCCGTATTTTGAATTCTTTTAGGTTCAGTCGAGACGTAGGGGTGGATGGTTAGTCGACTCCCCAACTAGTCTGGATTTGTTGATTAAAGAAATATTTTTTTATTTAATTTTCACTGTATTGTTTGTTTTAAATTAATTTTTGTTGAAGAAGACCCTGGCGGACACTGTTGCCGAGCACTGTTCAGCTGAGGAGAGGGTCTGGTCCACTGTTTGGACCGGCCGGGGCACTCTTGGACCGGCGGTCTTCCTCTGCGGGGCCGGCCGGCTTCGCCCGGTCAGCACTTCCTTTCTTTTTTTTTGCGTTTTCCTCATCAAGTGGGCCCCACAGTGTTTTCCACCGTGGACATAAATTGGGGGACATTATTTCCCCCCGACACTGTTCACCATCGATGGCTCGTTCCTTCGACCATTACTTGGACGCGGCAGAGACGGAAATCTGGCAGCGGTGGAACCCGATCGAGGGCCTCGGAGGCTCACGATGGCAACTCCGGCCAATCTCAACAAGGAGAGGGTACCTCTGATGTTATCGTGGTGCTTGGAGAATGAGGAACAAGGACGCCGGCTCCGCTTGAAGAAGACTAGGGCACTCACGGTGCCGGAGGCAGAAGACGTCAAGCTCCAACAGGTTTGACGGGGAGTCCCCACAGATCCGCATGGCTATTTCAGCTCCGTGGCCATCGGGCCAAGCTTGCGGTGGCGACTTGAGAAGCAGACAGAGCCGTCAATGGCGGCTAGAGATGTAGGCGAACCCAACAGTGATGGCCAGTGAAGCCATCAATGGCGGCGAGAGATGTAGGTGAGCCCGACGTCGATGGCAAGAGAGGTAGGTAGACCCGACGGCCTCTCCCGCTGCTCCTCGACCCTCTCCCTCCGTTCCTTTTTTTTCTGTCCTCCCCCCCCCCAAAAAAAAACCCTCTGTGCTGATGGCTCTAGCCACTCCTATATAGGCTCCCGACTTCCCTTATGACGTCGGGAGTCCTTCAGAAAGGGGAAATCCTACTTCGAGACGAGCTCGGAGGGGTCCGAGATCCTTGGGATATCAATCATGGAATACCCGGTAAGACTCCATTGCGCAATCCCCGGTTGCCTGTTATGGTACCACTGGTCTCCTTCCCTTGTCCAGCAGATAGATATGGCAAGTCGAGGCAGTGCCGTGGGTCTCCTTAACTCTTTTCAATGGATTGGATTGGTTCCGATAGGGATTCTCACCCTCTTTTGAGATCAAACGAGACGTTGCCCATCTTACATACGTGTGAAGGATCTTCAAGACATACTCCAATCGGCTTGGCTTTGGGCACGTGCATAAGGCTTGTCAGCACCGATTGGACCTCTTAATGGGCTTCCCATGATGATGCACATTTTGCCCCTTTTTTTTTCACAACACACACGAGCCATAATTAGATTTTAAATTGGGCTTACGGTTGAATAAAAATGAGCCAATGCCCAATTTAGCGGTTGACCACCATGGCCTTATCTCACTTAAATGACATCAATTCCATTCCTTGTAGAATAAGGGAGGGACATACAAATATGACTTTGATTCATATTTATGTTGAACCATCTTTGTATGTCAAGAGAGCATATCACTTCGAGTTATAAACTCTATTTTTTTCTTGTCCAATTCTATATGAAAAATTTAGGTGCCAACAGTGACAAATGCAGATTACATATTTGGCTTGATGAACACTGTAGTGAAGGAGATTGAAGAGAACATTGTGCAGTTTGTTACTGACAACAAAGCATCGTATAAAACTGTAGGGAAAAAATTGATGGAGGCTAGACCTCACTTGCTTTGGGTGTCCTATGATGCACACTCTATTGATCTTATATTAGAGGACATTGGGAGAAATCCATCTGTGAAATCATTGGTCAGTTAGGGACAACTAATCACATCTTTTATTTACAAGCATCCTAGATGATTACATGTCATAAGGGAGCACAGTGATGGTCGTGAAGTAGTTCGATCGAGTCTGACCAAATTTTCTACACATTTTATTATATTAGAGAGCCTCTATAGATATAGCAATGATCCAGAGAGGTTAATAATCTCTACAGCTTATCACAACTATATGGATGCCTATAGAAACACCTTAGATAAGTATAAGATTCTATTGAAGATGGAAAGCCTTATTAAGGATAACAGGTGATAGGAAAAGGTACAATACTACATGTCTGTCATAGAACCTCTAGTACATGTCCTTAAAATGGACCATAATGATAAAAATCAAATAAGGTACTTGTACAATGCCATAGACAAAACAAATCTCAAAATTAAAAAGAAACATCTTAGGGTAGTCAAAAATGGTGAAAGATGATTGATAACAGATAGGACCAGACACTTCACCACGACATTCATGTTGCAAATATAAATTTAATTGTGACCTTTAAGTTTATCCTTATAGTGATATGTTAATGGCTAACATATTAACTGTGAGATGTGTTTTATTGTGATACGATATTTCTTCAACCCGAGGATATAGTATGGTGGGCAGGTGTGTAATGATGCTAAGGTACTCTCTGTCACATTATCAGTGATAAAGAGGTTGTGTAGGACTATACAACACAGAACTGAAGCTGAGATTGAAGCGAGTGATATTTAATAATTTAATAAGCATTGAAGATAAACAATGCCAACAAACTTAACTATATTTCAAATTGTGTTTCAAATGACATTATATAAACACAAAAATAGTCTACGAAAATCCAGATTTACAGTACTCACTTAATAAAGTTTCTTCTGATAACGTATTACATATTCAAATGTTAAACATTGTTATAAGAACATTATGCACTTACTGATTTTGGGTCTATTTGTGTTTTCACAGCTAAGTGGTAGATACAAATAAAAAACAAGAATGAATGAAATCAGAGCACCAGCTGAAGTCAATATGAGGAATTATAATACCTTCAAACTCATAAAACTCATACACACAGAGAATGAACAAGTTGAAAAGTGAGATATTAGAGAAGTTAGTCTTCTATCTCTATAACATGAGGTTGAGAATCAAAAACATCAAAGAAAGACAAATTATCCGATGACTAATTTGCCAATTTTACAAGTGGATTGTATTAAGAGAGAGTTCAAGTTAATCAAGATTTGTCACAGAGAGATGTGGACTTGAAATATTTATTTTAAGAAGAACATCTACTCTTAGCATGGATGGAAAACAAGGACACTGAGAGAGAGAGTCAAAGTTCAACCCGAATAATAGATCATGGGCCACAGATAAGTTTGACAATGTCATTGGTGAGGAGAAAGAAATGCAAGACCAAGACTACAGCTACCCCTAAGCCACATATTGCTCCATCCACAACTCCAGATCGACTTCTAGGACCTTCTACTACCAAGAAGGGTCATTCATTGTTCAAGGCATTGAAGAAAGCATGCAAAGTAGGGCACCAAAGCCCATAAGGAAAAAATTGGTAAGAGAAGAAAGTTAAGTACAAAATGCCAACATCTTCTTGATACAAAGACTACTCAGCCACTATCCTTATCTGATTATGAAGAAGAGTTTATTCCATCCACATAATAACAAGATATAGGAGATGTAGAGGGGGAGATGGAAGTGTGGATGGCTATAGCCGTTCTACTAGTAGTGCACGCATGAATGAAGCATGCCCAAATGATTTAACTAATAGGAGGCATTCAAGTGAAAGGAGCAGCATGCAATGGGATAAGATGAATGTCTTCAATGAGTACACATTAACATATCTAGATCCTATTTAAGACTATGAGCCTTATTATCCACCTTCTTCACCTCCAGCCGAGGAGGATTATATGATTTTAATGAGATGGCCCAGTCATTATTTTCATATAGTTATGGGTCAATCATGAATGATCAAACTCATTGAAAAATTTAGGAGAGTGAGGAGCAAGAAAAAGATTATGAGGGATAATTTCACAGTTGGTGATGATTGGATTGGAAATTATAATTTTCTATACATATGATATGACTTGTAGAATCTCCTTTTATTTCATAGAATACATTTATGTTAGTTTGTATCCATTTGTGTCGTTATGATAAACTCTAATAGTTACATGATAATTTATTATATTAATGTTAGTTTATATGACACTACGTGGTAGATGGTTAATTTTTTATTTTTTATTTTTTAGAATTTTTCTTATTTCTTTGATTTTTTACTAATTTTTTATGAAATAAAAAATTTTGATCTATCCGAATCGATTCCAGATCTCTATTTATTCTGGCAAATCGATCTAAATCAAACCGATTCGATCCAATTCAGATCGGATCAGTGGGCACTGACCACAATATCGATTCCGATTTGCGATCGTTGTGCATGACCTCCCCTTAGATCAAGTGAAAATTTTCCCTTCGTAGATGGAGTGTGAACTCTCTATATCGAAAAAGATTGGTGTATGGTGGGGACATGTCCACGTACCCATCCGGGATCAGTGCACTTCATGGTCTTGCATGTGTGTCCGTCCAACATTATTAGACATTTTGATGCGGGACGAGGTGGGACGGACCGGCGACGTGGCGCCGCAGCAGACCGTCGGGAGGCTCAAAAGACCTATAAATGCAGGAAATAAGCAAAATCGGACTTAAACCGGTCAAAACGGGCCCAAAATATGTTGAACCATGCCTGAATCGTCCAAAAATGGGCCTGAACCGGCCCCAAAAGCTGTTGAACCGGCCTGAAAGTCAAAAATGGCCTGAAACGGCCGGTTTAAGGTCTGAACCGGCCTTTGGAGTGTCAAACCGGGCCGAACCGGCCTAAATTGGGCCGAACCGGGTCGAACCGGGCCCAAAACCAGTATGGAGGCGAACCGTGGCCGGTTCGATCGAACGGCGGGGCCGACCGGGCGAGCGGGGCGAACCGGTGCCAGTTCGAGCCGATCGGGCGGACCGGGCCGCCGGGCGAGGCGAGCGGGCGGCGGTTCGTGCAAACTGCGACTTAACGGGGGGGGGTTGTGGCACTCCGAGGTTGGCCGCGGGGGCGGGAGATGCGGCCGGCTTGTCGGCCGCCGTGTACCCCCGTCGGGGGGGGCACCGTCGTCGACCCCACGGGGGAGAGGGCTCCCGAGGGTTTCGTCCGCGTCGATGGCCGCGGCGGAGACGCAGGCGGCAGGAGGGGAGCCGATCGGGCGCCGTCGCCGTCGCCAAAGGAGGAGGAAGGGGGGAAAGGCCGGAGGGGCCGCCGTCGTCGCCGGAGGCTGTTGTAGGAGGAGGGCCAGGCGCCGGAAGCATGCGGAAGGGGGGCGACGGAAGCTGGGGCCGTCGTCGTCGCCGGCAAAGGCCGACGTCTCCTCCGGATGAAGGGGGCGTGGCCGGCTGGAGGTTCTGCTGCAGACGCCAGAGGAGGGAAGGGCGCAAAGCCCTAGCAGGGGGTGTGCACCCGGAACCGTCCCGCCGGAGCTTCTTCCCTTTCCTTATTCATCCAGCAGGGGGGTGTTAGGGAGACGTCCTTCCATCACTTGGAGGTTTGGGTGGAGGTACTCCGGGGATCGTAGGTGGTGGGATGGACGGGGTGGAGATGCTCGACGTCGTCGTAGACGTCGAAACAGACGGAAACGGAGGTTAACGGAGTCGGTAAGGGTCGAACTCGGACCGGTGAAAGGGGAAAGGGGAAGGAATGGCTCGGAGACCGTTAGACGGAGGAGGAGGAGAAGGCACCCACGCCGGAGGGTCGTGAAGAGACCGGTCTTCACCGAAGGTGGAGTTGGACGACCTCCATCGAGGAGGAGGTGAAGGAGAACGGGGCAGCACCCCTACACAAGGGGCAGCCCCTTAGGGTTCCAAAAATTCCAACTAAACTCTCTCTTTCATTCCAACAATGTGTGCCCTCTTAAATAGAGGAACCTATTACAAATAAGACACCCTAAATGACTATTTACATACATGTCCTCTTGAGGACTCAAATAAAAAGAAAAAACCACAAATAAAACTCAAATACTTACAAACATGTCCAAATAGACGTAAATGCAAATAAACCCCAAAATAGACCGGATCGGGTCCCCATCACATTTCCATATGGTTTAAGTATTTAAAATGTTATTTTTCTGTCATTTAGTCATATTCAACCTAGTATCATGTCATGTTCGGCTCGTAAGGTCTACCATGCACATCATTCTGACCATAAAAGACCTGTCATAGCTACATCATGGTCCATCTTGACTTTGAACATCTGCCATATCAGCCACCTCCTCGCTTAGCCTTCGTTTCTGTCTGCGCCATACTGGTAGGTGTTGATTTGGGCTGGTAGGAGGGTAAGGGTGACCTATTTGTCTCCATAAGTGGCATGATCAGGTCATGGAGAGTTGGAATGGGCATGTTTAGGCATGTCAGAGTATTTTGATATGATATTGACCTGTGCGTGGGTCATTTTTGAACCTTGAGGAGGTGTGCCTAGGATGGGCCATAAGACAGGTCATATCTAGGTTTGGCAAGAGAGAAACTATAAGTCATATATAGGCCACGAAATAGGCTCATTATAAAGGAAAGATAGGCCATTAAGGGGACTTTATACAGGCATGATACCAAGACCATACAGTACCCTTCTTAAGCTCAAAGTATTATTGCATTTGAAGGGACCAAACAGGTCTATTTTTTATAGCTATAGGTGTGTAAGCATAGGTGGCCTAACATGGGCTGTAAGCTAGCATGTGGCCATGGAAGGCAGGCCAAGTATGAAATGTATAAGTTATCATATGGTTATAGAAAAGAGGCTGGGTAGGGGTCATATGACCATCAAAGAGTGGCCAGGCATTGGCTATATACAGGATGTCATATGGCCATGAAGAGATGTCTGAAATAGGCTGTATATGAAGTTAAGCCATCAGTCGACAATTGTTCATACGAAGGGCAGATGGCATGTATGCATAGGCCATGCTATGAAAGCAAGGAGAGGAGTAGCCAGAGCCTATCTTCATGGATTTAGGCCATAGACGTGAGTGGTAAATGCCTGAATGGTCTTATGGACGTGAATAGACGAGTCCTTTTCCCCGGCTCCCTCTTCTTGTGCAGGTAGAGGCAGCAACAGGTGAAGATGGCTCCCTTGGCTCCTCCCCTTTACACAGATGGTAGCCGCGGCTTCTCTATATATCTCCAGGAGGCAGGAACTCCACATCTATTAAATCCTTAAGCCTCTATCTATTATCAAAACCTGCCTTCAGCATTTGGAACCAGCATACGGAACCTGCACAGGTGACCTGAGGGCCTCTCTTTATAGAGAGATGGCTGAAGAGGCAGTTCAGATAGGGACTCGTCATAATATTTTTCTCATCCTATGCACGTAGGAGATAATGGGAGGAGGACCCGGTCTCTTCTCTTATATTTCAACACATTCAGCATCTCTTTTGAATATTTATTGAAGTCCTTACATGGATGGACTCTTTCCATTGGCTGAAAGCATGAAGAAGACCCAGTCAATGCATTGGATAGTGGGAGATGACACAGGAACTGCCTCCCTCTCATTGATTGTAGAATCGGCCGGATCAGATCGGAATCAGCCGATTCCAGAATCAGATCGGTCGATTTCGATTCGATCCATGGCTGAAGTTTCGGAGGAATTGGTCCGAATCGCTTGAACAGTCGAAATCGATCTGATTATGACTAATTCAGGCAGGAATCGGTCAATCCAACCAATTCCGCCAAAAGACTGAACTTCTGGATCCAGATTGATTCCAGGTCTAAACTAGACCTGGAATCGAACCGATTCCCGCCCTTTAGGGCTGGAATCGACCCCATCGAAGGGCCTTACGCAGCCCCCCATCGATCCCCCCTTTGGCAAGGAGATTTAGCGGTGATTCCAGCCCAGAATCGCTCGATTCTACAGTTTTGCAGCAGGATCGGACCGATTCCGGCGATCGCTGGAATCCCATCTCCGTTCAACCTGTTCTTCCATCGTTTGAACATTGTTGGTAAGATTTCTTCGCCGGAAACCCCATATGCCCATTTCTATGCGTTTCCGATGACTCTAACATGGTTAAACTTCTTGATTTCTTTCTGAACAACTCCATTCAACTTATAAGAACATCGATTGAATGTTCTTGGTAAGGGAAAAAAATTCGGAATTCCATACACTGATTTACGACCCTTTCTGACGTAGATGTAACCCTCCAAACATACCGAACCGGAATCCTTATACACCGATTTACAACCCTTTTCGGCGTAGACGTAACTCTATAAACATACCGAACAAACCGTTCGACGGGCTGTTTGCTTCCCAAATTGGTTTGATCAATTTTTTTATACGTCGTTAATATCTTATTAATAACATTCGACCGTCGGAATGGCTGAGTTAATTTTTACAGCTTTTCGATGACTCCGAAGTGGTTTTAACATACTGAAAAAACCCGACTAATGAGTTGTTCTCTTTCCGAACAATTCCTAAAGCAATTGTATGCATGTCTAACAAGCTATTATGAATTGTTTACGTATGTTAATGGTATAAGCATTGGCCGATCACGATGATGTAGTGCCGACACGTCCTTCTAATGTCGGTTGGGAAGCCACATGGTAGACATATTAAAGAAGATGGTACAATGCAAGTGGTAGGGCAAAGAGATGAACGGGGGTATGTTTTGGCTTGGACAACACATTGCCAGACTAGGTGGCATTGTAAAAAAAAAGTGATAAGGTGCCTAAGGAGAAGAGTGAAAAAATGAGAGGCTACCTTACAGGTAGAGCATCTCAACTATAGGTTAAAATTGAGCAGAGGAAAGAGTTGCAGGATGAGCTACTTGAGAGGAGGGATTGGGATTTGCCAACTTACAAAGGGAAAGGCAAGAGGAATGCAATAGCCAAGCCGGAGCTGGACAATGAGGGCAACTCTATAGACTCCGAGCTTAGAAGAGCTAGGCATGCTACCAAGCGTGCAGTTACTGCAGAGGAGGAGAGGAGGAGGGGAGCAAGAGGGTCTATAGCTGACCCAGTTTTTGGCCACTCAGCATCGGCTTATCCTACCTAGGACTAGGTGACTGAGGGAGGGAGACAGGAGCCACATCGTCATTCTGCTAGTACTCGTTTTTCACTGAGCAATGAGTACCTATTTAGAAAACAAAGTGCTAAACAGTTGAACATCAAACAAACAATGAAATAGGTGAAGACAACAGGAACGGCTACAAAGAGAGTAGTTTGCCATATTGTTAAGTGGTTTTTACATGCAAGTATCACTCTTAAGATGGCATGTATGTATGTTTTATTTAGTTAACCTTGTTTATGGCTGATAAATTTTTTTTTTTACTTAATGTAGGCATTCCAGCACATACAGCTACCAGACCTTACTTCCAAATGATGGTAGATGTCGTGGCTGAGGCTGGACTGAGAATGCAAGTCCCGACCAGCAGGCATATATATGGTGGTGGACTAGATGAGGAGGTGCGGGAGTTAAGGGAGTGGATGGATGGGTTTAAATTGGTATAGAAGGAGAGATATTGCACAGTGATGTGCAATAGATGGATTGGCATTACAAAGCGATCCATGATTAATTTATTGGTGTATTATTCAGAGGGCACAACATTTTTGAAGTCGTTGGATGCTTTTGGGAAGATAAAAAATGCCGCCTACATTTTTTCTTGATGGATGCTGTGGTGGAGATTGGGGAGGAGAATGTGGTTCAATTTATCACTGATAATGAACCCTCCTATAAGACGGCTGGAAAGAAGTTGATGGAGAAAATGCAGTATCTATTATAGGTATCTTGTGCAACACATTCCATTGACCTCATATTGGAGGATATATGCAAGGAGGAGACAGTTTCCACACTTGTCAAGCAGGCATAAATCATCATTTTGTTTATTTATTCATATCCCCGTCTATTACATATCACGGGGTCATAAACTAGAGGGCGTGATCTTATCAGACCCAGTCATACTCATTTTGTCACAAACTTCATTGCACTGGAGAGTTTACATCAGCACAGGTATGCACTTGTCAAATTCTCTCAATCCGAGGAGTATTATAATTATATGGTGGACCACCTGCATAACAAGGAAGACCAGTTGGATATCTTTGTCAAGTCTAAGAAGTAGATCACTGACAAGAGATTCTGGGAAAGGATTACCTACTACCTGGCACTCATAGAGCCACTGGTAATTGTGTTGAGATTGGTAGACTCCAATGACAGGAACCAGATGGGCACACTTTATGATGCAATTGACCGGGCCAAATTAAAAATAAAAGAGAAGAATCCCAGAGGTTAAAAGAAATGGTGGAAGATCATAGATGATCGATGGGACATGACTTTGCATCATGATGTACATGCTGCAAGTTAGTTAGTGAATTCTTTGTACTTATCTACTTTCTACATGGTCAATAATTGTCTTGTTCATAATGTAATATTGATAAATGACTGCAAAATATTTTTTGAACCCCTGCATCTAATATGAAGGAAGTATGGTGAACAATAAAGAGGTGATGCAAAGTACACTCTAAGTTATTCAGCGCTTTTGCCAATCTCAACAAGATAGAGTAGAAGCTGAGATAGAAGTAAGTTGGAGTTGCATTGAGATTTTAAAGTAAATAATTATTTCTCAGCTAATCAATTTTTATTTATTATTTTTCAAAAACAGAGGTATAAGATGAGGGTTGGGGTATACTCAGATGCTGATCAGAGATATTCTTGCAACAAAGTGTCTCCTGGTATAGTTATTTAAGATAATATTTTTATTTCTTTATATTATAAGTTATAAGTCCACTAATTCATGTCAAAGAGGGTTGATTGTTTGCTTCTTTTTCTTGTAGCTAAGTGGTAGATTTAAGTGAACACTAGGAGTGGATGGAATCCACTTACTGTAATTTGTATCAGGAAACTCAGCAATAGCACTAGTTTCTCTCATTATGAGAGGAATTGGAGCACATTTAACCTGATATATACAAAGAGGAGGAACAGGTTGACCTCGAGCAGGCTGGAGAAGCTGGTCTTCTATCATCACAACATGAAGCAGCTACCTAGCCCATTCGTAATCCAAGCAGGACTAAAACAAAAGTGACCACGAAAAATGGGCGGATTTTCATAGTTGAAAAAAATCTTTGGGTTGTGGCGGGACATCAGAGATGGCTAAAGAAGTGAAGAGAAGGAAGTTGGAGATCAAGCAACGTCTTGTCAGCCTAGATGGCAGCACACATGCTTTTTCTCACTCCTCAGTTGATGATGACAATGAGTGCATGCCAGCTACGCAACTAGCAGGAGGGGGAGAGATGCATGGAATAGGTTCAGGTATAGTAGCTATGGAGTCATATGATTCACGGCGGCCGAAGCCATATTTCACCCTGAATGAGCAGACACCACAGTATCATTACATGGAGCCAAAATATCCAACATTTTATGATCCTCAGCAGCTGTGGATTCCTACACCTAAGGCTACTTATGTGCCACAGTCTGGTGCCTACGATTTTAATGACATGACATCGTCATTGTTTTCTTATGGATATCCCCTCACACTAAATAGAAGACTACGCACAACTGAGGGCTTTCGAAAGTAGCAGAAAGAGTATGAAGGTCAATATTCCTATCATAGATATTAGTGAAGATGTGATAAAATGTATATTTTTACTTTCATGTTTTCATGTGAAACAGTTACATCTTATTATACTATTTATATCTTACCATGTAGTTAACATCTTCTCATATTTATTAGAAATTAGCATGTTCTCTTGTTATACTGTTACAATCATTAGATTCAATACCATATTATTGTTGTAAATTGTAATGTTACATATGTTCTAAGAACTAAGAAACAAACAAGAAAATTTCATCTTTCCGGAATCGGCCGATTTCGATACAATTCTTACATATGTATGTAGATGCATGCTAACCTTAGAAATTTTTCTATACCATTTCTAAATTTTCAGATTTTTTTCCTGATATTTTTAAATTTTTTGAAGAAAAAAATAAAAAAACAATTCTGGAATCAGCTTCCTTCCTAGGAATCGGCCAATTCCTGCTGATTCCATTTCCAGGAAATCGGATCAGTCTCAACTAATTCCGATTCCGATTCTGATTCCGGAATTCTGGCTCCCTCTTTTTTTGTATTGTAGCAGCATCCCATGGGGCTCCTTTGACTCCCAGCTGTATGCGGTTGTGGGAGGAATACCAAGGTTGCCAGGTGGCCAGAAGATCCTGGTATATAGGATTGTGCAGCGGTCTTACCCTATCATCTCATTATATAGCATATAATCCAAGGGTCTCTAATGACTATAGATCCTGTGATTTAGGATCACTTAATTGGTTCACATATTTAAACACCAAATAAGCCTAATTTCGTACATCTTCTCAACCCATCAATATACACATGATAATTGCCTCAATAGTTATTGCAATTTGATTTAATTCTCACATTCAATATCAGCTCTTGTATTTTGGAAAAATGATATTCCATGACTGAATTTGATCATCCATGATTGATCAACCTATTGAACATACCATTTAAGTCATTCATGCATTGAGCATATATGTTGAGGCCCTCATTTGTGAAATGAATTCCCAATGGGATGCTGATGCGGGACAAACCGGCTAGACCGGGCTAAACCGTACGAAAACGAAGTAAACCGGCGCTAATCACCGCTAAACAGACCTAAACGGACCCAAAATGGCCTAAACCGGCCTGAACCGGTCGAAACAGACCCGAACCAGACCCAAACCGGGTTCGAGATGGTCTGAACCGGTCAAAATCGGCTCAAAACGCACTGAACCGGCCTGAACCGGGCGGTTCAAGTGCTGAACCGGCCTGAACCAGGGTGAATCGGGTCAGGATCCGGTCGAACCGGCTGAACCGCCAGTCTGGGCCCCGGACCGGCTGGGTCCGAACCGCGCGGACCGACCGCGGACGTCGCCCCGCTCGCGAGGCGCGAGCGTACCCCGGAGGGGGGGGTCATGGCGCCTCCAGGGCGCAGCCAGGAGGGTCGCGTGGCCACGCGAGGGCCGTCGCCGTCTTGATGCCGTGGCGGCATCGTGGCCCTCCCTCGCGGGGGCGCACCGCGACAAAAGGGGGTAGCGCAGGTGGCGGAGCCGAGGGCGTCGTCCTCGCGGAGTCCTCGCGCGGTCGTCGTCTTCCGGACGATCGCAGCACGCAGGCGACGGAGAGGCCGAGCACGAGGGAAGGGTGTCGTCGCCGTCGTCCCGTCCGGACGAAGCCGAGACCTCGCGGTGAAGGAGGAGGAAGAGATCGCGGTGTTGTCCGGCCGGCTTCCTCGCGGTCGACGGAGAACCGGACGGCGATGGGGGGGAAGCTACGGAGTTCGCCGCCGCCGTGGGAGGAGGCCGCAGGGAAAGGAGCCGCGGAGGGAGGGGGATCCGGGTATCGCCGGATCCTCTGCTCCCGCAGCCTAGTCTTCTCCTTCCGTTTCCTCTTCTTCTTCTTCTTCGTCTCGTCTGCAATCGCGAAAGGAGGAAGACCTGCCGCCGGCGGAAGGGGACCGACTGAAGCTGTCTGCCATGGAGGAAGGGGAATCGTTGGCTGGGGTTGTCGAACAGAGAAGGGGAACAAGATGATGAACGGCACGGAGGCCGGAGGATGAGAGGGGAGAACGGGGAACGGCGACCTCGCCGGTGCTGGAGGGTGGAAGGGGATAACCGGCCTTACGCCGGGGAAGGAGAGGAACGCCGGCCACCTGCCGGAGGTGAAGGAGAAGGACGGCGCTCCATCGCCGGGGTGGGGAAGAAGATGGGGCCGCAGCCCCCCTGCGCGGGAGAGACACCTCCGAAGAGCTCCAAAAATTCTTCAATCACTTGTTGAACTATGTACATCCGGTCTTCTTTTAAAGAGGGAGAAGAGACCAAATTAAAAAAAACACCCTCTAAGACTTTTATTTACAAACTTGTCCTCGTAGGGACACAAATAAAAGAAAAACCCAAAAGACTACCAAAATATGTCCCCATCAGATGCTCTAGGCTTCAGATATCCTCCGGGCCGTTAAGTTTACCTGTGTGATCGTCGTATGCTTGATCATAATCATTAAATCTTCATTTAATTGGGCACATTAAGAACTTTGGACAAAAATGTCAATATCTAACATTTTATATAAATCAGACCATGAATTGTTTAAAATTTCCAATTGGGTTCAACTTTCATCAACATCAGCTCATTTGAATCATGTGTCATAACAAATTTGATATTGGGTCTGATCTGTCATTTGTGATCCAATAACCATAATGTATAGTGCATTTTGATGGTGAGCCTAATTCCATGTCATCCACGGCCTAATAAGCATAAAATTTGAGATTTGTAATATTGGGCTTCATATCAATCAAAATAGGCCCATTAATCCATTTCTCATTTGAATAATTGCCATCTCATTGATATTAGATCAAATTTGCTTTTCCCTCATTTTGGCCCATTACCCAATTGAAAATTGACCCATGTATATGAAATATGTGTTATTAGGCTACATCTTGAACAATTCAGGCCCAGACTTCGGGCCATTTTCATTTAAATGACAGTGATGCATCCATTTATTTAAATAATATCAAGTTCTAATCCAAGTAGGACTAAGAGAGGGGAACGGTACTCTTTTTAGGTTTGAGTAGGATCCGGATGCTGTTAAGAATCAAATTTAATGATTGGATGCATCATTAACTCAACTTGAGATCTCATCTTTTTTTAAATTTTTTGTTTCAAAAAAAATCATAAAAATAAGGGAAAATATTTTAAAAATCTAAAACATGAGGGAATTATAAAAATTGTTAACAAAAAAATGTGTGCCATCTACTGTATTTTCAAGTACCTATGAGAGATTTTAACACGAATTGATACAAATTAACACCAATATTCATTTTATTAAATAAAAAATGGTGCAAGTGAAAATATTTCTTTCAATCACCACCAACTATGAAATTGTCCATCATAACCTTTGTCCTACTCATTGTTTTGGATTCTCTACTGACTTTAATAAGTCGTGATTGACCCATAACCATATAAAAATAACAACTGGGCTATCTAGCTAAAATTATAAACTCCACTCTTGGCTAGAGTTGGAGGAGAGGGTGGATAACAATGCTCGAAGTATGAAACATGATCTAGATATGATGTGGTGCACTCATAAAAAACATTAATCTTATTCCAATATTTGCCGATACTTCAACTTGAATGCCTCCTGGTAGTCAAATCATCTGGACTTGCTCCAACTCCACTCATACGTGCACTACTACTAGAACCACCCTCACTTCCACCTCCACCTCTACCTACACCTGAATTTCCCACACCTTGTTGTTGTGTGGGTAAAATAAATTATTCATCCTCATCATCATCTAATGAAGGTGCCTAAGTAGTATTTGTAACAATGAGATGTTAGTATTTGGTACTTAACTTCCTCCTCTTCGAACTGTCTTCTTCTTGATTACTATGGTGCGTTGGCTGGCAAGCTTTATTCATAGTCTTAAACAAGTCACCATTCTTCTTGGTGATAGAAGGTGATGCAGGACAGGAGAGGAGGTGCCGCTATTCCCGCGCGCGTCGGCGGGCCCGAGGAGGCTGTACCGAGATGAGAGCTGCCCGAACCGGGTTGACGGGCGCTGAACCGGACCGAAGCCAAGCCGAACCGGTCCGAAAGGTGCTGCACCGACCCCGGGCAGCGCTGAACCGCGTCGAACTGGGCTGGAAACTGCTGAACCAGGGCCAAAATTCCCCGAACCGGACCCCATGGCAGCTGAACCGGGCCCACAACTACTGAACCGGTCCCAAACGGCCCTGAACTGGCCTTAAAATGCCTGAACCGGGGTCAAATAGGCCTGAACCGGGTCAAAACTCACTGAACCGGCCCTGAACCGGCCTCTAGATGGGTGAACCGGGCCTGAACCGGCCTGAACTGGCCTCTGGAGCGTTGAACCGGCCTTGAACCGGCGGCCGGCTCAAGTCTGGGCGTTGAACCGGCGGGCTGGCCGGTCGGCGGGCGAACCGCCCCGCGGGCTGGCGCGCAGGCCAGCCGGGCGGAGGCGAACCGGCGGCCGGGCCGGTCGCGTGGCCAATTGAACTTAAAGGGAGGGCTTGTGGCCGCCCGCCGTTGGCCGCGGAAAGGGTGACGCGGCCAGCGGCTTCGCTGCCGCGTACCCCAATCGGGGGGAGGCTCGTCGTCGACCTCGCGGGGGCGGGGCTCGTGCGGGCTTCGTCCGCGGCGGCCGGCCGCGGGCGGGGAGGCGAGAGGAGCCGAGCGGCGCTGGGCGCCGCCGTTGCCGTCGTCGGAGGGGAGGGGAAGGCCGGAGGGGCTCGGCCGCCGACGTCGCCGCCGCCGTCTCCTTCTTCTTTCCTCTCCGTCTTCGCCTTCGTCGCGTCTTCCGGAACGGAAGGGGGTAGCCGGCAGGGAGGGGAATGGGCGACGATGGAAGGGGGTTTCGGGGGGCTCCGTGGGTGCCAAAGAACCTGTGGGAGGTGGCTTGTGGGGTAAGGAGGCGTCCGGGGTGGTGGTGGTCGGTTTAGGGCTCACGGGGTGTCCCCGCGGGTGCAGACGGAACCGAAAAAGGGGGGGATTGTCGCAGGGGCTTCCAGCGGGGAAGGGGGGTCCATTGGGAATGAGAGGCTGTTGTTGGGGTCGAGGGGATGTGAGGGACTGAGGTGAGAGGTCCGGATGGACCTAGGGCAGCGTCGACGGAGGTGTCTACGTAGGTCGGAAACAGGACGAGATAGGAGAAGAAGAGGCACTGGACCTAGCTCCGGAGATGGGGAGGAACACCGGGAAGGGGAGGAAAGAACCGGGAGCACCCGGAGGTGGAGGAACGACGCCGACGTCGGAGGGGGACAGGGGGGGAAACGGGAGGAGTCTCTCCTTGGGTTCAAACATCCATCTCTATCTCATTCACTAGGTTTGAGCTCTTTAAATAGAGCTGGACAATACAAGATGGACCTTTAAAAACCCTAATTACATATATGTCCTCTAAAAGACTAAAATAAAAAGGACTCAAAAGACTCTAAATATTTAAATAAAATGCATAAAAATAAAATCCTAACACTACGAAATAAAAGAAATAACTACGTCGTTTCCTGAGGACTCGGAAGACGCTATCTCCGAACAAACGGACGATCCGGTCCGCACCGGTCCCCATCAGAAGGTCTTGCACCTGATACTCGAGCTAGAGTTGGATCTGGCTCTGGAGCAACTATACTCCAAGATGAATTAGGATTTGAAGTTCTACATGACTTAGGTTTCTTATCTTTCTTGCATTTCTTCATCCTCACCAAGGACACTGTTAAGCTCACCTTCGAACTATGATATATCATTTAGGTTAAACTTTGACTCTCCCTCAGTGTCCTCATCTCCCATTTATGCTAAAAGTAGATGTTTTTCTTGTAATAGATATTCGAAGTCAACATTATTTTGTGACAAACCCTACCCTGACTGGCTTGAGTTTGAGCTTTCTCCTAGTACAATCCACCTACAAATTTTGTAAATCTTTCCTTGTATGTCTTCTGCCTATCTTTGATTTTTTTTATTCTCATTCTCATGTTGTAATGGCAAAACACTAGTTTCTCCAATCTTTCTGATGCGGGACCGACCGGTGCCAAACTGAAATTAGCAATAAACAGCAATACGGATATGCCACTAAGCTAAACAAGCATGGTATAACCAGAATAATGACTACGCACAAGTAGAAACACGCCCGAGTACCGATCCCTCAAAGTGGGAGGGGCTTACAAGTGTGTGGGATGCCACCGAGTTAGCACATCGACTACCAATGAAAATGACCTAATTTTAACCGAAAATCAGGTAACGCTCACATAAACACACTAACCTGACAGCATAACATTTAATTGGGGTAGCGCATAGCTCTCAAGACCGACACGGCAAATAGGTGCATAATAAATGGGAAAGCTGCAGATTGGGCAGAGACATACCTGCGTTCCTGGTTAGGGAGGTGGACCCTCCATGCTACAGAGGACCATTGACCCGAACGAACACATCCAGGAACCCGTCCGCCATGGCTTGATCTCGACCACCACGGTGCGCTATCCTGTTGAAGTCGCTGTGCAGGACCGAGGACGGGCTATAGCATTGATAGGAATCCACCGGGCTGTTGCGCAGCCGGCAGGCAGTTGCGCAGGAACAGGGGACAAGACGGGAGCTCCATCGGCAAGGGCCTGTACTGTAGCACTAGTGGAAATCCGCACCGCGATGGGACTGCACTGTAGCACTACGCCGCCTTGCTGCGGGAGGTGAACCTGGCAACCGGACGAATCGCCCGCCTACTGCGGGAGGTGAGGGAGGAAAACCGCGCGGCGGCGGCTCCCGTGACCTAAGAGGAAGGGAAGACGGGAGGGACCGAGAGCAAGATTGAAATTCCTTTTCATTTCATTCATCATACCAAAATATTTACAAAGGGGAAGCCTTTATACAGGCCCCAAGCAAAATAACAATTGAACCCAAAAATCTCAACTATATCTCCATATACCCAGACACTGTGTGTATATCATATCAACAATCATGTGCATGCGTAAATATACCCAGCCCACTCTCAAAATGAATCTCAAAATATTCAAAATAAGCGTGAGTTAATCAATAAAAAATAAAAATAATAAAATAATATGCTCAATCATCGTCTATCCATAAAGATGTGACCGGAAGTCGACGCCGTCGGTAAACATAGGCTGGATTGAACTGGACGCGTGCACGAGTGTCCTCACCACTTTCACTCTTATGTTCCTTCTCTTCGTGTGTATGAGACTAAAGGTATTCAAATTCCTTACATTGGGATGAACTGGTGCTTGGACTTAGCACCCGAACTGCAATAGCTGTTAGCGGATTCCATCCACTCTTGTTGCTGACTTGAATCTACCACTCAGCTATAAAAATGACAAATAGTGTAACAATTAGTAAATGTGTAATGTTCTTGTAACAATATTTACCATGTACTAAATATGTAATAACTTACTAAAAGAAGTTTTATCATGTGAATACAAAAGTTCTAAATCTCTATAGACTCTAATTCTATATTTGTATGAAATCATTTAAAATATAATAAGAAATATAGATAAGTTTATTGTTTATGTTTGCTTACTAAATAAGTATTACTCATTTCAATCTTAACTTATGTTCTATCTTTGTGGAGTCCTACACAAATGCTTTATCACAAATAATATATTTGAGGGTACCTCAACATCGTTGCACACGTGCCCACCATACTACACCATTGGGATCAAGAAATATCATGTCGAAATGTAACACAATCCAAAGTTGATATGAGAATAAAATAAAACACAACAATTAATAAAACTTAACATCTTAAAATACCTATATGTAAAAATAGCTTGACCATGTACTTGATTACTTTATTTATGACCCATGTCTTAGCTTTAACTCCCTTTAAGGCCTACTTTATCGATTTTTGGCCTCTATCACTCTACCTATACATGCTAGTATCTGTCATCGGCTAAATTGAATGCGACCGATAGAACTCAGTATCTTGAACAAGGTGAGTGCCTTCCCCCACATCAAAACATCTGGCAGTGGCACCCGAACATCTTGCCATCTTCTTCTTTCTCATCTTCATAGGTCTGAGCCCTACTAGCATCATGGCTCTGCTCACTTGAGCCTCCTCTTCATCATCTTAAGATAGTGAATCAACCTTGACATGTGCATGTTCTTTTTCCTTCTTACTCTTTCTAGACATGAGATTGGTGTCTCCGTCTAAGCAACTCATCATATAGATTTGTCATTTACGCAATTCTAATCTCCCTTTGAAACAATACCCGGTTAAATAACCTCTCATTTCTTCTCTCAACTCAATCAGGACCTGGATACACTTCTTGACATTCCTACTAACACCAGCTATATGTTGCTTGAGATAGTATATACCTCTATTCATATCATTCTGACACCATTTACATCTCACCCTTTTCTCAACATTAGGGGTGTAAACGGAATCCGATATTCCGATATTCTGATTTGATTTCGATAAAAATTAACGGGTTTGGAACTTGTTTTTGTATCCTATAAGCTATTGGAATCAGAATCGGATTTTCTGGTAGCTTATCGGAATCAGAATCGGAATTAGTTGATTCTATTTTCATTAATTTTATTTTGATAAAAAATAATTATATATAAATAAAATAAAATAAAATAAAGTTAAATATATTATAAAATATAATATATACATTGATAAAATGATAAAAATAAAGTTTTAAGAATATTATATCAAATTTTAGTAATTATATGTGTATTATTGACTCATTTTCTAATAAAAATTAATATTTAATATGTATTCCGGAATTTATCAGATTTGGTTCCGATTTCGATAACGGATTCAGAATTGGAACCCCTAACCCTTATTGGAATTGGAATCAGATTATGGTGATTCTGCTACTGAATCCGACCTGTTTATAGCCCTATTCAACATCCAATAAATACCTATGTTGTCATTCAATATTACGATGTGCAGTTGCAGTTTACTCCTCGTTCGACATTTTATCTAGACATAAAATTACAATAATTTTAATTTTTTAATTAAATAAAAAAAACTCAAATGGGTGATCACCCCTTGGAGGATCGGGTCTGAACGCGGCCACCCCCTCACAAATACTCCTTTGAGGGTAAGAATTTGAGGGTGGGGGAGGGGGGAACCACAAGAGGGGACTGATTTTACCTATTAGGGGATCACCGGAGGGGAGCCCTATATTGAGGGGGGGATTGAGGGGAAGGTGGAATCGAGGGGGTAATCGATCCAATCTCCCCTTTATGGGGGGAGATCAATCCAAGATCGGGTCTAAGATCGACCCAATTCCAAAACTTACCGAATTTCGGAAGATCGACGGATTCCCATTTCGATCCAGGTGGATCAGTCGATCTGGAACCGATCCTCCCGATTCTTATTGATCTGTCCGGGACTTCCTATCGGATCGGTTGTCCCAGGCGGAATCGAATCGGCCATTATCGATTCAATCTAAGAAACAACCGATCTAGATCCAGATTGGCCGATTCTACATTCCATGTTAGGAGGTGGTGACGGTACCCATGTGAGTTTGATCATTAAGGTGACTTGGCTCCATCTTGGCTATTTTAAATACATATGTAGACTTAAGCCCAGGCGGCTGTATATTCATACCCATATAGACATCTTTCTTTTAATGCCGACCCCACCAACCAAGATATGCATAATTCCATGTTAATCCTGCTCGTATGATTATATATATGTCCTCAGATGCTTTCTTAAGCATATGTGATACGTGTGGGTTGGTTTGAAGAGGACATGCCCTCTTATGACTTGGCTATGTCCCGGACCTGATAGGTCCTAGTCTCTCCCAATATTTGATTGGAACCTGATCAGTCATATTCGGATCTCCATGCTTTAGATATTCTCTAAGTCCAGCTAGGCCCGGCTCCTCTTATTTCCCATCTGATTTAAGGGATGATACTAAGTGTTAACATGTTACGTATCTTAACTATTGGTAGTCCAATCATGCATATAAGACATCACGTAAACCCAGAATATATAGACCTTCATTCATATAGGACATTGTTCCTATATAGAATAGGATTTGAAGACATTATATATTTTGCATGCAAATTTCAAATGTCAGCAGTCTCCTAAATATAGAACGCTCAGTAGGCCGAGTCAACTATGACCAACGAAAGCCATATCCACTGGCTGTTGCATATATAGGTTAATTGCCTTCAACATCTAAATGTCTAGGGACAGATCTCCCTGCTCTCTTTCTTCTCTCTTCATCTTCATAATGTTGAACTTTACTATCATACATTGTCTTCTTTAGTTGTGCCTCTTCTTGATCATTTGAACTTGATTCATCGCCCTCAACTAGAGCTTTTCCTTTTTCCCTTTTTATTGCTCTGGGTCATCTGACCGATGTTTCTGTGTCTAAGCAACTAATCATGCAAGTCTCAGTGATTGGTCAATCCATACCTCCCTCTGGGATAACTACCTGTTGTTTAAGACGGAAAACACAATATTCATTTGTTTCTCACACCATTTGTATTGAATTATATTTTTCTTCACATCCATCATAATTCTATGTACCCATCCAAGATCTTGAGATCCAGAAGGCATGGACATTATGTTCTTCTTTGCAAATTTCTTGTGCGCACATCCAACTTTGGAGGGGGGCGGATTTATCCTAGATCACCCATTGATGAGAATATCGGTTCAGTAGGGGCAGAATAGGACAGATGATTCGGCAATCCATGAAAGAGGCCCTTGAGGCCATAAAATACTGAACTTGAAATAAATCAATAATTAAATCAACAAAAGGGATCAAATTGGGAGTTGATCCTAGACGGCTATATGCTTTGACAAAACAAAGAAATAAAAAAGGAGTCTGATTGGAGGTTGGTCCTAGACTGGCTCTAAGCATTGTAAAGGTGGCATAAAGGGAGCTAATTTAAAAACAGAGGCCTTATGCCTTTCCATCCTCTATAAGAGGGAAATCAAAAAAATGAGCTATACGGGAACCCCTAACAAAATACCCCTCATCATGGAATTCCACCTATGGAGTAGGGATTATAAAATTCCACGTACTAAGGAAGAGATATCTTATTAATTTAAGAGAAGGTCATGTATGTTGCTCATGCTAGTATATCCATCATTAATTAATGAGGCCAATATAGGAAGGAATCTAATGAGGCTAATATAGGAAGGAATCTCCGATACCTGTCAAAGGGATCCTATCCTAATTTCATCAAATGTAATTAAGGCTTTTCATTCTTCCCACACTAGGATGTCGATCTTAAAAATCCACATGAATGGCATGTCATTCTCAGACACTTCCATGTTGAGAGGGAGCTCCCAAACTTTTCCATAGCCTTGGAGGGATGCAAACACCAAAAGATGAAATCTGAAATTCTAAGATTCCTCCAAAAATCTGTAAATCAGAGAAATCTAAAAATGAAACGAAACAAAAAAAAAATCCAGAATGCAGAAAGCTAGAAACCAATGTGATCAGAAAAATCCTCAAAGCTCAGAAGCCCGAAGCTCCTAAAAAAAATAAAAGCTTGGAAGTTTCAGCAAGTCAGAATATCAAATATTTCTAAGGTACCGAAATATAAAAATTCTGTAAATGTGCAAATCAGAGAATCTCGAAATGAAGAGAAGTGGGGAAACTCAGAATGCCAAATTTTAAAAATTCAGAAATATGAGAAGAAAAGGAAACTCAGAATGTCAAACAATCTGACACTTACTGAAGTGTGAAAATCTTAAAACCAAGAAATCTGATATTTCTGCAAATCTGAACATCCAAAAGTCCTCAGGAGATAAGAATTGTGTAAAACTACATAAATCAGAAAATCTAAAAAAAAAATCTGGGAATGCTAAAAGCCTCAGAAAATATGGAAGCTACTGGGACTTGAGAAACCTAAGAACTTGAAAACCTGGAAACTCTGAAAGTCCAGAATTCTAAAAAGCTCAGAATTCAGGAAATCCAAAAGTTCAAAAAAACAGAAAACACAAAATCAGTCTTAAGTCATGGCAGATCTGAGAAAAAATCCAGGAGATATAAAAATCATAAGTCTGAAACCATAAGTCATGAAATCTGAAATCCCAAAAATCAGCCCCTTGAAAACCAGAAAACACAAAAAAAGGTGAAAACTGTGGAAACTGGAAATGCAGGGTGGCTGAAATCTGGAAAAAAAAATCCCAGAGGGTTCTGAAATTCTGAGAATCTAAAGACTTAGAAACCTGAAAATGCTTGAAACCCAGAGATCTGTATATCCTGGGAAAACCAGAAGATTGAGAAGTCTGAAAAACACACTGTATAAAATCCGAAATCTAAGAATCCTGCAAGTTCAAAAAAATAAAAATATAAAAACTTAGAAATTTTGAGAATCTCATAATCCATAAAATTTAAAAAAAAATTGAAAACCACATCACAAAACTACAGATTCTCAAAATGGAAAGCAAAATAAAACAAGAGGGATCAAGTTTGAAGCTTGCAATCAAAAAATGCTCAGGTCAGAAAATTAAAACCAGGAGTCCCAAAACCCATAACTCCCAATTCCAAATTTGAAATGTGAAAGAACTCAAATCATAATACACCAATTTTAATTCTGAAATTCATCAATCCAAAAAACTCCAATGCCAAAAGATCGCAAATCTGAGATCACAAATTCCAAAAATCTTCAAAACCTGAAATTGAAATAAAAAACCTGAACTTGAACCCCAAATTCACAAGATCCATATACCAAAACAACAAAAATTCAATTCCAAAGACATTAAGTCAAAATGAAATGAACAAAAACTAAACTCATCCAAAATGGAAATGAAATATAAATCTCTAAGTAAAAAACAAAACCAAAGTTTAACCCAAACTTGAAAACTCAATAAATCTCAAACTGAAATTGAAACCTCCCAGTACACATCAAATCTTAAAAAGTCTGACAAGATGAAAACGAAAACATCTCCAAATGGGAAAGGCATTAAGCCTAAAACATAAGTTAAATATGAAACAAATCCCAAATATAAAAAGACACTGAACTTAAAAATAAAACAATTCAATACCAAGCCAAACCAACTCAAACTAAACTCAAAACACTAAGTATGCATTCCATTAAACCTATGGGGTTCTATTTCTTATGTGTTTATTTTTGTGGATGTATGGTTTCTGTCTACGAATTGCTATGGAGCCTATGGGGCTATATCTCCCATGTGTTTATTTTTGTGGATGTATGGTTTCTGTATACGAATTGCTATGGAGGTTAATCAAGGATATTCGAGTAGTTGCTCGATATAATTAACACCAGAATATTGAAAGTTTAGGGGGAGATATCAACATGTGAAGTTGTAAGAACCTCATTTTTAAAGCTTGAGGTATCATAGTCCGAACTTTCTAAGAAAATAAGTGATAACCAGTAAAAGGATTAGATAGTACAGGTGAAATTTTAAAATTATTAGAACCGAGGTTTGGGTTATGTGAAAAGTTGATTTTGACCCCTCTTTGTCAGATAGTTAAAATACCTAACATTCATTTACATTGAGCAACCACTCGAATATACTTGATTAGCTGTCATAGCAATATGTTTGTACAGAGCGTGCACACCCACAGAATGAAAGGAACTCAAAAGGGCTCCAGCCTTTTGGGCCCAATGAAATGCGAACAAATTTGTTTTAAGTTTTGTTAAAAGTTGATTTATTTTTTATGAAATTTCAGATTTGAGTTTGGTTTGAATTTTGAATTGTTTGGTTTTGATTTGGTTTGAATATTTGGTTTTGGTTACTTTTATTTCACTTGCCTGAATTGTTTTTTTTTAGTTTGAAATTTAATGACTTTTGGATGTGTTACACTGATTTGTTTGGCTTAGCTAATATTTGAATTGAGAAGTTTTGTTGTTTTCAAGTTGGTTGGTGTTTTGATATCGGTTTGAATGTGTTCGGTATGTTTCAAATGTTTTCGAGCTTTGATTTAAATTGATTAACTTCAAATTTCAGATTATTGAATGATCTAAATTTTTATGTTTTGAGATAGATTTTGATGTTTTGGAATGTTTTTGATGTGGTTTGTTTAATTTTTTTTGAATCGTTTAGTTTTCACTTGTTTAAGAAGTTGATTTTTATTAAATTGGGTGAGTTTAATTAGAATTTCCATATTATCAAATTATGTTAAGTTTTGAATTTTGTTACATTTTCAAATTTAATTATCATTTTTTTTGAATTTTTAGATTTAATTAATTGTATTTTTAGATTTGTTTTATCTTATTTTTTAGTTAGGTTCGGTTTGCATCTCATCTAGTCCGTCAAACTAACATTGATTGTCCAATCACATGGAATCAAGTTAACAGTTGAAATGTTCAATGCATTGCATGTCGATGTACATGTAGATTGGCAATTCTTATGTCATGTCGATGTTTGTGTGAACTTCCTTCCCACAATGTAAACTTTCATGAAACCAGAAAAATTTCAACAACATGCCACCCCATTTCCTATCAAGGCGAAGATTTACTCGTCCGATGCAACAAAATACGACTTGTCGCATCGTGGGAAAGATCGTCTGCAACAGGAGCCGGCCCGCACCTACGTCCGGGTCAACATACCTTAAGCGTGTCCGAACTAACCGCCTACGATGGAGCACCCACAAGGTGGTGTCAATTTCTTATTTAATTTTGCTTTCGCATTTCAAATTTAATTAAGTTTATTTTTATTGTCAGTGGTCCGAGTGAATGATAGGATCATCCTAATTAAGATGAGTATTCAGCAAGAAGTTATCAATGTAATTAGCGTCTATACATCACAAGTAGGGGCCAGTAGTGAGTTGAAAGTATAATTTTGGGATGATATGAATAGTATCATGCAAAGGATACCGAATAAGGAAAACATCCTAATTGATGGTGATCTCAATTGTTACGTCAGGTCCCAAGGAAGTGGATTTGAGAGTGTCCACAGCGGCTGTGGGTAAGGAGCAAAATGAAGAGGGAAAAAATATCTTAGAGTTTGTGTTGGCTTACGACCTAATCCTAACAAATACCCACTTCGTCAAGAGATATTCGCGCCTTATAACGTTTAAGAATAGGAGTACAAGTCAAATTGACCTTATCCTTACTAGTAAAATGAGTCGCGCCCTATATAAGGATTGTAAAGTCACACCTAGTGAAGCACTCCCAACCCAACATAAATTCATGGTCTTAGATTTCAAGATCATAAGGAAGTTGCAAATGATGAGGCAAAAAAGAGCCCGTAAGATCAAATGGCACGAATTCAGAGGAAGTAAGCAGGTGATATTTAGAAATGAGACCCTCAAGCTTAAGGAATGCGATCTGGACAGAGATGCTAGGTCACTATGGGCTAACATGACATCAAAAATCAAGACGATAGGTAAAAATATTTTTGGAGAATCTACTAGGCAAGGTCCACCTATGAAGGAATCGTGGTGGTGAAATGATGAAACGTAGAGAGTAGTGAAGAACAAGAGAAAGTGGTTTAAGAAATTGCTTAACTACAACACCGGCAAAGCCTTTGAACAATATGAGATCGTTAAGAGCGACGCAAAAAAGATAGTTAGACGACTTAGGGAGGCAGCCTGTAGCAAGTTATATGACAAATTGTGCACAAAGGAATGTGAAACGGATATTTACTGTCTAGCCAAGTTGAGGGAGAGGAGATCTCGAGACATAGGATAGGTTCAGTGTATTAAAGATAGGAAGGGAGAGTGTTGACCCAAGACGAGAATATCCAAAAATGGTGGAAAAGCTATTTTTAAATGCTTTTCAATGAACATTTCTAGGAAAACACAACGGAGTCAAGTAAGGATCGGAGGCATGGGGAAGAGTCATCCCAAAATCTTACCCCACTAGAAGTGCATCTTGCAATGGGGAGAATGATAACATCTCGATCAAAGTCTGGAAGTGTTTCGGTGAGAAAAGAGTGGAGTGGCTAACCATACTCTTTACCAAATTAGTTACCTCTAGTAGGTTGCCAAATGAGTGGAGAAAAAGCATCATCATCCCGATATTTAAAGGGAAGAGGTCGTTCAAGATTGTGAGAATTATAGAGGTATCAAGCTTATGTGTCAAACCATGAAGTTGTGGGAGAAGATTATGGAGAGGTGACTTAGAGAGTGTACTAAGATCTCCGGAAACCAATTTGGGTTCATACTAGGTAGATCGACTACGGAGGCCATCTTTCTAGCTAAATCTAGTATAAAGATATCGAGACCTGAAAAGAGATCTTCAGATGATTTTCCTTGATTTAGAAAAAGTCTATGACCAAGTTCCAAAAGAGATTCTTTGGTGGGTGTTAAGAAGGAAGAAGGTGCCTAGTGGATTCATTAACATCATCAGGGACATGTACGAGGGGTCGATCGCCCAAGTTTCCTTACTGGGAGGAGTCAAGACCTTTCCCAATATCAATTGGGCTACACTAAGGATCTGCTTTAAGTTCGTATCTTTTTATCTATTGATGAAATAACTAAGGATATACAAAAGAGTTTATAAAAGAGTTTATCTTGGTGTATGTTGTTCGCAGATGATATTGTTCTTACTGATGAGACTCGAGAAGGTATTAACAGAAAACTTAAACGATGGAGAACCGTGTTGGAAGTCAAGAGGTTCAAGATTAACAAGACGAAAACAGAATATATGCACTTGAGATTTAGTGAAGCTCTAAGAGTGGAAGAGGTTGAAGTTACATTGGATGGAAAGGTCCTCGCATCAAGTATCCAATTTCGATATTTGGGTTCAATCTTATATATAGACAAGGAATGTGACAAAGATATCGACCATAGAATCAAATTGGATTGGTTTAAATGGAGACAGGGGACAGGGATTCTATGTGATCGTAAAATCCTCCTAAAATTAATAAGAAAATTTTATCGCACAGCTATAAGATCTGCCATGATCTACGATAGTGAGTGTTGGACAACTAAGAAGAAGTATATTATCAAATTGAGTATAACTAAAATGCGGATGTTACGGTGGATGTGTGGCTACACTCGGATTTATAATATGCAATTAGTGCATTAGAAATAAAGTGAGTTGCGAGAATTGAGGATATTGTTAAAGAGAGAAGACTCCGTTGATTTGGACATATCATGCGGCGCCCTCTTGAGGTGCCCATCAGACCAATCGAGACCTTGAGGTTATTAACACATAAGAGACGGAGAGACCAAAGTTAACTTGGCATAGACGTATCCAATTTGACTTAGATGAATTAGGCATACGAAAGAAGTTAGTGGAACACCGTGTAGAATGGAAAAGACGAATCCGTATAGTCAACCCCAACCATTTAGGAATGACGCTTTGAGTTCAAGTTTGAGTTTGAGTTTATTGTCTAAGGTTTAATGGGCCAACTTCATGTCTCATCAACATAATAGGCCGGTCTTCAAGTTTTATGGGCCGTAAAAGGCTTGTTTGAGCTTCAAGGGCCGGAAGGGCCTGTTTTGGAACCTACAAAATCTGATTTTTGCATCTTTTTCCGTTGCTGCAACAGCGGGCAACATGGGCCACAACTGGGCTGACATGGGCCTGAATTGGGCCTGTTTGATGGGCTGTTAAGAGGACTGCACAAGGGGCAGATTTTATGACAGAATTGGGACTGCTAAAAGGGTAGGAAAATGGGCTGTTTTAGGACTGTTCAAAGGGTGGGAAAGTGAGGTTTTCATAGGCCACAAATGGGCTGTTTTGGGTTTAGTAAAACAGGCCACACAAAGGTGCTATTTTAGTAGAATTGAGAGCCCGCATGGAGAGACTTGGCCCGTTGGACGGATTCCAAGAATGCCCATATCATCACCCTCGCTTCCACCAAAACAAGAAATTGAGTCCACCCGGAGGAGACTTGACCTGTTGGACAAATTCCAAGAATACCCAAGACATCATTCTCATTCCCATTGCACAAAGGGCAGGTTAAGGGAGAAACGTGGGCTGTTTTGGGGTCTGTTTAGGGGCTGAACAGGGACAGTGTAATATCTGGCGTGTAAAAAAAAAAAAAAAAATTTAGTAACCGCCCACCCCGCCCTGCCCTCTCTCTCCCTCTCGCCGGTCGCCCACCCTACCCCGCCCGCTCTCTCTCTCTCTCGTCGGTTACACCCGCCCGCCCCGCCCTCTCTCTCTCTCTCTCATCAGTTACGCCGTCCCCACCGTAACGTCGGCCGCCCCCCCCATGGATCGTCGCGATGCTTCCCCCCCGGAGCTCTCCCTCCCTCTCTTCCTATCGGCGACGCCGCCGCGCCAGGGCCGCCGCGCACCCAGCGCCTGGGCTGCCTCCGCCGTGCGCACCCAGCGTCTCCCCCCCCCCGACCTTGCCCGTCCTCCTCTTCTGCGTCGCCGCCTGCACCCTCCGTCGCCCACCGCCTGCACATCACCGGCTGCCGCCTTGTGCAGCGCAGCGACCATCGTCCGCCGGCCAGCCCCCCCCACCCGTCGTCCACCGGCCGTTCCCGCCTGGGCCACGCGAACCACGGCTGCTGCCGCCGTTCATGCGAGCGCATGGTCGCCGGCGCCGACCACCTGCACCTCCTCCGTCCACCCCTGCACAGCGCCGTCCGTCGCCAGTCCCGCAGCACCGGCTCGCGCCTTCCGCCGTCTCGGCCACCCCGTTGCCTCGCCGCCGTCGGCCTCCCGCGTGCTGCTGCTGCCATGTTCCCCCCCCGCCGCGCTCACCCCCGCGCACGCCGCGACCGCCATCGCCGCCGTCGCGAGTACCGCCAGGCCATCGCCGTCGCGAGCACCGCCGTGCCGCCGTCGCGAGCCGCCAAGGCGAACCGGCCAGCAGCCGCCCGGTCCAGCTCCACCCGGCCCAGCTCCGCCCGGTCCAGCCGCCCGGTTCAGCCGGTCGAACCGCCCGGTTCGACGCCGGTTCGGGATTTTTCTGATTTTCGGATTTATTAAATCCGGAAATTAGATTTGAGGCCAGAAAAATAGCAGGAAAATTCTGAAAAATCCGAAAAAAATCACCGGAGCTTCCAGGTAGGTTTCTCAAGCTTGTCTATGTATTTGATCCCATTTTGATTAGAAAATATGCATGATTTAACTTATGGATCATAAGTTGACTAGTCTTAGACTTTGGACTTGTAATTATTGATTTTCACAAAATCTCTGAAATCAGAAACTTGAAATTAGTATTTTGTATATTATGGAACATGTTTAGCTTGATTATGCTTGGGTAGAAGCCTTTTCTATCAAATTTGATCTTATGAAAACCATGTAAGTGATTATATGCTAGTTTGGAACAAGAATTGAAGGTTAATTATGTGTAGACTTGAAAAACTCTTGGGTCATCAAATTATACCTTTTAGAACCTGTTTTGGTCAGATTATGGTTGATGACATGAGATCTTAATTTGTTTAGTTTATGCCAAGCATGACTTAGGTTAAGTGTCTTGTATATATGTTTTAGTATGTCTAGTTTGGCTTGTCATTTCATGTATGTAAGTTATGTAAATTTTGGTTAGTATGGTTTCAGACTATGTATTATGTCATGCATGGTGTGGTTATGTTCAAATAGACAAGTTTGATATGAGTTTTGACTAGAATATGTTAACCATGTCGGTTAGTACAAGTCTTGTCTAGTTATGGTGAAATATGTTTAATTTGGTTTCAGATCATGGGCTATGCTATGCATAGTTAGTTATGTCAATTTGGTCATGATTAGTACAAGTTGTCATTGAGAACAAGTTCAATTAAGTCGGGTTATCATATGTCTTGTCAAGTTCGTTATGAATGCTATGTCTTGCATGAAAGGCTATGAAATTGGATGGTTATGTCATGTATGCATGGTATGGTCAAGTATGTCATGATTTGAAATTATGTTATGAACTCGGATATGACGTGCTATGAAGGCTTCACCGGCCTATGTTAGTAAATTGCCCGTGGGCGTGGTAACTTAGATGAATCCGGCCCTCCCACAGATCCCGGATTATCGCGGTTTTCCCTTAGTGTCACCACTGCCTAAGTGCACTTTGGGCTAGCTTATTATATGTTACTGCTATATATATTAGAGCTGGTGAAAATATTTGTACATGTGAAGCAAGACGACCAATTCCTTGCTCTTTGGCTATGTATTCTGGAAAGGATATGAAACATGTTACTTGTGTGTCATGTATAGATGTTAAACCATGTCATGTTAGAAAATCAGATTTGTCTTGTTTTAAATTGGTCATGTTAAGCTAAGTCTTGAGGTCATTTAGATGAATTTTGTCTAGCTTGTATGGTCTTGTGTGTTTTGGTCTAGAAGTATGCGGCATTGGCATAATTGTTTTCTTAAAGTTAATTCATGATTTGGATATGGGTTATGAGCTTAATATAGAAGACATTCTATATATTTGTAATTACATCTCAATTTAGATATGTTATCTATCATTGCATGTTTATATGTTAGTATCCGATTGGCGGGAAATGGGTGTAAATCCTACGGAGTCCCCGGACTCACCCCGTTGTGGGTTAAATTTTTCAGCAAGTTTTGAAGATTTAAGAGCTTGAAGATGAGGATCAGGTGGAACCAAGGGAATCAGAGTCATTTGCACTTGGAAATTCTTGGTATTCTCTACTTAGGTGGATGGTCTTGGTTGTTTTTGAACAAGAGTGTGGTTAGACTTAGAAGTATTGTTCTATTCTCTTGTATGATTGGATCTTATGAAATTAATTGTTTAAGTTTGGGTTGTGGAATCCGAGTGTTGGATTTCATCCCACTGTCACGACGTTGTGTATTTCCGCTGCATATTTTGAGGTTATATTATTTAAATTCCGGGTCGTGATAGACAGCTTCAAGGTCTGATGGGGACCTGTTTGGAGGCTAGCAAGGGGGTGTAGTGGCCAACAGGAGTTGTTTGGAGTTTTTTTTTTTTGGTGAGGATCTGATTGAGGTCAGAACTAGGACCTGTTTAAGTAGCCAGCAAAGGGGTCAAACAGGTGGGCATTTGGGACCTGTTTATGGGGTTGCTCATGGGAACCAGCAGGGGCAGGGGCTGCTTATTTGGCCAAAAGGGGCCTGGCCAGATTTGGGAGGGGGGGCACAAGGGCCATTTTCTGTTTTTTTTTTTTTTTGAGCAAGGGGCAGGCTGATGGGAAGAGGAAGGGGGAGAGAAGATGAAGGCTATATGGCTCTTCTTACCTTTCTTCTTCTCCTCCTTTTCTCTTCTTCTCCACTTGGCGCGCCTGTTGAAAGATGGGGCTTCCTTTTTTTTACTTCTTCTCCTTGCGCAGGGACCACCAGAGGAGGAAGTACTAAGGAGAGGCCACAGGTGATAGTCTTCATCTTCACCTTGTGCTGCAGGTGGTGCTGAAAGAGGATGCTGCTGCTGGCTGCGCACAGGAGCAGGTGGTGCTGGCTGCTGTCCCTGCTGTTGGAGCAAGATCTGGCCGCTGCTGTAGATGCTGCTGAAGGGGAGGAAGCCAGCTGGGCTTCTGCTGCATGCACGTGTGCTCAGGGTCTGGTCCAGGAGAACAGGCCGCAGGGAGCAGGAGGAGAAAGAGAGGAGAATGCCAAAGAGAGAGGAGCCAGGGGCTGGCCATGTGCACAGGTCTAGTGAGGGGAGAGAAGGCTGGCCAAACAGCCTGTTTTGTCTTTCTAGTCTCCTGCTGATCAGGGAGTCTAAGGGTCAAGGCTGCTAGGAGATAAAGTCTGGACTTGTAGCTCACTTAGAAGTTTTCTCCAGGAGGAGTTCTAATCGGGAAAGGAATATTGCCAAGCTGATGTGCGTGTGGCCAGATGGGGGAGAAGAATTGGTGCACGCCTAGCTTTCTCTTCCTGGTTTTCTGCTGATGGGAGAGATAGAACAAGGAGATGAGGCTAGGAGTTGTAACCCACTGAGGAGTTCTCTCCAAGAGGAATTCCATCTAGAGAAGGAGTTCTCCAAGCTGATGTGCGTGTGGGCAGCTCTGTGGGAGGGGAAGACTGGCCAAACTTCCCCACTTCCAACTGCTAATTCCCATTCAGATGCTCCCAATCTAATGGTCTTCATTAATCCTGGATGGAATTAATTAAATAATCCTTGGATTTACCCAGAAAAGTCCGGATTGCGCTCCGACGGCCACTGATCTTATGTTCTATCAAGATGTATGGCCAAGATCTCCTGATTTGCATCAAATCCTTGTTTTTGTCAATTTCTTCAATCGGTGCAATCTAAGAGGTTGAAAATTATGATAATTATAATTAAATCCTTTCCTTGGCCAAATTTTATTTCTGATGCATCAATATTCCTTAGACTAAAGTCTTGGACCGGGAAATTAAAATTTTCAATGCATGGGCCAATCTAAAAACCGACTAGACCATTATATCCTTGAGATGACGGGGCACGGACTCCCATCCAAATCTGATTTTTCCTGAATAACTATTCAATCGCTGGTCAAATTTTTAATTTGTCTCTAGCATTGTCTATCCTTATCTTAGACAGAAATTGTGATGAAGTCAGATCTTTCCAATCATGTCCCGATTTGTCCTGGTGTATTAGGGGCAAATGGTCATTTTTACCTTCCGGTGTCTGTTTTCCATATTTTGGGCATTGTTGCGTAGATTATGATTGGAGCTATGCAATGAGCACACTGTCTTGGCCATTTGGGCCCATTAAGCATGTCAAGCAAGGATTCTGGAATCGAAATCGGAATCGGAACCCCAGGAATCGGCCGATTCGGGAATCGATCTAGGAATCAGCCTAAATTGGTTTTTTTTATTTTTTCATCAAAAAAAATCAAAAAACTCAGAAACAATTATAAAAAATAGGAAATAGTTTAGAAAACATTCTAAAAACAAGATTGGGATGCATGCACATAGAATAATTGCTAATAAACATGAAGAGATGTTAAGTACATGTTGAGATAAAAACAAGATTGGGATGCATGCACATGGAATAATTGCTAATAAACATGAAGAGATGTTAAGTACATGTTGAGATGCAAAAACTATAATAAATTTTAACTGTATCACATGAAAACATAAAAGTAGAAATATACACATTATCAATCTTCACTAATATCCATGATATGGATATTGGCCTTCCTCCTCTTCCCGTTGCTTTTGATACTCCTCAATTGTGCCCAGTCTTCTATTAAGTGTAGAAGCATATCCATATGAAAATAATGACGATGTTGTGCTATCAAAATCATAGGCATCGGACTGTGGCACGTAGGTAGGTTCAGGTGGAGGAATCCACGGTTGCTGAGGATCATAAAACGTTAGATAAGGTGGCTCTATATAATGTTGCTGTGGTGTCTGCTCATCCAGCATGAAATACGGCTTTGACCGTCGCAAATGAAGTGACTGCGGAGCTGATGGCTGCGTGGCTGGTATGCACTCCTCGTCATCATCAACTAAGGAGTGAGAAGGAGCATGCGTGCTGTCATCTGGGCTCACGGGATGTTCCCTGATCTCCAACTTTCTTCTTTTCACATCTACAACCATCTCTGATGTCCCACCACAACCCAAAGATTTTTTTAACTTTGAAAATCCGCCCATTTTTCTTGTTGTCACTTCTGTTTTCATTTTGCCTAGACTACGAATGGGCTGGGTAGCAGCGGCTGGGGCTGGGGCTAAGGCTAAAGCTGGAGGTGGCTGTTGTATAGCTGCTAGGGCAGAAAAAGGGTCTGCCTGAGCCTGAGAACTAGGTGGAGCTGGAGCATCCTTCTTGGCCTCTACATCATCCAACTCTCCTACAGCCCATGCACGGTCATCAAGATCAAACTCAGCTGGATGATCCTTGACTGTCCTCTCCTCTATCTAGGAGGCAAGTGCATGCTCTTCCTGGAATATCTGATCAATGTCCACCTCCTCAGGTGGTGATATGGCTAAAGTATGTCTCTACTCGTATGGACCACCTACGAACCATGCAAATTGCTCCTCTAAGATTATCTGTCGATCATTGATATTCTTGATGCATAGCCTCATGTTGTAATGACAGAAGACCAGCTTCTCGAGCCGATCTGAGGTCAACATGTTCCTCCTCTTGGTATGTATCAGGTTGAATGTGCTCCAATTCCTCTCACAATAAGAGGAACTAGTGCTCTAGCTGAGTATCCTTATACCAATGGCAGCAAGTGGATTCCATCCACTCCTGGTGTTCACCTGAACCCACCACTCAGCTGTAAAAGAAAAAAAAAGAAAAGGCAAACAATCAGCCCAGTATCTTTAATAACTTATAATATTGACTAAATAAAAACTCCATCTTAAATAAATATACCAAGTGACACTTTGTCGTAAGAATATCTCAAATTAGCATCTGAGTATACATCGATCCTCATCTTATACCTCTACATCTGAAAAATATTAAAAAAAAATCATTAGTTGTCAAATAATTTTGGACTCAAATTATTGACTTAAACTTCAACTTACTTCCATCTCAGCTTTTATCCTATCCTGCTGAGATCAGTAGAGACGTTGAATAACAAATAGTGTACCCCACATCACCTCGTTGTCGTTCACCACCTGTCCTTCATATTGTATGCAGTGGTTCAAAAAATATCTTACAAACATTTATCAATATTAGTATTAACATTATGAAGAAGGTAATTATTGACTAAACTTAAAGTATGTAAGCACAAATATTTTTTTCACCTACTAACCTGCAATATGGATATCGTGGTGCAAAGTCTTGTCCCATCGATCATTTATGATCTTCCACCATTTTTTGTAATCTCTGAGATTCTTCTCTTTTATTTTGAGTTTAGCCCGGTCCATTGCATCATATAGGGTGCCCATCTGGTTCTTGTCATTGGAGTCTACCAGCCTCAGCACAACAACTAGTGGCTCTATGATTGCCAGGTAGTAGGCAATCCTCTCCCAAAATCTCTTGTTAGTGATCTGCTTCTCAGATCTAACAAAAATTTCCAACTGGTATGCCTTGTTATGTAGGTGGTTTACCATATAGTTGTAATACTCTTTAGATTGGGTGAACCTGACAAGTGCATGCCTATGCCGATGTAAAGACTCCAATGCAATGAAGTATGTGACAAAATGAGTCAGACGAGGCCTAACAAGATCATGCTCTCCTGTATGTGATCTCATAATATACAGCAGATGGGGATGCGAATAAATAAATACAATGATCGTCTGCGCCTGCCTGACAAGGGTAGAAACACTCTCCTCCTTGCCTATATCCTCCAGTATAAGATCAATAGAATGTGCCGCACAAGGCACCCAGAATAGATGCTGCCTCTTCTCTATCAACTTCTTCCCAACCGCCTTATAGGAGGATTCGTTGTCAGTGACAACCTAAACCACATTATCCTCCACAATCTTCTCCACCACAACATCTATCAAAGAAAAATTATAGTCAGCATTTTTAATCTTCCTAGAAGCATCTATCGACTTCAAAATTGTGGTCCCCTCAGAACAATACGCCAAAAAGTTTATCATGCTCCTCTTGGTGATACATGTCCATCCGTCACACATAATCATGCAACTCCTCTCCTTCCACACCAATCTAAATCCATCCATCCACTCCCTCAACTCTTGCACCTCCTCCTCCAACTCACCACCATATATATGCCTGCTGCTTAGGACTTGCAGACCCGGTCTAACCTCACCTACGGCATCTATCGCAGTTTGAAAGTAAGGGCTGATAGCTGCATGTGTCGGGATGCCTACATTAAGTTAAAAAAAATTAGATCAGCAAAAATAAGGTTAATTAAATAAAACACACATAAAAGCCATTTTAAGAGTGATACCTGCAAATAAAAACCACTTCACAATATGACGAACGGCTCTCATTGCAGCTGTTCATTTGCCTTCACTCCCTTCATAGCTTGTTTAATCTCCATCCGTCTAATGATTTGCTTCCTAAATAGATACTCATCACTCGGTGTAAACTAAGTACTAGCAGAATGGTGGTGTGGCTCCTGTCTCCATCCCTCACTCTTCCAATTCCGGGTAGGGCGAGCCGATGCCGATCCGCCAAGAACTAGGTCAGTTCTGAACCCTGACCCTTCTGCTCCCCTCCTCCTCTCTTCCTCCGCAACAGATGCACACTTGGTAGCGTGCCTAGCATGTCTAAGTTTGGAGTCCGCGGAGTCCTCCTCACTCTCTAGCTCTGACTCGGCCAGTGACTTCCCCTTGTCTTTCCCTTTGTATGTAGGCAAATCTCAGTCCCTCCCCCTCTCAAGTAGCTCATCGTACAACTCCTCCCTCTGCTCAATCCTAATAGACCATTGAGAGGTTCTAGCAGTCATGTAGCATCTCATCTCCTCACTCTTCTCCATAAGCACCTTATCGCATTTTTTAACATTTCCACATGTTTCAACAATATGTTGTTTCAGCCGAAACACACCCCATTCATCTCCTTCCCACACCACTTGCATTGCACTCTCTTTCTATCTGCGTCTACTATATGGCCGTGTTCTCAACCCACGTCAGAAGGACGTACTAGTGCTACATCACCCTGATCAGCCATTGCTTATACTTGCAAAATTCGTAAATAATTCATATAAATTTATTAGACATCCTATAAATTGTTTTAGGGGCTGTTTGGGAAGTAAACAACCAATCGAACAGACTATTCGGTATGTTAAGAGGGTTACGCCTTTGCCAAAAATGGTTGTAAATCGGCATACGGCGTTTCTTATAAAGAACATCCAATCGATATTTTTACAACTTGAATGGAGTTGTTCGGTCGGAAATCACCGAATTTAATCGTACTCGAAGTCGTCGAAAACGCGTCAAAATCGACATACGGGGTTTCTAGAATTTTTCCTGTACAAAGAACATTCAATCGCTATTCTTACAACTTGAACGAAGTTGTTCGGTCGGAAATCAACGAGTTTAACCATGCTCGGAGTCATCGGAAATACATAAAAATGGGCGTACAGGGTTTTCGTCGAAGAAATCTTACCGACAATCTTCCAAGGATCGAAGAAGAGTTTGAATCAAGGTGGATCGGAGCTTAGATCGGCGGAATCCCTTCAAGAAATCATTGAAATTTAGAATCGCTCAAGGATTGCCACTGGAATCTCCAGAATCGGTGTTGGAATCGCCGGAATCGCTCTGGAATCGCCTCGGACTGTTGGGATCGAGCGATCTTGCGCCGGATTGATCGATTCCGAGGGTGGAATTGGTGTGGAATCGCCTGGAGGTCACTACGCTGCCGCGAAATGCTGGGAATCAACCAGCAACAAAGGGTTGGAATCGGTTCGATTCCCGATCCGGAATCGGTCCAGGAATCGAACCGGACTGGACAAACCGGTTTCTAGCGGAATCGACCGACTCCAGTAGAATTCCCCTGGAATTGGCCCTTCCATAAGGAATCGGATTGAAATGGACCGATCTGATTCTAGAATCGGCCGATTCCGATCCGATTCTGGCGATTCTGCAATCAATGTTGCCAAGGCATTTCCAAAGCCCCTTTGCACTATCTTGTCCTTAATTTGCCAAATTTGCATTGGATTTCCAAACTAACTTCGGAAATGTTCAAATTTGAGTTCAGCGAGCTGAATGGAGTTGTTTGAACATTTCTAGGCCACCATTGGACTTGTCAGGCCCATTAAGTCTTATTGGGCCTAGCTGGCCTATTGGGCCACTAAGGTGGGACCCGCCACCATTTTTCCTTTTCTGATCCCTTCATTTATTTTTTGTGTTCAACCTTTTCTAATTTTTTTGTTCTTAGAAAATTTTGACACCAACAGGAGCGTACATTATTTGTTCCTAGAGTAATAAGATAGCTAAGCAGTAGTGATAAAGCAAGATGGACAGTAGAGTATGCTACAGCATTGGATGAAACTGCTTTCTATCACACATTTCCCTTCTTACCCACATTGAAGTGAGCAAAAAGGATTAATCATGGTTAATCAGATAATGGAGACAATTGGAAGAGTAGGGATAATCCATCCCAATTGAAGTATCCAAGCAACCGGCAAAACTATATATATATATATAGGAGCTGGGTACTATGACTTTAAGATTGTAAACTCAGTCTCTTGAAATTCTTAATACATTTCTTGCTGATAAAGTTTCAGCTAAATAGTAACAAAAAATGGTAATAATGTAATTGCTGTATTGAACTCAACTGATCAATTCAACCTAGTAATATTCATCTTTTTTGTTTCCTGACGACTCCCCAAAAATAAAGTGTCTAGATTTGTATTCTGCTGTCACTGTAATTGTTCCTGTTAATTTCATCATTTTTCCAACTATTGCTGGCTTCCGGAGAGTGTTTGCATCTAAATTTAGAATTAAAAGTTTTGTCTCTAGTCTCTACTACAGCTAAGAGAGAAAACTGAAGACCTTGGGAAGTTATATTCCCTCTACTATGATGCTGGAAACTAAACAGACCTCTGCTTTTGCAGGAACAACCAGACACAGACAGCTGAAGCAAGCTGTAGCCACGGCCTTTCCTTAGATGCATCCGACAACAGGAATCATGTCCGTAGTGTAACAGCTTCAAACTTCGCAGATTGCTCCTTCTCTAACTTTGAACCTTCGAGTCATCAGTTTTGAGTACCCTCATTGATACAAGCAATTAGCACAGCCATGTTGTATCGTTACTTCCTACTGGTAAGCTTTGTGAAAATTTTGCTTCTCTCCTTCCTCTATTCAGAGATAATTAGGTCATGTATAATCCATTTAGGGAAGAGAGAGAGAGAGAGAGAGAGAGAGAGAGAGTTGACAATCCTAGGGTCCGTTTGTTTGGATGTAAAACTAGATGCGGTAGGAGATTTTCCCGATTTTCTTTTTAAAATCCTTATTTGGTTACCCGGAAAATACAAAGTCAATGTAAAATATTCTCCATTGACCATGTGTGGGACTGATTTTGGCCTCCGAATTTTTCGACTGGACGTCGTTTTCGACGGATGAGCATTTCGACTTCTCCGAACGAGGGTTTCGACAACCCGCGGGCTGCAACACTACGACGACGAGAAAGTTGCAATGGCGAGCAAGTTTTGGCGGAGGAGCTTCCATCCCCACCATCCTTGGCCTCTTGAACAGGTGGAGTCTCTCCGGACAGCCAGCCGGTGGTGCTTTCAAGATCCTGAACTCCGGGTGAGCCGATTTCGCAGACCTCCTACTCCCTTTACTGACTTACACTACAATGATTTCCCCCTTTTGATTTCCTTGTCTACATCTACATTGTGCATATGATCAATCGAAGGCAGTCACAGTGAACAGAATCTCTTTCTCATTGTGCGTATTGGGTGCTTCTTCTTCTCTTCTTCTTCAAGGCTACCTTATAGTCACTCTTTTCTGCCTTAGGCATAGGTGGACTGGTCGATACGAAGCCCATCTTTGGGACAATAGCTGCAAGAAAGAAGCCCAGACCAAGAAAGGCAGGCAAGGTGGGTACTTTAAAAAAAAAAAAGCAGGCATGAAACTTCTCTTTGCATTTTTCCCAACCTTCGCCATCTTCCATGGCTCTGATTGGTTTCTGCTTGTTTTCTGATTTATTTTTCTCTTGTGCGGGATGTTGTTGCTGATGTGTTCTTTAGTTTATTTGGGAAAGGCTCCTGCCTTTTATTTCCTTCTTCTTTCGATCAACACTACAACCAGCTATTTTGGTCTCCATGTATATATATTGCTTAAAAACTATGTTCTTTTGAAACAATAGTGCAAATGTTGATAGATCAACCAGCAATAACCATCTAAATATTTCATCAGGCGAAAATTATGTTAAAGCAATTACATTGGCAACTCCATCAACGTGATCTTTAGAATTACAATTAGAATAGAGATCAAAACGATGTGAAAATGCATACAATATGATGGCATATAAGGATGAAGGGTTCGGTCCACCTTCTATAACTATCACCTGTAGGAGGATGATATGTGGAACATATGCCCCAAACGCAAGCTTGCTCATGTTAAAAACTGATCAACAGAGCATCACCACCAAGATCCATTTTGCTTTTCATTCTTGATCCCCTAAACTTGTACAAAATTATAATTACTATTTTTATATATTAGATCTTCAAGAATTAATGTGCATCCTTGTTGAAGGCGCATGTGCACAATTTTCTGAAGCTTTGTCTGCAGAAATACTTCCTAGATTGGGATACTAACCATTACTTTGCTTGAATATGTTATAAATATCTGCAAGATTGTAACCATGCAACACTTATGGTTGATGTAAGTTGCAAGGATATTAACGTATGCATTTATGTTTCTTGTAATCTTGTTTACAAATTTACCACTTATACCTTCTTTTGCTTTCATTTCTAGTTGTGTTTCTTGCCTGTGTTTTCAACTTTCTAGTTATTCAGATTTTAGCTTGCTTGAGTACACTACATGGCAGTAGCACTTTAAACTAACCGTTCTTTTGAGATCAGTGCAAGCTAATTTATGTAATATGTTTGTACTTTAGCCAAAAACTGTAATATATGACCCACCTCCGTAATTATCAATCTTCATTTTTTCATTTTGGCATATACAGATTCAGAAAGGCTGAAAAACATCAAAGCATTTCTCATGTTTATGATTATATCCCAGAATATAGAAAGGACAAGAAAATAACATGGTGGAACAATTAGGATAAACAGCTCCATGATGCCTTTAGATAAAATCATGAATGTCGTATTTGTACTGCTATCATATTTTATCTTCCAGTTAATACAACTAGACCTAGATAACCAGCTTAAATTACCAAGTGGTCCTTCCTTTCCTTTTCTTCTCTCTTTTGTCTTTCTATCTCTTCTCTCTATTGGGTATATATGCAAAAACCATATTAACATGGTATGGATGTGAAAAGATTGCAATGTTAGATATGAAATCCTGAGAAAACCTGTTTTAGTCACAATCAGACTAACAGGACGACCGGTATTTCTCTAGATGGCACTCCTATGCTAAACTTCTTTGAGATATTGACATGCAAGTATCTAAAGATGGGCACCGGAAATCTTGAGAAAGACGTGGAGAGGAGATTTAGCTTCACGCTGAGCAGAGAGGACATTGAAAATGCGATCCTTGGTGAACCATGATGGGAAGAAAAGCTACCTACTGTTGAAGAAGAACACCACTAGTGGACCCATGAAAACTGCTGCAAATTAACTGATTGATGGAGACAATGGGCTCCCATTTTCGTTATTTTCCCCCAGCCATCATAGTTTTGATGCATGTAAATGATAGTTTTGTTCTCTTGGATTTTACGTTTTCCGGAATTTTGGTTTCTCCAATAGATATCTACACGTTTTATGTATTTCAGTTTTTAAGACTTCGAATCAATTTATCAAGATATCATATTTCAAATTTCCAAACATAGTTGATGAGTTGAGCATCTAGTTGCTCACTGAATGTATTGGGATCCACACACCTAGAAACATATGCAGTGTTGATGCGTACAAATAACATGATGAATGTGAAACATCACTTTTGTTCAAAATTCGCATCAAGGTGTTAGCATGAGTTTATCTGTTTGTTTACACCCATAGATGCATGTATTTTTCTTCTTGAAGATAGCCGGATGAATGTGAAACACATAGTCTTTGTGATATTTGCAGAATGTGAATATCATGCATATTCTTTCATATTAATAATGATCAATCTTTTCTTGGAGTCCAGTTAGCTCTGTTAGTCTGAATTTGCTCTGGTAGAAGGAAGCTATCCAAAGCATTCATTCGATCTTATGGAGTCGAAATGATTGTAAATTTTGGTAACTTCAATTGACTTGAAAAAGCTGATCATACTGTTAAAAGGTGATGGTGATCGATGGATTGTCATGGTGAAAACAATGTATGTTCTTCTCTTCATGTTTGTATAAAGAGCATTGCCATCAAGATATGTTATTCAAGTTCTCCCACCTTTTAAATAAACCCACTTGCCAAAGGAATTCTCTTGGAAGGAGACTTTCAAACTCCACCATTCAACTACTCAATTCTTCCATTTCCCTGTTTTGCAAAGATGATTGCTTAGGCCCTATTTGGTAATAGTTTTGTTTAGATGTTAATTTTTTATCAAGGTATTAAGATAAAAGTTCGTATAAATTTTAACAAGTCACTTATACATATTTCAAATGTTGATTACAAATAAATAATAATTTTTACTTTAATTATTGAGACATTTTTTAGTTTAAAATAATAACTTATGAAAATTTTTATTTTAAGATAATGTTATATTATATAAAATTTATAATAATGTATATGATAGTTAATTGCTATAAAAATTAATTTTTAATTATTTTTATTATTTTGTAACTTTTTATATCAAATTTTAAAATATAAAATCAATGGAATAGATTTACAGACAACCAAATGATTGAAAATGTTTTCGAAAAAATAATTTACAAACAACCAAATGATCGAAAATGTTTTCAAGGAAAATCAAATACAAGGAATCAAATGGTAAATGATGTTTTTGATTTCCTTAGAAAAAGTAATCCATGAAAAATATTTTCATTGATTTTATTTTTACATGGAACCAAACGGACCCTTAGTTCTACCCAATGATGTCTTTGTATATCCAATCTTCATAACCATACATAGTTACCCAAGGAATGCCCATCAACACATACTGCAACTAGAAAAATTAAATACTGTGAAATAGTAACTTCGATGCTCATGTGAAATGGTAACTTCGATGTTGTTTGATTACTCTTAAGTCTTAACCCACCTTTGACATCTGATTCGGTCAGAAGTTGGTCAAGATTTAATATCTTAATTAACTTCTAATCACACTCTTATATATTTATAAACCTTTTAAAATAAGCAACATGATTTTACATTTTTAGTAGCGATGTCAACGGTTGCGAATTATCCAATTATTCAATTTGTTCATTAAGTTAATGAACAATTAAAGGATAATTTAAAATCCCCCAATAAGTTATCCGAATTTGTTATCGATTATCCTTTATCTTACTAGAAACTATCAATGATACACCATAAATTGAACTCGAAAATCGTTATCCGTATTTATTAATCAATACATAATTTAACGACTCACATTTTAGGACATTTATGCATATACATATCTCCCATTGCAAAAACCTTGTTGTCCCTGACTCTCCAATTCGCCCTCCTCCCTCACACTTTGACACTAAACAAGTATTGCCCTAATGTCCAATGATAATGTCTCCTTCCTCTCTCGTGTCCCGATGGTGTAGTCCACATACACAATAATGGGTCCTTCCCCTTCTTAATCAACCTATTGCTAAGTATGACATCCTGCAATGATCCACCAAATGGTTGATAGCAACACAAAATAAGAATGAACATTGTACTCATGCGAAAGGTACTTCACTATGCTCCACATTGCCACGCTTCATCTTCCTCATATGTTAGATGTGTTTTCACAACGTTTCCATCGGTTCTTCTCTCTCTCATGTGTCTTTACGAAAGCTACAAGTTTTTTCTCTCTTAGAGGAAGAATTTATCTGTTTGAACTACTTACGACTTTATGTTTTCATTAATCATTCACTATCCGACCAAAAATCATTTTTAAGTGGATACTACAATACGGTTCGTAGATACACTCATTCCCAATAGTTAATGATAAGTATGTGTGTCACGACCTGGATTTTTAACATGCACAGTGGAAGATAATCCGGCGACGTAACGGGGAAGGATATCGGTTTGAAACCAAATAAGACTAAAATCACAATCCAAATTCATAATTCCAAACTTTACAACATATTAACACCATAAACAAACACCTATCTAAACAAATTAAATACCAACATTGAATGAGTAATCCACTAGCTCCTCGAATTCCCAAAACACCACTACGCTTCTGCTGCGCTAAACCTGCACTCCTAAAAATATTAACAACGGAAGGAGTGAGTCACCACAGACTCAGTAGGACTTACACCCGAACTACCCTACTATAATAATGATTTCTATTAATATAAAATATAGTAAGCCAAAAAAAATCAGATTATAATACATAGATCTTAAACTAATTATATATCTTCAATTAAATGATTAGAGTATCATTTCACTACCCCATATGATAACATGACTCTACATGCACTAAAACTAACATATCCTACACATTAGGCTACTCTAGGTATGCTCATAACACACATAAACCTGACATAAAACCAAAGACACATCTAGAACACTAACATCTATGTCGAAATGCACAACTAAACACCTATCTGAGTAAATATCATGCTCCATCTGAAAAATGTAGTCACATCACAAAACTAGCACCAGATTTACCATATAGTAGGAAGTAGCATATAGTAACTAAATCCCATAGTACCCCTAAGCAGGGGAGTACTTAGGATAAACCGCGGTATCTGGGATCGAAGGATGCTCCAGATTCAACTAATCTCCGCTGCCCACGGGGCACTAATATAGTCTGGTGAGGTACAATTCAACCACAATGCAGCTCACTGCACTAACCACATTCCACACCATGCAAGCATATAATTAACTCAGACAGCAAACATGAACATTTAATTGGCAAATCAAACATGAAATACATAGATGAACACCCATGGTTCTATGCACCACATATTTGCATACCATACCACAATCTAACACAACTAATGCATATAAATAGGATTATGCAATTTACAACCCAAACATAACAATTACATGCTTAAACAGAACTATCTATTACATAAAATAAACTAAACTAAATTCTAACACCACTATGTCTAATCCTTACATCGGCTTTTTATCAAATCGGGATATACATGTTTAAGGTTTATCGTGATGCAAACATACTAAACTAGCTAAGATTTAAACATATACAAACCTATCATGATGACTAACATACATGAATAACCAAATTAATCTAAGCATGCACGGTTTAAAACAGATTAATCCAACTCTATCTAAACATGCTAATAAATTCAAAATAGCCCATTAATTACAATCTTCTAATCCTGGTGATCTAAGCATGATTTTTACAGTTTAATTAAGTATATTAGAGTGCTAAGAATAGCCGAGACGCCTACCTTAACGGCGCGACGAACGGCGCACGGAATTCCAACGGAGTCGATCCGGGTGAAGAATATGTCGCGGTCACGACGGCGATGAAAAACCGAACCAAATGGTATCTTGACAATATACTGAAAAAGAGACAATAGAATAACATAGAAGAAATAGAGAAGAATATTGAATGAAAGATAATAATAGAGAGAATAGAAGAGAGAGAGAGAGAGAGAGAGAGAGAGACGATGAGAGAGAGAGAGAGACGATATGAGAGAGAGGGATACCGCGGAGGGGGGCCGGGTTGGCGCATGGGTGGCGCAGCGCGCGGGGCACGCGCGGAGGCGCCGGCAGTGGGCGGAGGGATTGGCGTCGGGCGGCAGCCGCGGCGGCGACGGCGGGGGTCGGTGCCGACGACGCGCGCGCGGTGGTCGCGGCGGCGGGGACGGCGCGGCGGCGGTGGGCAGACGCGATGGTCGGAGGCGGCTGGCGGCGGAGGGAGGCGGCGGCTGGGCGACGACGATCGCAGCGGCAGTAGGTGGCCGGCGATGGCGGTTCGCGCGGAGGGTTGTGATAGAAATGTATGCCCTACAAGCCAATCATATATGATATGATTCGACATTTCTAGGAATATCTCATTCAATTAAATAGGCAAAACTTCGTTACTAGCTTTTATTAGAAGCGTATATCGTAATGAAGTCCTTGATCACATGCAATGATGATTGAATCATGATGAGATCATGATAATGAGATCGATCATCTAGAGGTATGTGATCTAAATGTTCATAGTCATAGGATCCTTGAGACGGGACATCAAGAATCCGGATAGACTAGTGTGTGTGATGTCTTCTCATATGATGAGAATGACCGATCTCATTGGTCATCAGTGTGGGGACACTGAGATACACACACAGGTGCTCATTAGTGGAATGAGTTCACTGAATTGACCAATTTAGGAAAACCTGATCGGTATCTTACCGAACTGTCTATCAGGTTATTCTTACATCTCAATAGCACGGTTGGATCTTTGACCTGAGTCGCCAAAGATGTCTTTCCAGGCCTACTATGTACTTTGACTATTGATTGATGGATCACTAAGTATTGTGGTCCTATATAGTTAATGGATTGGGTATATGGGAAACCCGGTGGAGGCAATTGAGCGGACAATAGGGGATCGTTCACTCTCGGTAGGAGAGAGAGAATGTCCTATGGATAGTACTCTAAATCCTTGGCCAAGGTAGATAGGATAATTGGAAAAGGAGTTTTCCAGTTGATCCATTCATGAGTACAAGATTTCATAGTGTCGGAATATTTAGGGGTTGACAGTCAGTGCCGAACCCCTGACCGACCGGGACATTGTATGAACGAGGATTTAAATCCGTGTGGTAATTGATGATGGAAAGGCTCAATGGATGTTATTTAACTCCCCAAAGTCATTTGGGATCATAGGATGTGGCTTGTACCCTTTATGATCAGAAAGCCGTAAAAACTATTATCGGATAACGGTTTTGATTTAATTTAAAGGAATTGTTCTTTTAAATTAATTAAGGCTTCAACCAAATTGACTATTGGGCCTAGTGGGTCACACACAATAGATCTGGTCAATAAGATGAGGGCATGGACGCAATTTATAGAAGTTTTGGGTTTTTGTGAAAAATTCCATCTTCTATAAATAAATGGCTTAATGAAGCCATACCCTATCAAGCCATAGGGCTGGAGCACGTCCCAAGCCTCCTCTCTCCCTCCTCTCTCCTCTAGAAGGCGATCTCCCATGGTCAAGCTTGGATCTGGGAGGTTTCTGGAGTCCCGAAGGAAGAGAGAACTCGTCTATTGAAGCAGATCGTGTGGATACCGCTAGAGACCGGACACTTGAACGGTTTTCAGCAAGGAGGAACGTCCTCTCTTCATCCATGGTGAGGGATTTGAGAAATCCCATGAGGTACTCTCGTTCTACTTCATATTCGGTTCCCGGTTTTGCTCGTTCGGCATCGATCAAGGCAAAGATCATGGTTTTATGGAATCAAAAATTTTCTGCTATCATGTATTGATTCCTTACAGGTTGCACGTCCCCGGCTCTGGGACAGCGGTGGCCGGGAGGATGGCGGCGGCGGCGCGCAGGAAGTCCGGTGGAGGCGACGGCGGAGGGAGCGCCGAACGGCGGCAACGGCGAAGGTGGTCGCGGCCGGCGGCTGACGGCGGCTTCGCGACGGCGGGAGGCGGGGAGGCGGTGGACCGCGCGGCCACGGGCACGCTGTAGATGGTCGGGGCGGCGATGGCTCGCGCGGGGCTGCTGCACAGGGTGGCGAGGTCAACGGAGGGGGGGCAGGGCGCAGCCGCGGGAGGTGGCGACGGCGGCCGGCGACGGCGGAGAGAGAGCAAGCGGCGGTAGCGCGAGGGAGGTCCGGCTACTGCTGTGCGCTCACTGCAGAGAAGGAGAAGGAAGGAGGAGGGCGGTGCGGGGGCTGCTGCACGTGTGCTGGCGGGAGAAGAAGAGGGAGGCGAGGGCGCGGGGCTGCTGCGCGTGCATGGAAGAGAAGAAGAAGGAAGGTGGAAGTTTGGGTGCGGGAGGGAAAAAGATACGTAAATAGAGGGGGAGGGAGAGTTCGACCGGGAGTGGGAGGAGGGGGAGGATAGAGTTCGATCCGGAGGAGGAGGCGGTGGTTCAGGAAGATTATCCGGAGGGAGAGAAAATTGGAAAGGATAAAGGGGGAAAGTAGAATAATATAAATAAACTCATAGTAAATATAATAACTATTTTTTTTATTTATTTAAATATCCTGGGTATTACAATGTGAATATACATTTTACTTGTAGGATATGGATAATGTCATTATCTGATCCATATCCCACTCGTTGACATCCCTAATTTTTAGTTTTCAAACTTATGTGGTGTTTGTTTTGGCTTAATCTGAAACCTTAAATTCTTAATTTCATGTTTAACCTCTTATTTTGTGATAAAAAGTACTTAAATAGATTAAGATAGAAGTGAGCAATTTATTTGTTAAAACATGTAAATTAAGATCTTAATATGATATATATACGTGTTACGTGTAAGACATAAAGTGGGGTATATATGTCAATAGAACATACCATGAGCCAAGGAAGGAATAGTCGGGGGTCGGCCCTGGGTCGGTCGGCCCCAAAACCGACCCGGGTCGGTTGGGGTTGCGACCTAGGTTGGTTGGGGTTGCGACCCGGGTCGGGTCGGGGTCGGGGAAAAAATAATAAAAAATTTATTTTAAAATAATAACTGGGTCGGGGGGTCAGGGTCGGTCGGCTCAAAAAGCAACCGGGTCGGGCAACCCGGCCCACCGGGTCGCCGACCCGATGAACCATGCCATGAGCTGTTACAGAAGCCCACACCAACTTCCGACAGTGACGAACACGGACAAAGTAACATCTGAAATAAAAAAAGAAGAAGAAGAAGCGATACCTCTTGTCTGAACAATTAAGAGCCTCCTTCATAATTTAGAAGTTCAGTCAGACATGCATTTAGAGAATTTACCACGAAAACCAACTATATCAGAGCTTAGATGATTAGTCAGCTGAAATAAACAACCTTCATCTCTTTATAAGGGATGGTAATAACATATAGGGTATAACTTAAGGAAACACTAAATTGATTAACTTGTAAATATATTAATCAAATTATGTAATTACTTTTACCACAAGCTAAGAGGTTAGACATGAAATTAAGGTTCAGATTTTGATTAAGCCGAAACAAACGCCACCTTCGCCCTGTACCCGATACTACAGAACTTGGTGCGCGGCATAGGACGATCAGCTTACAGCATTCTCAGTGTTCAACATAGAACACGTTCATGGATGTAGAAGGCAACAAAGAAGATAGTACGACTCGGACTTACCAGGGTAATGCCCTTGTAGACGAAGAAATTCCCTGTTGAGATTTTATTCATTCCATTTCTTTTGTATTGTCTTTTTCCATTTATTTGCACATCTCTTAGTTAGATCGGTTCATAACCTTTTCCCTTGGACCGGCTCATTTGTAAACTGAGTAAACCGGGCTCAGTACTTGGCGGGAAGGCCAGCCCATGTATTATTTTTTCATCCATATATATATATATATATATATATATATATACAGAAAAGCACAGCCGAATTGGCTTGCGCAGACCATTTGCTCTGTTTGAGGTTTTCTACAGTCGCCTCCTTCGTGTTCGTGCAGAGCTCCCTGCGCTCACTGCGTCTTCACTTGGTATCAGAGCAACTCGATCCATGGCGAGTGGCTCATCTACTGCTTCTCAATACAGAGGTGGAGTGGACGGATCTGGTGATCCCTTCTTCCTGCATCCATCCGACAACCCAGGTACCATGCTTGTGTCCTCCGTACTGACTGGAAACAACTATATTACTTGGCATAGAGCGATGAGCATTGCTCTATCAGCCAAGAACAAAATCGGTTTCGTCGATGGTACGATTTCCGCACCGGATTTCGGAGATGAAAGCTACGGTACATGGTATAGAGTCAACAGCATGGTGCTGTCATGGATCTTGAACTCCATTCATCAAGATCTCATTCCTTCTGTTCTGTATGCTGAAACCGCTACTGAGATCTGGAAAGATCTCAAGGAACGGTTCTCACCTTCCAATGGCCCGAGAATATATACACTGGAGAATTTTATTGCTGTGTGTCAGCAAGGGAGTGATGGTGTGACGAAGTATTATTCTCAACTCAAGGGATTATGGGATGAGCTAGCTCAGTATGAGCCAGACATGCCACCTTCTACTCAAAAACGAAAGCAACTCATGCAGTTCTTGGTGGGGTTAAGTGATATCTACTCTCACGTTAGAAGTCAAATTCTGTTAATGGATCCACTTCCTTCGACTGGAAGAGCTTATGCTTTAGTCTTACAAGACGAAGCACAACGCAATGCCTACATGTCTCCAACACAGTCCGATGCTTCTGCCATGAGTGTCAAAACTGACAAAGCAAAGGGATCAAGGTCCAAAGAACAATGCACTTATTGTCGCATGACTGGTCACTCAAAGGAGGAGTGTTACAAATTGGTTGGTTATCCGCCTCATTATAGGATTTCTAAGAGATTTGGAGACAGAACTTATGAACAACAGTCTAGTGGTAATCAGCAGCAGACAGTTAAGCAACAGTCCAACGCAAATTATCAGCAGACAGGTTATGGTAATCAGAATTTCAACAAGGTTACTGAAGGGAACCATATGCTGACTACTGAACAGTACTCACAGTTGCTCAAGCTACTTGGATCAGTGAATATGGTTGGTCACAAGGTGAATATGGCAGGTAATTTCACAAACCCCTACAATTGGATTGTCGATTCTGGCGCATCAGCTCACATCACTGCTAATCACATTTTTCCTACTAAAGATGGTAGTAAGGACTAGAACATCATGTTACCTGACAATACCACACTTCCAGTCAGCGGTTCAGGTTCTATTTTTTTGACAGAAAACATTAAACTTATTGATGTATTACAAGTTCCAAAGTCTAAGTTTAATCTTCTATCTGTCAGTCAGTTAACCAAGAACATCAATTGTTCTATCACTTTTTTCCCAAACACTTTGTCATACAGGACCTGATTTCGAGGAAGAAGATTGGGGAGGGCCATGAAAGAGAAGGATTATACATATTTGAATCAAATAAGAAGATGTGCCTATCAGCTTCACAAATCAACAACGTTGAACTGTGGCACCAGCGTTTGGGTCATCTGTCTCATGCCCGCCTCAAGAGTTTAGAGGATTCCTTGTCATGTAAAGTGAATGACAAGTATGAATGCAGTATTTGTCTGTTAGCTAAACAGAGTCGTCTTCCTTTTCCTATAAGCACTAGTTTGTCAAGGGAACCATTTGATCTTTTACTTTTAGATATATGGGGACCATATACAGTTAAGTCTAGAAATGGAGCACATTATTTTCTTACCATAGTAGATGATTGTACTAGATTCACATGGACATTTCTTATGAAATACAAATCTCAGACTTATACTATGTTTATGAATTTTCTGGCTTATGTGAAGAGACAATTTCAAACATTGGTTAAAAAAATCAGAACCGACAATGGTTACGAGTTTTTTCTCGAGAATTTCAGGATTATGTTAGATCCAATGGCATTGTGCATGAGCACACATGTGTTGCTACCTCTCAGCAAAATGGCATTGCCGAAAGGAAGCATAGACAGATTCTCAATACAGCTAGGAGCCTTCGATTCCAAGCTACTTTGTCCAAAAGGTTTTGGGGGGACTGTGTTCTGACAGCCACCTTTCTCATTAATCGACAACCTTCATCTTCAATCGGAGGAGAAATTCCTTATGTCAGGTTATTCCAAAAATCTGTGGACTATCAACGATTGAGAGCTTTTGGATGTCTTGCATTCAGCTCTACTGGTCATTTGAATTCCGATAAGTTTGATACCATAAGCAAGAGATGCATCTTCATAGGGTATCCTGCAAATCAAAAAGCATACATGTTATATGAAATTGATACAGCAACAGTCTTCACCAGCAGGGATGTTGTCTTTTTTGAACATATATTTCCTGGTCTAGATGATGGCATTGACGGTCAGGTTATCCCAAGTCCGGCAAGGGATGTTACCAACTCAAATACACCTGTGAATAATGACATGGACGCTGCTCAAATGCAAATTCAGGAGACAGCAAACCAGCCCACAGATAATTCAAGGAGCTTGAGGATCAGGAGACCTCCAAGCTACTTAAAGGATTATGATACCACCTTGAGTGCCAATGTTCAGGTAACTTCTACCAAACATCCAATACAAGATTATGTGTGCTATAGTTCTTTCAACAAACGACATGTGTCTTTTTTGAATAACATCAATGCTACACACGAACCCACACATTATCATGATGCCTGTGAGTATCATGAATGGAGGACAGCCATGACAAAGGAACTTGAGGCCTTGTATGATAATAAAACCTGGAGTATAGTAAAGTTACCTGTTGGAAAGAAACCCATTGGGTGCAAGTGGGTTTACAAGTTGAAACATAATCCGGATGGCACCATAGCAAGATACAAGGCTAGATTGGTTGCAAAGGGTTTTTCTCAAATTGAAGGACTTGATTACACGGATACTTTTGCTCCGGTAGCAAAATTAGCTACTATTAGGATCATGTTTTCTATAGTTGCTGCAAAAAATTGGAGGATGTTTCAATTTGATGTTAATAATGCTTTTTTACATGGTGATTTAAAAGAGGATGTTTATATGAATATACCTCCCGGATTGCATATTAAGGGGGAGAATATGGCATGTAAATTGCACAAACCCATATATGGATTGAAACAAGCCTCAAGGGCTTGGTTTCAAAAATTGACAAATGTCATAACTGAAGCTGGATTCAGACAGTCAAGAGCCGACTACTCCTTGTTTACCCACACAGAGAATGGTTCATTTACTGCACTTCTGGTGTATGTCGATGACATAATAGTGACAGGAGATAATTTACAAGTTATGGAACGTGTACAACAGATTCTGGATGAACAATTTCATATTAAGCAATTGGGTTCCCCCAAGTATTTTTTGGGATTGGAAATAGCAAGATCTAAAACAGGGATATTTGTTAATCAAAGGAAATATGTCTTAGACCTACTGTCCGAGACAGGCCTCATGGGCACCAAACCGATATCCACCCCATTAGAACAAAGACATGACTTTCACAAGGTTGAAATGGATAAGTCACGGGACCCTACCAAATACAGAAGACTTGTAGGGAAGCTTATATACCTCACTATTACCAGACCTGACATCACATATACCGTTAATTTGCTCAGCCAATTTATGCATGAACCTAGAGAAAATCATTGGATGGCAGCAGTAAGGGTAGTCAAATTTCTGAAAAACATGCAGGCAGTGGCATTTTTTTCCCTGCAGATAATGACCTGCATGTTAGCATTTATGCGGATGCTGATTGGGTAGCGTGCCCATTGACCAGAAGATCAATCACAGGCTATGTCACATACATTGGAAGATCGCCAGTATCTTGGAAGACAAAAAAACAAAGCACAGTTTCCAGATCCTCTGCTGAGTCCAAGTATCAGGCGCTTGCAGTTGCAACATGTGAGGCTCAATGGATTTTGTACATCCTGAAGGATTTCCACATTGATCCAGGGGCAGTCAAACTTTATTGTGACAATCAAGCTGCAATTCACATATCCAGCAATCCGGTTTTTCATGAACGGACAAAACACATAGAATTAGATTGTCACCTTGTTAGGGATAAAGTTCAAGATGGGACCATTCAGTTGCAACATGTACACACTAAAGATCAACCTGCTGACATACTCACAAAGGCCTTGGGCAAGGTGGACTTCTCTCGGTTACAAAGCAAGTTGCTTCGACACATGTTCTCCCCAACTTGAGGGGGAGTGTTGAGATTTTATTCATTCCATTTCTTTTGTATTGTGTTTTTCCATTTATTTGCACATCTCTTAGTTAGATCGGTTCATAACCTTTTCCCTTGGACCGGCTCATTTGTAAACTGAGTAAACCGGGCTCAGTACTTGGCGGGAAGGCCAGCCCATGTATTATTTTTTCATCCATACATATATACAGAAAAGCACAGCCGAATTGGCTTGCGCAGACCATTTGCTCTGTTTGAGGTTTTCTACAGTCGCCTCCTTCGTGTTCGTGCGGAGCTCCCTGCGCTCACTGCGTCTTCACTTTCCCTGATTTTATTTCAAATAGAGGACGGTATTCCATCCGCCGGCCACCCCATTCTGGAGAGGAGTTTGTGCGTCAGAGCCTGTCAGCGTTTGACCAATGTGAATATATAACTCGGCGAAGGTGATCACTATCTCCACCTTCCTTCACCCCTCCCTCTCCGCCTCCGCCATGGCTGCCGTGGTGCACTCGCAGAATATCTTGACAGTGTCGACGCCTCTGCCACCCTGCCTCTGCTACAGTGGGTCTCAGCTGATGATGTGTTGTTGCTAGACAGTTACACAGGCAGATCGCCCCTCAGTGTGGTTGGGAGCTTGATAGGCCGGCGGTGCTGGCGTTGAGAGCATCGTCGGTTGCTGAAGGGATTATCGATGGCTACCTACGAGGTGGCGACATCTTTTGGTGTGCTCCGAGCATTTGATCTTCGCATGCAGATTATCTGGCGAAGGAGATGAGCACGACACGACGACCTTCTCTTGATTGGAGAGGGGGTCGCCGGGTAGGCACCTTGTAATATCTGGCGATTAAAAAAAAAAAAAAAGTAACCGCCCGCCCGCCCTGCCCTCTCTCTCCCTCCCGCCGGTCACCCACCCCACCCCGCCCGCTCTCTCTCTCTCTCTCGTCGGTTACACCCACCCGCCCCGCCCTCTCTCTCTCTAGCCGGTTACGCACCCCCTCCCGATCTCTATCTCTCTCATTCTCTCGCCCCTCCCCCCCGGGATGCCGTTGCTCGCAGCCGCCGTCATCGGCAGCCGCACCTGGCTGCCTTCCGCCCGCCCGGCAGCCGCCGTCGCCCGTCCGCCCCGCGCACCCAGCACTTGGCTGCCTTCCGCCCGCCCGGCAGCCGCCGTCATCGCCAGCCCGCGGCCACAGCAGCGCCCCCCCTGCCACCTTGGACGCCTGCGAAGCCGCCGTCGCCCGTCCGCCCGTCGGCGCATCGCCACATGAGCAGCCACCCGCCTGGACGCCGCCCTCAGACCACCGCCTTGCCGCGGGCCGCCGCCACCATCCGCCGCTGCCACCCCGGCTTTGCCAGCTTGCATGGAGCCCCGCCCAGCGCTTCCCTCTCCATCTGCCGCCGTCCACTGTCCAGCACCCATCCCCTTCACCGTCGCCGGACCTCCCCTATTCCGGCCGGAACCGCCGCGAGCCGCCCTCTCGTTGTCACCACCGGGGCCAGCCCTCCTCTTGCCATCGCCGTCGCCGGGCCAGCGCCGTCGAGCGCCGCCGGCAGCCTCCTCAGCCGCGAGTTCCGCCCGTCGGCGCCGCCGTCGCGAGCGCCGCCGGGCCATCGCCGCCGCGAGCACCGCCGTGCCGCCGTTGCAAGCCGCCAGGCGAACCGGCCAGCAGCCGCCCGGTCCATCTCCACCCGGTCCAGCTTCGCCCGGTCCAGCCGCCCGGTTCAGCCGGTCGAACCGCCCGGTTCGACGCCGGTTCAGGATTTTTCTGATTTTCGGAATTAATTAATCCGGAAATTAGATTTGAGGCCAGAAAAATAGCGGGAAAATTCTGAAAAATCGTAAAAATTCACAGAAGCTTCCAGGTAGGTTTCTCAAGCTTGTCTATGTATTTGACCTTGTTTGGATAAGAAAATATGCATGATTTAACTTATGGATCATAAGTTGACTAGTCTTAGACTTTGGACTTGTAATTATTGATCTTCACAAAATCTCTGAAATCAGAAACTTGAAATTAGTATTTTGTATATTATGGAACATGTTTAGCTTGATTATGCTTGGGTAGAAGCCTTTTCTATCAAATTTGATCTTATGAAAACCATGTAAGTGATTATATGCTAGTTTTAGACAAGAATTGAAGGTTAATTATGTGTAGACTTGAAAAACTCTTGGGTCATCAAATTATACCTTTTAGAACCTATTTTGGTCAGATTATGATTGATTACATGAGATCTTAATTTGTTTAGTTTATGCCAAGCATGACTTAGGTTAAGTGTCTTGTACATATGTTTTAGTATGTCTAGTTCGGATTGTCATTGCATGTGTGAGGATCATGTAAATTTTGATTAGTATGATGTCAAATTATGTATTATGTCATGCATGATATGATTATGTTCATATGGTTAGGTATGGTATATGTTTGATTCAGAATATGTCAATCAAGTCGATTAAGACAAGTCTTGTCTAGTTTTGGCAAAATATGTTTAATTTGGTTTCGTATCACGGGCTATGCTATGCATAGTTAGTCATGTCGATTTGATCATGATTAGTATGAGTTGTCATTGAGAACCAGTTTCAATTATGTCGGGTTATCATATGTCTTGTCAAGTTTGTTATATGAATGTTATATCTTGTATGAAAGGCTATGAAATTAGATGTTTATGTCATGTATGCATGGTATGGTCGGTAAGTATGTCATGATGTGAAATTATGTTATGAACTCTTGATATGTCGTGCTATGAAAGCTTCTACCTATGTTAGACAATCGCCGTGGCTGCAATGGTAACTTAGATGAATCCGGCCCTCCTACGTATCCGGATTACCGCGGTTTTTCCCTTAGTGTCATCAATTGCCTAGGTGCACTTTGGGCTAGCTTATATATGTTACTTCTATATATATATTAGTATTTGGTGAATGCATTTTGTACATGTGAAGCAAGACGACCAATTCCTTGCTCTTTGGCTATGTGTTGAAAGGATATGAAATATGTTACTTGTGTGTCATGTATGGATGTTAAACCATGTCATGTTAGAAAAATCAGATTTGTTCGTTTTAATTTGGTCATGTTAAGTTAAGTCTCGAGGTCATTTAGATGATATTTGTCTAAATTGTATGGTCTTGTGTGCATTGGTCTAGAATTAATTGGCTTTGGCATAATCTTTTCTTTGAAGATAATTATGTTCAGATATGGGTTGTGAGATTAATATAGAAGACATTCTATACTTTTGTATTACATCTCAATTTAGATATGTTACATACCAATGCTTGATTATATGTTAATTACCCGATTGATGGGTGAAGGGTGCAAATCCTACGGAGTCCCCGGACTCACCCCGTTGTGGGTTAAATTTTTCAGAGGTTTTGAAGATTTAAGAGCTTGAAGATGAGGATCGTGGAACCAAAGGAATCAGAGTCATTTGCACATGGAGATTCTTGGTATTCTCTACTTAGGTAGATGATCTTGGTTGTTTTTGAACAAGAGTGTGGATAGACTTAGAAGTATGATTCTATTCTCTTGTTTTGATGGATCTTAGGAAATTAATTGTTTAAGTTTGGGATGTGGAATATAAGTGTTGGGTTTCATCCCACTGTCACGACATTGTGTATTTCCGCTGCGTATTTGTGGATATGTTATTTAAATTCCGGGTCGTGACACACCTCGAGGCTGAGAAACTCGATGCGTCCTGCTCGCGGTGTGGAGGAAGAGAAGGGTCGCCTCGCCGGGAAGAGAGTTGATCACCAGTCTCCGCGTGGAGGGATAAGCCTCAATTGAGTCAATTCCCCAATCAAAAATAGTCAAGTACCTCCACCACTTAAGTGGGCAAAGTGACGGTTCAGGAACCGATTCAATGAATTGTTACCGAAAAGAGCTGAACTGTTACCGACGCTTTCGTAACTCACTACCCGTCGGTAACGAGTTAGTAAGGCGTCGGTAGCGGTTCAGCCCTTTTCGATAGCGATGCAACAACGGTTCAATAACATAATTTGAAAATCTTGAACCCACTGCCTAAAAAGGCTGAACCGCTACCGACATCTTTTTAACTCACTATCCGTCGGTAAACGAGTTAATAAGACGTCGGTATCGGTTCAGTCTTTTTCGATAGTGGTTCACCGAATCGATTCTTGAACCGTCACTTAAGTGACGGGGGTATGTGATCATTTCTGATTGAAGATTGAGATTTCTCTCTCCACCTGGAGACTGAGGTGATCCGCTCACTGCCCGGGAGGGCTGCTCGTAGACACCGTGCCAACCATCGAAAATTTGTAAATGAGGCCGAATGCTCGCCTAGAAATTCCTTTATATAGCACACTCCGAGCAATTTTTTAAACCAACGTATTTTAAATTTTTAACCGTAAAAGAAATTACCAGAGCGGCACATTTTTTTTAGTCTTCCGAAACTCTGTTTCTCAAAAGAAGAGAAGTTCGATTTGTTTAAGGTCTAATCTGGTAAATCTGACTTTCTAAATACAAAAGTACCTGGGTGGTTTCACACTTTTATTTTGTAATATTACATTATAAATTTAATTAAATGATAAATATTTTTTTAAAAAAATAAAATGTTTTTAGTATGTTAATTTGTATGATTAAGTTTTAAAAGCGTCTTGGTTAGTGGGGGTCCGTCGAACAGACAGTGACTCGGCATCCATGATGCGCTCCACTCCGCGCACAAAAAATCATCAAGGTTGCAGGTTAGTTTATTACTTTATTTTGATATAATCGATATATTTAGTGAAAATGAGTTTACTCAAAATTTCAAAATAGTTTAAATGAAAATGAGAAGCATATTTAAGATATGACTTAAATGAATATTTTAGATATTCATTTACTTGTTGATTCTTTTCATCTATTATTTTATAATAGAATTTTAACTAATAGAAAACAGTTTATCCATGTTATAATGAAATCTACTAAATTTTCATCTCATTGAGTGCCACGTGTGCTCTCGGTGTTAAATAGTAACAATTACTCCTTATTTTTATCATCACCCATTTGATATTGGGATCCAGTATCAATCTTGTATGTAAAATTATTTTTTTCTCTGTGACAAAGTTTGTCGAAAATATATTATTGATTTTTCAATATAATGAATTTTTTATTAAAACGTCCAAATCTCATCATTTTTAAGTATGCATGCATAGATCTCTATATTTTATGTCTTAAAGTTTAATGGAAAAATCAATTAGGGGTTCAGTTATGAAAATGACTTTAGTAGAAGACTTAGTGGATAAATACATTTAGGCATCGTTTGGTATCGGGATAAAATTGATGGGGATAGGGATAAACCAATCCTTATGGTTAACCCTATCCTCATCATGTTTGGTTTAACTTAGGATAAGTTTAGGGATAACCCTATCCTATGTTTGGTATGTTAACAAAAAATTTAAGGATAACCCTATATTTTTATATTTTTATATTTATTTTTTATATTATCTTATTTTATTACTCATAACATATTTGTAAATATCTTAACTAACTTACATATTTATATAATAAATTTAAACTATTATTTAAATATATAAATAAAAATAAACTTAAATGTTGACGGAACTCAACCCGGCTCCCCTCCGGACAGAACCCGGTGGACAGTACTCCCCGCCCTCCTTCTTGACTAGGGGTGAACAGAAAACGGTTCAAACCGAGAAATCAAATCGAACCAGCTCATTCGGTTCGATTTGGGACCCCTTTCGGTTTGGTTCGATTTGAGAAATCTCTAAATCGATTTAAGTCAAATTAAACCGTTTAAATCGACTTAATCAAAAAAAATATAAAAAATATTATAATATTATTAAAAAAAAACTATTTAGCACCCCCCGCGCGGATGTTCCGGATGTTCCCCCCTCCCTCAGCCCCCTCCCCCTGTTCCGGATGTTCCCCCCCCCCCCCCGCGCGGATGTTCCCCCCTCCCTCGGCCCCCTCCCCCTCCCGCGGAAGCACCTCCCCCCGGTCACTCCGCGCGCCCCCATTCACCTCCGCCCCCCTCCCGGAGCTCCCCCCCCCCGATGTCCCCCCCTCCCTCGGCCCCCTCCCCCTCCCGCGGAAGCACCCCCCCCCACGCGACGCTCAGCCCTCGGCCCCCTCCCCTCCCGCGGAAGCACCTCCCCCCCCCCCCCGCGACGCTCAACCCTCGGCCCCCTCCCCCTCCCGCGGAAGCACCTCCCCCCCGCGACGCTCAGCCCCCAGCCCCCTCCCCCTCCCGCGGAAGCCCCCCCCCCCGCGGCAACTCCCCGCCGGCCCCTCCCCCCGGAGCTCCCAGCTCCCCTCCCGCGGAAGCACCCCCCCCTCGCGGCAGCTTCAGCCGGCCCCTCCTCCCGGAGCTGGGGTGTCGTATCCTGGTTATTAAGTGGGATGAGTTATCCCTACACTTATCCCTGATTTTGGGAATAAACTGGATTAACTTAATCCAGGCTAAACCTATTTTTAAGTGTGTGCCAAACAGGGGATTGAGGATAAACCAGGTCTATCCTAGTTTATCTCCATACCAAACAGGCCCTTAGGGCTTGTTTGGCATGGGGATAACTTGGGGATAAACTTGTTTTATCCCTAAAATTTAGTGGATAAACCAGGTTTATTTCCAAAATTTTATGGTACCAAACATGCCCTTGAGGATGGGCCCAAATCCAATATATCAAATTCACTTAATCAGAATAAAAAACCCTCTGCCTCAACTTCCGTCAAATGAGCCATCCATCTTTTCTTTTCTTTTTTATTTTGGCCGCCGTTGGAGCCTAGGAGGATACCCCCATTGTTCTCAGCAGGACATTGTAACAAAAGTGAAGGCACAAATTACATACGCAAAACATTTAATATTTCATAAAATGCGTAAATATATATGCAGCCAACGATACATTTTATATCAATTGATATGTTTTAAATATATATGTTTCCCACACAACATTTAATATTTCTTAAAATGATAGCCATTGATACATTTTATTCTACAAAATTTGTAAAATCTGTTCATAATTACTTAATTGACAATGAATAAAATGTATCGTATTCTACAATTTTTGATTAATAATTGTCCGATTTTAAACATACCTGTTTTCAACAAGACATTTAATATTTCCTAAAATGATATCCAACTATATGTTTTATTCTACAAATGTGTAGAATCTATTCATAAATACTTAGATTATACAAATTTTGGTTAATAATTATCCGATTTTAAATACATATGCATCCAACAACACATTAAATATTTTAAATAATTATATGTTGAAAATGTGTGATTTTGTGTATTCAAACATGCATATAATAATCAAAACCACCGTTGACCAGGAAGGGCAAATGGGTCAATTGATAAAATTTTAAGTCCCCTCGTAAGATTGGGACGAAAGCTGTATGAATTATAAAGTTTGGACTTTGCATTAAAGATTTTCTGACACTAGGTCTCCTGCTGAAATGTTTTATGAGGGTAGATAAAAATCATCCTCTCTCTCTCTCTCTCTCTCTCTCTCTCTCTCTCTCTCTCTCTCTCGGTGCCAGTGACGCAGCACATGGGAGAGACCCACCCTCACAAGGCGGGCACAGTTAAAGACCATGATATACCACCCTCGACGGGGCGGTGATGTCCGTTACACTCCTTTATAAGAGTTTGACAATTGTGTCGAGACCGAAATATCACTCCAAACGAGAGTGGATAAAGCCCATATTAACGGTCTCGAGAGATGATTAATGTCTAAAATGCCAAAAGAAACAAAGTTGAAGTTATAACTCGGCCTCTGGACTATGGACATCAACGAAATAGAAAAAGGACGAGACAAACTTAAGTAATTCGAACTCCACAAATCCAACATAACAAAAAAAAAAATAAAATGCCTAAAAATATTTTTAGGCAAAATGTTGAAAAAGAGAGAAGAGAAGGGAGGAAGCCCTCTCAGAACTAAATCGACCTCAAAATGATGATGCTAAGAACGCAAATGAAGGACCTATCACCAGCTGAGAGTACATTGGCTACGGAGGAACCGTCGGGAGTGCCACGAGGGGAGGCTGCCACAGGGGAGAAACTCTGTGCGAGGGGATGCCGCCAGAGGGAGAAGCTCGGCCGTCGAGAAAGAGCCATAGCGAGCAGCTGGGCGTCAGGAGGCTCGAACGGGCGAGGGCTTCCACCGAGGAGGGAGTTCACTGGGCGTGGGTTTCTGCCAGGGAAAGATTCTGCCGGCGAGGGGTTACGTCGGGCGTCGGGAGGCTCGAAACGGGCGAGGAATTATTGCCGGGGAGGTTCGATCCAAAATATAAAATATTGATATATTGATACAGATAAAAATGATCCACAACATACATCCAACGTGATCTCTCTCTCTCTCTCTCTCTCTCTCTCTCTCTCTCTCGGCCAGTGACGCAGCACATGGGAGAGACCCACCCTCACAAGGCGGGCACGGTTCAAGACCATGATCTACCACCCTCGACGGGGCAGTGATGTCCGTTACGCTACGACTGTAGTGACAATATTAACTCAATTCACAATATTTTTTTTTGAAGAACAACATGATCATATTCATTTGTATAAAACTAAAAAGATATATAATTTGTACATCGATAAAAATAAAACAATAAAGACACTTTATCGAATTAACAAAAGAGTTATCTTGAAAAAAATAAATTTTCAAGAGAAAATCATACCACCACGGATTGACCAACACACACATGTGCAAACTTAGTCGGATGGCAAGAGTAGAAACTCCTTTATAAAGAGTTTGACAGCTACGTCGAGATCGAAATATCACTTCAAACGAGACTGGATAAAACTCATATTAATGGTCTCTAGAGATGATTAGCATCTAAAATGTTAAAAGAAACAAAGTTGAAGTTATAACTCAGCCTCTGGACTACGGACATCAACGAAATAGAAAAAAGACGAAACAAACTTAAGTAATTCGAACTCCACGAATCTAACACAACGAGAAAAAACAAAATGCCTAAGAACACTTTTAGGCAAAAAATTGGAAAAGAGAGATGGGAAGGGAGGAAGTCCTCCCAGAACTAAATGGACCTCAAAATGATGATGCTAAGAACGCAAATGAAGGACATATCACCGGTTGAGAGTACATTGACTACGGAGGAACCGTCGGGAGTGCCACGAGGGGAGGCTGCCACAAGGGAGAAACTCTGCGCAAGGGGATACTGCCGGAGGGAGAAGCTCGGCCGCCGGGAAAGAGCCGTAGCGAGCAGCTGGGCGTCGGGAGGCTCGAACGAGCGAGGGCTTCCGCCGGGGTTTTCGTCGAGGAAAGATTCCGCCGGTGAGGGGTTATGCCGGGCGTCGGGAGGCTCGAAACGGGCGAGGGATTATCGCCGGGGAGGGAGTCTGCCGACGAGGGTTGTCACCAAGGAGGGAGTCCGCCCGAGAGGGAGCCCGCCAGCGAGGGTTGCCATCGAGGAGGAAGCCCGCCGAGCGAGATGAAACCCGATCGGCAGCGGGAGTCGTTCACCAGTTTCTACAGCCATCCGTATCGGAGAGCATTTCTTGGTAAAGCGGATTGCTGGCTTTATCAATTGGCAATCATTTGTTATATAATTAAAAATTATGACAGAAGATAAGAATAATTTATTAATTTATCTATTTTATTAATTTTGATAAAATCTTATATATTTTTAAAATAATATTATGATAAATAAAAATAGATAAGTTATAAAACATATTGACGTGCATAGCGTAAGAAGTATACTTTTAAATTGTAACGATATTATACAAATTTAGTACTTGTATATTTATTAGCCAAGTTTTGAGTAAAACTAATACAGAATATATATTTAAATTTTATCAAATTCAGATGGTGATAACAGAATAAAAACTGGAATGCCACGATTACGGTTTAATATTGATTAAAATAAAAAATAGTCATTTTTTGCTGCCGAATCTGAAGAATCGATCCTTTAGCAGCCCTGATGGTTTGATGCTCATCTCAAATTCCGTGGCGGCTTCTCCTTGAATCTATTTGCTTCCATCTGCTATGACGTTTCATGCATTTGCAAAAGCGTCTCCATGAAGAAAACAAAGCACAATCTTCTACATGCTCATGCCGGCCATAATACATTTAAGGCCAATCTTAAGGGGTGTTTGATTACAGGACAAACTAAGTTTTATCATAAAAATATAAAATTTGTTTGATATATTCAATAATTATTACAGATATATTTTTTTAAAACATTTTCTTGAATAAGAATAGTGATGGTACCTCTTTTTTTTGGTGATCCTCACCCTTTTATAGTTATACATAGTCCCCATATTTTAAAAATTATTATACAACCAAACAGCAAACACAAAAGACTTGCATCTTCTTACTACAATCTCTCTCTTGAAACGTCGTCTTTGCTGTAGGAGGAAACTGTATTCGAGCCTTCTTGGCTGTACCATTCGTTCTCTCTTCTTGTGAGGAAACGTGCCTCTGCCAACAAAAACGAAAAGCAAGCGAGGGAGTTAGCCGGCCAGACGCCATGGAAGATTGCTCTCTCCAACCAAGAGAACCTGCGACGCCTTGACATGTGAGAGATGAAGTGCCCGAGGAGCACAGGGAAGCATTTTACCAGAAATGAATGCGTCCTTGTAGTCATCCTCATCGTACACAAACTGAGGCGGATCCGGCGAACCGATTCCCACAATGGTGCTTCCGCTGCACGCAGGAGGAGAAAGGAAATATGTCTCAAGCAAGGAGATGAAAAGCAGGGAGGATTCGAATATGTGTGCCTCCAGAGAAGCCAATGGCCTTAAAATCCCGACGAGAAAGTAGATATCAACAACATGGATTTCAGGATAGAAATGTGAACTTTATTTTATATACACCTCTACGGACATGCAGACCACCACCAAGCAATCTTTACTTTTCAAAACGGGGGCAAGTGCAATAATGGTCTCAGAGAACAAGGGAGCTTTGCAATCAGATGATTCAAAAATTCTTCACATCAAGGTCCAAAAATGCTTGATTGACTACAGGGGCTGCCGTGACAAATTGGCATGGGACAAACGTGGGAGAAAATTGAATTATACGCTAAAACAAGCTAAACTGGTAGAAACGACTAAAACAAGCTGAAAACAACTAAAACCAGGCGGGACTAAAGTGAACAAGATGAAAACCGGCTTAAATTGTTCTAAACTGATCTGAACTGAGACTAGACCATCTAAACCTGGTCGAACAAGTTGAAAACTCATCTGAACCAGAACAGAAGCGGCTTGAACTCACATAACATGAAGTGAACCGGCTAGTCCAGTCCACGGACAAACATGGCTGTACTGGTCTAGAGCCCAGCTGCACTGGCCGGCTTTGTCAGCTGAACCAGAGGGAGCATGACTGCACAGACAACAGCTGGGGGGGTGTGGCGGGTGTGAAGGAGTGTGAAGGAGTCGATGGGTTTGTGGTGTGAAGATGAACCGGGGTGACATGTGAGATGGCAAGAAAGATGACAAAAACAGAAAAAGCACAAGAGCCGTGTGACCGGATTTGTTGGGATGTGAAGTGTATAACTAACCCAATAATAAAAGTTTCATGCGGGGACTGGTGCAGAAGTACTAACTACCCCTTGTTGGTCATAAGGGACGGAGGAGGCTAGGTTAGCCAAAATATGGTTTTCCAAATAATAGAAATTAGTAACAAGAAAGTAACGATAAACAGGATGGATTCCATAAATAGAAACTTGAACTTTATTACGAACATGCAAACCACCGTTCCAAACATAATTGAATGACTACAAGGGCAGCTATGACAAATGCCTTGCACACTGGAATGACTGATACACGAAAAAGGAGTCAAGTATTAGTTTCCACATTGATCACTTTTCTGCTTTTCTTCCGAACATTTGCCGAACACAGACATGATGTTTATACATGCGCATCATGAAGTTCAGCTTCCCTCGCATAGTGAGAGGTGCGCCTCAATTTCAGCAATCTTGTCGTTGGCAAAAAGGCCTTTTAACCAAATTGTCCATGAACTTTCCTCCCATGGGCCGGACAGTGTAGGCACAGGTAGAAATGCATTAACAAGCTGAAAATGCTGCCGGCTGGCGATTTGGGGGGTAGAAAATCAGCTACATATCTGAGAAGAGAAGCAAGACACGACAGGCTAATAGCCACATAGGTTGATCAAGGAATAGTGACTCAATGAAAACCCTACCCTAAGGATAGAACTCTACGTGATGTTACAACAGTCTTTTCAGTGGACTACATTGGAGGAGCAATCTTGAAGCCTTGAAGATTTTTCCCTAGTTTTGTCGTCATTTTCCACTAGTTTGAAAATACATCATACAAAATATCTGATGGGACCAAGCAATCCCCGTTCAGGAAGTGTAAGTGGATAAAGAGTCCATTTCGCTTGCATCAGGGTTCTTAAAAGTAAATAATATTCGGACAATTTTTTCACTACAGGTCAACAACATGCAAAAACAAAGAATACTGTTCAAGAATTGTCGTGGTGACCTTTTAGTTAAAAACAGTTGCAATGTTCTACTACAAATGTTGGAGGAGCCATAATTGATCCCTAGGAAAAAAAAATCTGCGGCAAGGCTGTTCTGTAACATTGTTTACATAGTATAATTGAAAGATCCACAGCAAAAACAGAAGTTATAAATGCATGCCTCATTTAAGATGAGGATATGTGGAATTTGTAATACAATGCCAATGCTCAAAAAAGAAAAAGGCAAATTAGACTTGACATGCTCTTTGAACTGAATGAATTATGTAGTAAAAATCTTAAATTTTAATTAATCATGCTACATTCAATATATACTTGCCTCCCTGACATGAACACAGCACTGTACTCCCCACGGCTGGCTGCAAGAACACGCTGCTTCAACCTTTTTAAGAATGGAAGGACTTCAAAAGCTGGAGGCTCTGAAAGATTATAATGGAAGTTAGACAAAGCAAGGTCATGGCACTTGGATACCTTAAATAATTGGCAAAATCAGTAGCATTCACACCAAATAAAAGTGTGTTTTCCATTAAAACCATCAAACAATGTAGATAACTGACAAATCACTGGCTTACACAGCCAAGAAATGTAGTTTTCATGTTATCACTTAACAATAAGCACAACTTATTGAATGAAATGTTATAGATAAGTAGATTAGATAGAGATAAAAACTGTTATGCCTTTCCAAAACAAACTAGGAACACATTTTGCTGCTGAAGTAAAACTATCTGGTTATTGGTATATTTCCATGACTACTCAGAAGGCAATAGTAAAAGATGAAATTCTGCAACAAACACTTGCAAGTAGAAGCTTCAACATGGAGTAAAATATGCAATACGCCATACCTAAATCATTGATGTATGCATCAGTAGCATTCGCACCAAATAAAAGTACATTTTCCATGCAGTGCATCAAACATATAGGATAACTGACATATCACTGGCTTACATAGCCAAGACCTGTAGTTTTCATGTTATCACTTAACACTGAGCACAACTTATTGAATACAATGTTATAGATAAGTAGATTAGATAATAATAAAAACTGTTATGCCTTCCAATACAAACTAGGAACACATTATGCTGCTGAAGTAAAACTTTCTGGTTATCAGAATATCAACCAAGGAAAGCAGGATTGGATACCCTGGATCGTCCCCTATCCTTATAGAGATCCGATCAGATGATCTGTCTGATCAAGGGAAAGACTAGAAACAACAAGGAGTTGGCAAAAAACAGGCTGACTTGATCGAATTCCTCCATGACTACTCAGAAGGCAATAGTAAAAGATGAAATTCTGCAACAAACACTTGCAAGTAGAAGCTTCAACATGGAGTAAAATATGCAATACGCCATACCTAAATCATTGATGCATGCATCCTGTGAAATGCCCTGATTTATGATTCTTGTCAACAAGTTAAATGGGTCGACATTACTAGTATTGTCCAACTGCAAATGCTGCAGAGTGAAAACCAAGGTCACAGATCAGTAAAGAACTTGTGAATTGCATATGATTTTTAAAGCCATAAAGCTAATTGCCTTGTAAACTTCAGCAGTTGGGCATGCTTCTTGTGGTTTTATAAGAACCATAGGCATGTCTAAGGGAATTGGAGGTGGAATGTCCTGAACAACCTGAAACAACATAGATTAGAAACATTTTTCACTAAAAAACACATGATTTTTCAGGTGATATGGTGAGTTTCTCTACACAAGCATATGGAGTTGCATTTGAAAAGCATTAACAGAGGATTAATATGCATTTTCTCCCCTTATAAGTATAAAATGGGACCCATGTTATATGATAAAATATTAAATGCATATGGTATGAGAGGAGCATAGTAAAGGATTAACAATGATGTAGGAATGTTGAAGTTCATCATTGTTTCCAGATGTCATAAAAGCCTAAGGGAAAAGTCATGCAGGTGGAAATCATGAGTAGGAACCATTATTATCCTTCACATATCTCGGGTAGGCATCACTACGCAAAGAAGAAAGAAAAAAAAGGGAACCACATGAGTATGAAATGATTTCAAAAAGGACATATTCAAGGCACAACAAGCTAGCATTTCTAAATAGTTTACATAGCAGATGAATTAGAAAAGATAAGCAAACCAAAATTATCTTGGAAACTTATTGATGTAACCTCAAAACTTCATCCTTTATCTCTTTGAAAAAGAATGTTCAATTTATTTGTTTAGCTTTAACAACTTTGAAAATATGTGACAACTCATAGAAATATTAGTTAATTCACGATATATAAAAAAAAATGTATTGAGGTTTTGATTCTTTGAAAACTTTTTATTTTGACATCTCCCCATTGGGCGTGCAAAGTACCGATGTTAATTACATCGAACAAACGTTCAAAATCTCTTGATTAACAATGATGGCAATTCATTCATAGAAGACATACACCCACAAAATAAACATTCAGGAGCAATAGCCCCATTATCTTGATGGAATGCAACACTTGGTGTTTTGGATTTAGTTTGATTTGGTTTGGGTTTATTTGGGAGTTTGATTTGTTTTTAGGTTAAGAGTTGATGTCTTCTATCTTTGAGATCATTTTAAATTTGATCTAAGTTGATTAAAATTTATTTGGGGATTTGGTTTAACTTTGGTTAAAGCATCATCACTTTGGGATTTGGTTTATCCTGGACTGGTTATTTGTTTTAATACGACTAGATGTCTCTTAGCTTCTGTGTTTTTGTTTTTAAGTTTGGCTTCACATTTGGCTTAATGCCATTTCAATTTGAGGTGTTTTGGTCTTCATTTTACTCAACCAGTTGTCTTTCAGATATGATGGATTTTTGGGGACTTTTAATTCAAATTTGGGGTCTGATGAGTTTTTAGATTTTAATTCTCAGATTTCAAATTTTTAGACGTGAGACTTTTAAGTTTGTTAAAGTTTGGATTGCAAGGATTTTAGGTTTGTTATTTGAAGACTTTTGACCCCAGGTTGGGGTGTTGGCACCCCTTGTTTCAGATTTCAGATTTCAAAATTTTTTTCATTCAAAACCCCACTTTCAGATTGGTAATTTCTTTGAATGAAGATGCTATATTTAAGGGCTTTGAGATTGGAATTTCCAGCTCATCAACTTTCAGATTTGAGAGCACTGAGACTTCAGTTTTTTAAGCTTCAGAAGCCTTGATTTAGTTGAAGTTTTAGATTTGAAAGCCTTTTGAGATTTGGGATTTGAAATTCTGAAAACTTTTGTTGGAGATTTGGGATTTGAAATTCTGAAAATTTTTGTTTGAGAATTGAAATCTCGGATATGGGAGTTTGAATTCTTGATTTGAATCTTGAAATTTCAGATTTAAGGAGCCTCTTTATTTTCTTGTTTTGTTTGGGATTTTGGATTTGGACCTTCAGATTTGCAGCTTTTGAGGTTTAGTTACTCAGTTTCGAATTTTTGGTTTGTGAAATCTTTGGATTCTGATTTATAATTTTCAGCAATTAGGGCCCTGAAGTTCCACATTGTAGATTTATATTTCAGTTTTGGGATTATGAGTTTTTCTTGTTTGATTTTTTGGATTTTGGGGATTTCAATATTTAATTTTGAACCTTTAATTTTTTCCTTTTCTTGCCATCCTGAATTAGGATCCCAGCTTTTGATGAATTAGATTTCAGCTCTGAAAGCTTGTGGGGTTCTTGAGTTTCAGTTTTAAATTTCAGATCTGAAGAGTTCGGGACTTCATGTGTTTAAGTGTGATTTAATCCATTTTTTGTTGGGTCTTGGATCTTAGACCTTTATGGTTCTGGATTTCTTTTCTTTGATTGGACTTTTAGGCTTTGGTGGTCCTTTTGGTTTGAAAATTTTGAGTTTTTTATTTAAGATTCGAAGCTTCAGATTTTTTGTAGGGTTCCTTGTGTTCGAGGTTTTAGGTTTTTGGATGTTTTTAATACTTGGGGGTCTCTAATTATGGTTAAATAGTGTCCCGGCACACATGTTTTTAAGCGCCACCCGCATGTTTGCTTTTGATCTCGGAGCTCCAATTTAGGAGGATTTCAAGTTCCCTTTGTTTTCTGATTTGGACTCCACCATTGCAGAATTAAAGTTCTCCTGTTAAGAATTTTTGTTCATTTGACTTTGGATTTGAGATTTGAACCGTGCATTTCAAAAGATCTAAGTTTAAGTTTGATGATTGGTTTTGAAGTTACCTGGGATCAACTTTTGACTGTAGTTTCCTCTTTCCAGATCCTTGGTATCCTTTCTTTTATGTAAGATCTGATTTCTGATCTGTCCGACGACTCCTTTTATTGTTTCCTTGGAGATATTGACTTTGGGGATCCTAAGATCTATGATTTTTACATCTTTGCTCAAGTTACTGCAGCCTGCAGAATAGCTGAGTTTCATTTTTCTTCGTTTCTTCTCTGCATTGATTTGCATTCATCCAAACTCATCGAGCTATTGAGATTCCCTCCATTCTGACAGTAGCCTTGAACATCGGATCATTCTTAATGCTTGAGTCATTTGAAAATACTTGTACATGAAGGGAGACATGAATGCCATAGTCCCTAAATTGAATTAGGATGGAATTTTCCCATAGCCCTTGATGGCCATTTTACCTCGTCAACCTATGGCATTCTTCTCATTGTTTTACCTCATCAAACTATGGTTGGGCATGTTACCATATGAAAATGCACAGCCATTCCATGGTATGATGGGTTTGATCCTCCTGTTGCCCATAAATTAATTTTATGTCATCAGGGGGTGAAAATGATATGACATTAGGGATTTATCCCTCTGGTCCAGGCTTCACAGCTAGGGTTTCTTCTCTTCTCTCTCAGTTGTCTTCTGGACGATGGTTCCGCCCTCCAAGCTCCAAGCATCGAGGCTGGGCATCCCTTCTCTAACAGTCCAACCTCCATTGACGGCTCTGCCGACTGGCACCCCTTGCCCTTCAAGGTCCAATCGCTGAGGCCAGGCACTCCTCCAACTGTCCAACCTCCATCAACGGCTCCACCGACGGCACGCCTCCCTCCAAGCTCAAAATGCACACACCTTTGCGGTCCTTGGTGTTTGTTGGGGCCGAATGAAAGAGGCCATCTCCCCCTTACTGCTCTCGGTATTATCTTACCATCGATTGAGCTTTGACTTCTTCTCTTGGCCATTGGCAGCAGTAGATGGTTGCTTTCTCGCTTTATCACCTTAGATTGATTACCGTTAGCTTGTTGCTAGGCTTCCTTTTAACTCCTATCAGCATCCCCCCCAGCAGAGTTATTGTCTAGTTCTGTACTTAGTTTATCAAGAGCATACATTTCTAGTTAGTTCAAGGTACTGCAGTTGGCTAGTTGCTCCTTACGTAATAAGCATCTGGTCCCATCTTGTTTTAGAATAAAGTTATTTTGAAATTCATGTTATTGTGAACTTAACTGAAAGAAAATCATTAGGCATACAAGCGAAACAAGAAAAGAAAAAAAAACTGTGTACAAGTTATGTATTTCAATTAAATTTGTTGATAGTAACTTGTTATATATATTTTCTCTATTTAAATAATTTTCTGCAGCACATTGATAACTTATGCTTATGCATATTCATGAATACATTTTTACTGATCTCTTTCATGCATATTTAATTAGAGGTTGTTTCTATACCTCTAGCTTAACAAGTTGTATATTTATTCAATTGTGCTGTTTGTAGGTAATTTATTCCTTTGTTACCCAGAATTAAATTGATCGATGTAAAAATTCAATAAATTAGATTTATCTTGAACTTTTAATCACTTTTATCCTTGTTAAGAAGTTGAATTGATAAAAAACTATCTTGATACAGTGATTTGTATGTTAAATAATTATACTTTTGGGTAGTTTAGCAATAATAATTATGTTTATTTCTGTATACCCTTACAGGATTAGGATTTTGAGCATACTCCAATAAAATTAGTGTTTGCTTATATCATATGTGAATTAAATTCTTAATCGATAGACAGTAAATTTAATCATTGTATTAACTACTTCTTCAGACATATTCCTTTAATTGAATAGTCGAGCATACATAATTGATCAAATAGTATAAATTTGTTGTCTCTATTTATTGTTTAAAGAAATTGTGGTATTTTACAAGTGCTTCCTTTTAACTTGACATAGTTGAGCACACTTGTTCCATCTCTTGGTGATTTAGTTTAATCATATATCTTGACCATTATTCATTCTTATTCTCATTATTATTCATTTTTGATTTGATTTCTCTTTATTGCAGGGGGTAGGTGACTTCATATGTAGTACATATTTATATTTATCTATTATTTAACTCTCCTGCGATCTCCATTTGCTAGTTAATTAAGAATTCAAATGTTTTTTGGTTACTAGGGCTTTAATCTAACTTAGACATTTTTATACCTTCATAGTTATTGTATACTTATTTACTTAGTATTTAGTTCTCTTTCCATTGCCGGCCCCTAGCCTACATGAGAAAAAGAGAGGGTTGCGGTAGGTGACGATCAGTGTAAAACTTACGTCATTTCTATTTACATGGATTTGAATTTTATTTATTCTTGTGTTGGGTCATGTTGGAGTTCGAGGATAAGGGGTACCAGAGATTAAGTGATGCGGAACAGGATCAAGAAATAAAGGACAACACATGCAATTTGCACAACGCTCAATAAGGCTAGTTGATTAAACATGGTCGGAAACCGGAAATAACAAAGTGATCCTCTTGTCCAGAAATTGAATTGTAGAGAAACCAACAAGTCAAGTAATCCATAGATGATAAGCAGATTAGCGGTCTTAAGATCTGACCCCAAAACACAAGAATATTACTCTAGCATAAAACATAACAGATTGTAATATGAATACCCAGATTCAGGATCACTCCATCGTTATTCCAATGTAATCCCAACAGAAGAGATGAAAGAAAAGAAATAGCTAAGCCCTACTCACTCCAGCATGGCACATGCGAATTTGAATAATAGACTAGCAAAATAGATTTTTCCAATAGGGTCGAGCAGAGGAGTACCTCGCAGGACAAGTTGTATCAGCGAAACAAACTGCTCTTACCAACGTTACGAGCCTTCCCGACGGCAACCCTCTTTAACAAGCGGGATACCTGCCTCAGATTCAAGTTATACTATAAAGATCAAGGGGGAAAACAGAGGTAATACCAACCGAGGGAAGCTCAAACAATCATCATAGCCTCGAGGTGTCAGTGGATGTAGTCTCTAATATGCAAATCAACCAATCAGCCTTACTGAATCATACTGGCATCCCATCGAAGGCCACCAAGGTATAAACCAGCAATGTGACCCGTTGAGAACAGAACCTCCAGGTGCGCCAGCCTCATAGAAGTTGTAAGGGACTTATCAGGATCAGACTTGCCATCTGTTGGGCCGATCACCTGATGGCTACTGTTCTCACGAGCCCATACAGACGTTGCATCCATCATCATCCACTATAAATCCATAGGGGTAAGAAACAAATCAACTGTTCACGAGAGGAGGAAGGGTAACCAGATTTCCACCGACATTAGGATCAGCATATACCGACAGCACGAGCCTCAAAATACGCGAGACCAGACTAGCCCTGGAAGGAGGGCGTGAACAAAACACCAAAATCCCCAAGGGGGGCTGATAGAAATACCATGGCTACTCAATCCGACATACGAGAACCCCAGAATGACATCTCAACCAGCAACCGGATGGCGGGAGCCAAAGTGCCGAGAAATCAATCTTTATGAACCGATCAAATGCAAATCTGGAGTAGATCACATCCCCTGGCAGACTGGACTACATAGGCCGGACTCAGTTCTAGCAAATATAAGTGAGAACAGATAGAATATTCAGATCGTAGTATAACGTATTAACCCTCAAGTGATATGATGAGGGGTTGGGGAACTATCTCCTTTCCTCGAGGGAATCAACAGGATCTGTCCCTTTACACAGATCGACCAGCAGATGGAGTAGAACGCGGGGAGAGCAGATCATTCTTATAGGGCACTCCCCATTTTCTCTGAAGAACCCCATGAGATAGGTAGTGAACGGAACACCGACTGAGCGGAAACGTAGATCGGGACCGTAAAACACTAAACAGTTGGATCACCCCGATTGTTGTAGGAAAAACTTGGTACAACCCGATGTAAACAGCAGATCCGTCGAGGAAAACCCAGGGACCCGAGAAAGGGAGCCGCGGATCTGAAGAACCTAGCCTCCTTGTGGAAAGAAAACATGTAGTGAGGAAGGCCACTTTGGGGTAAACCCCACTAAATGACCTTTGCTGCCGACACGAAAGAAGAAGAAAGTGAAGAGGATGCGTCATAGATCATCTTCTTCATCTGGCGCGAGAGTAACCGAGTGTTGCTCAAGACAAAACGAGACGCAGAGGGAGGAGACGGAGAAATCGCCATCGCCATCGCCATCGCTATAAGCTATGGAGAGAGAGACGAACATGTTGAAATGACACTCGGACATCGCCATCGCCATTCAATCGCCCGGACGCCAAATGCCACTCAATCGTTTTAATGAACAGTAATCGAGGCATTAACCAATGGACATTTCATTTAGCTTTCTGGAAGCATCCCCTACAGTAGTCGACTGGTTGGCCCTTATATAGCCGAACCACCGGGGACAACAACGCAAAGCCAGGACAAAAAGTAATATAAAAAAAAGACCTGACAGGGCAAAGAAGAAGAAAAAAGGAGACCACTGTTTATGCAGGCCGAGCCCAATAGAGGCCCCGAGACAAGAAGAACAAAAAGAAGACTCATGTTTCTAGTTGGGTTAGACGTGATTAAAATTTAAGGCCCAAAGAAAGAATTAAATAAAATTCAGCTAGCTTCCTTCATCGAACCAAATGGGTCCCAAACATCGTGGCCAGTGCTTGTAAAATTCTCGGAAGTACTCAAATTTATCTTGAAACCTAGTGTCCCCACCATTTCTCCCCAGCTAGGAGGCATTCGGCGCTGCCGAATATGGTCTAGTGCCGCTCAAGAAATACTTAAATGAATTAGGGTCAGTCTGCTGTAACTCCTCACGGGTGAGCCAAGTATCCTCGGAATGGGGCAATCCCCTCCAATGTATGAGGTACCTCTGCACAAGACCTCTCGGCATAGCAACTACTTATTCATCCATTATTCTATCGATATGCTCATGCTGAATATTTACAGGGGGCTGGACAGGTGGGCTCTCCATGGTGTCATCTTGCAAAAAAGGATGATTAGGCTGTAAAAAGTCACGGGAAATTGCTGTTAGTTCTAAGTATTCAATTAAATCTGAAATGTTAAAAGTAGAGTTGATCTCATAGTCAAGGGGGAGATCCAAAACATAAGCATTATTACCTACCCTCTTGACCACTTTGAAAGGTCCAGCTCCTCTAGCATTTAATTTCTGAACAGTCCCCTAAGGGAACCGAGCTGATCTGATTTTGACCATGACAATATCACCAATTTGGAACTCCTTTTCCTCCTATGTAAATCAGCCCGAGCCTTGTAATGAGCATTGCTAGCCTCAATATGTTTTTTAACATGATCATGCAATGACCTAGACCTAATATGTTCAGCTAGGGATTCGGCTGATGCAGATGATCCGAATGCACGAGGGGTGGGAACTAAATCCATGGGACGACGAGGTCGATATCCTTTGACTATTTCAAAGGGACTCTTACCGGTTGACCTATTGATGGAATCATTATATGCAAACTCAGCAATGGGGAGTAGGGAATCCCAAGATCTGGTGTTCTCACTAACCAAACACCGTAGAAGATTACCTAAACTTCGGTTCACCACCTCGGTCTGGCCATCGGTTTGTGGGTGGTAGGCTGTTGAAAACTTCAGTTTGGTGCCTAGAAAATGTCAAAGGGTCTTCCAAAAGTAGCTAATAAATTTGACATCCCTATCTGAAACGATGGACTTTGGAAGTCCATGCAATCGAACCACTTCACTAAGAAATATGTGAGCTACCTTAGAGGCATCAAAAGTTTTGGCACAGGGAATGAAATGGGCCATCTTGGAGAACCTGTCCACTACCACTTGAATTAAATCATGCTTCCTTCCTTGAGGTCCTAGGTAGTCCCAAAATGAAATACATGCCGATGTCCTGCCAAGGAACATCCGGGACAGGTAAGGGACAATACAAATCAGTGTTTTGTTTTCTCATCTTGGAGGTGGTACAGGTTTAGCACTAAGATATGAGTTGACCCACATCCCTTTTTAGGCTAGGCCAAAAAAACAGTGTTTTACCAGGTCTATGGTCTTATTCCTGCTAAAATAGCCGGCTAGGCCACCAGCATGGAGCTCGCAGATGAGGAACTCACGGAGGGAAGTCTTGGGGATGCAGAGTCAGGTGCCATAGAATAGATATCCATCTTGGATTAGGTAATCCGGGTATTCTAAGGTCAGGCCAGATTGGAGGGTGGAATAGATGGTTAAGAAATCAAAACATTCAATATATCCTGGAATGATTTGCCCAAATCCTATCACCTCCGAGCTGAAACTTGCCAAAAGAGACACTCTTCTGCTTAAGGCATCAGCAACCTTGTTTTCAGCCCCAGATTTGTGTTTGAGAACAAAGGTATAGGCCAATGATTGTTGTCTCGGATCTCGACTTGGTCTCGAAAGCGTGAAAGAGAAGAGATCTCGTGAGATTCTCGAAAAAATCTCAGGAGATCGGATCTCAGATTTTATTTATGCAGTGTATACTTTACCCAATGATTGCCATCTCACATCTATATTTTATCTCACGGAGATTGAAGATAAAAGATCTCAAAAAAATCTCAAGGGATTAGATCATAAAAATACCAATCAATGTGCATGTTTAAATGTAGAATGTCATATAATCTTTTTAAAAAGGACAAGGGAACTCATATTAAATATTAAAATAAGTTGTGAGAGAATTAAAAGCGTAATACAGAGATGGTGAACTATTGTTACCATGAGACATACAAAGACCAAAGTTTCATTTTGAACAATATCGATAGTAGATTGATATCATTTTGGGTCAATTGTACGTATATATAGTCATTAAAATATTAAGCTATAAAATTTTTTCAAACAATAATGTTTAGATGAATATTTAGATGAATTTCATGATAAAATTGGCAATATAAGAAGGAAACTTAACAAGATCGTCTAACAAGTTGGGGATAATAATAGGCGGAGAAGATCAAGGTATCACAGGTACTACATAGATATTCTCGTTTCGGCAATCTCGTTTCTCGAACGCACGTAAGAAAAGAGATTCTCAGGAGATCTTGAGAGATTCTCGGGAGATCGCATTCCATGGTATAGGCGTGCAAGTACTCCACCCATCTGTTGTGTCTAGGGTTTAGTTTCTTTTGAGCTTGGAAGAAACAGAGTGCCTCATGGTCAGAATAGAGGACGAATTCCTTAGATAACAGGTAGTGCCTCCAATACTTTAGAGATTACACCATGGCATAAAACTCCTTATCATAGGTGGAATACTTAAGTTTGGCATCCGACAATTTTTCACTAAAGAAAGTCACAGGATGACCCTCTTGTGACAGTACCCCTCCTATCCCTATACCTGAAGCATCGCAAGCAACTTCAAAAACCCTGGAGAAATCAGATAGGTGGAGGACAAGGGCTTGGGTCATAAAATCCTTGAGGTTGGTAAAGGCTATATTGGCAGCCTTGGTCTAAAGGAAGGTCCCCTTTTTAAGGCAGTCCGTGATTGGTGCGGCGATGGTGTTGAAACCCCTAATGAACCTCCTGTAGAAAGTTGTCAACCCATGGAAACTTCTCACCTCATGAATGTTTTGGGGCGTAGGCCATTTAGTTATGACATTTACCTTCTCGGGGTCAGCTGAGACCCCTCCCCTAGACACAATGAACCCTAGGAATGTGACTGAAGGGGTTAGGAAGGCACATTTCTTTGCGTTCCCAAAGAGTTGTTCAGACCTGAGTGCAAGGAAAATCTCCCTTAGATGTTCAAGATGGTCCTTCTTGGACCTGATGTAAATCAGGATATCATCAAAGTAAACTACTACAAAAACCCCAATGAATGGCCTAAGCACCTGGTACATTACTCTCATAAATGTACTAGGAGCATTGGAAAACCCAAAAGGCATAACCATCCACTCATATAAACCATCCTTAGTTTTGAAGGTAGTTTTTCACTCATCCCCTGATCTGATTCTTACCTGATGATATTCACTTTTCAGATCTACCTTGGAGAAGATCAGAGCACCAACAAGCATGTCAAACATATCGTGCAACCGTGGAATTGGAAACCTGTGTTTAACAGTTATCCTATTGATGGCACGGCTGTCTATGCACATCCTCCAACTTCCATCTTTCTTAGGGGTCAAAAGTGCTGGAACAGCACAAGAACTGAGGCTTTCTCTAATGTAACCCCTATCTAGCAACTCATCTACCTGCCTTCTTAATTCCTCATGAGATCTTGGGTCCATCCTATAGTGGGGCAGGTTAGGAAGGGTAGATCCTGGCACTAGGTCAATGGCATGCTGGATATCTCTCATAGAAGGTAGTCCAGGCGGTAGGTCTTCAGAGAAGACATCTTTAAACTCTCCCAACAGTTTGACTATTTATGGGTCTTCTTCCTTGTTAGCTGTGACTTGATCTTCCACCTTAACCTCATTGACCACTACAACAAAGACCGGCTGGTTCCTACATTCTAACTCAAATTCATGCTTTCCAGAGATGTGCAGGAATCTAGTTGGGGTTCTGGCAGGTCTATTGGGGAAGTCCTCAAGTTGACTGGGTGCTGACTTTGCAGGCACCAAGGTGGTGACTGATTTTTCTGTTTCCATGGTCGTCTTCGGAGTCGGGGGGTGAGTCCCTTCCTTGGAAGAAGAATGGGGTAGCTTGGGTCCTGAGGTCTCCCTCCCCTTTGGGGTGGGATTAACTAGGTTTAGAATAATTTTCTTCCCCTTATAGACAAACTCACAAGCATTGGATCTACCATGCAAGGTAGCATCCATATCAAACAACCAAGGTCTGTCTAAGATGATGCTCCCTACTTCCATAAGAAGTACATCACACCAGATGTTGGCTATGTACGGGGTGAAAACTAATGGGCACTAAACAACGAGTGTGAATTGGGATTGAGGTGGAGTCTACCCATGAAACCCTATAAGGGTGAGGATGATCAGTTGGAACTAAACCAAGCTTTTAGACTGAAGAGGTGGAAATGGCATTCACACCGCTGCCACTGTCAATAATCAATTTACATACCCTCCCCTTACTCCTAAAGAAAGTCTGAAAGATGGTCGTGCGTCTCTAGTCATCACTAAGGGCAGGTTGGGTGAGAGTGCATCTAACCACTCCCGGAGTCTTATGTTCTTCCAGATTGTCAACCACGTCCTCTTCCTGAAATTCTGCAAGAAGGTTCGGATCAACCTCATACACTACTTCTAAGTTTGAGAACTGAGTTTCCTGATGTTCAGTGTGTGGTCCATCAATACAAGCATTCTAAAGAGGGCAATTTGATCTCAAATGACCTGGTTTACCACACCCATAGCACTGGAATCTGGCACCCTGACTTGGTTCGCCGGTAATAACCTATTTGCCCTTATCTTCCCTCCTAAAAGATGGGTTGGAAGTGAAAGGTTTGGTTGATGGTAGAGGAAGGTAACCGACTGGCTGGGGGCTTGGGTTTCTGGGCTGAAAAGGTAGCCTATTGTTTTGAACCTCAGGCTTGTTTGGGACAAACCTGGTTGTCCCTTTGGGCTCGGTTGGGGGCTGAGAGAATCTTAGTTTAAGCTCACTCATATTCTCAAATTGCTCTAGTTTTGTCACCACTTCATAGGCATGATCAAGGGTGGTGACACATTGCCTATAAAGCTCCTTCCCGTAATCCATCCTTAGACCCTTCCAGAACCTAGATAAGGTGACCAACTCCTCCTCTTGAAGCCCACATCTCAACAGGAAGTTATCAAACTCTTCAATATAGGCAACGACTGACCTATTCCCTTGATAAATCCTCTGCCATTTATCTAGCATCCTCTGCTTATATGAAGCTAGTAGGTGTTTTTCTCTAAGCTTAGCCTTCATCTCATCCCATGTTTGAATGGGTTCCTGGTGTCGCTGCCTAAGGAGAGATTCAATGGTGTTCCAATAGTTTGGTTGGTCCTAACAACTTCATCTTGGCAAACCTCACTTTCCTTGCTTCGGATAATTTAAACCACTCAAAATAGTGGTCCATTCCTCCCTCCCAATCCAAGTACACCTTCGGGTCCATGGATCCCTCAAAACTAGGAGCCTCTACTCTAACATTCCTAAGGGCCCGATCCTCACAATCCTAATGGTGGCGCTCAGGCCTATATTCCCCATTATCATCCTTAAATTGATGGCACTACGGCCTTCTCTCCTCATGGTGGTCTTGGTGAAGTGGATTCCGAAAAGGAAATGGTTCCCTTTGATCTATTTGAGTCCTAGGATGATAGGGTCTACCAAGTGGTGGAGGAGGATCTCTGTTCTTTTTCTCAACTACAGCGACTCGGTCATTAAGATCCTAGATAGCATGGTCAAACCTATCTTCCATATCACGGATCATATTTTCTAGGGTAAACTTATCCACTAACTGAGCTAAATGCATGTCTAGCATGGGTGGTTCACTTATTGACATCTTTGCAACAGGCTGATAGGTTGTATGCACTTGACGACAACTGGGAAAATGAGTTCCTAAATGAACTGTGCTCTGATACCAGTTGATGTGGAACAGGATCAAGAAATAAAGGACAACACATGCAATTTGCACAATGCTCAATAAGGCTAGCTGATTAAAAATGGTCGGAAACTGGAAATAACAAAGTGATCCTCTTGTCCAGAAATTGAATTGTAGAGAAACCAACAAGTCAAGTAATCCAGAGATGATAAGCAAATTAGCGGTCTTAAGATCTGACCCCAAAACACAAGAATATTACACTAGCATAAAATATAACAGATTGTAATATGAATACCCAGATTCAGGATCACTCTATCGTTCTTCCAATGAAACCCCAACAACAAGAGATGAAAGAAAAGAAATAGCTAGGCCTACTCACTCCAGCATGGCACATGCGAATTTGAATAATAGACTAGCAAAATAGATTTTTCCAATAGGGTCGAGCAGAGGAGTACCTCGCAGGACAAGTTGTATCAGTGAAACAAACTGCTCTTACCAATGTTACGAGCCTTCCCGACGGCAACCCTCTTTAACAAGCGGGATACCTGCCTCAGATTCAAGTTATACTATAAAGATCAAGGGGGAAAACAGAGGTAATACCAACAGAGGGAAGCTCAAACAATCATCATAGCCTCGAGGTGTCAGTGGATGCAGTCTCTAATATGCAAATCAGCCAATCAGCCTTACTGAATCATACCGGCATCCCATCGAAGGCCACCAAGGTATAAACCAGTAATGTGACCCGTTGAGAACAGAACCTCCAAGTATGCTAGCCTCACAGAAGTTGTAAGGGACTTATCGGGATCAGACTTGCCATCTGTTGGGCCGATCACCTGATGGCTACCGTTCTCACGAGCCCATATAGACGTCGCATCCATCATCATCCACTATAAATCCATAGGAGTAAGAAACAAATCAACTATTCACGAGAGGAAGAAGGATAACCAGATTTCCACCGACATCAGGATCAGCAGATACCGACAACACGAGCCTCAGAATACGTGAGACCAGACTAGCCCTGGAAGGAGGGCATGAACAAAACACCAAAATCCCCAAGGGGGGCTGATAGAAATACCATGGCTACTCAATCCGACATACGAGAACGCCAGAATGACATCTCAACTAGCAACCGAATGGCGGGAACCAAAGTGCCGAGAAATCAATCTTTATGAACCGATCAAATGCAAATCTGGAGTAGATCACATCCCCTGGCAAACTGGACTACATAGGCCGGACTCAGTTCTAGCAAATATGAGTGAGAACAGATAGAATATTTAAATCACAGTATAACATATTAACCCTCAAGTGATATGATGAGGGGTTGGGGAACTATCTTCTTTCCTCAAGGGAATCAACAGGAGCTATCCCTTTACACAGATCGACCAACAGATGGAGTAGAACGTGGGGAGAGTAGATCATTCTTATAGGGCACTCCCCATTTTCTCTGAAGAACCCCATGAGATAGGTAGCGAACGGAACACCAACTGAGCGGAAACATAGATCGCGACCGTAAAACACTAGACAGTTGGATCACCCCGATTATTGTAAGAAAAACTTGGTACAACCAGGTGTAAACAGCAGATCCATCGAGGAAAACCCAGGGACCCGAGAAAGGGAGCCGCGGATCTGAAGAACTTGGCCTCCTTGTGGAAGGAAAACGTTTAGTGAGGAAGGCCACTTCCGAGTGATGGGGGACAAATGATCTAGACTAGGGAATTTACTGAATTTTAATGAAAACCACGTTCAATTTAAGAACTATAAAGAAGTGTTCAATAAGGAATCTGAACTATCAATGTAGGAAGTAAATTGTTATCACTAGAAATCAATCCGATTTGCATTTTCGGATATCGGAACAAGAAAATTTTAAACAATACTAATGTTCAGATTCAAATTAACCACACAATCAAATCAGTAAACAGTTAACTGTTTCAAATCTGAAGCTAACAAGAATAAGGCAACTCAAGATGAAACTAGTTACCAACAACACTTTAGATGGTAGCTAGATCCTACTACACAGAGAGCATGGCATTATGAAGAGTATAATAAGCAAACAGGAAGTCACTTCAAGGAGAGGAAAAACAGGAGTACCTGAGCACTTTAGATTCAATTTTGTTTCAAATTACTTTCTCCATCAGAAATGAAACTTCCAGTAATCCAAACAATTTGGATTCTACACAATCTGAAACAATCAGTATTTAGCAGACCAATAAAATTCAAGTGTGATCACAGGATGTAGGCTCAGTAGTCATCATGGCCTTCGAATCAGTCAAGCCAATTTCATCAAACAGTAAAGGCCACTGTCAATAGTGGACTGTTGACATGAGTTTGATCAACGGCATCTTGAATAGATCAAGTCACCAGGAGGACCAACTTTGGCTCGGCCATCATATTCATTAATGATATCGCAAACAGCCAACAGAATAGGACACAATCGAAATCAGATCTTATAGAATCAGAATAATCTGCATTTTATGCTTAACCAGATAGCTTCACAAGATCATCATCTATTTGAAATCGGAATGCATGTAGCAGTGTTCAGAACCCACTTTAAAATCCATCCGGCAGAACAATAAGCAACAAGCATTGACTGAAATAGGGACCAATCTAAACGAGACAGCTCACTGATTGGAGATGGACCAGTCTAGCTTCATCATCTGGCTGTACTAGCCTTAGATTTCAAATCCAGCGGGAGGACATTTTCAGATGAGGCTACCGTTGGTGTAAACCAAGGTAACGGCTCACAAAATCTGGCACATTATTCAGATTCATGCTAGACTATAAGGAACTCGACTGAAACTAGCTCAGAATGCAACCATCCAATATGTACATCCGGTTCAGAGGATTGAACATCGGTGTAGATAAGAGTAGTTTAGGGTTTTACCGTTCTTCAGCTCAAACCGAACCAACCAGGAGGAGAAAGAGACTTTGCAAGAACGGAATCCCACTGAAATCCACAGATCCGGAGTTCTCATTATCAAACGTACCAGCAACGAACAAATCCAGCGCCAATACTGAAGCTCCAAGGTATCCGCTCACGGAAACACGACTTCCAAGTTGGAAATGCGTCTCTAGGTGGAGCAAATGAAGCCAATGAGTAGTTTTGAAGATCTAGTTGAAACCTTGGTGGTAGAGACAAGAAGACTAGCTAAGAACAATCCGATGGCGATTGAACAGAAAGGAGAATAGTAGATCTGAAGTGGAGGAACACTTTTCTCAACAGGAACCAGCGCTAAAACCCACTGGATAGAGGAGATCGGGACCGAGAGTGAGGGGTTTAGGGTTTCGCCATCGCTGGAAGGAGAGAGGAACTCGCGTTGGCCGTCGGGACCAAATGAAGGAGAGAGACCGCCGCTTCGTTAAGTCGCGGAACCGGGGGGGTAAACAGGAAATCGAGAACTCTCCAGAAGAAGCACAGAAGAGCACACAGGGGTAAAATGGGAATCAATCGACAATTTTTCAATTTCGTTCAACCATCGGCCCATTTGTTACATGAAGGCTCCAATTTATAGGAGAAAAACCTGGTAAATGCCGTAAAACCTCTGAAAATGAAACAAACACCTAGCAATTACTGGAAAAATGCCAAAAATACAGGACATGACTCAAAAATACTAGAAAATCAGGAAATGCTTAAAAAATTGATTAAAGCCTTCCAAATTCCAGAAAATTCATAGATGCTCCTGAAAATATTCTGAACATCATTTAATCTCAGAAAAAATAATCTCACAACCAAATTGACCCCAACGGTCTACGCCGGTAGGCCTTGCCAAAATATTCTTTGCCTCAGGTGTCCTCACCAATTCTCCCCGGCTGGAAAGAATTTGACACTGTCGAATCATGGCTGTTTTTAGCATAATATTTCTCTAAACAGTCCGGGTAAGTCCTCAGCAATTCATCCTTGGAAAGCCAGGAATCCTTAGTTTCTGGTCTGCCCTGCCAACGCACAAGATACCGCTGAATAGCCTCATCCCAAGTTATACTAACCTGTTCATCTATTATACTTTCAACCTGCTCATGCTCATGTTGTGTAGGCTGTTTAGGTGGACTCTTAGCGTTTTCACTCCAAAAATTTGGTTGTTGGTCTGAAAACTCACTAGGCAGTGTTGTTGGCTCTTGGAATGCAATCAAATCGGAAACGTTAAAAGTTGAACTGATTCCATAATCAGGTGGCAAGTCTAGGACATATGCATTGTTACCAACTCTCTTGATCACCTTAAATGGTCCAGCTCCTCAGTTATGTAATTTCTTAACGGTTCCCGATGAAAACCGTTCAGGGCATACCCTGATGATAACAAAATCTCCCACTTGGAATTCTTTTTTCCTCTTATGAAGATCAGCATAATTCTTATACTGAACATTGTGGTTTTCAATTTGCTGTTTGATATGATTATGCAGACCTTTTATATGTTCTACAAATGCTTCTACTGAGCAGATGTTCTATGAATGCTAGATGATGGAATTAAGTCTAGAGGTCTTCTAGGTTTGAAACCTGTAACAATCTCAAATGGTGTATGCCCTGTTGACCTATTGATAGAATCTTTGTAAGCAAACTCAGCTAATGGGAGGATGGCATCCCAAGTCCTATCATGGCCTTTGACTAGGCATCTAAGGAGGTCTCCTAGACTCCTATTCATCACTTCAGTTTAACCATCAGTTTGTGGGTGATAGGCAGTAGAGAACTTCAGTTTGGTACCCAATAGGTGCCAAAGAGTTTTCCAGAAATAGCTCACAAATCAGACATCCCAATCTGAAACAATGGTCTTTGGTAGACCATGCAATCAGACAATATCTTTCAAAAAAATTCGGGCTATGATAGAGGCATCAGAAGTCTTGGCACATGGTATGAAGTGTGCCATCTTAGAAAATCTATCAACAACCACAAAAATGGAATCATACTTCCGGAGGGTACGAGGTAAACCAAGTACAAAATCCATGCTTATGTCTTGCCAAGGAGTATCCGGGACTGGAAGAGGAGTATACAGACCTGTATTTTGTTTCCTCAATTTTGATGTGGCACAAGTATGGCATTGGGCCACAATCTTGGCAACATCCCTTTTCAAACTAGGCCAATAAAACTATGCTCAACCAGTTCTATGGTCTTGTTTCTACCAAAATGGCCAGCTAACCCACTAGCATGCAATTCCCACACAAGAAAATCCCAGACTGAAGTCCGAGGTATGCACAATCTGTTCTCATAGAAAAGGTAGCTGTCCTGCAACAGAAAATTGGGAAAATTCCTGGAAGGACCTGTTTGTACAGAAGAATAGACTTCTGAAAAATCTGGACAGTCCCAATACTCTTCCCGAATTTGTTCAAACCCAATCACCTCACTACTAAAGGCTGAAAGAAACATAACCCGTCGGCTAAGGGCATCAGCTACCCTATTCTCCACACCCGCCTTATGTTTCAAAACAAAAGTGAAAGCTTGGAGATATTCTACCCAACGGCTATGTCTTGGATTGAGTTTTTTCTGGGCTTGCAAAAATCGGAGGGCCTCATGATCTAAAAAGAGAATGAACTCTTTTGACAGGAGATAATGCTTCCAATACTTGAGACTTTGGACAATGGCATAAAATTCCTTGTCATAGGTGGAATCCCTAAGCTTGGCATCTGAAAGTTTCTCACTAAAGAAGGCAATTGGATGTCCTTCTTGAGAAAGAACTCCACCTATTCCAATCCCTGAAGCATCACATGCCTCTTCAAAAACTAAGGAAAAATCTAGCAACCTCAAAACAGGTGCTTGTGTCATCGAAGTTTTAAGGCTAATGAAAGCCTTGTCTGCAGCCTTAGTCCATACAAAAACTCCTTTTTTTAAACAATTTGTTATGGGTGCTGTGACTGTATTAAAACCTTTGATAAATCGCCTATAAAAAGTTGCCAACCTATGAAAACTCCTGACTTCATGTATACTCTTGGGTATAGGCCACTCCAAGACGGCTTTGACCTTTACAGGGTCAGCTGAAACTCCCTTTTCAAATACTATAAAACCTAGAAAAGTAACTGAAGAAGTGAGAAAAGCACACTTTTTCAGATTACCAAACAGTTGTTCCACCCTCAAAGCCATACAAACTCTGCTAAAATGAACAAGATGTTCATCCTTGGACCTGCTGTAGATGAGTATATCATCAAAGTAGACAACAACAAATTGTCCAATGAAAGGCCTAAGAACTTGGTGCATAAGTCTCATAAATGTTCTTGGAGCATTGGATAGACCAAAAGGCATTACCATCCATTCATATAGCCTATCCTTAGTTTTGAATGCAATTTTTCATTCATCCCCTGGTCTAAGTCTAACCTGATGGTATCCACTTTCAAGTCTATTTTGGAAAAAACAGTTGCTCCAGCCAACATGTCCAGCATGTCATCAAGTCTAGGAATGGGAAACCTATACTTGACAGTGATTTTATTAATTGTCCAGCTATCTATACACATTCGCCATGACCCATCTTTTTTTGGAGCAAGAAGGGCTGGGACAGCACATGGGCTCAAGCTTTCCTTGATGTATCCAGCCTCAGATATGTATATCCATCATCATTGCAAGCAAATCTGACTGAGAAACATTTCCGACAGTGAAATGATGGGGACCCGGTCCGGTCCCAATGATGGGGACCCGGTCCGGTCCATTTTGAGGTTTATTTACGTTTACGTCCTTTTGGACTTCATTGTAAATATTTGAAGTTTGTTTTAGTCTTTTCCTTTAATTTGGGTCCTTACGAGGATATGTATGTAATTAGTCATTTATGATGTCTTGTTTGTAATGGGCTCCTCTATTTAAGAGGGTCACTTGTTGAATGAAAGAGAGAGAAGTTATTGTCCAATTTTTGGAACCCTAGGGCTGCCCCTTGTGCTGGGGCGCTGCCCCTTCCTCTTCACCCCCTCCACGATGGAGGTCGTCTAGCTCCACCTCCGGTGCAAACCGGTCTCTTCGCAACCCTCCAGCGTGGGTGCCTTCTCCTTCTCCTCCATCCAGCGGCCTCCGAGCCATTCCTTCCCCTTCCCCCCTTCACCGGTTCGAGTTCGACCCTTACCGACTCCGTTCACCCCCGTCTCCGTCCATTCCGACGTCTCCGACGCGTCGACCACCTCTGCCCTAGCCCCCTCCACCTCCGGCGATCCCCGGAGTACCTCCATCCACCTCATTGCTCCCTCTCGGACCCCTATCAGACGGAGAAGAAAGGAGGAGGAAGAAAAGCCGCGTCCGCGGCCACGTTTGTACGCACGGCCCGCTAGGGCTCCGGCAGCCTCCGATCCTCCTCCCGCAACGGCGGCTCCTCCGACCACTCCCGGCGGCGTCGGCAAGGTGCAACGGCGACGGCGACGGCGACCCTCCTCCCGCCTGCGGCTCCGCCGCAACCGTCGATGCCGCGAACCCCACGAGAGGAGCCCTCGCGCGGCCGAAGACGGAAGGAAGACGACGCGCCCGCGTGCGTCCACGGGCGTCCCCCGACGGGGGTACGCGGCGGCCGGCGAGCCGGCCGCGTCTCCCCGCCCCGCCGCCAACCGCCGGCGGCCACGACACCCCCCACTTAAGTCGCGGCAGGGCGAACCGGCGCCGGTTCGCCTCCGCCCGGCCGGCCGGCGCACCGGCTCGCCCCGCTCGCCCGACCGGCCCACCGATTCACTCGGGCCGGGTCCGGCTCGCCTCCCAGGCCGGTCCGACCGCCGGTTCAGCCCGGTTTAGACCGGTTCAGGGCCGGTTCGGCCCGGTTCGGCCCGGTTCGACGGTCTAGAGGCCGGTTCAGGGCCAAAACCGGCCGGTTCACCCTGTTTTGGGCCGGTTCAGGCCGGTTCAAGCCATTTTGGGGCCGTTTCAGGCCCGTTTTGAGCGGTTCGGGCATGGTTCAACATATTTTGGGCCCGTTTTGACCGGTTTAAGTCCGGTTTTGCTTGTTTCCTGCATTTCTTAGGTCTTTTGAGCTCCTCCTCGGTCCGCTGCAGCGCCACGTCGCCGGTCCGTCCCGCATCACCTATACTTGACAGTGATTTTATTAATTGTCCAGCTATCTATACACATTCGCCATGACCCATCTTTTTTTGGAGCAAGAAGGACTGGGACAGCACATGGGCTCAAGCTTTCCTTGATGTATCCAGCCTCAGATATGTATATCCATCATCATTGCAAGCAAATCTGACTGAGAAACATTTCCGACAGTGAAGAACCTCAACCAAGGACGAAGGACACCAGCCGGGAGGAAACGATGATGGATCCGTTGAATGAGATTTTCAACGGCAGCCGAAGGTGTTGTCGAATCCGTCTTACGAAATAGGGACCAACTTCGGGAGGACCATAGTTGTCAAGGCGACAAGGCGCCCAAGGCGTTGAAGGGTACCGATTCCGCTTAGGCGACAAGGTGGCCGCTTAGGCGTCGCCTAGGCGGTCAAGGCGGTATTAAAGGAAGGCTGAGTCGGGAGATTGTTATATATAAAAAAAATATAAATATAATTATATTTGTTATGTTATAATTGAATTTGAGTGTTTTATCAATGCACATAAGTAATTATGATGTGTGTGTGAAAGAGAAGAAAGTTAAATAAATATTTATAAAATTTAAGTATATAACTCATTTATGATTATAAAATTTATATATGTGCAATAGTATAAGTGATGGTAAAATATTGTTATAATATTATTAAACGGGGGGGCGCGAGTAGTCGCGGATCGACCGCGCGGTCGGTCGCGGGGTCGGGCGGCGCCGCCTCGCGGGGTCGGGGGGCGGCCCCCGAACCTAAAAAAGTATGTAATAGTATAAGTGAGACAAAGAGAGAGAGAGAGGAAAGAGTTGAAAATGAACTTAATTAAGTATATAATATATGTTTATAATCATAAATCTTAAATATGTATGATAGTATAAGTGATAATACAATATATTAATATATTCAAACTATCATTAAATAAGTGTCCCTTGTGAGGGGTATCAAGGGAAAAAATCCCTCAAAAACTTTTTTTAATGATGTAAAAATACCCAAGGCGCCTTGCTTGGGCGCCTTGGGCGCCTAGGCTGGCGCCTTGGGCGCCTTATTGGCCCCAGACAAGGCGCCCTGGCAAGGCGCCCTTGGAAAGGCGCCTTGCCGCCTAGGCGGCGCCTAGGCGCCGCCTAGGCGGGCGCCTTGACAACTATGCGGAGGACCAATGTTGAACACCGATAGTAGCAACAGAGGGGCACGGAGCTGCAATAGCTCTAGCAGCACAGTCGGGACGGGAGGATGATCCGATCGAGTGGAGAAGTTTCTCCATAGGAGCTCGCCGGAACAGCTTCCGAAAGAAAGAGATCGAGCTGATCCAAGGGAGGAAACTGCCGTAGAAGGCTCAATCACTAGTTGGACTAAAGAAGAACCGCTAGAGTAGGACGAGGGGAGGAGATTTATCTTCAATCGCTTGTCGAGATCACTACGGGAGGAGGAGATCGGAGAAGAGTAAGCCCGCTAGGGTTACGCCGTCGCGAGGGAAAGAAGAGAAGCAATGCCGTCGTCATCGTCGAGGAGAGAGAAGCCCTGCAAGGAATAAGTCGTTCGGGAGGGGAAAAAGCCGAGAGAGAGAGAGGGGCAAAACCGGAACACTCAACAGTAAACGGGTAATATTTCAAATGTCTATTCATCATGCGTCTATCGTATACATGGGTCCCTATTTATTGGGTTAAAATTCAGAAAGAAGACCGTAAATGTTAACAAATTGGAAAATGCTCAAACAAATCAACTAAAATTTGTAAAAAAATAGGAAATTACCTAAATGGACCCATTATTAAACTAAAAATCAAAAATTACATTAAATTTGAAAATCAATAATCGATTCTTGCATCCCGATTCGGTACTCATCTTGAATCGGTTCTTGAACCCCGATTCGGTTCCCATCATTCTCCCCTGGTTGAGGAAAACTCGTCCTCGAGTTTTGTAATGCCGTATAATAAATATGGCAACTACAAAACTTAAGAATGAAGCTGATGTAGCCGGGAGAATGTAGCAGAAATAACAGCTGATGTTCCCAAACCGACTGCTGAAAGTGACCCAAACTGTGTCATATATGCAGCTATGATTCAAATCTGGAATTTCAGAAGTATAGACCATAGTCGGAACTGCTGTCGACTCAGAGAACATATCCAATGATTGATCAAAAATTCCGTAAGTACCAGATCAAAAACTGTCATACCCAGCCATGTCTCGATAGCCGTGTCAACCTCCATTTCAGCTATACACTGCTGTTCAGACCTCAGGTTGGTAATATACTCAAACATTTGCCCAGCCAGTTCTATTTCCAGGGTCATATCAGTCACATACTGGACATGTTTTAACTCATAGTCAAGATCATTGGCACACTCTAACTCATATTCAGCTATGAGTTCACGAGTAGCCTCATAAACAACAACCTGATTGTCAACAGTAAGGGAATCAGTCAAAATTTCTACTGGAGGGGACTGAAGATGCACCGTTTCAGCTGAGGAGGTATCATGATAGTTGTTTTCAGCTTTAAGTGGCTGGAGACATAATTTTTCAAGGACTATAGGCTCCTTCAAATATTTGTAATCTTTGGGCCTTAAGCTAAGTGATTGAAAAATGGAATCAATCATAGCTTGGCGCTCATTCAGTCAATCAGAACCCAAAATAATGAAGTGTCCATCCGGGACTACTTCACACCATGCATCCTCAACATATCTAACAATCCAAGGTCTGGTTCGACCTTTTACCATGCGGTCAAACTGAATATAGACCTTTCCATTCTCTTCTATCAAGTAACTCGGGGCAATTAAATCCAATAAGGATTGTGAGATGCAACTGCCTACATACCGGGATAAAAATACCGTGGCATGAATGTCCACCGGTAATGTGACATCAAAACAGAAATGAGGATGTCCCGCACATCTTAAGGACCCTGACTTGTCAAAACAGGTCGGCTCTAGCTCTGATACCAAACTGATGCGAGACGGGAGGAAACGATGATGGATCCGTTGAATGAGATTTTCAACGGCAACTGAAGGTGTTGTCGAATCTGTCTTACGAAACAGGGACCAACTTCAGGAGGACCAATGTTGAACACCGATAGCAGCAACAGAGGGGCACGGAGCTGCAATAGCTCTAGCAGCACAGTCGGGACGGGAGGATGATCCGATCGAGTGGAGAAGTTTCTCCACAGGAGCTCGCCGGAACAGCTTCCGGAAGAAAGGGATCGAGCTGATCCAAGGGAGGAAACCGCCGTAGAAGGCTCAATCACCAGTTGGACTGAAGAAGAACCGCTAGAGGAGGACAAGGGGAGGAGATTTATCTTCAATCGCTCGTCGAGATCACTACGGGAGGAGGAGGAGGAGAAGAGGAAGCCCGCTAGGGTTACGCCGTCAGGAGGGAAAGAAGAGAAGCAGCGCCGAATCACCATCGTCGGGGAGAGAGAAGAGAAGCCCCGCAAGGAATAAGTCGCTCGGGAGGGGAAAAAGCCGAGAGAGAGAGAGGGGCAAAACCGGAACACTCAACAGTAAACGGGTAATATTTCAAATGTCTATTCATCATCCGTCTATCGTATACATGGGTCCCTATTTATAGGGTTAAAATTCAGAAAGAAGACTGTAAATGTTAACAAATTGGAAAATGCTCAAACAAATCAACTAAAATTCCTAAAAAATAGGAAATTACCTAAATGGACCCATTATTAAACTAAAAATCAAAAATTACATTAAATTTGAAAATCAATAATCGATTCTTGCATCCCGATTCGGTACTCATCTTGAATCGGTTCTTGAACCCCGATTTGGTTCCCATCATTTACCAAACTGATGCGGGACGGGACCGGGGTCCCATGAATCTCAAAGTTTCAGAAAAAATAGCCAGAAAATAACTAGAAACCAGGATTCAGAAATATAACCCAGCAGGTTAACATACCAAATAGGATCAGAATTCCAACAGTAATAAACTCAGGAGATATTTCAACGATATAACAAGCAGTTCAAGGACTAGAAATACAAAGAATCCAACAGTTTAACATGCAATAAACCAGTATGCCAATGGGAAATCTCCTTAGTATTTATGGTCCTTGAACTGCTTGTTATACCGTTGGAATATCTCCTGAGTTTATTACTGTTGGAATTCTGATCCTATTTGGTCTGTTAACTTGCTGGGTTATATTTCTGAATCCTGGTTCCTGGTTATTTTCTGGCTATTTTTCCTAAAACTTTGAGATTCATGGGACCCCCAGTCTCGTCCCGCATCACCGAGTAAACCCCACTAAATGACCTCTGCTGTCGACACGGAAAAAGAAGAAAGTGAAGAGGATGCATCGTAGATCATCTTCTTCATCTGGCGCGAGAGTAACCGAGTGCTGCTTAAGACAAAACTGAGAAGCAAAGGGAGGAGAAGGAGAAATCGCCATCGCCATCACCGTGAGCTATGGAGAGAGAGACGGACAGGTTGAAATGACACTTAGACGTCGCCATCGCCATTCAATCGCCCGGACGCCAAATGCCACTCAATCGTTTTAATAAACAGTAGTCGGGGCATTAACCAATAAACATTTCATTCAACTTTCTGGAAGCATCCCCTACAGTAGTCGACTGGCTGGCCCTTATATAGTCGAACCACCGGGGACAACAACGCAAAGCTAGGACAAAAAGTAATATAAAAAAAGACCTGACGGGGCAAAGAAGAAAAAAAAGGAGACCACTGTTTATGCATGCCGAGCCCAAAAAAGGCCCCAAGACAAGAAAAACAAAAAGAAGACTCATGTTTCTAGTTGGGCTAGATGCGACTAAAATTTAAGGCCCAAAGAAAGAATGAAATAAAATTCTACTAGCTTCCTTCATCGAACCAAATGGGTCCCAAACGTCGTGGCCGGCGCTTGTAAAATTCCCGGAAGTACTTAAATTTATCTTGAAACCTAGTGTCCCCACCATTAAGTAAGGGTGAGACACCCTCACCTAGGGCTACAAAGTAGGGAGGCTATTCGGGATAGGCTTTTAGGTCAGAGAGAGTGTTGGATTAGGAGAGAGGTCAATTTTGCCTTCTTGTTTTTGTCACAGCAGAAGAAAGTGCCAACCCAACCCTAGCCAAGTAAAATCAAAGGCAAGTCTACATATTGGAACTTGAAATATAAGAACACTCACAGGTAAATTAATGGAACTAGTAGACACAATGAAAATGCATAAGATCAATATCATCTATATTCAAGAAACCAAATGGAAAGATGAGAAAGCCAAAGAGGTGGAAAAGTCGGATTTCAAACTCTGGTACACAGGGCAAACTTTTAATAAAAATAGAGTTGGGATTATCTTGGATGGTACCCTTAAGGACAAAGTGGTGTCAGTGGTCCGTGTAGGGGATAGGATCATCCTGATTAAGGTGATTACTCATCAAGAGGTAATTAACGTAATTAGTGCCTATGCATCCCAAGTAAGAATTTGTAGTGAGTTGAAAACTAAATTATGAGAGGACATGGATGGTTTCATGTAAGGAATACCAAATGAGGAGAGCATCCTGATTGGTGGTGATTTCAATGGTCACGTTGTAAGGAAGAGAATTTAAGAGCGTCCATGTAGATTTTGGGTACGAGGAGCAAAATGAAGAGGGAAAAAGTATATTAGAGTTTGCGGTGGCTCACAGCCCGACCTTGACTAATACTCACTTCATTACTAGAGACTCTCACCTAGTAATGTTTAAGAATGGGAGAAGTAGGAGCCAAATCGATTTTATCCTTACTAGGAAAACAAGTCATGTTTTATGTAAGGATTGCAAAGCCATACCTAATGAAGTGCTCGCAGCTCAGTGTAAACTCCTAGTCTTAGATTTTAAGATTTTAGGACAGTTGCAAACAATGCGGCAAAAGAATATTCGTAAGATCAATGACATGAAATGAGAGGAAGCAAGCTAGAGATTTTTAGGAATGAAGTCTCTAAACTTTAGGAATGTGATATGAATGGAGAGGCTGAGTCAATGTGGGTTAACATGATATCGAAGATTAAGACAATTGAAAAAAAATACTGGGCGAGGTCCTCTTATGAAGAAATCATGATGGTGGAACAATGAAATGCAGCAAGCAGTAAAAAGTAAGAGAGAGTGGTTTAAGAACTTGTCTAACTGTAACTCTGGTGAGGCCTTTGAACAATATAAAAAATGCTAAGAGCGAGACAAAAAGGACAGTTAGATAGGCTAGAGAGTTAGTTTGTGGCAAGTTATATAACAAATTGGGCTCGAGAGAAGGTGAGAAGGATATTTATTGTTTGGCCAGGTCAAGGGAGAGGAGAGATTGGGAATTAGGACATATTCGGTGTATTAAAAACAAAGAAGGGAAAGTGTTGACCTGGGATGAGGACATCCGAGAACAGTGGAAAGGTTACTTTGAAACGCTCTTCAATGAGCCTATTTTAGAAAGTACAGTCGATTTGGAAGGAGAACAGAGACAAAAGGCAAAGTAATCCAAAAAAATTACCCATATAGAAGTGCATCTTACATTGGGTAGAATGGGGATCTCAAAGGCGTGTGGTCCCAATGATGTCCCGATTGAAATTAGAAAGTGTTTGGGTGAGAAATAAGTGAAGTGGCTAACTATTCTCTTTAATAAAATACTTTTCTTTAGCAAGATGTCAAATGAATGGATAAAGAGCATCATCATCCTAATATTTAAGGGGAAAGGGGGCGTTATAGATTGTGGAAACTACAGAGGCATCAAGCTTATGTGTCAGACTATGAAGTTGTGGAAGAAAGTTAAGGAGAGGAGGTTTCAAAAGTGTATGGATATCTTAGGAAATCAATTTAGATTTATGCCAGGTAGATCGACTACGGTGGCCATCTTCTTAACTAGATCATTGATAGAGAGGTACAGAGACCTAAAGCAAGATCTTCATATGATTTTTCTCGATTTAGAAAAGGCTTATGATAGAGTTTCAAAAGAGGTTCTTTGGTGGGTGTTAAGAAAGAAGATGGCGCCTAGTGGATTCATTAACATCATTAAGGACGTGTACAAGGGTGCCATCGCCCAGTCCACTCCCCAGGAGGGGAGTCAAGAGCCTTCCATGTATCAACCGGGCTACATCAAGAATTTGCTCTAAATCCGTATCTTTTTATCCTAGTCATAGATGAAATAACTAAAGATATACAAGAGAGTTTACCTTGGTGTATGATATTCGCTGATGATATTGTCCTAATTGATGAGACTCAAGAAGGTATAAATAGGAAACTTGAACAATGGAGAACAATGTAGAGGTTAAGAGATTCAAAATTAGCAGCACGAAGACAGAGTATATGCACTTTTGATTTAGTTAAACTCCGAAAGTTGAAGAGGTCAAAGTAACATTGGACAAAAAGGTCCTCACATCATGTACCCAAGTTAAATATTTGGGATCATTCTTACATATGGATGGCGATGTCAATCATAGGATTAAAGTGGGATGGGTCAAAAAGAGGCAGACAACGAAAATTCTATGTGATAGTAAAATCTCTCTAAAATTGAAAAGAAAATTCTACTGCATAGTTATAAGACCCACCATGCTTTATGATAGTGAGTGTTGGGCTACGAAGAAGAAGCATGTTGACAAATTGAATATAGCTGAAATGAGGATGCTATGGTGGATGTGTGGCCACACGCGGGTAGATAGAATCCGTAACAAGTATATTAGAGATAAAGTGAGTTACGAGAATCAAGGATATTGTAAAAGATGGATGACTTCATTGGTTTGGGCATATCAGGTGTCACCCTCTTGAGACACCGGTTAGACAAGTTGAGAACTTAATATTGCCAATGCTGAATAGGCAAAGAGGTAAACCCAAGTTAACTTGGCATAGATGTATCCAATATGACTTGGATGAACTAAGCATAAGAGAATAGTTAGCGGAAGATTGTAGTGAATGGAAAAGATGAATCCATGTAGCGAACCCCAATGATTTAAGACTAAGACTTTGAGTTTGAGTTTTATGTTTCGCCAAAGTGTAAGACTCACAATCCATATGATCAGCCCCAATTAACTTTGATTGTTTACTTATTTGGTATATTTTTATTTAAGTTTAACTATGACAAAAGGGCCTAGCTTAAAACTACTCCTGCACACAATCTTAGTTCAGTTTATTGTTAACTTTTATTCCATGTTGATGGCCGGTTAAGGCCTCTTTCTTGCTTGCTGTCATCAGACAATGTGTGATTGTCGGCCATGCTAGGTTCTTTCACTTGGAGTATCTTCAGCTTCCGCAACTCCCTGCCAATCCATCCATCCAAATTTGAAGCTTATAGAATTTGGTGCCCAAGCATGGGGTTCGATTGACTAAGTGCCTAGGAAGGAGGATGGATAGGTGGTTATGATAGTGCACGGGCTATTCTGGATGGCTATCAGCATGAGTATGAGCCTAGTCTTAGGTGGGATCTGACTGACCTCATAGGTAACGGCAGTCAGGCCTGAAAATGAATAAGAATCCATTGTTTGCATATCTAACCCGGGGATGGTTTGGAATGCCCTTGACAAGAAGAATGCTGGACTTAGGCATATTAATATATAGGCTAGGCTTGGGGAAATAGCATTAGGCCTAATGTTCAAGGAAAGCTTATGCAAAGGGGCTGTAAACTCCAAGGAACCAAAGGTTAGCAGATGGCCTAACAATGGTGCTCAGTGCCTAATCTAAGGCTGATTGACTGGGTTATTAGAATGGAAGTGTTGGGATGGAGGTGCAGAAGAGGACAGGGTGAGGATGGTGTTCCATCAGGCTATCTTCTTTTACCTTCTGTTCTCTTTCTTCCTTTGATTGGATGTAAAGGATGCAATTGACTTCAAAGTCAACTTCAGTAGATGTTGAATTTGACTTCAAGGTCAACTCCTCTGATGCACTTCTCCTTTGGCTTGGGTGGTCTCCAACCTCCTTGGCAGTAGCCAAAGATGGCCCTTGTATAGGCTTTGGTCTGAGCATCTTCAGCCTTCATCAGCAAGGCTGGTATCCTTGGCCTTGGTCAAAAGGCAAGGCAGCATCTTCGGCCTTGGCCAGCAAGGCAGGGCTATCCCCAATTTGGGAATCTCATTGAATGTGAAAAAATCGGATAAATACTCCTGCCTTAGATGGCTCTCCCGCAGCCTATCCTTGCTGTCTTGGCAGATAACAGTTTAGCAATCTTTCAAATATCCATCTAAGTGGGAGAATATCTTATTTAATAAGATGGTGTGTTAGCTGTGACCGCAGGCCATAAAAATAGCAAGGTTCGGCCTCGGCACGAGCTGAGACGGCCTGGTTCTCGATTGGCACATGTGATCCACCACAAGATGGACCATGTGCCTAGCTATTCTTCAAGATTCTCGAGATCATATCCCTTGGATTTCTGTCTTGCTGACCACCTGAGGACAGCTCTGGAACCTTCCTACCATCGAGCTTTGTTTTCTTATTCAAGTTTGCTCATTTAACATGATAAACGAGTTGAGTAAAGCTTTTATCCAGCTGCATCTCGAGCTACTTGTCGGAGTGTAATCTCGCTTGCACTCTTATGTAGAAGAGAGGTCAATGATAAAGTTCTTCATTTGACCAAGGCCAAATCTGGATGGCATCCAGAAAATATGAGCAAATGCCATTTTCTTGGACATGGCAAATATACAATCAACAAGCATTCAGCCACAGTAAACCTTCTATTAGCGCATAAAGGAGATAGCTGGCCTAAAATTTTGAGCCTAAACTCATTAATGAAAATGTCTAAGATTATTTTATTAAATAACCAATTTTTTTTAGAAATTTGTTTGCCTGTTTGACATATGGAATAGTTTACTTGGCAACTATTTTAAGATCCTGGAATGCTTTATTTAGCTAAAACTTGAGTTAGCACACGCATAAATCTCATTTCATTGAATAAAATATTTTTGAAGTAGAACTTACGTTAGCGGATGTCTGAAACATTGTCTTCATCCATGAAATATTGAGTTTCTAGAAAATATACATTGAGATGTACCAAATGGTAATTTGTATTTCATTTTCCCTGAGATTATTACCATTCAAAACAATTTCATCAATTTTTTTAATTAGAAAATGAACCCCAAGTGAAGAAATGATTGATGTGTAGTCACCAAATATAGTATGATATTTAGAACTAGAAGATAATGTATCCCATTGTGTGTCAGACTGACAGAGACAAACATACCTCACCTCTGCCAGTGCAATAAGCTACTCCAAGTGAGAAGAAGAATGGAACGTCTGAACCTATTTCAACTGACCATTCTTGCAGCTCCTTTTCTGTGGCAATGCAATCATTAAATTGGTTTGCGGCCCACATTGCAGTGGCAGCATTGCTACTCCCACCACCAAGGCCAGCACCAGTAGGGACCTTTTTATCTAGATGGATCTGCAATGAATTTTCAAAAAAAAATAACAGTGTCGAATTCAGGAAATAAAAGTGAATTAAATAAATTCAAGGGTTAAAAGTCATTACCCAGAAGTGGTTATCAGAGCCAGTCTTCCTTCTATAAAGATTCAGGGATTTAATAATCTGAAATGGCATAAAAGTAATGAATAAGGGGCTAAAAGTAATTTTCTCTATTAGAAAATGAGTCATTTTTATAATAGAAGGGATTATTATAAAAATGAGGATTTTCTATGTCCTCATTTTTAATAATAAAATGAGGACATAGAAAATGGGTAAATAGAGTCTCTTGGGATACAAAGTCAATGATATCTCAGAAATATTATTAAAAAAAAGAAAAGTACAATAAATGCCTTACCAAATTTCTATCATCTGCAGGAACTCCAGGAACATTAGTTGACAAATGATCTTTCTTCTTATTTGGTGATAGAGAAAATTTGATTGTATCACCAAGGCTAATTACCTGTCAGAAAATAAGCATGATTGATGATGAGATAAACAGAGGAAAGACTGAACAGTCTTGACAATGTGCAAATAAGCATAAGCCGTTCTTTTCAGCATTACCAATTTCAAGCACAAAGAAACCTGTTTCACAAACCACAGAAGTGACTACATACTCACTTTACCAAAGATGGTAAAGTCGGTAAGAATCAAACAGCCAAAATTTTAACAGCTTTCGTCTGTGACGAGGAAAATATCTAATTTGAGGACCCTAGGCCTTATAGACTATACCAGGGACAAAAAATTCTAGAATGACAATTCTGGTGTTTATACGGCATCATATCAGAAAAACATATGGATGTTACAGAAGTGAAGCTGGTTTTATCAACAGTATGAAGTGAATGGCCTACACCAATAACTGCATCAAACGTTATCCAATTTTTGTGCCAATCCGTAGGGTGTTAATATTTGCACAATTCCCTGCTGACAACCTCTTATATGGGCAGGAAATCCAAGAAAATTTTATGTGCCACAGGAGAGACAGCAGCAGCAGCAGCAATAGAAGAACCAGTTGCGCTCATTGTTTCGTCTGAACTCACATCCAATCATGCCGATGAAAATGATAGAATCAAAGGTACTTTAATGATACTCACATGAAATAAAGATGCCAAATCATGAAATCCATCTTCCCTCTTCCCGGTGATCCTCAAGAAAACGTTGATCTACACATTCAAGAAACACTACGTTGAGGGTCATCTTACATGCAAAAATAAACATCGTTTACTTGAGTCATACCTTGCAAGGGGAGAAGAGGGTCAACCTCGATAAGCCTGAGCTCTTGTCGGCCTCATCTATCCACTTGTTTAATTTCTCCTCTGGATCGTACGCAATCTGAAAAAAGCAAACCATTAACCCAAACCGCTCTACAAAAGCTAGAGCAAATGCCATCACTTCTCACATCAAGAGTTCCAACATCTAAAGAACACCACTTCAACCTGTTACACCCAGGCATACCTCTATCTGCCTCCTGCCTGAGGCAGCGTCCAAGGGGACAATTTTTCGATTTGGATACCAGCAAAATTGCTCTTTTCGACCGTAGGAATAAGACCCATGTCGGAAAAGAGAAGGCAGAGCACCCTTCTTCTCGGAGAGGTGGCTAATGAGCGGTTTACAGGTACCTCTGGGATAGATATAGTGGGCTGAGAGACAGTGGACCTGCACGCACGCCATTTGAAGGCGACGAATCTAGGAACTGGATGCTGAGAGAATCGCAAAAAATGGTGGCGCTACGCGGAGTACATGATTTTTTGTAGTCTTCCTTGGGGAGTCGAAAGTAGAAGGATAGAACTCAAGCTGGAAATGAGTCTGTTACGGAACGGAGGGCGGCTTCCGGTGTAATGCTACAACCGTTGCTGCCTGTTGATAATTGACAGAAGGCAACCAGGGGCTGTAGAGGATACCTGACTCCAAAACCAAAAGCTTCACGGTTACGGAAGGGTATCCTTTAGAGGATAAGAGGACCATATTTGAAAACACTGTATCTGTATAAAGTGTATATCCTGAAAATGATATTTCATAATACTGTATCTGTATAGATAGATGCAATGGGACTTATAAAGTGTATATCCTGAAAATGATTCGAAAAAATAAATATTTTCGTAGTCCAAAAATATAAGAACAACGATCGATAAAGACACAAGAGGATGAGAATAATAATATTATTATTATTTTAAAGGATAACAAAACAAAAAGATAAGAGTAGTGGTCATTCTCTTTTTTAGGAAACGAAGATTACCCAATCATCACCCTGTGTATCTTTATTTTTAGGACAACCCTATACAGATGAGCAAAAAATGTCCAAGATTGGATACCTATTTCTTTCCTTATCTCCCTTTAAACTTTTATCAAAAGAGCAATTAGTTATTTGATTTTGAAAAAGAAATTCGCATCTTTCGTGATAAAAAATTATATATCAACTTTTCTGATTGAGAGTTTCTAAATACACTATAACATTCAAAACTTTTCAAAATTATATATGGTTTTTTTTTTATTTTGTCATGGTGATCAGAAGTGTTTACAATTTAATTAAACCAGAAAATAGACAAAGTAGCAGCTAAGAATGATTGATCCAACTGGAAAATTTAAACTAAATCTGTAGTTTGTATTTCACTTGGATATATGTATGTATATGTATGTGTATGCATGTATAGACGTCGTTTGTCCTTCAAATCTAGTAAATCAAATCAACCAGACTGAATACTTTAGTGATCTTACGTATATCGCTTCAAATCAAATAAAACTGCTGAATTGAAAAACCTGAATTTAACTAAATATTAGCATAGGTTCAAATTTTCTAAACAAATATAATTGTTTTAGTTGATATTAACCTAAAGTGATATCTATAATACTATATCGAATATAATATGCTCTAAACCAACGGAAACTGAAAATAATTTGAATTAATTCAGTTCTATTTAATTCGATTTAGGAGTAGAAGTTTTGCTTTGTTTGATTTGGAGAAAATTTCTCAATAACCAAACTAAACCATGAGCATTGCTATTGGTAGTTAATGAGGTGCTTGGTTGCAAATAATTTTTTTGTATATTTTCGTAATAAAAGTTCTATTAAAATAAATATTAACTAACCAATGACAAAAAAATATCATGTTTGGAGAGATGTGATGAAAAAAAGGGTAACTATCATATATGATCAAATAAAGTGAAGATCCACAAGACAAAAAAGATGCGAAATCCTTTTTTTGTCTAAGAAAGAAATTACTTTAAAAACATAAAATTGTTATGGCTGCCAAACACCTCTTTTAACAAGTTTTATTTCAAATATATAAAATTGTAACAAAAACTCAAATTATCACATATCCAAACACCCCATAATGCGCAGAGGAGATAAAGAAGAGAAGCCAAGGTAGCATTGCTACGTTGTGGAAAAAAAAGTCAAATGAGCTTGTGATTGATCTTTCAAGGCTCCAATTGGATGCAAACGAGTGTGCTATGATGTTCAAGTTTGATTTATTTATTTTACTTTAGTTTGAGTTCATGTTCGAACTTTTACCGGTAAGCTTGACCTCTCTTAAAGCTTGGTTCTTTATTTAATCCAACCAAGCTCAAGTTTTGAGCTCGAATAGTAACTTAATTCTTCAATTTAAACTCAAACTCATTTATAAAACTTGAGCTCAATGTAAACTCATTTGTGAAACTAAATTTGAGTTCATTCATGAATATCAATCGAAGCCTAAATCCAAATTAAAATTTATTATTTTATATTTTTAAATAATATTGTATAACTATTAGCACCGCTAACTTAATTTTTAAAATAAATCTATTGAATAGTTAATCTAATATATAATTGAGCAACTTGCTAGCTTATCGAGTCAAGCAATGGCATGTTCAAGCTTGGCTCTTTAATGAATCGAGCTTTTGTTATTCAAGTTTATTCATTTAACATAATAAATGACTCGAGTCAAGTTTTATCAAGTTAAGTTTCAAACTACTTTTTGAGTGTATTAGTTCGTATGAATGCCTAGCTCGAATGAAAATTAACCTTAATCTCATTAGACAAAGATAGGTCACGTAAGGAACCAAAAACTTCAATTTTGTCATGCATCAGGCTAGAATATATACAATAGATATATTCGACAATGTAACTGGAGAAAATAACCCTAACATATATTCTCACAAGCCAATACTTCGTAGTCTTATATTCCAATTAGTTAGGGTTATGTTACTTCACTATGTCGAAGATTCCAAAATCTTAACTTGTTTAAAGTCAAGCTTTATCTCTTTCTTTATCCTATACGGAATAATTAGAATAGACTTACAAGATACCAATTAAGATCAAGTGGTTATATCGAGTATTTAACCTTAAATAGACAAAGAAGAATTTTGCAAATATTTTCATTGTTTATATTATGTCCTACATAATACGACTTCTTATTTTAGCTACTTCATTATGCTAAAATATGTAAAGAGATGTCTCTTAAAATTAGATTCTATTATCCTTTAATTATGTGTGAATTACGTACTAGAGTATTCACCTCTTTGATCTTATCAAAGAGTTCTGATACTCTTTTCATCATTATGACTACTTCATTTGAACTTTAACTATCTCTTTCTATTTCTATCCAATGACTTTACTTCTTTCTATTGGCCTCACCAACAAGAAGTATTTAAAATATTTTGTTGTTCTAACATGTCTTTAATTAGCTCATCACTATGACCCATGATGGATCTCATATCCATCTATCTATGTTGCCTTTATAATTTTTATCTCATAGGAGCTAACATCTAGTATAAGACAAACAATTCATCTTTTATATACTATTTTATAAGATAAGATCTTATCTTTTCTCATATCATTAGATAGTCTAGGAGACACTAAACTTCTCAAGTAAAATAGTTAATTGGTCAACTATGAGAACAATTAAGTTAAATCCTTAAAATAATTTTAAAGTTTAACTATGAGTGAATCTATGTAAATAAGGCTTAATATCATCTAACAAACTATTAAACATTTTAAAACTTGTCAAATAATATTCTAGAATTTTTTTCGAATTTATAAGAAATTTTTTGACAAATTTTAAAATTTTCTATGATTTTAAATAATTTAAAATTATAAAAATATGATGGGTGCATTGCGCCACACGTGGCCGCACAATAGGCCATGCTAATGTGCGCCCATATGCGTCGGCACCTTCCTCCCCCGATGCACTATTCATCAGGGGGATTAACTCCCCATTAAATCGAACTTATCTTCTTATTCGGAGCTCAAAAAAACCACAAAAATATGCGTTAGAATCCTCATCAAATAAGGATTATGAAACAATTGTTCCTATCTCCAGTAAAAACAGCAATACATCGGAAATTAAAGAAGAAGAGATGGTGGTCGACCGAACTACACAATAGAAATCACCATCTTGCAACGAGGATAACTCCTTGTCCCGGAGATCAAAAAATCTCCAAAAATACAATATGGTATCATAATTAAATGAAGATTCAAAATATGTATATATCACTTTAGAGAAAATTTATTTGTTGATAGAAAATCAGGGAGAAATAGGGTTGTGCTGCCAGACTTAGCAGAACCCTAGTTTGCTGAAAAAATCTTATATTTGTTCCTCTGCCACCGTTCTAAGAAGGAGATCATGAGAAAGGGTTTGGTAATCTCATTACCCATATTATAAAGCCTTTTCCAAGCTCCAATTTTAAAAGGTTTGCAGTGTTAGAAAGCCCTATATCACAAGATTCTACTGGTGCCAACCAATCTCTTATCTGAATCATATACATACTATGGTGGCCGCGACAAAATAGACACTTGAACAGATTTGGGAACATAAATTACATGAAATAACATTGATTCGATGTCGGTTTCGACCAATACTTGAATCAAGCTCTGATACCACTGTAAGGAATCATCCTACAAAATTTGGTGCAATGGAAGCGGCATTTTTATGAGTTTATGTAGAATCTGTTTCAATTAGAACCGAACGACAAAAACTAAAAATTGATCAAAACGGGTTCAAATATACCTGATAAAGATTCATATAATTCTATGGAGAGAAAGAATATGAGCTTTTGAAACTCTAAAAACCATTCAAGTGTCCGATCTTTAGCATTTTCTACATGAACTTCATCCACAACAGGTTCTTCTTTTACACCAGTCTCGAGAATAATTCTCGAACAGAGCTCTATCACCCATGAACGCCTTTTAGAGAAAGAAAGAGGTAGGGAGGAGGCTGAGGACATTGTTTTCACCCTTGGCTTGATCGAGTTTGGCTAAAACCATTAGTATTTATAGAGAATTTGAAATTTTTATAAAAACTTAAAATGTCTATAAATTACACCATTGCTTTTGTACTTATAGATGAGTCCTTATGTATGTGACTCACTAGGACTAATTGCCTATTTGGTTGAGGCCTAATTAAAATAGAATAATTCTATTTAATTAAATTAAATATGTTACCAGATAAAAGATTAATCAACCTACCGATCATGAAAAGTACAAGTCACATGGTATGATCCCAAATGGCTATGGGTATTATTTTATTTCTATTAAGCCTTTCCATCATCAATTACCACATGGATACAAACCCGGGTCCGTCCAATGTCCTAGTCGGAAAGGAATATGGCATCAACTGTTAACTCCTTAATATATTGACTCTATAGGATCCTGTACTCATAATCAAATTAATTAGAAAACTTCTTTTCTAATTATACTCTCTACTTTGTCCAAGGATTTAGAGTACTATTGCATAGTGTAAGGTTTTAATCGGTCCAATTAGATTGGCACAGCGAAAAATTTTCGATTCCTCGTATATCATTTTCTTGGTCTCGATCGGAATCGAACGACGTCGCCAAAATTGATATTCGAAATAATTTTGAACACACACCTTTGTGGGATTCAAATAATCTCTGAAGACTGGAGAAGATCGAGCATTCTTACGCTCATTCAGTCACTCAAGTGTGCGGCCTCTAGTCGTATCCATACGAGCCGTCTCCATAGTCGAGTTCTCCTTCGCAACAAACCTTCCAACTCACCCCGGATGAAGTGCCATCGACTCACGACAGCCTCAAGTATGAAAAACGTGAAGGAGCGAGGTAAGGATGAATTTTTTAGCCTTGGCTTGTGGGGATCATGCTCAATTCGCTATTATATAGAGAATTTGGAGTTTGTCACAAAAATCTCTCCTTTCTCTATATTTACACTCTTACCCCAAAACTTATGGATTAGCCCTTATGTGTGTGACCTACTAGGCCCAATAGCTTATTTGGTTGAGGCCTAATAAAAAGAACAACTTCTTTTAAATTAAATCTATTATCTCGTAATAGATTTAACAGCCTACCAATCATAAAGGGTATAAGCCATATCCTATGATCTCAAACGGCTTCGGGGATAAACTCCTCTAAAAAGAGCCTTTCCATCATCGGTTATCACATGGCTATAAATCTTCACCCATCCAATGTCCCAGTCAGATAGGAGTATGGCATTGACCGTCAACTCCTAAATATATTGACACTATGGAATCTTGTACTCGTAATTGGATCAATTGGAAAACTCTTTTCCAACCTTGGCCAAGGATTTATAGTACTATCCATAGGACATTCTCTCTCTCCTACCGAGAGTGGACGATCCCCTATTGTCCGCTCAATTACCTCCACCGGGTTTCCCATATACCCAATCCATTAACTATACAGGACCACAATACTAAGTGATCCATAAATCAATAGTCAAAGTACATGGTACACCTGGTAAGACATCTTTGGTGACTCAGGTCAAAAATCCAATCGTGAAACCGTGATGATAGAATACCCTGATCGACAATTTGGTAAGATATCATTAAGGAATTCTATACTAGTCAGTTCAGTGAACTCATTCCTTAATGAGCAACAGTACATGTATCTTAGTGTTCCCACACTGATGACCAATGAGATCGGTCATTCTCATCATATAAGAAGATATCATTTACACTAGTCTTATCGGATCCTTGATATCTTGTCTCGAGGATCCTACGACTAGGAACTCATTCCTATACTGGTCAGTTTAGTGAACTCATTCCTCTAATGAGCAACTATACATGTATCTTAGTGTCCCTACATTGATGACCAATGAGATCGGTCATTCTCATCATATAAGAAGATATCATATACACTAATCTTATCGGATCTTTGATATCCGATCTCGAGGATCGTACGACTAGGAACATTTAGAGTACATGCTTCTAGATGATTGATCTCATTATCATGATCTCATCATGATTCAATCATCATTGCATGCAACCTAGGACTTCATTATGATAAACGCATCTCGATTGTCCAAGTAATGCCATTTATACTAAATAAGATATTACAAGAAATGTAAAATCATATTACATATGATTGGCTTATAGGGCATACATTTCTATCAATCTCCCACTTGTACTAAAGTCAATAACCCACATGTCTGATCTCCATCAACCAAAGGTGACCCTTAAACACTCTTTGAGTCAGGGCCTTAGTTAGTGGATCTGCAACGTTTATAGTTTAAGATACTCTATCTTTAATCATATTACCTTGAGTTGTAGCCACTCTGATTAAGTAGTATTGCCACAGAAGTGTTTAAACTTTTGATGAGACAAAGACTCCACTACAAAGGCAATGATTCATCATTTTCATAAAATAATGGTACATTATCAGAGATATTAGGGACAACTCCCTAAAATAAGATGAACTCCTTCATCTAGACTACTTCACAAGCAGTCGTCAGCAATTATAATTTGTAAAATCAACAATGTCTATATCATAGAACTTTTCCAGCTCACTGCACCATCATCTAGGTAAACATGTACCCTAAAGTTATCTAGCTACCAATCATATGTAACTAGAAACTTAAGTCTAACTCATAACTTCTAGTCTTATCCTCCATACAAGAAATGCATTCTTGATACTTCTCAAGTACTTAAAGATATACTTCTCAACTATCCAGTGACTCTCACTTAGATTTGCCCGATGCTTACTCATAACACTTAAAGTACTCATCACATTAGGCTATGTACATAGTATACATGATAGACCCTATGACTAGGGCATAAGAGACTATATTCATGTATTATATCTTTCTTTAAAAGAGATAAACTCCATATCTTATAGGCAAGACACCTATATAGGAGTTTCCATGTCAAACCCTTTGACAATGGTGTCTATGTTACAACAAATGGGTCAAGCCAAGTATCCCAGATCTATCTCCATAGACCTAAATCCTTAGGAAGCTTCTTCCAGAATAATTATAAAGGATTCATTTTATAGTTAGACTTCACGGATGATAACATACCTACATCATTTATAGTGAGTAGTACGCCATCAATATAAAATGTCTAGAATACAATAGCACTCCCACTAGCATTTTTATGCACACAAGGTTCTTCTTCATTCCAAATAAAGTCATAGGATTCAATCTTATCAAATCTTATATTCTAATGTTGAGAATTTTGTTGTAGTCCATGAATAGACATTAACAACATGTACACTTTCTTTGGATGTTTTGGGAGTCACATCCTTCAAGTTGTATCATATACAACAGAGGTTATATCATATAAACCTCTTAAATTTCACCATTGGAGAAATATTATTTTAACATTCTTATTGACATATCTCATAGTCAAAGTGTACACCAATAAAATCTAAATGGATTGAATTACGGCAATGGTTAAAAGATATCATCATAGTCAACTCCTTAACTTAGATGAGCCTTTTCAATCATCCATGACTTGAAGGTCTTACCTTCAAATTCATTCCTATCCATCCTATCATTTTCCTTTACACCTAATGGGTACTTTACCCTCAGGTGGATCTACCAAGATCTGAACATGGTTAAAATAGATGGATATTATTATAGATTTTATTGTCTCCTCCCATTTTGGAATCAATATCTAATATTGTTTTTCATAGGCCTTTGGATCAACATCCTCACTTTATTGTACTTATCTTCTTCCATCGAAGATAGGTCTCACATTTCTACAAAGTTGAATTAGCACAATTAAAGACCTATGATGCATGCTATTATCAATTAGTACCTTAATAGAAGTGTCTTTGAGTTGTGGGTCTAGAATCCCTTCCAAAAATTCCTTGCTCCCACTATTTTCTTCAAGGAGAAATTCTTCCTCTAAGAATATAGTAAACTGAGCAACACATACCCTTTATCTCATAAAGTGGTATATTTAAATATCCTTAAATTTTCTTAGGATATCCCACAAGTCAACACTTCATATCTTATATTCTAATTATTATGAGTTATACATCTTCATCATGGTCGGACATTCCGAAATCTTAACTAGCTTAAGATCAAGTATTAACCCCTTTCCCATATCATATATGGAATAATCAAAATAAATTAAAAAATACCAATATAGAGTGGTTATATTGAGTGCTTAGCCATAAAAATATAAGAAATATTTTGCAAAAGTTGTCATTACTTGTGTCATGTCACACATAACACAATCACCCTTGTTTCTACTACTCATGTAAGCTAAGGGTTATAGGGAGATGTCCATTAAGATGAAGTTGAATTATCCTTCAAATGATATGTGAATCTAGTATTTGAGTATTTCACTCCTTGATCTAATCAAAAAGCTTTAATACTCTTTCCATTTATTCTTTACTTCATTTATAACCTTAGACAATTTCTCAAAGCCTCATATTTGCACTTCACAAGCGTATATATCTATGCCTAGAGAAATCATCTATTAAATATGAAGTAAGAATATTCATCTTTAGTCTTAATAAACACAAACCAACACACATCCAAATGTACGAGTTCTAATAAGTCCTTGATCCACCCTCCATTTCCAGTAAATGAAGAGTTAGTCATTTTTTAATAAGATAAGACTCATATTTGGTTAATGATTCAAAATCATTTGCCTTCATATTTCCATCCATATGGAACTCTTTATGTCTTTTCTCATTGCTATGACCATGTCTATATTAAGCTAAAGAAATAGATCGATCTATATCAACTCGCTTCCTCTCAAGAAGAGAATTCACATATACCATCAGAGCTTCCATATCTCATATGAGTAAACTATTTACTAAGCTCTTGATAGAAATGTATGTCCTACAAGCCAATTATATATGATATGATTTGACATTTCTAGATATATCTCATTCAATTAATTAGGCAAATCTTTATTATAAGCTCTTATTATATGCGAATATCATAATGAAGTCCTTGATCAAATACAATAACGATTAAATCATGATAAGATCATGATAATGAGATTGATCATCTAGAGTTATTTGATCTAAATGTTCCTAGTCATAGGATACTTGAGATGCAACATCAAGGATCCAGATAGACTAGTGTATGTGATATCTTCTCATGTGATGAGGATGACCGATCTCATTGGTCATTAGTGTAGAGACACTGAGATACACATACAGGTGCTCATTAGTTGAATGAGTTCACTGAACTGATTGAATTAGAAACCCTTAATGGTATCTTACCGAACTGTCAATCAGGGATTTCTATCATCACAATTGCATGGTTAGACCTTTGTCCTGAGTCGCCAAAGATGCCTTGTTGGGTGGAACTTATGCTTTGACCATTTTTTTATGAATCACCGTATAGATGGTCCAGTATAGTGATGAATTGGATATAAGAAAAACTCGATGGAGGTAATTGAGCGGACAATAAGGGATCGTCCACTCTTGGTAAGTGAGAGTGAATGTCCTATGGGATAGTACTCTAAATCCTGGCGAGGGTAGATAGGATGATTGGAAAATGAGTTTTCCAATTGATCCAATTCCGAGTACAAGATCCTATGGTACAATAAGGAGTTGATAGTCCATGTCGCACTCCTTTCTGACCGGGACATTGGATGGATGATGGTTTATATCCATGCAGTAACTGATGATGGAAATGCTCAATGGAGATGAGATTATCCCCATAGCTATTTGGAATCATAGGATGTGGCTTGTACTCTTCATGATCGGTTGGCCAATTAATCTGTTATCAGATAACAGATTTAATTAAATTAAATAGAATTGTTCTATTTCATTTAGGCCTTAACCAAATAGGTTATTTGGCATAGTGGGTTATACACAAAAGAACTTATCCATAAGTACAAGGGCAAGGGGGTAATTTATAAAGATTTTAGATTTTTATGAAAAATTCAAAATTCTCTATAAATACTAATGGCTTCAGCCAAACCCTATCAAGCCAAGAGTGAAAACCATGTCCCTAGCCTCCTTACTACCTCCTCCTCTCTCTAGAAGGTGTCCATGGTCGATGGAACTCCGTTTGGGAAGAGTTCTCGAGGTTGGCGCGAAGGGAGAACCTACTGTGGATGAAGTTCGTGTGGATACTGCTAGAGACCGGACATTTGAACGGTTTGAAGACCTTGATAAGCTCATCTCCTTCCTCTCCATGGGATTATATGAATCTCTATCAGGTATATTTGAACATGATTTGATCGATTTTCGATTTTCATCGTTCGATTTTGATTGAGACAGATTCTAAAAGAACCCATAGGAATTGTCGCTTCTGCTGCACCAATATTTTATGGACGATTCCTTACAGCTCCCACTAGCAAAAATTTTGTCATTAATAATTTTAGAACAATTAATATTTCTATAACTCAAAATAAATCAATATTTATTCAAGTAGGACATGTCGATAATATTTATTTAGAAGGATAAAACTAAAAATCTTCAAGATAAGGACACCCCCATAAGGCAATTAAAGATTTGTACCTCCCACTATCAATGATACAACTCTTGCACCATTTGTATATGTAGGTTAATCTTTATACATCAAGCCTTAATTTACTTGTCATTATCTACAACCTTTGCAGATATAAGATGCATATCTAGTACCTCGTACCAAGAGATGCATATATAACATCTTATAGAAGATATGTATATCTAATATATCGTATAAGATATATATATATCTAGTATATAATACCATAAGACATATGCTTAGTATCTTATACTATGATATACACAAATCGTATCTTATACTTGATGTGTATATGTGTATGACAAGTAAGTCAATGACTGAGATGCAAGCAGTTTCTCAAGCTCCTCCTTTGCAATATATATTCAATATACTTTCCACCAATTATCATCATGATAGTAAAAGAGCAATCCTATATCTTATTTGGGCTTAATGTTCTCGACCAACTTCTTGACTTTTACCTATGCCTTCATTTTCTCTTCTAATGATCTCACTTCTTTTCATTGGTCTTACCAACAAGAAGTATTGAAGATGTATTGTTATTTTAATCTTACCTTAAATTTGCTCATCACCATGTGCCATGATAAATCTCATATCCATCTGTCTACGTTGCCTCTAAACTTCATATAAAGACTAACATTTAGTGTAAGGCAAACAATACATCTTTCTAATGAGATGAAGATCTCATATTCTCTTACTACATTAGATGATTAGTAGGCACCCTCTTCTCAAGGAGGTTAGTTACATGGTCAACCATGAGAACACTTCTCATGGTTCTAAACCAATTAAGAAATTTAATGTTAATGAGCCTAATGACTTCTAGTAAATAAGATAATTGATGGTTAAGAATCTAATTCTATAACGAAGATATAATTCTATTTAGAAAATATTGTAGACATCGAATGTAAATTAAGATATGGATTTTATCTTAATTTATGCTCACACTAATTTCGGAGAATTTGTGTAACTCTCATTATGCAAAGACAGGATAACACGATGATATCCTAGTGGGGACTAATACCCTATTAACCTTATGGTGACGACCTTGTGGAAAACACAACAAGTCATCTCATACTTAATAGGTAGGCAACGTTTGTCAGTTGCAACTCTTAGTCATTTAGCCTCTAAAGTCATGACCTTGTGGGAAACACAATAAGTCATATACTCTAGTTAGGTCAAATCTGCTTGTTACGTTATGGGTATGGATTCTTAACACAACCCTTGTGGGAAACACAACAAGGTCATGCCAATGGTCCAACCCAAGATTTGGCTTTAAGCCTTGGCCACGATCACCAATCCCTTGCTGAGTGAGCCTTGTGGAAAATACAACAAACTCACTCAATCTAAGATTGGCTCATCGAGACCATAACAACGGAAGGCTACATGGGTCGTTCTTAATGTCTCATACCTATCAACCTAATTCAAACAAGGAGGGATTTTTATTTTAGTATCATCATAGTATGTGCTACATATATATATATATATATATATGAATACCTTTTAATACCACATAACTAAGGTATCTAACACATACACATACATATCAAATATGCAAATTTCAAATAGATGATCATGGACTTTTATCCTATTAATGCATGATCGGAGCCAGATCGGTATACACTAAAGGATTCAACATCTTATGCTGGTGTTGACACATTATCATGCCTTGAAGAACTCTTCTCCATGCATCTCGCTCTCTCCTCCACCTCGATCGGTCTTCTTATCATTACAAGAACATTAAGGGTACGCAGATCCATAAATGTACATTAATTAAATAAGAAACCTTGATCTTAATCAAGGGGAGTACATTTTAGAGGGAGGTAGAATATACAATTAGAATTAAAAGAGAGAAGATTAGGCATGCAGGCCCTTAATTACAAGCCAACATCGAATAAGCATCATCACATGACACACATTCTAAGTCCATGATCATCCAAGCATTCACACATACATACTAGAACATGAACATAGTGCGAATACGTGGTAATAATATGAAATAACTATTATATCATAAAAATATACGCTATATGTTTTGAAATTCTCAATTTCATGCTTGTCGAATTATTCATGAAGTAAAAAACACAAAATAACATATAAACAATTTATATGATATAAACAAGCAACTCCAAACGATTCGGACAATACATGTATTCACAAAACTATAAAAAATACCAAATCAATGTCGAAATCATAATTCTATAAAAATCACATTTTACATAATTAATTTTGACATTAATTTCACAAGTTAAGTCATTAAAACAAGTTTAAAAACTTAACAATGAAGGAATCTATGACAATGAGGCTCAAAATCATATAAAAGATCGTCAAACACTTTGATAATCTATTATATAATATTATATAATTTTTCAAAAATTTTATAAATTTTTTTGGCATTTTTCAAAAATTTTTTGATTTAAAATTATTTTAAATCAAATTTTAAAAATTCGGGCCCATTGCGTCGCCCCATCCCGATTTCTGATGCGCCGCCCGTGCGCACGATGCTGGCCCACGTGCCACGGGGGCGTGCGCCTGCGAGCCGCCGCGCGCGCGTGGCGGTACAACCAAATCTATTTTTAAGTTAAGCACGCGCCCAATGCTTGGCACCCGCGGTCAAACCGCGTTGACTAGCGTGGATCCGGCTATCGGGTCCCGTGGGTCCCATCTTTTCCGCCCGATAAGGGTGAATAGTAATCACGGAAGAGGATTTTTAGAACCATCTAAATCTGGACTTTCCAGCTTCAAAAAAATCCCAAAAAATAGTAGATCAATTCTTAATCGAACAAGAAATCCAAAAATGCTACTTTCTTTCTATGAAAAAATTCCAATAAATGGGAAAAAGGGAAAGAAGCGTTGCTGGACCTGAAGCTTCTCCTCACCGGGAAAACTCTCAATCGACCTACGACGGCGCCGTTTGAAGCTAAATAATGATGGAAAACTCTTGTTAATCACATTACCTACCTTCTAAGCCATCTATTAGACATCAAATGTCTCTATAGAAAAAGATCTCAAGAAATCCCCAAATCGAGCCGGTGAATTCTGTAAAATGAAATCACCATCTTTCAGACCCTCTATCGGACTCTCTGGTGGTCCAAAATTCGAACGATTTGTGGCATTGGAAAGCCCTTTGTCACGAGATTCATTCGGAAGCAACCAATCTCCAAAATATATCCCATAAAATTTATGGTTGCTCCGTAATTATAGACATTTGTATGAATTCGGAAAAACATGAAATATATGAAATAACGTCGAAACGACATCAAATTCGAACAAGACTTCAACCTGGCTCTGATACCACTGTAAGAAATCGGTCCAATTAGATTAGCATAGTGAAAAATTTTCAATTCCTCATATATCATTTTCTTGATCTCTATCAAAACCGAACAACGTCGTCAAAACCGGTATTCACAATGATTTCGAACATGTACCCTTCTAGGATTCAAATAATCCCTAAAGACTGGAGAAGATCGAGCGTTCATCCACTCAAGTGTGCAACCTCTAGTCGTATTTGTAAACACGCCAAATTGGCCTAATTCGGAGCCCCAGACTCCTATTCCATTGGCGATATCCTTTATTTGACCGTTATCTGATCTGAATTACCTCGTGGAGATGAGCTAAGGACGTCAGTGGAGCCCCTCGCGAGTTGGGAATGGACCAATGGTTTCTGGAACAATGTCGTAACCTTCAAGCGATAGCCGTTCGTTAATCGTAAAAATACGGGGTCTGCTCAATGACCCACCTTGAATGGTCCTTAATTGAAGGTCTCAGGAATTCCACATGTGTTCCGTAACATTCGAGGTTTCCATCAAGTCATTTCGGTAGGTGTTGGTCTATAACGGCTTTTCGTTATGGCTTTTTCGATATGTTCAGACACGCTGTCCTGGATAACACATTAGGCCTTTCTGGTCATCACCGGGTCTTTTCGAGTCGTCCGGGTCGATCCTAGCCATATATTTTTCATCAACCGGGGCCATATGGCCGTTTCGGTCAATTTTAGGGTTTCTCGACCTTTTTGAGCTTTGGTTCACGTTTACCGGGTTAATCTCGAATTTTTCGATGATTTCGGGTTTTCCAATCGCACCCGACATGTTCAATCATCATTTTAAGTCATCCCGAGATTTCTCGACCGGAACCATGTGTAGACACGCAAATTTTACCTATTTGAGGAGCTTAAGATTCATATTTTCTTAGAAGATACTCGAGTTTTCCGATAAACAAACCGGATCTCTGAGAAAATGGCCTAAAAACGAATTCTGGAGGAGAAGATGACCCCTCTGCCGGGTCACCTAGGCGACCCGTCTGCCAGGTCATTTCCCAATTCCCGCCAATTTATCCGTTCTGACGGTGGTAGGTGGGGGGTCAAGTCTGGTCAGGTACGGGAAGTGACCCGGTCGATAGGTCGCCTACTGGAACAGTGCACGGACTGAACGAAGTGACCCGCGAGTGGCGCACATTTGTCCGGACGGTCGGGACCAATTGGACATAGGCGACCCATCAGGCGGGTCACCTGCCACTGTAGCAGGCCCCGGACGGCGGCCGAACGGCTTTCGGCGCACGCCCATTTAATGGCATTTATGGTTTCGCAGGTGACCCGGCATATGGGTCGTTTGCTGTTCCGGAAAACACTTTTCATGCCTGAAATGCCCCTGTAGTCCTTTTGCCTATAAAAAGAGACCCCCTAACCACTTTTTCAAGGGTTGGAACGTTGTTGAAAGGTTGTGAATGTCCCAAACTCCCAAGAGAGAGCCCTAGAGAGATTCAAACCATCTCCATCCTCCAAACTTCATTGTCCAAGAGATTGAGAGCTTCCCACTTCCATCCACCTCCGTAAACTGACGTTCTTCATCCCGTTTCTTCATCGGCATCCATTTTGAAGCTTCTCAAGCTCCTACATCCAAGGGAAGATCATCATCTACGTCCTAGGAGCTTCCGGGAGTCATCATCAAGCTTTGAAGGCCATCCGAAGGCATCGTGGGAGCATCCGGGAGCGAACCGGGTCCTGGTGTAGGAGGTGACCCGTCTGTCGGGTCGCCCAGGTGACCCCCCTGCCGGGTCGCCAGGGGCTCCAGATTGCCGTTTTTGGAGCCAAAACCCGTATCTCTTCCCATATCTCCTAGCATTACTTTGTTTCTATGTTTTCTATCATGGATCATCATGTTTGCATGCATATTTAACTTACTAATATCATATATCATCATCCAAAAACACATAAAAAGGGGGTTGGGAGCTATTCCCAATCCGGTTAGTCCATCTCCATTTGTGGTTTTAGTTCATCTCTTTTGCAAGATGCTTCACTATCTTAGTTCTAATCCACTTTCACTTGTTTTCGTGGCTTACTTGTTTTTGTAGGAACAACTAAAGTGCTTCAAGCTCTTTCTTCTCGACCGGCCGAAAAGAAAGAAGATGGAACCCATAATCTCCCAACACGATCTCTCCGCTTAGGTATGTTTGGTCATTTCCTTTAACACTTACATTGTCTCCTTTCCTTTACTCTCAGAACCCGCGGTTCCTGGCGACCACACATCAACATCCACCGGAGTCGAAAGCCGGAAGAAAGAAGGTAGAGGAGTGGCGTTCGTCGTTCTAGTCGGGAAGAAGAGAACCGGGTCCGGATCGGGAGTTCCACATCTTTTGGCGACCACGGTGGGACCATCTCATGCTTGAAGCAAATTTAGTTGTTCTTCCATTCCCAAGTCAGCCTCTTCTCATTTTCATTATCTTCATATTGTCTTTCATTTCTTTTATCTAGTCGGTCCCCGTGTGGATCTCCTTCCGGTTTGGAGAAACAAGTTCCCGGAAGTGTTCTATTTCCGCAAATGACCCCCCTGCCGGATCATTTCCTGTTTTTATGATTTAGAGCTTTCTGTTTCCTTAGACCCCTACGTGGGCCCACTTGCTTCTCTATTTACTATTATTTCTAAGCATCTTGCCCTTAGTTTACTTTCAAATCCATGCTATTTCGGTCCCCGCGGGACCCCAGTTATTAAGTGATTTCCTTCGGTTTTGTTTTCTATTTTACGCAGGTGACCCCCTTGCCGGGTTGCCTGCCAGGTCAGTTGGTGACCCCTCTGCCGGGTCATCTTCTCTTCCAGAAACTCTTTTCCTGCTGCAGTCTTTAGCTTTACTTGCATTTACTCATTTCTCTCGAATCAAGCTTGCAAAAATCAATATTTTCCAGCATCTTTGACTTGTTTGGTTATGGTTCTTGATAGTTTAATCATCATTTTAGTTATTATTTGTTGATCATTACATTGTTTTCCTTTCTTATTGCGTGCCATCTCATCCTTGCTCAATTCTTGCATTAGATTGCATTGTGTACCGGGTTCGCTCGACTCATTAGGTCATTCGAGACCAGAGGCTCACCCACCTCCCAAAATACATCTCCACCCCACCCACGTCTCTTGGTGGATTCCGATCTCTCTTCCGAGGATTCCCTCTCGGTTGATTAAATTGGTTTTCACTAAGACCTCCGTAAGTCCCCAAAAGTGAAGGATTCCCTCTTCACCGATCGTGCTGATTGTACCTTTTACCCCAAAAACCCGGTGTCACCTATCACCCAATCGTCGTGAGAAAAGTGTTAATCCCAGATTGCTCGGCGTTGTGAGAGCATAGGGTCCGACCTATCATTGAGAGGACAATATTCTATTAAAAAGCTCACTAATCTAAGGATTAAACAAAAAATTACGTTTAATCATTCCAAGTCTTTGTTTTAACTTATTTGTGCAACGAAAGTGAAAATAAAAAAAGGGGGGAGGGTTACCTTTTCACAAAAATCTTTAAAATTTCTCCAAACAAAAAAAAAGAAATCATTGCTTAAGGTAATACTTCTTTGATCACAACAATCAAAAGAGGAGGATCCTTAAGAAACTACCCCAAAAATCAAACAAAAAGAAGAGATTTGCTTTCGGTAATTACTTGTTTGTCAGATAAAAAAAAGGATCACAAGGACAAAAAAAAAGAGAGAAGACAAAGACCTTTATTTTTCTGTTATTTGCTCTTTTGCTTTTATGCCTATGCCACTCAGGTCCGGACGTGTCATAGCGGACTACTACAAGCCCGAGGATTATGACCAGGCGCACGCCGATCCGCAAGAGGTCCAGTCAGTCCATGAAGGAAACGTCTGTGCCGTCCACGATCCTGATCAGCCCTACGAGACCGATAGGGCCATTTCTCCCCCTCCTAACCTGATTTCTCTTCAAGAGGCTCTATCTCAAGCCAACTTCGACCAACTTGTTCAAGCTCTTCAAGTCGCCCTTCGGGACAAATCTCCTGTTAATCATCCACAAATGGAAGGACCTCCTCCTATATCTACACCTTGATCCATGGGCCGCCAACTTGATGCGGTACCACAAGGTCATTCACACACCGGTCCGATCACTCCCGATCACCTCTTTCCGATAGCAAATCTCAACCATCTAGATCCTAATTTAGCTAGACCATATAGGCCTTTGGTCTATTCTTCTAATCACCTCCTTCATCCAGCATACCCTTCTGTACAACCACCCCAACGAGTCACAACCCTCCCCCTTCAAAATACGATGCACCATGCATCTACGTATGCCCCATCTCCCCAAATCGCTCGGGAACCAACCGCCGACAATGTGGCACTCAATGAACACAAGGAGCAATACAAGGAGCTTCGCCACATGATCGACACTCGATCGGCACCTGATGTTTCTCTCCCTTCTCTCCCGATCCTCCACTTTCCACCTTTCGAATTACCAGTTTTCCATCATTACAACGGCACTGGTAACCCTTACATTCATGTCAAAGATTTTATTTATGAATCACATGCCTGGAAAGACGATCGGCAAGCCCTTGCCTATCTCTTTCGAAGATCTTTGGAAGGGCATGCCCTAGAATGGTTCTATTCGCTTGACCCCTTAGAGGCTGGCAATTTTGACATTATTTAACTCAAGTTCTTGCAGAGGTACAGGGACATGATGGGCCCGAGTTACTCAATCACATATTTGTGGTCAGAAAGAATGAGGGCAGAAGAAGATTTTGTCAAATATGCTGACAGATGGAGGTCCATGGCTGAAAAGTTAACTGACCCAGTTTCTGAGGCTGAACAAGTCAAGATGATCATAGCCAATGCTGCCCCAGCACTAAGAAACATACTTGTCATGCACCATCTAGGAACTATGGCTGAGTTATATGAGAGGGCCAGATACATCCAAACACAGCTCAAGGATACACCCTTGATGAACCTCTATGACCCAAAACCCCGAACCACCAAAAAGGCCACTTTCACCACTACCGGCCCAGTGACCGAAGGGATAGTTAACAATGAGAATGTAAGCCTGGTGGGAAACTCGATCCGTAATCCTTCTCCCCAATACCAGCACCCTCGACCTAACCACAACACAATAACCTACCAGCAACCACCTCCTCGACCCCCAAGGCCCCAGTTGCCTCCTCCACCTCAACAATCACAAAACCCGGTTAACAACCAACGTCAACCACCCAGGCCACCAAACTACCAACAGGTACCCCCACCAAACACATATGGTCAGAAGAGAGTGGGGCCCAAAAGAGAGAACTACCCTCCTTTGCCTTATTCCCTAACTAACATTTTTAATGCCCTGATGGCCGCACAACAAATAACACTTCCAAAGGAGAGGATGGTTTGGCCGGGAACATCAAACACAGACATATATTGCATCTATCATAGGTATCCTGGACACACCATAGAAGATTGTTATTATTTTCGGGATTACATTCATGATTTAAATGAACAAGGCAGCATAGACTGGGCACAAATGGGAGAATACATTACATCACTCAAAACTCGAGCGTCACCTGTACAGGAAAGATAGCAGCAGCAAGTAAACTTGGGAATAGTGCAAAACCCGCTACCAACACATGCGCCCACACCTGCACCTGATGGCCACCAAGTTGTCCACATCTCAACCCCTTCGGCAGATGCTCAGAACCGAGAACAGAAATGGCAATTTGAGAATCTCACGCCAACTTTCCCAACTCGGCCACCACCAACCAATGCCAACCGAATTTTACTCACCATACCCCGATCCCCGATTAACCTTCCACCCATTATAAGACCTCCCTCTCCCCGTTGTATCCGGGACGAACCACAATTCGACCAAGTGTAGCCCCATCCACTCCGCCACCACTCCCCCTCAGACCCATCATCCGGCCACCCCCTCTCGACCTATACTCGCACTTCCAATCACCAAAAAAGAAACCCCGTCATCTATTAACTCCACACCTCTCGTTAACCCTACACCCCTCACAAATCCAACCCCGACAACCATAAAAACAACATCAACACCTGCCGTTCCCGAACCACTGCTTGTCCAACCAACAATGACCCACCAGTCCACTCAACCCCAACTCTCCACGGTGCTTTGGAGCGGGCGCATGTTTCAACGTGTAATCCCACAAGTAGGGGCAACATAGGAACCAAAAGAAGAAATAGTTGAAGAGCCAGCTCCAAGGACATCATATGATTTACTGAAATATTTGGACAAAACACTGCCATGGATCTCCATTCTGGAATTGATCAATAGGTCTAAGACTCATCAAGAGGTCTTATAACAATATCTCCAAAGGGTAATGGTGCATAAAAGCCTCCCCCTGAAAAGATTACTGTTGTCCTGGCTCCAAAAAGTGAGCATCCTGCTCTGACTTTCACCAATGAAGAACTAGCAAGCCCCGATGTTCGGAGATGTGCTCTATGCTTAACTATTGGTGTCAAGGGAGTATTACTCACGAACTACTTGGTAGACACCGGAGCTTCCTTGAACATCATGCCGCCAGAAACATTGGAGTTATGCAGTATATCCATGGAAGTAGTCAACCCCTCAGGCCTCACAGTCACGGCATTCGACAATATCAAGAGGCCCACTCAAGGCACAATAATGCTAGAGGTGGAATTAGGCCCCAAGGTTATCACGGCCGAGTTCCACATACTTGAAATGGACTCTACTTACAAGGCCACATTGGGGCGTCCTTATTTAGAGACTCTTGGGGCAGTAGCATTCACAAATCACCAATGCATCAAATTTCCATACAAAGGACAAGTTATCAAAGTGTCAAGTTATGTGAGTCCTTTACCATCTACAACCTCATGGATGCCAAACCAGCCAATACTGACTCTAATGGAGTTACCAGAGACCGGTGAATCTTCACAGAAAATTTAATATAAAAAGAGAGATGCTGAGCTTCCCATTGGCTGGCACATCATGAAAATGCTGGGTTATCAAGAAGGACAAGGTTTGGGTAAGTTCTCACAAGGAATTGACAAACCCATCAAGCTCCCCCACCAGAAAACCAAAGTAGGGCTCAGGTATCAAGAAACTGGCAAAGACAGTAGGGCATCTGAATCAGCGCCATGGAAAGGTAATATGTTTGAGTATTTTCTCCAAGGCGGAGTTATCCAAATTTGTCAAGAAGGGCCAGGATACTGCCACGATATGAACACGAGGCCTAAGAAATGACAAAGAACCGATGAAGGTGAGGAAGAGCTTTATCTCTCATTACACTCATTATTTTTGGCCGATGAAGAGGGATCAAGTGAAGGAGCCAAAACCGACTCAGCCCTGATTCATGGGAACCGATCTTCCAGGCAATTTTCTTTCCATTATCAATCTATTCCCCGAGGGCCGTCCCTCGTCCTCACCTTTTTTGGATTTCATTCGCCTATTCAACTTAGTCTATCTCATGGACTCCCCATTCCTTTCAGTGGTAACAAGGCCAAATGGCCACTTTTCCCAGGTGAGATCAGGCCTAGGCAATTTTTCATTGATACTCTTTCCATCGGGCCTGCTAGCCCCTTACATTCGATGCTCCTCTGAGCATTCTCCTCTTTAACTCTCGGTCCCATGCCACCAAGATCTCGCGCAATCACAACAACCCCCGATAATCCAGAGAGCTTGTCAAATCTCCTTACCCTTTTGTCTTTATATGCCAAGCAGCACCTGAAACTAGGTCGATCTCCATGATTGATCTTCATCAAAAAAAATGTCCTCTTAACGACTCGTTGGTCGATCAAGGAGACGTCTCTCTTGGCTCTAGAGGCCACCTCTTCCACCACCAAGCTAGATAATCTACCCTTTCCCCTTGTAAATACCGCACCTTCACTTTTTGTAGGAGTAGTTCAATCTAAGAGAAAAGGGAAAAGAGTTCCGAACCGGTACTTGCCCCAGCTAGCCCAGGCAACATTGGAGTATGCCAAGATGCCAGGATTCTTAGAAAATCCACTTCTCTTAGAAGAGATCATGTATGAAGAAGGAGATGATGTCGGTACATCCTTGGGGGTGTATGAGGTGGCTACCGGAAAGGATTCCGAATCCGAGGAAGAAGAAGAGGAAGTGGCTGACCATTATGCATCTGAAATCAAGAGATTCAAGGAACCTTCAGCCTCAACCGATGAGCCCACTAAGGAACTGAATCTCGGCATGCTAGAAGACCCCATAACTATCCTCATAAGTGCCAACCTCACCCCTGTTCAGGAAGAGAATCTTGTGAAAGTATTGTGGGATCATAAAGAGGCCTTTGCTTGGACCTATCAAGATATGCCCGGGCTTGATAATTCCCTAGTTGAACACCGATTGACCCTTAAGGAGAGAGCAAACCCGGTAAACAAAAGTTTATAAGATTCCACCTTGATGTTGCCTTGAATATGAAAGAAGAGGTCGACAAATTACATCAAGCAAAATTTATTAGAGTCGTTCTCTATCTGCAATGGGTGGAAAATAAAGTCCCCGTCTTAAAAAAGGATGGTAAGATTCGGATCTTCATCGATTTTCGGGACTTGAACAAGGCCTGCCCTAAAGATAATTTTCTCCTCCCTCATACTGATGTACTAGTTGACAACACAGCAGGGTATGAAGCTCTCTCATTCATGGATGGGTATTTGGGCTATAATCAGATCCGATTAGCCAAGGAAGATGAGGAGAAGACTTCTTTCACCACACCCTAGGGCACCTATTGCTATGTTGTCATGCCATTTGGACTAAAAAATGCCGGTGCAACCTATCAAAAAGCCATGATGGCTATCTTTCATGATATGATGCATAAGGTTGTGGAAGTATACGTGGATGATTTGGTGATTAAATCTAGAACTCTAGACGATCACTCAAAGGCTTTGAGGAAAGTTCTACAGAGGGCCAAAGAATACAAGCTCAGGATGAACCCTAAGAAATGTGTGTTCGGAGTTTCGTCAGAAAAATTGTTAGGGTTCATCATCAGTAAGAGAGGAATTGAAATTGATCCCAACAAAGCTAAGGCAATCACCAACCTCCTGCCACCATGCAACCTCAAGGAACTAAGAGGATTGATTGGAAGGTTGCAATTTATCCGACGATTCATTTCTCAACATTCCCAAAGGTGCAAACCCTTCTACGAGTTGACTGTAGACACGCCAAATTGGCTTAATTCGGAGCCCTAGACTCTTATTCCATAAGCGATATCCTTTATTTGACCGTTATCTGATCCGGATTACCTCGTGGAGATGAGCTAAGGACATTGGTGGAGCCCCCCCTTGTTAGTTGAGAATGGACCAATGATTTCCGGAATATTGCCGTAACCTTCAAGCGAGAGCTGCACGTGAACTATAAAAACACGAAGCCTGCTCGATGACCAACCTTGAATGGTCCATAATTGAAGGTCTTGGGAGTCCCGCATGTGTTCCGTAACATTCAGGATTTCCGAGAAGTCATTTCGGTAGGCATCGGTCAATAACGGCTTTCCTTACGGCTTTTTCGATCTATGCTGACACGGCTATCCCGGACCATGTGTTAGGTCTTTCCGTTCATCACCGGGTCTTTTCAGGTCATCCGGGTCGATTCTAGCCATATATTTTATCAACCGGGGCTATACGCCCATTTCGGTCAATTTTAGGGTTTCGCGGCTTTTACGGCTTTCGATTCACGTTTACCGGGTTAATCTCAGATTTTTCGATGACTTCAGGTTGTCTGATCGGACCGGACTTGTTCGGTCATCATTTTAAGTCATCCCGAGTTGACCCGAGATTTCTCGATCGGAACCGTGCTCTTTCGGATCTTCGCCCCGGGTTTCGGCTTTCCGCAAGAGGGTAAACCGGTATAAAGCCCCGTGCGAACATATCGGGAGTCATGCCGGCTGGTTTACCGACTTGAGGAGGTGCGGTTGAAGGAACTCTTTCCAACACGACAAACGGGAGCCGAATCGGACATCCCGTTTGCAAGATACGGCTCGCGGAACACGCGCGCAGGAGAGAGAGTGTACCGCGCCCCCGCTCCGCTTGAAAGTGGAGGGCGCGCCCTGCGCGCCCTCAAACTGGGGGCGCGCCCTGCGCGCCCCCGGTCCCTTTGAAAAGCGGGGGCGCGGTCAGTTTCCGTAAATCAGAAATTGCCCCGATTAGCACCTTCTAAACCGGATTTTTTGAAGGTTTCCGCGGAGGATTTTCGATTATTTGTACCGCACCCCCGGTTCGGGGGTGCGTTACGTATGTCAAGTCGATTTTTAGCAATTTACGGAACTTTCCGTCGAATTTTAGCAATGAGACGCGTAACGCGCCCTCGCCCTCTTTGAAACAGGGGGGCGCGCAGACCGCGCCCCCGAACTGGGGGCGCGCCCTGCGCGCCCTTGGTTTGAGGGCGCGCCCTGCGCGCCCTCATCTCCTTTGAAACACAGGGGCGCGTTAGGTCCAGTTTCCAAATTTTGCACCGGCTCCCTTGCCCTATAAATTGAGGGCCATTCTCAACGACCCAAGGTTAATCCCCAGTGCCTAGCTCGTCCAGAGTTCGTCCAAGCTCTTCTCCAAAGCCATCCCGACGTCCAAAGGCGATCCGAAGTCAAGAAATCGATCCCGAGGTGAAGGAGAAGGCTCGATCCGGGCGTTCTACATCAACCATCTTCATAGACTTCTGCAGAAAATTCGAGGCATCTACTACAAAAGTCTTCAACATAGAAGTCGATCCTTTCTTCGTCCTCTTTCATCTCCAACTGACGGCACTCAATTCTGACTTGCCGTTTGTTCTTGGCGATTGCTACACTGAGGGCACGCATCCAGGTTCTATTTTCCAAATCCGCCCACTTTCAGAATTTTTACTGACTTCTACAGGAGGATTTCGGAGAAGTCATCAACATAGGAACTCTTCCTCTCTGAGTCCTCTGTCTACTCCAACAAACTTCACTCGATTCTGACATCGGGGTCGTCCGTAGCATACTCTGCACTAAAGTCGCGCCAGAAGGGTACCAAGCTACCCGAATCGGCTGTCTTCAACCAACTCGGCTTCGACTCAAGCCGATCCATTCAATAAGGTTCCTCAACTCATTTAACTCAGTTCATTTACTGTTTTAAAGCATATTTCAGTTCATTTGCACCATTTTTACATAATCAAAAAAATACAAAAAAGGGGGTTAGGACTCGCCCCAATCCGGTGAGTTTGATTCCAATTGCTTCTCTCTCATATTCTCTCTACAGTTACTACACTTCCCATAGTTCTAATCATTTTCTTTCACTTGGTTTATTGTTCTAGTTGCACAGGTTGATCAAGCTAGCATTGGTTGTGGACTCTTCTTCATCGGCCGGCCGAAGAAGAAGAAGGTTGAACTCACATCCCTTTCTCCCACGCTAAGGTACACACGGTCAACTTCTTTATATTTCCATTACATAAAGCGGAGCCCGCGGCTCCTGGCGACCACCTTTCATTTATGTTTTAAGTTCATCTCCTCCTCACTCTCCTCCCACATGACCCGAACCATCTCCGGTGCTCGAGCGACGCCGTGAGATGAAAGTTCGGGGATCAATGTGAGTGTGGGACCGAGGTGAGGACCTTTTACTGCTTTCTGAGTGTTTTCGATTCACTCCCCCTTTTTCCCCAATTCCATCTTTCATCTTCTTATCTTGAGGTGCCGATCCGGAACCTGTTTTCGGAGTCGACATTGACCAGAGCAGGAGCTGAGTTTAAATGGGATAGAAAGTGCCAGGAAGCATTCCAAGGACTCAAAGACTATTTAACAAATCCACCGGTGCTTAGACCACCCGTATAAGGAAAACCCCTAATCTTGTACATCTCTGTGCTCGAGGGATCCCTAGGGGCAGTACTGGCACAAGTAGATGAAGAGGGCAAGGAGAGGACTCAAAGACTATTCAAAAGAAGAGTTTTTACTCTCCTTGTCCTCCTTCATTTTCAACCAGCGGCACTCAATTCCGACTTGCCTTCTGTTCGTGGCAATTGCTGTACTAAGGGCGTGCATCCAGGTTCTGTTCTTCCATATCCATCCACTTTCAGATTTTTTTACAGGATTCTATAGGAGGGTTACGGAGAAGTCATCAACATGAGATCTCTTCCTCTCCGAGTTCCCCATCCATAGAAACAAACAGCACTCGATTTTGACTTCAGGGCTAGCCGTAGAGTTCTCTGCACCAAAGTCACGCCAGGAGGGTGCAAGGCTACTCAAACCGGCTTGTTTCAATCATCTCAACTTCAACTAAAGCCGATTCACTCCATAAGCTTCTTCAACCCATTTCATTCAGTTTATTTACTATTTTAGAACATATTTTAGTTCAGTTTGCATTATTTTTACATAACTAAAAACACAAAAAAAGGAGTTAAGGCTCACCCCGAAGCCGGTGAGTCATGTTTCAATTGCTAATTTCACATTTTCTTATTTCAATTACTACACTTCACTCAAGTCTAATTCATTCTTTCACTTGTTTTCATTGTCTTTAAGTTGCACAGATCAATCAAGCTGGCATCGGTTGGACTCTTCTTCATTGGCCGGCCGAAGAAGAAGAAAGTTAAACTCACATCCCAATCTCTCACGCTAAGGTACACATGGTCAAATCAACTTATCTTTGGTTTCTATTCCATAAAGCGGATCCCGTGGCTCCTGGCGACCACCTCTTTTATTTATGCTTTAAGTCAATTCATTCCTCACTCTCCTCCCACATGACCCGAACCGTCTCCGGTGCTCGAGCGACGCCGTGAGATGAAAGTTCGGGGATCAATGTGAGTGTGGAACCGAGGTGAGGATTTTACTACTTTTTGAGTGTTTTATGATTCACTCCTTTTCCCCTATTCTATCTTTCACCTTCTCTTGAGGTGCCTATCCGGAACCGGTTTTTCGGAGTCGATAGTATCCACCCGAGCCGCCTCCATAGTTGAGTTCTCCTTTGTGACAAACCTTCCAACTCGCCTCAAATGAAGTCCCATCGACTCTCAACGGCGTCCAACAAGACATCTTTGGTGACTCAGGTCAAAGATCCAACCGTGAAACCATGATGATATCACCTTGATCGACAGTTCGGTAAGATATCATTCAGGGATTATTTACTGGTCAGTTTAGTGAACTCATTCCTCTAATGAACAATAGTACATGTATCTCAATGTCCCCACATTGATAACCAATGAGATTGGCCATTCTCATCATATAAGAAGATATCATATACACTAGTCTTATCGGATCCATGATGTCCTGTCTCGAGGATTCTATGACTAGGAACATTCAAAGTACATGCTTCTAGATGATTGATCTCATTATCATGATCCCATCATGATTTAATCATCATTGCATGAAACCTAGAACTTCATTACGATAGTCGTATCTTGATAGTGCAAGTAATGAAGATTATGCCATTTATATTGAAGAGTGGACGATCCCTTATTGTCCGCTCAATTGCCTCCATCAGGTTTTCTTTGTACCTGATTTATTACTATAGTAGACCATCAAAATGGTGATCCATAAGTCAATAGTCAAGGCACAAGTTCCACCTAACAAGGTATCTTTGGTGACTCAGGTCAAAGATATAACCATGCAACCATGATGATAAAAAATCCTAATCGATTGTTCGGTAAGATACCATCCAGGGTTTCTAATTCGGGCAATTTAGTGAACTCATTCGACTAATGATCACCTTTACGTGTATCTCAGTGTTTCTACACTAATGACCAATGAAATCAGTCATCCTCATTATATGAGAAGACATCACATATACTAGTCTATCTAGATCCTTGATGTCCCATCTTAAGGATCATATGACTAGGAACATTTAGATCCCATACCTCTAGATGATCAATCTCATTATCATGATTTTATTATGATTCAATCATTATTGCATGTGATCAATGACTTTATTACGATGTACTCATCTAATAAGAGTTAGTATTGTAGATTTGCCTAATTATTTGAATAAGATATTTGTAGAAATGTCGAGTCATATCATATATGATTGACTTGTAGAGCATATATTTCTATCTGGAGTAGTTCATCATGTGGATAGAGACAGAAGCATATGTGAAGATCAAGGCATCAATGGTCTACGCCTTCAACAAACACAACATTATTGCCAAGTTTGGGATCCCCAGAGCCATCGTCACCAACAATGGATCATAGTTTGTCTCTTAGGAACTACATGACCTTTGCAATAGTTATTGCATCAACTTGCATCATTCATCTACATATTATTCTCAAGGCAATGATCAAGCAAAAGCCACATACAAAACTGTAATAAAAAATTTTAAGATGACATGTGAGTCCAACAACTTTGTTGATTGGCCGGATAAGCTAATTAATGTTCTATGGGCCTACAGCACTTCAGTCAGACCCCCACAGGTCAAACTCCCTACGTCTTGGCATTCAATATGGAGGTGGTAGTCTCATATGAAGTACTCATTCTTTCTCTCCGAGCTCAGATTGATCGAGACAACCCCATTGATGAACACTGAGAATCTCTTATCGAGCAACTCAAACTCTTAGATGAAAAGAGGTTGGCCATCATTGAACATGCTAGGGCTTACCAAAATAGACTTAAAAGATTTTACCAAAAAAGGTGGTTGAGGAAAATTTTTAAATTGGTTAGGTTGTGTGTAAAAGAATATTTGTTAAGTCGAGTGGTCCCCACTCCAAACTTCGACCTAATTGGGAGGGTCCCTACATAATCTTAGTAGCTTATCCTGGTAATTCTTATAATCTATTTAATGCAGAACTTAGAGAATTGAATCATCCTTGGTATGGGCTCTACCTTAAAACATATTTCCCTTAAAGAAAATGCAAACACAAAAAATACATAAAACAAAGATGTGAAGGATAACTATTAGTATCTAGAGATTGTTTGATGCTTGGTGAACTAATTCATCATCAATGAATTAAGAGTAGGTGCCATACCACACACACTACACGCCTAGATTTTGGGATCCAATAATTGGAAGCTAGAAAGAAAGCTAAGAGGAAAGGGATGTGAAGGATACTATTAGTATCCAGCCTTGTCTTATTCTTTTCTTATTTAAGTATAAGGTGGATGCAAGGGACGTAAACAAGAAGTATGGAAAGTGCACATTGCCTTAATAGGAGGCCATCTCAGAAGGTCTAACTTCTCGATAGAAAAAAGTGCCAAAAGTTGGGCAATGACTCATCATGTCAACAAAAGAATAGACCTATCTGATTGTGTACCACAAAAATAGCCCAAGAAAATAAAAAAGGTTCTAAAAGATGGGCAATAAACCCCATGGGTCAAAAAAAAAGAATGACCTGTCTAAATGTGGGCCATCAAGAAATATAGGCAAATCAAGAAACAAGGACCGAAAGAGGCCGAACCCCAACATAATCATCTTCCTTATTTAACCTCCGCGAATAGGGTCAACCAACTAGGTCTAGGTGGAACCCTAGCCTAATGAAGGCAGAAGGTCAGATGATTCCAAATGACGAAACTTCCTCCACACATGGTGTTTACCCTTAGTCCTCGGAAGATAAAGAAGGGGTATAGTTGCAAGCAAAGCAGAGGATGAAAATGGTTATTTCTCCCGCACAAAAATTAAATATTTTAAAATACAAGCAAATTTGATAGTAAGAAACCTCTAAAAGTCATATATCCAAAACAAAAAAATCAAAAAATCATGAAACCCAGACAAAATATAAGATCCTCAAAACCCAAACAAACCAAAAGTTCTCAAAACACCTAAAAATGTGCTTTCTAGTTGGCCACATGCCTTTGCATTCATATTTAATTTTTATCTTGCTTGTTTCCTTTTATGCATTGCACACTTAGTTGTCATTTCCTTGTTAAAAAGGGCCCATGCCTCTTGAAAAATTGCAAGGGGCTAAAACCCAACAAAGAAGTAACCTATTTGTGAAGTATGAACACACAGGAAAAGAGAGACATTGAGAGGTGGAACCAAAGAAAAACATATTCACTATGAAGCAAAAAGTACAAAATGTAATGAGGGGGTTGGCACGTTAGGATTCATCGCCTCCCTCTAGAAGAGGCTCCGCAGGAGCTACATCAGCTAGTAGGGGCATCAAGGCCCTCTCAACCTCTCTCCTCTCAAGGTCGCTTCCCTGAGAGACCACCATATGGCTCGAAACCCTCTGTGTCATCAGTCGGGAGTTTGATCAGTGCAACTAGCTCTAGGACTTGTGTGAACTCCAACATTAGGTCCTATTGTCGGTCCCTTAGTATCTAGACCTCAACCACATGTCACATCTCCAACGCACGGATCTCTTCCATGTGCTGAAGTTGAAGTTAAAATACCCACTCCCCCTTAAGCTAAGAAAGCTCCTCCACCTTCCTCCTGAGCTTGTCGCACTAAAATTCAAAAGACATTGTATCAAGATATGTGCACACAAATGAAGAACAACCAAAACAAAGGGTGTACACACCTCATAAAGAAGGTAAGGGTTGATCTCTGATGCCTAAGCCTCGAGCTCTACCACCCCCAATCTCAACTAGTTAGCGTACAAGGCAACACGACGAGCATAAGAACCCAAGGATAGAAAATCAAAAAAATTGAATTAGCACTGTGCTTACCTCAGTATAGAGATTTTGCTCCATCTATGAGGAAGAAAGTTAGAACCAATAATCTGAAACAAGAGAAGGAGGAGCAGCATACCCTTGAATGGAACCCCTCCAACTCAATGGAATGGTTGCACCGAGCTAGCATGACTACCAAGGCCAGCAACTCCACTGATTAAAATAGAGGCTTCACAACCTCCTCAGGAGCTTCCACCTCCTCCACCTCGACCTCCACCTCTCAGGCTTGGCACCTGCCTCTTCAATGTCTATAAGCTCGGCAACTAGCCCAAGGTAAGGTTGGCCCTCTAGCTCAACAATCCGTCATTGACACCAATCGAGTTGAAAAGAAGCATGTTAGCATAATGGCAATAATTTGTTAGAATTTGACACAAAAAAACATCCTTGGTAACTCTATTGAAGAAGCAACTCACGTGTCTCTCTCAATAGGTGCTTGGCCTATCTGGCCTTGTGTTGATGCAAATCATGCTAAAAAGAGAAGTTTGTGTTAGTCCACAAGCAAACAAAAGAAGAAAAGGAAAAGGAAGGATAAAAACACTCACAACATGGCCAAGATCAGCTTGAAGCTTTATCACTTGGGAGTGGAGCTGGTCCAACTCAGGCTGCAAAACAAAGAAGAGAAGGGGTCAGGTATAGGTAAACAAAAATATGTAGCTAATAAGATAAACTGAAATAAAGGCTCCTTACCTCCTCCTCCTGAAAGAGATGCCCATAGAACTAGGAATACTTTTTCAAGTACGCCGAGCTATCCTTGACCATCAAAATGATGAGAGTGCCGCCAAGCCCCCAGATCTTAAGGGTGGCCCTACACTCCAACCACCCGTCAATGGCAATGGTTAAACCCTAGGTCGACCTTCCCATCCACTTGTGTGAGTCCGGGAGGACCCACTCCTGAGAGAGCCAAAGTTAATGCATTAAAAGATGCACCTACAATGGCTCCACCTCATTGAGAAAGATAATATGTACCTCATAAAGGACTCCCGCCTAGCTAGGACCCAAGGTTGTGTGCTATCATCTGCCCCATGTATGGCCGCTAGATGATCTGCAAAATGAAATGTCAAAGTCAAGCAATTAAGCAATTAAGTGTTGAATTTAAAGGTTGTTGGCTTACCTGGTCATGGGGGAGGCAGAGGAGATGATACCATAACCACGCCAATTGTGACTTGTGGGTCGCAATTGAGTGAGTCATGGTCCACCCATTGAGCATAGGTACTTGATCATTACGGTCAGGTGGCGCACTTGACCTGAAGGTGGAGAAAGCCCCAAATACTTGCAGAAAAGGGGTGAACCCGATGATGGAGATCGGCCCACTCTCTATGGCCAAGGAGATGAAGAGGTGGCCCAGCAAGGCTGCGCTCGAGGCATACTCATCAACCCACCTGAGATCTATAAGCAATGACACAAAATGGAGGTGGACCCTGTCATTCTTACTGGGCAGGAGCAACCAGGTCAAGAAGAACAAAAAAATGATGGAGGTCTACGTCCATCTCAGGGGTGCCATCCTCGTTGGAGGGGGCATCCCAAACCCAATCCTTCAATCTAGCAAGATAACTAGATAGAAGGATGCCCAACTCTGGGAAGGCCCCCTTCAAGCTCTCTAAGTCCTCGACCTCCACTTGCTCCAGCATCTACTTGCCACCGGGGTGCCTTGGTAGGGAAGACCAAAGTACCGCTCTAGTTTCCCTGAGTAGTCCACAGAGGTCTTCCCTATCATGGGGTAGCCATGCATGCATAGGCCGATGATCCATGAAACATCCTTCAATGAGGGCACCATGTGCCCCCATAGGCATTGGAATGAGTGAGAGGTGGAGTCCAGCCTCTCCCTCATTGCCTGAATGAAGGGTACATCCTCCCAGAATGGTGCACACTAGAGGAGCGAACCAAAACCCCATCTCATCCTACCACAATTGTTGGAAGGGATGAAGGCCTTGGTGTTGACCTTGAAAATGGTTCTCGGGTCGGCACCTTGGAAGGGTGAAGTGAGAGGAAACTCTCACCTTGGCCCACACTTTCATTTACTACAAACTTTTGGCCATCGGAATCACTCAGGTGCCGGAGAGACGGTTCGGGTCATGTGAGGAAAAATGAAAAAAGTAAAATTAAAAAAAAACACAATATAAGAAAGATGATGAAGTAGAAGTGTGAAAGGGTGGTCTCTAGGAGCCACGGGCTCCTATTTAAATTAATTGAAGTGTAGATTATGCAAAAGATGACCAAGTGTATCTCAGTACAGGAAATGGGTGTTCGGGTTCAACCTTCTCCTTCATCGGCTGACCGATGAAGAAGAGTCCTCAACTGATGCTAGCTTGATGTACCTATGAAACTTGAGACAAATAACCAAGTGAACAAAACCGATTAGAACTAGGGGAAGTGTATAAACCGTAAAGGAAAAAGCGAAAAACATGGAATCAAAATAGAACTTACCGAATTGGGGCCAGTCGCAACCCGTTTTTTTGATTTTTTATGATATAAAATATGATAAAAACTTAATGAAAATAACTTATGAATAATTTATGATAAATAAAAAGTATATGTAGGAAGTGAAACTACTCCAATTGAAGTGAAAATCGGTGAAAGAATGACCGATCCGGTCGGCCTGCAATCTGGCACCCTTGGCACAACTTTGATGTAGAGATGGCTCTAGACAGCCCCAATGTAAGAATTGAGTGCCGTTTGTTGCAATAGATAGAGGACTTGGAGAGGAAGAGTTTTGATGTTTAATATTTTTTTATAATATGCCGTGAGATCCTGTAGTATTTAAAAGTGGAGAGAAACTGAAAATAGAAATTGATTGCACAACCTCGTTGCAATGATCACCACAAACAAATGACATGTCAGAATTGAATGTTGTTTGTTTAAAATAAATGAGGACGTGGAGTAGAACTTTTATCTGTTGAACACTTCAATAGCACGCATCCTGAGAAATCTGTAGAAGCGAGTAAAGACTATTGATGCCGAAGAGGATATGTTGGACCTCCTTTCTTCTTTTAGGAACAATTTTGCAACACTGGGACAAAGAAGAACATGGGAAAGAGCTTGGAAGAGATCTTGAGAAGCTGAGGATGATTTTAAAATGGAGTGCTTAATCTCATTTCATTGAGAATGACCCTCAATTTATAGGAGAAGCAGACCCAGTCCAAACGGTAGAAAGATACTGGCAGCTCACCCGGGTTGGGGGCGCAGTGGCCGTGCCGTGATCCTGAGGGCGCATCCAACGCAATATTTCCATTAAATGCCTGAAAATTTTTGGAAACTTGCCTAAATTCAATTTATTATAATGGGCGTGCCCCTGACTTGAGGGCATGATCAAAATAAATGTTTTATAAGACGAAACTTCAAAAAATAGGTTTGGAAAGTCGAAAAATGGAGGAAGGAACCAGGTTTTTTGAACTAGACATGCCCTTGGTCCGAGGGCACGTAGGCCGCACCCCTAGGTTGTGGCACACATACCATGCCCTCAAGGTGAGGGCATGGTGGCTGTGCCCTCAAGGTGAGATCATGTTCAGTTCTCTCTCCTGCGTATGCCCGCTTCATGGCCGTATCTTGCAAATTGGATGTTTGTTTTGACTCCCGTTTGTTGTGTCTAACAGAAGACTCACAAGCCCAACTCTCAAAATTGATAAAAAGGATGTTACATATCCTGAGACTTTCATACAGAATTTTAACTTTTATTTTATCCTCCCGACGATGCCGAAGGCCTAGCCATTTATCCCGAAAGACATGATATCGATCAGAAAGTCAAGGGACAACCTGAAAGAACTCAAAATGATGACCAAACAAGCTGGGTATAACTTGGAAAGTTCATAACAATCATAAAAGCTTGGAGTGACCTGGTAAACATGGAATGATCATCAGAAAGCCATGAATGATTGGGAAAACCTTGGAATGATCGAAATAATTGGTGGCAAACCATACGGCTCAGGTTGGTGATAGGAAAAACTGGGGGTGACCCGGAAGACTTGGAAAAGGACCAGTATGATTAGAAAGACACAACATGTGGTCTAGGATAGCTGTGAAAACATTGATTGGAAAGTTTTGATAAAAGCTAGCATAAACGTGTGACCGCCGAAAATATTTGAAGGAAACAAACATGTTACGAATTGTCCATAATACCTGTGGCATTATCGTGACCTTCAGTTGTGGATCATTAAGCATCAGTCATTGAGTGGGCATCTTGTTTTCACTATTAACGTGGGGCTCTCACTTAAAGGTTACGACTATACTCAGAAATCCTTGATCCATTCTCAATTCACTTGGTAAGGTCTTGACTCGCCTGTTGGGTCCTTGACTCATCTCCACAAGGTGTTTTTGATTGGATAACGGTCAAATAGAAGGTATTGTCGCTTGAATAAGAGTCTTAGGCTCTGAATCATGCCAATTTGGTGTGTCTATAGTTTGCCTTGCCTTGAAGTCAGCTTTGCGATTGAATGGTATGTAGCGCAGCGAAATGAAATGTAAGGAAGTGTAGTGAAGCGAAATGAATTGCAATAGAATGTAGTGGAGTGAAATAGCGATGGACTGAAACAGTGATATCATGGTGAAGATATAGACATGCTCATCGACTGAATTCATCAAAGTAATTCTTCTGAAGTTCCTGGGATCACTGTCGTGTTTCATCAAGCCTTCTTATATCCGATTGGTGAAGGATGTGCTATGGGCACGAGAGAGATACAATAAAAGAGTAGCCAACCCCCAACATGGTGGAGAGTTCTTGAATCATGGGTTCGTACATTTTTTATTAGGTAGCAACCTGATGTTTGCGGTGTTCCTATATTGTGATGGGCTAAAGTTTAAAAAGATTTGTTTTGTAAAAGAAAAGAATACCAATCGAGCATATTTAAGCTCTCAAATTCACTTGAGTTTTCCAAAAACTTGATTTGATCTTGAATGGAATGACTTTGGATTCCACAAGGCAAATATTTATGCTCAATCAATAGACCGTGAGAACAACAATGGTGCAAGGATTATGATCATGATGGGATCAAAGAAAAAGGAAGCCCATGGTGGGTTAGAAAATGGGGTGACTACCATGGTGAAGCTAGAATGCACTGCTAGAGATCATGGTGGGATAGAGATGAAAGATGTTATGGGATAAAAGGTCACATTGCAAATAATGAATGCGGTGGGACAGAAGACACGGTAGGATTTATAGATTATGATGTAGAAATGATAACCATGGAGGGATGTGGACGCAAAACTAATGCAAGAAACTATATGATGCATGTTGAACTTAAAAAATAAAAAATTACTTAACAAACTAGTTGAAAATATAGGTTGTTTATGAGGTCAAGATTTCTAAATTGAGAACCGTCTTCTCTCACTGTGCAACTTTGGGCTATCCAAGAACATGAAGAATGACCCGACCGTCACAAATTTTGATGGGGGGATCTCGGTTCTAGTCTTCTTCACACTTATGATCTTTTAACTTCAATGCATAAATAAACATTAATGCACCAAATATTTGCTAAGAAAAGAAATGACAACTGTGTATTTGAAATGTGATGACACGCATTCTCACTAAAAGTTCATGTGCCCTGTTGAGGATAAAAAGTTTTGTTGTTTAAATCTTGCAAAAGTTCCTCGGCAAAGTTGAGGCCAAGATTATGGTGACACCTCCACTCAAGAATCCTTCGGGGAGGGGAGTGGCAAGCATAGCCTTGTTGTGCAAAATTCTATATGTTTGTTCTTCGTGCTTGAAACACTTAGGAAAGGGGATTAGAATGACAACATGGCTCATCCCCTTGTAGGGTATGGTCTACCTTGACCTTTGTCAAGAGGAGGAGCCTTATTAACAAGGTAGGACAAGACAATTTAGATAAATGAAGTGGTAAGGGTAAAGAAACATACTTGTCATAGCGTGAATCCTCCTCCTTTCTACCTTACCATTCCCAAAACACTTAGATAAGCGAATTATATTTTTGCCATGACTCATCCCTTTGCCTATTGCCATCTACCTTGAATTAGGTCAAAGGGAAGATACTTCTTAACAAGGTATGACAAAACCACTTAGGAAATGATGAGGTGAGGGTAAGACATCATACATGTTTTGGTAAGAATCATCCCTTTTGCCTTATGTTTCTTAAAATACTTAGTAAAGGGGTTAAATCTATGCCATGGCTTACCCCCTTGCTTATTGTTATCTTGCCTTGCTTTGATGTCAAGGGAGGTAACCTTATTAACAAAGTGGGATAAATGAATAAATGACTAAAGATGAAATGTGAAAAAGGCTAAGATAACTTATGTGTCATGGCAATAATCGTTCCCCTCCTATTCTTAAATTATTGAAACACTTAATATAAAAGGATTAAATCTTCATAGTGGTGTAGACACGCCAAATTCGCCTAATTCAGAGCATAAAACTCATGTTTTATAGGATAACATGTGTGATTAACCTTATAATGATGCCGGGTATTTTTAAAGTCGATTTGGAGCTTCGTCGAACGAAATCGGATGCTTTCCGAAGTTTTCCGCAAAAAGCCGTAATTTCCGAGCGAAAGCCACACGTAAATCGTGTAAACACGGAAGTTTGCTGAATGACCAATGCCTAATGATCATGTATTGAAGGTTATGGTCATATTCACACCCCGGACAAGTTTTGTTGCATACCGTGCCTTTCCGGTTTGCCGTCAGAGTCATTTTGACCTGTATTGGATCTTCTGTTCACTGCCCTAACTTCCGGACAAAATTCTGAAGTTTTGGAGGGTGTGATGGCTGATACGATGCTACAGAAAGCTTCTTCGGCCTGTTATCTTTCCAACGCAACAAACGGTGTCGAATTCCGAGTTCGGGAGTGTTCGCAATGGCTTCCGGAAGAAGGACGCGCAAAAACAGTCCCATGCGCCCGGGTTCCTGGTCACATGCGCTCGGGACCCAGGGCATGTGCCCATGCGCCCTATCAGTGAGGCACGTGACCTCGTGCCCTCACTTGAGGGCACATGCGCCCTACCCTTGAGGCACGAGGGAACCAGTTTTTCACCGGGACTCTACAACTGAACCAATCGACAGGATAAGACCATTTTTTTCGGGAACAGTGCCATGCGCCCCCACTGGGAGGCACATGCACCCCTCAGTGGGGTGCATGCGCCCTGGGGTAGGGCGCAAGGAGCCCTATTTTTTAGTATAGATCACGCCGTTCGTTCTCTTATAAATTGACTCTGATTCTGGTCGTTCCAAAGGCATGAGCACAACCCCCCAGGCATCTCAAGATGTCCAACCACCCTCCTGCATTGATTTTGTGATTTTTAGAGAGAGAATTTCAAGTTTTTAGAGAAAGAAAAGTTGGTTCAAGAGAGAGGAAGTCTGTTCTGCAGGTGATTAGTCAAGTCTTTCTTCTTCAGCCTCTACAGCAGTGTGTGGACGTCTTCTGCCCGAGCTCTCTTCATCAAAGTTATTACTCTCCAAGTCTTATTGAGTTTTCAATTGACAGAACTTGATTCTAAGGTCGGGGCTGGTTGTGACGAGCACAGAAGCAAAGTCGCGCTTGGCAGATCCTGGACTGCTGCTCGGCTTTTTCGACAACCCAGATTTGGCTATATCTTTCTCTATTCAACTCAGAATATTTCTGTTCTTTTTTATATCTCTTTGTTTAGTGATTATAAATCCTTCTATATTTTTTTTACATTTTTTGCATTATTTTTAGTCTGTTTATCCGAAAATAGAAAAAGAGGGGTTAGAGATAACCCGAATCCGGTCAGTTTCTAGTCAATTGTGTGTTTCATGTTATTTTATTTACATATACTTCACTTTGTCTAGTTCTAATTGTCTTTTTCACTTGTTTGTTTGTATAGTTTCACAGAATATCAAGCACCCACACGTTGAGGACTCTTCTTCATCGGCCGGCCGAAGAAGGAGAAGCTTTAACCCACATTCTTCACGCTAAGGTACACACGGTCAATTTAATTTCATAAATCGGAACATGCGGTTCCTGGAGACCACATTTCTTTCTTCTCATACTCCTCCCACATGACCCGAACCGTCTCTTTGGTGATCGAGCGACACCAAGGGATGAAAGTTCGGGGATCAATGTGAGTGTGGGACCGAGGTGGGAGTTGCTTTCCGAGTTTTATTCCTTTCTTTTCTCATCCCCTCTTGAGGTGACGATCTGGATTCACGGACTTCCCTGAAAAGGAGAAGACCCCGTCGAATTTTCAGAGTCAACAAGTGGCTCATCCATTTGCTTATTGCCATTTGCCTTGACTTATGTCAAAGGGAGGAGCCTTCTTAACAAGGTAGGACAACTGAATGAATGAAAAAAATGAAATGTGATAGGGGTTAAGAGAGCTTACCTGTCGTAGTGAGAATCTTCCCCTTCTGCTCTTAAATTTCTAAAACACTTGATAAAGGAGATTAAATCTTTACCACGACTCATCCCTTTGCCTATTGTCATCTGTTTTGACTTAGGTCAAAGTGAGGAGCCCCCTTAACGGGAAAAGAATAAAGATAAATATGCAATGCGGATATGGAAACATGTAGGATAGAAAAATAAACATGGATGCAAATAAAAGCCCAAATCAAGGTTAAGCCAAGTTAAATGATGCATTTTTTGAAATTTTTTCTTGAAAATTGCACTAACTCTTTTTGAATTTTGAAAATGTTCAATTTATTTTAAAGATTTTTATAAATATTCACTTTTTTAAATTTTTTGAAAGTTGTTCAATTTTTATTGAATTTGTAAAATATTCAATTTTTTAGAATTTTGAAAATATTCAAAAATTTAGAGTTTTTTAGATTTTTATGTAGAATGCACTGGTATCGAAACAATTCATTAGTCCTTAGATATTAGTCACGATTCAAGCGATAAAAACCACATGAAAATAAGGTTCCCTACCTAGAATTTTTCTTGCTTTTTTCTTTTAATTAGTTTGGGTTTCCCTTGAATTTGGCTAGTTCACCTTAGGGGTTTAAGATGGAAGAATAATAGTGGAAGTCCTTGATAGGCTTTAGAGACATTGAGGATGATTTCTCTACTCATGCCCAAGTTACCCATTGGGTTTGGCCTTTTCAGGTTTTTTTCTTATTTTCTTTATATGGTACACATTTAGACATGTCTTTGACCTATGTAGTCATTGCTCATCTTTTGGCACCTTTTTTTTCATTTTCTACATTTTGGGTACTCATTTAGACATGTCTATATTTTTTTGTTTAAACCTGAGGGGTTCATTGCCCATCTTTTGGCACCCTTTTGCACCCTCTGAGATGGCCTCCTACTAAGGCAGCGGGCATTTTTATACTAATCTTCTTTGATCTCCTCCACCTACCTCGGACCGAATAGAAGAGAATAGGGTGAGGGTCTCCTTTTCACCTTTAGGGTTCTGCGTTGCCTCTTGCAAGTGTTAGGCTGTCTAGATTCTAAGATTGGGAGGTGTTGTGTGTGCAGGGTGATGTCGACCCTTGAGCTCTAGTGAACATTGAACATCTTTGTATAGATAACTTGATATCATACCAGTGATTCTCCATTTTTTAAGGAAAATATTTTTGAGGTAAATGCCATTCAGGATGACTCGAATTTTCTCCATCCGCATTCGTTAGCTCATATGCATTGCTTAGATATTTTTTAGTGATTAGAAAAGGCCATTCCCAGTTAGGTTGCACTTTGGAGCGAGGACCACCCAGTTTAACAAATATGCATTTAGCTACCATCTCTCTGATTTCAAATTTTCTCTCAACCACGCTCTTTTGATAAAACATTTTGAGTCTATTCTAATAAGTCCATGCATGCTCGATGATAGCCAACCTTATTTCATTTAAGAGTTCAAGTTTTGCAAGGAGAGATTCTTGTCTTCGAGTTGAACTCAGAGTGATGGAAAGAGAACTTCATATGGGACCACTACTTCCATCTCATATGCGAGGGCGTACAGGGTTTGACCGGTGGGAGACTGTGCAAAGGTATGATAAGCCCATAGGGCATCTACAAGTTTATCTGGCCAATCTGTGAACTTGTTGGACTTACAAGTTTTCTTGATTTGATTAAGGTCTTGTTGGTGGCTTCTACTTGACCATTGCCTTGCAGGTAATATGGTGATGAATGATGTAATGAAATGCGGTACCTATTCCAAAGAACATGTAGATCCTAAAGGAGGAACTAAGGCCTATTGTCAGTAACGATGTCATTGGGAATCTAGAACCTAGCGATGATGTTGCACTTGATTAAGGAACACAGTGTTGATGCTTTAATCTCCATGAATGCTTCCGCTTTTATCCACTTGGTAAAGTACTCCGTTGCCGTCAAGATAAATGATTTGAAGCACACTTCAAAGTTGAGATCACTTAATAAGCCAATGATATTGAAAGCCTACATGGCGAAAGCCATGGGGCATGAATTGGTTGAAGGGAAGATGCGAGATAATGGATCTTGTTGACATGAAGTTGGCATGAGTGACACTATCGGACAAAGATAGAGCAATTTTATTTTAGAGTTGGTCAGTAGTACTCTTGCTAGATGATCTTCTTGGTAAGGGCCTGAGCATTTACATGGTCCCCACAAACCCCAAAATGTGCTTCCTATAGCACCAACTCAGGTTCTTCTTCATCAACGCATCAGAGTAGCATACCACTCTGGCTCCTCTTATAGAGCACTCCACCTAAGATTGTATATCTCTGGGATACTTTTCTGATTGCCTTCTTCTCTTTGAAAGTATATCTAGTTGAATATATTTGATCTTGATAGTACCTCGCAATCTCATGATACCAAGGCTTTCACCCTCTTCTAATTCTTCCAACTCGATTAAGAAGATTTCTTCTTTTTGTTCTAGGTATTCTTTTCTGCTAAATTTCTCTTTAACCTTTAGAAAGCATCCATCCTCAATCGCTGGAATTGATCTTCTACGAACTTGGATGGTTCGTACCTACCTGCCTAGCGTGACTGATAGAGATGAAGCTAAGGCGACTAAGGCATTAGCGAGGATATTTTGGGCTCAAGAAGCATGGACAGAGGTGAGTTTGAATAATAGCTTGATGTAGCAAGAGGTGAGTTCTTGGTAGGGTTTGAGGTTTGGATGAGAAGCTCGGTATTTGGATAGGATTTGGTGCAAGATTGATTGGCTATCACCTATCACCCTTAGTTTAGTGGCATCATAGAAATGAGTAACCTCCAACTTGGCTAGCAAGGCTTCATACTCAACTATATTGTTAATTACTAAAAGGTCGAGCTAAAATGCCTGTGGAATGGTGACACCATCGGGCGATGGATATCTAGGGCACCATCCCTTAAACCTAACCTATTAGCAATGGCGACAAGAGAGTTGTGACAAAATGAATCTGAGGAAGGGATGCATAGACCAATCGACACAAATCAAAAATGAAGATTGGCCCAATAGCTAAGCAGGAGGAGGCTGTCCGAGAACCCTTGGCCCAAACTTATTGTAGTAAGTCCTTGGTATAGGAAGCCTGGTACTGACATGCCTAGATGCTTATAGTCCCGCATACCTCCTACATAAGCCAACTGGCAGGAACTAATAGTGTCATCACCTAGAAAATAAAGGGCAGAGATCACCATGTGCATCACGACACCTTTTAAACCAGAAATTAGTTGTTCTTCCCTGTCATTTATGGACTCTAAACAAGCTAAGGTCCAGCTAAACATATGGGACAAGCTAATCCCTGCGCCTTCCATCAAAAGGGAAGCCTCTGGAGAGGACATGAACTCTTGAAGGACTGACCGACTAGAGCAAGTTGCAAGTGGGACAAAGATGCTCTCTGAATAACCAACTTCACCCCTATTTAGTACCGAGAAAAATTATACCTTTTCTAGAAGGATAGAGCAATTGAAATCAGCAAAGATGAAGGTGGGGGTGTCAAGATGCAACCACTCTACCAAAGTGCTCAGCACGGCTAGATTCCAACAGTAAGTATGGATACGATGGAAGTGAGAAAGCACACCCTTCAAGCCTCAATCATGTAAAATGTCAATGGAATGGTGAGTAATAGCCTTTGTCAATTGGTCAACCTAGTAAAATTGCCCAAGATGGTCAAAACCCAAAAAAAGGTGGCAACTCCTATACATGGAAAGTCCAAGTAGGCAATAAGGGCAACACAAATTTTTAGGGATACATAACATCCCGACAAGGGGGACAACAAGCTTCCTGGGATTAGGGACATCAGACATCCCGGATATCAAGACATCAGCTGACCCTGAGAAGGGAACATCCTCCAGAATAGAATCCAAAATCGGTTCTTGATCCAATGGTATAAAGCTCGTTACCCTCCAACAAAGGAAGTAAACATGCCTTTGGAAAGAATGAAGATTCAAATTAAGGAATGATGCATAAAAGAATACTTACTTCACCACGAGAGAAGTGATGCCAAAGGTGATCGTGAATGATAGCGAATCACTTCACCCTCCTATTCCAGATCATGGGCATGATTGCAAGCTTGAAAGATTGAGAAAATGGCAAGAGTTTGATGTTTTGGCAAGGCAAGAGGAGTGGGAGCAAGGCAAGCCAAGAAATGGCTTCTTAAGGGGATAAAGGTGGTCAAAGAGAGATACATGGTGCATCTACTCAAGCAACAAATCGACTAGAGGCTGCAGGGATAGTAGGCATCCCTCTGATAGAGACATTTGAGGTCCTGATCCCGAGGACATCAGATGGCACCGCATCTGGGATGTCAGGTATCCCATAGCACAAAAAATGTTGTAACAAATTGTTTTCTCTTCAATTCGTTCATGCATCACATACATGTTTAGAAAAAGAATTTGTTCATACATGCTTTAGAAAATACATCCATGTTTTCGGAGATAACCTAAGTGCAGGTAGATAAAAGCTTCATAGGCCCCCAACAAAGTCATAAAGAGTGATACGCTTCGTAAGAAACATAGAGTTTGGAAGTTCTTAAAATAATGGGCCATGCAGTCTTCGTCTTCTTCAATGATCATCCAAGAGCTATAAAGGTTAAACACCTTCTACAAGACAATCACACTTTGATATTCTTCTTTGTCTTTAGGAGCATCAAGCTGATGATCTTTGATAGCCGGGAGGTGAGAAAGATGGGCACCTTGTGTCGAGGAAGCCTGATTTTAGGTAGGCACCTGTTCGGGCTATACATAACCAAAGAAGTTCTTATGATGAGTATAAGATCCACACCAAGGGTAAAACATGCTTTGATATCTCTATTAAGTAAAGAAAGAGGGTGCATAGAAAGGTGGCTCAGTTAATGTGAGAAAGATAGGAGCGCCATCATGATGATTCTTTATGATTGGCATTTGTTGATTACCTTCTCTTTCATACCCAAGATGGTAGAAAGAGAACAAAATGGGCTATGAAGAAAGAGGCGAGAAATGGGCGCCACATCTTGGGAGGCGTCAAACTTGAAGTGCCATTCAGTCCATTGTTGTCATTTTTAAAATTTTAAAATACAATATAACATAAGTATATAAAAATTAATATAATAAAAATATAAAAACAAATAAATCATGAAATTTATGACATGTGGAATGAGAAAAATAGATAGAAATAAGATTTTAAATTTATTAGATGAACTATGTATAATTTTTTTACGTATAATTTAGCATATATATAATATATAATGAATATTTTAAAAACTATCTTATTTTGTTTGTCTAAATAGAAGTTAAAATAAAAATATAATATTATATATTTGATTTAATCGTAATCAAACGCTCGGGCATTCTTACGAAAAAAGGTGTAATGAGAATCAAAATTAAAATTTGTCAACTCTTTACATAAATATACTAACATAAGAAAAATAAATATATCTTAACTTTGATATTTTAAATTTTATTTCTATATAATTTCATAATACGAAATATATTAATTAAAATTATCTTGGACAGGATATGAAATACTAATGGGGTGTTTGGTTGCATGATAATTGAGGTTTTTATTTTAATTTTTAAAAATTGTAAGAAAACTTGTTAAAAGAGGTGTTTGACAACCATGACAATTTTATATTTTGAAAGTAATTTTCTTCTTAAACAAAAAAGAGGGTCTCACCTCTTTCTTTTTTCTTGTGGTCCCCCACTTTATTTGGTCATGTGCGGTGGTTACTCTTTTTTGTAATCACATCCCTCCAAACATGATAATTTTATGTCATGAGTTGGTTTACTTTTTATTTTAATACAAATTTTTATCATGAAAGTGTACAAAAAATTATCATGCAACCAAACACCCCATAAAGGTTTCGCACCAAAAAGTCATCGCTCAACAAATATCCAGCCAATTATGTCCCATATATTTTTACTTTTTTCATTTATTACAGTTATAAGACTTCAACGAGCCACTGGGCTTCACTCCAAGTCCGAGCAACAATCCACGCTAGGCCCGTGGATCTGTTCCTGCAGCCCAAAAATTGATCCAAAGCTGACTCGGCCCGGGGGCCGCTGGTCAACCTGACCCACTGACATCCTTACCCGTCAGTAAACCCCTACAGCACCTTGCTCGTCAAAAGTGACAACTGCCTTTGTCGCCGGAAGGATAATCGCTTTTGAAGTTATCTTCTTCTCTCGTTCTACCTCTCTCTCATTGACGACGTTGTAGCGTTGTGTTGGAGCATGGATCAATTAATTTTTTACTTTTGATCGTGTCACGAAAGATGCGAGAAAATCAATAAATCATCGTCCGTTTTGACGACGACGTTGCACGAAATGATCTGTCTGGCAGATGCTCTGCATCCACTTTAACCGTCGAAGACAGCGTGCAGCTAAATTGGTGCAATGCTCCAAGGTCCACACGCGTCGGGTTGGAGGCCGCGAGAGGTCCCCTCCACCGCGGAATAACTGAGCTGATCCGAACTAACTCAGCTCAGTTATCCACCACGTAGTGATCGTTGTGTCCCCTCGACATCCGCGTGCACGCAAGAAGAACAGGGGCATCAGCTGATCAGCGGCAGGCCAGTTGAGGCCCGCAAAAGCTCAGGCGGCGGCGACGGAGAGCGTCCGCCCGAAACCCCGATCATGGCTGCCTCCATCTACTCCTGGCTTTCATCTTCCTCGCCTCTTCTCCCATTCCCCTACTTTTCCTCTCGCCCACTATTTCGCACCCTCGCGCTTCCTTTCCCCGACCGCCGCGCTGCTGCATTTCGCCCACTCCGATTCAGGGCTAGGTGCTCCGCGAGCAGGGAGCCAACTCAGGAGTTTGAGAGGCTCTTCTCCAATCTTAATCAGGTCACCATGAAAAGGGAACCCGGTGAGTGTGATGGGTCCTTTCGGTGTTAACCTATGTTTCATGGAACCCTCAAGGAACACTAAGGGGAGTTGGCTTACTTGTTTGGCAGGGAGTGTCACCAGTTCGATTTTTCTAGTGGCGGGTACCACCGTATGTGGCTTCTAATACGATGAATCTGCATTTTCTCATTCCATTCTTCCCTGCCTTGCGAATGTTTCTTTTTTTGAAATCAATATGAAAATGCATTTGCTTTTTAATTTTTTTGCACATGCATCTTATTGCAATTTTTATGATGACCATGTGAGCACATTCTCATAACGGCATTTTCTCTGACATAAGTATGCTTGGACTGCGTGAATGGGCATTTTCTCTTCCAGTTAGCTGATCTTCTTGCCGACATTAACCTTCGATTTGCTTCTGCTAGGAAATGCATGCCTTTCTTTTATATATTGTTAAACTTGGAAGACTAGTGTGTGAGCTGAAACAAAGGTTAATGATATTCTGCTATCATTTGCCTGTTAGCAAATAATTCTGGAGCAGGATGTGGAAACCTTATTATTTTTATCAGCATGCACAGGTGAATATTAGTCGAGGATAATATGCATTACTATTGTCACAGCCCTTCCGTATCAAGTTCCTATTGTTTTTTTTTCTCCAGTACTCTTCCTGCCCGTCCTCTATCCTTTGATGTTCTCTCACCAAGCAGTGTCTTCTCATTCCATGAATAGAACTCTATGTTCTCTTGTTTGCTCTTTTCCATCAATTCCTCCCGGCAAAGTATCCAAAACTGATAATTCAGTGCTAGATAAGCTGATACAAGCTTATTAATGTTTAGATATTTATAACTATCAATGCTTTGGTTGATATGATAGTTACCGACTTGGGAAACAAGAGCATGAACAAAGTGAGAAACAACATTTGAAAGCTTAGGTAAAATTGTATAAATTATTTCTTAGTTATCTACTTCCGTGCTTGAATAAAATATTACAGTGTGCAATCACATGCTTGAAAATGTTATTGTTACATCGAATAAGACTTTCAATATATTACAATGTCATAAATGCTCTAATGTATGGTGGATTTTGAATAAAATATTTTTTGCAAAGCTTATTTTCAGTTTTCTTTGGATTTTAGAGTTTGTCCTACCTTTCTCTTTCTGAGATTATTTATGTCCCACAAACATGTTATGTGCGACTTGGTAAACGATTCCCAGACCATAAAATTTCTCTGCATGTAGAAGTGCAGGTCTCTACTAGTATGCTGGTGAGGTTCTTGGTGAAACAAATTTATCAAACCATCACAACCTCTTATTCTATCTTTGCTGCCAAGTGCCAACAAAAGAAGGATACAAGAAACATAAATCACATGGTTTTGGAGTTAATGAAGATTGTCTCAAAGTATGAGTTGCATGACTTATCATGTGCAAAACTAGATTCTCAGCAAACTTGAAGTTTGCAGGATCGAGCTGACATGGAATGGAAATGACCAATTCAAGTGTGCATAGAGATCATAATCGATCGACCCAATTTAGATTGGCATTCCTATGGCCTGGCATATTTTGCTGACATCACCTAGTTGCTGGCTAATTGTGGCCACAATAGACTGGGATTATCACAGACAATTCTAATGGACTGATCTGGTCCTGAAAAGTTTATCACTAAAAGTTATATAAAGTCATGCATCTTGAAGGGTCATATCTCATTTATTTTACATAAAAGTTGTTCTATATTCTTACATATAGTAGATGTTCATTTTTGGACTTGTATGCATATTCAGCATCTATATACCACATCAAAGTTTCCATCATTATACTTGTGTATGCTAGTCTATTTTTAATAATAAGTTTAATGTGATATATGGAAGCAATGCACCTTTGAATCTCATGTGTACAGTTATGACACCCTATTTGCACATCATGCATGTTGCTTCTATTTGCTTCTTGATGTGGGATGAAGTGGCGAAAGCCATCATGGACGCTTTTATGCCTGAATTGATCAACCGGAGAAGTCTTACTAAGCCGCACTGATCCAGCCTGAACATGATTGAACAAGATCTGAACTGGTGTAAGACTGGTGCAAATCAGCCTGGATCGGAGCTAAACCAGGCTGATCTGGGTCTGAATAGGGCTAACCGGTTGAGCCAGGCCCTAACTAGTATGTCTGGTCTAAATCAGACCTAAATTAGACCCACCTGAGCTGGGCCTGAACCAGGCTGGACCGGTTTGAACCAAGCTGGAAGGCACTTGATCGAGCTTAGACCAGCAGAACTGGGTTTTACCTGACTAAACCAGCCTGGATTGAGTTTAGATTTGAATGATACACAGTATAAACTTGTTTGAACTGACCACATTGGTGCTGAATCGTCCTAGAACCAGATGGTTCTTCGGTGAATCAGGATAGACCAGACGACTCACCTGAGCTAGGCCTGAACCTGGCTGGAACTGGTTTGAACCAAGCTGGAAGGCACTGAATCGAGGTTAGACCAGCCGAACTCAGTTTTACCCAACTGGACCGGCCTGGATTGAGTTTAGATCGGACCGAATCAGTGTAAACTTATCTGAACCAACCAAACTGGTTCTGAATTGTCCTAAACCAGATGGAATTTTGGTGAATCGGGATAGACCAGACTGAACTAGACATAAACAGGGGTTAAACTGGTCGAACCACCTTAGATCAGTGTTAACTGAGTTAAACTGGGCTAAACCAGATTGAACTGGACCTGACCAGGCATTTTGGGGTCAGAACTAGGCTTGACCCCAGGCAGTTCAGGAGTTGCTGACCATGCTGGCTCATTACGGGAAAAAAGTCCATGTAATGGTCGTTTCGGCGCTAGATGGAGCAGGCATCTGCAGGCCTACGTCATTGAGGTGCTTGCGAAGGGGATGGTGATTAAGGCTCAGCACGAAGGCAGCCAATGAAGGTGCAAGGTGCTGCTTGTGGCGTCAGCCTGCAGGGAAAGCAGATGTGCCATCTGCACTACATTGACAGGACAATGAAAGTAGGCACAGTTCGTCAGAGTTGTTGGTATCACGTCATCCAGAGGACACCCACAGGTCTGGCTGTCTGGGTGATGCTCGCGATCATGTTGAGCTGGTGACAGAGTGAGTGTGGGACACTGGCAGAAAGGGTTGGCTGCACGAGCGCGACTGGTGCAGCTGACAAAAGGGGGAGCATGGAGTTACTTTTCAGTTAATGTTTCTCTGTTTTAGTGATTAGTATCGAGTTCGGACCACCTCGATTGGCCTACAGAGGGAAATCTCGTAGTCTTTGGTCATGCGTGGCCACGACACCCGAGGTGTTAATGCCAATTCATCATTCAAAGAGGGATGGTGGCATATTAGAGGAATGACATTGGCCAACTGAGAGGCGATAACACCATTACACAAATTAATGGTTTTGAGTTTACATCGACACTTTTGAATGCCAGAGAGGGGAGTGGGAAGGCATTTCAGAAAACATTTCACTTTTGCTCTCGACTCTCTCCTGATGCTTTGTCATGTGCTGTCTCGGTCATTTGCCACTTGAAGGTCTTTTTCGGCTTCAAGTTGTTTAGTTGGTTCTTATTCCCCCATCGCATTTATCCCTTTCCATCGTGTGGTCTGTCAAGTATATTTTTACATAAGGTTTATTTTAGAAGAATGTTTTTTTTTGTGCACACGATTTTAGGGTTTCTGGCATATGGTTTATGAAAGGTTACTAACTTGCAACATATACTTAACTGCTACAATACGTTAGTAACCTGCTACAATACGTTAGTAACCTTTTACATATATTACTAACTTACTATATCTATTACTAACCTAAGGTATTTATTATTTGTTATTGTTACTTGTATTATTTGACCCATATATTTTTTATTTTAACGAAATGTTTTTTTTTTTGAACTTCTTGTCTCAGAGATAGTGCACCTGCGAATTAAACTTAACAACAAGGAGTCTGATAGAGGGAAACATACTTGAAAGTGAGCGTACACCATATTCAACAGAGATGCATAATCTCTTACTATGTTGAAATGGTTGCCACAATTCCATTTAGACAATGCCATAAAGATGGCATCTCTCAAACACCATTTAGGACTTTCTTGAATTTACCTATGTACATATTTAGTAATGATATTCTTAGGTAAATATATCTGTTGCATAGTGAATGAAATTTATTCAACTCACATGGTCATCAACTTAATCTGACAATGTCAGATATTAGCCTACTTTTGTGGTTTCCTGAAATACTTTTGTTGCATATTTAGTAATGACATCATCGGTAGGCTAAGAAAGTCTTCATTAGGCAAATTCTTTCCTCATGGTGCAAACACGGGAAGAATAAAATATCATAAAAATTCATAAAACAACGTTGTTTCTGACATTAACGTTGAAGGTGTTCCAATTTCTTTTACATTGGGAAGAGCTGGTACTTTGGCTCAGTACCCTAACTGCAATGGCTGCTAGTGGATTTCATCCACTCTTGTTGTTCACTTTGTCACCAATCAGTGACTTGTTCTTACCCCTGAAGGGGAGATCACCCTGTCGGGGGTGAGAAGAAACACCCCCTAAAGGGGTCCCTTCTCACCCCTAAAGGGGAGATCACCCCTTGGGCGTGGGGAAAAACACCTTTGAAGAGGTGCACCATAGAGAGGGGGAAGGAGGGAAAGGGGGTCAGGGGAAGGGGAGGGGGATCACCCCTTGTTGGGGGAGGATCGGCTGATTCTACCTCTTCTAGGGGGATCGCTGCCTTCGCCGAAGGATCCTTGCGCGGAGGGGGTATCCTCTATAGAAGAGCCTTAGAAGAGGGGGAAGTTGAGGGGGGAAGCTGAATGGGGGGTGGGGTGGGGGGTGGAGATCAGTTCGGAATTGGGTCCTGGATCGACCCAATTTTGGAACTTAGAGGGGTTGGTGACAGGTGTAACATGTTCTCTTCTCCTTCTATTGTTGCTGCGACAGGGGGCAGTAGGGGATGGTATGACATCATGGTTTTTCTTCATCTTCTCCTTCTCCTAGAGGTGCAGGCAGCATCAGAAGGGGAGAAACTTCTTCATCTCCTCATCTTTGCCCTCAACAACATATTCATCATCCTCCCTAGGTGCAGCATCATGGAGAGGGGGATGGGGAACTGCAGCATCAGCAGGATGAGGCTTCGGTTCTCCTTGCTTCTTCATCTCCTTCTATGGGCATTGCAATAATATCTGGAGGAAGGATCTTGTGGCTGCAGATATCAGCATCTCCTTCATCTCCTTCTCTAGGCGCAGACAGCAGTAGTAAGGGGAAGATGAGGCATCGGTCTTATGATCTCATCCTCCTCATCCTCCATCGGCAGCAACAGGAGGAGGCAGCAACATCAGCCTTAGGTACTCCATGTGGCAGACCTGGCAGCAGGTTCTCCTTCTTCTATAGATGCTGGAGGAGGCAGCAGGTTCTCCTTCTTCCTCCATGCACTCAGCAGCAGTTGTAAGATGAGGGTGGCAACTGGCAACAGGGCTGGCTGGGATAGGGGGAGCACCCCCATCTTCCTCTTCCTCCATTGGTGTTAGAGGATAGAAAGGGGGGTTGGCAGCGGCTGGAGGATTTTTCCTCTGGGGTTTTCTAACCTGGTTATGTGTGCAACATGCCCTTTTTTATAGAGATAGGCATCGGGAGAGGCAGTCCTGGTCAGCTTTGCATTGTGGGGAGAAAGTAAACCTGGTCAAAGTTGGAATGTGGGGATGTATGCACCTCATTTTTCTCCTACGTTTTCTCTTTTTTAGAAGCATCCAATGGACAGCTTGACCTGGTCTTACGGTTGCGGGAAGATGATGTGCAGGTTTCTGATCTGACCTAAGATCTCATCAAGCATCACATTTCCAATGGCTATTAATCCTCACTTAAGTAGAATTCAAATCCTCTTAAAGACCCAATAAGAATAGGATCCGAAATATAAGTGATCATGAGATCTCATCCATGAGATCTCATACATATCATTTAATCATAACCGTTCATTACTTAAGTAGGATCTGGTTTCAATAACGATCCAATAAGTCCTATATCCAAAACATAAGTGAAAAATGGTATTGGCCATTGGCTTTGGTGCCAATCTCATCATCTCATCTTTTAACCTTGGCTATTGGTGCTTTAAGTAGGATCCAAACCTTGTTAAGGATCTGTTAAGCCCCTTATTGATGGGGGTTAGATTACACTTCCTCCCCATAGATTTTGGAAATTTCCGGTGCCAACATGTACTTGTGATTGTTTCATTGTACAATTTTTATCACTTATACATATGTATCTAATACGTACTATTTTTTACTTCAACATCCACCAAAAAATATTTCTCAGATCGTAATTTTTTTTCAAGTTAATATGCACTCTATGGATATTTCTTTATTAGATGTTTTTTCATTATAAATTGACTAGGTATAAATCTTAATTGGTTGACCAAGATATTCATAATATCTTGTGACTGCTGCTCCATGACTCTCTTTTATAATTTCTTGGTATGACTTATGCACTTCATCTTTGGTATATCTCATTGTTTCTTAGAGATGGGTATGATACCGATTCTTTACTCATTCTGTAAATTTCTTAAATATTAACATATTGTTAAAAAGTCAAGTTAATTATTCCACCCCTAAGACCATGTTTGGTAACTCTTTGGAAGTTTTTTTTTCCTTCGGCAAGAAGTGATTCTTATAAAAAAAGTGTGCTTGGTGCCGTGAAGACACCTCCCTTCTACTTTTTCTCCTTCCAAAACTGAAAATCACTCGCAACATGTGCAGTCACAACTCTTGCGACAAATTCTTCCTCCTCTTGCCACAAAGTGAGATTGATCCATTGTGGTTTTGGCATTCAGCAAGATGGCAATAGCGATGTTTGGTTGCTTGTGGTTCCGTGAGAGGCATTTCTGGCAAACTGTAGTACAATCTACTGAGTTATCCTTGAGAAATCTAAGCAGAGAGCAAACTAGGCTCCTAATTCCTGTCATATTTGTTATGCACCTTCTCATATTATGGTTCATTCCTTTTTAGAGTTAATTGTTTAAATTTTCTGTTTAACTACTTTATTCTATTCTATAGATTGGTGCTGGTATTCTCGCTATCCCTTCTGTCACACAAGAAGCTGGATTTTTGGCATCAGCTATAACCTGTTTTCTTTGCTGGATATATATGGTGATTATGCCATTCTTCTCTATATTTAAATTCATTATCCTAGTTGATAAACCTTGTCGTTAGGGTAGTTACATTGGTTAATTTAAACTTCATTATTATGCTTCTAGTACTTTCCATGACTTCATCACCATTTGATTTCAATAGAAGTAATCAGCTTCTCCATGGGTGATTACTATTCTAACTTATGCACAGGTTATCACGGGATTGCTGATTGCAGAAGTAAATGTGAATACAATGTGTGAACTTGGCTCTGGAGGTGTTTCTCTGGTAACTCTTTTCAGAGACTATCACGAAATTTCAGTTCCCTTTATCTACTTCTGTGCTTTACATAAACGTTTACATGGACCTACAGTGTGAGCACTACATAAAAATATCATGATGTAACCTCAAAAATTTAAAATTTGAGAAAATTCAATTTTCTTTTTGGAAAAGAACATTTTTTATTAAGCTTTGATAACTATGAAAATGAATGATATTCTATAGGAGTATTAACTAAATTTACATGATACATGTATGAACCTACAAAGTAGGCTTCAAAGATCTAAGAGTTAAGACATGGGGATCACCCTATCACTTTTTTTGAAAATAGCACAAAAACCAATGTTTGATTAAAACAAAGGAGGATACAAACAACAAACTAGAAAATAAAAGAGAAGATAGCGCAAGAAAGAGACAAAAGGGTAACACGAAGATGACTCAAGGAGATAGATGGGCTCTTCCCCCTTCCCCGTTATTTACAAATACCATGATGTAACCTCAAAAATTTAATTTTTTTAAAAAATTGTTATTCCTTTTTTGATAAGAACTTCATTTTTTTATTTATCTTTGACAACTATGAAAATAAATGATATTCTATAAGAGTTAGCTAATTTTACGTGATATGTGCATTTATGAACTTACGAAGTAAGTTCCATAGATCTTCTAAGTGTTGGGACTTGGGATTACCCTATCACTTTTTTGAAAAATAGCACAAAGCCATTATTTCATTTAAATAAAAGAGGATACAATCTACAAACTTAAAATAAAGGAGAAGACAAGGGGAGGAGACAAAAGGGAAACATGGATTTGACTCATTTATCAAGGAGATAGATTGCCCCCGCTTCCACCATTACATAAAAATGTTCCCTAGAATAGATAATTTTTCTTTAACACTTTTCCCATATACAAGCTAGAGTGAGCCATCATTCAGTCTTGACATAGCACACCATAAAATAGGATCCATTTAGGGTGCTTGAAAAGGCATTCGGGCGCCAAATTGCTCACAACATTGTAGGAAGCGTCAATTTTCATGCTTAGGCATTCGATGCCCAAGGATTCAAAGAGTATCATTCAAGTAAAAAGGATACAATATTGTCTAGTTCTCACCATTGGATCCTCCATCCTTTGAGCATGGTTCTCCACAGTGAATTGATAACTCCACAATTAACGGACAAGTGATCCACCTTCCCTTCCATGTAACCACAAAACACACAAGATGTGGATGCGGGGGGGGGGAATCTTCTTGATGTAATCTTCCAAAGGAAGATTTTGACTTTAATTGGTAGATGAGATGCCCACACTGCATGGTGCCATTGGACTTCCACACCTCCCGATGTTGCGCAAAACAGAGTTATCTATGAACTCCTATCATTGATCTATCTATGAACTCCTATCATTGATCACTTGAACCACAATTTTTATTTTTATTGAGGTTATTTGAGTTCATTTAAAATTTGACCTTTCCTCACGGAACTTCTAATATTTTGGTGTTAATTATATTGAGTAATTACTTGTATATTATTGATTAACCATCTTAACAATTCATAGATAAAAGATGTGCCCACAAAATCAAACACATGGGTGATTTGATTTAGGTTTTGGAGTTCAATTTGATTTGATTTGGGTTTGATTTGGGATTTGGTTTGTTTTGAGTTTTTTTTTTGTTAAGATTTGGTGCCCTTTTTTCTTGGATTTGGGGTTTATCTTTGGATTTGATTGATTGGTTTTTTTGTTTGGATTAATGCCTTTCCATTTGCAATGTTTATGTTTTCATCTTACTAGACTTGTTTGCTTTCATATTTGATGTGTTTTATGGGATTTTTAATTTAAGTGTGAGATTTGGTGAGTTTTTAAGATTTGGGATTTTGTAAGTTTTTGGGATTTCAAGTTTCAAAATTTAGTTTGAGGATTTTTGATTTTGAGATTTTTACAGTTTTGAGTTGCATTGATTTGGGTTTTATGTTTGGAGATTTTGATTCTGATTTCTGATTTGGTATTCTTATTTTCTGTTTTCAATTTGGGAATTTTTTGATTTGAGGGTTTCTTGATTTAAAATTTTGTATTTTAGGGTCTTTGGGGTTGGAATTTTTGATTATTGACTTTCGGGTTTGGGATTTTGAAGTTTCAGATTTGTGTTTTTGAGTTTGTCATTCTTTTGAACTCGAGTTTTCTTAATCCAGTTTTCAAGTTTGAGGATTTTGAACTCGGTTTCAGATTTCTGTACTTTAGACTTTGGGATTCTAGGTTTTTTGGGGAAGCTTTGAATTCGGAGTTTATATTTCAGATTTGACTTTTGAGCTTTGGAATCAAAATTTCGTTTGATAACTCTGCATCTCTGAAATTTAAATCCCAGTTTCATATTCTTTTCCAACTTCTCGGATTTTTGATCTATTTTTTAACTTTCAGTTCTGTTTTTTTCCCTAATTTTTAGTTTCAGTTTGTACGATTTGAAGCTGATGGCATGAATTTTACGAATTTTCAGTTTCCAGATTCTTAAACCTTTAGAAATTTTTATATTTCAGATGTTTCTGGATTCCCAAAGTTTTCTGAACTTGCAGAGTTTCAGATTTCAAATTGCGGTATTTCTGGACTTTCTGCATTTTCTGATTTTACAGTTCTTTTTGATTTTCAGATATTTAGACTTATTCATATTGCTTAATGTTCTCAAGTTTTTTTTAGATTTGAGATTAGACTGGACTGAGTCTAAGGCTAGGGTTAGAGTTAGTGCTGGAACGGGGTTGATGTTGAGACCAAAGGTGGAGTAGTAGGGATTTTCTCTTGCATCTCTTGATCTTCAAACTCATCATTATCGAGTTCTTGTTTAGCCCATATACGATCATGAAGATCGAACTCTGGTGGTGCTCTATCTATCTTCTCCTCCACCCATATAAGAAGTGAGTGTTTCTCTTAGAAGATGTAATCCACATCAATGTCTTCAATAGGTGGTTCATGTGCTTGTGTTTCAACTCTTTGTTTCTATAGCCCTCCTGTAAATGATCTTGTGAATCTCTATTATGCAATTTGTTGTTGTTTGATATTTTTTATCCTCAGTCACATGTTGTAATGACAAAATACAAGTTTCTCCAACTTATCAGATGTTAGCGTATTTCTTCTCTTGGTATAAAGTAGGCTAAATGTACTGCAATTGCTCTCGTATTGAGAAGAATTTGTGCTCTGACTTCAAATCCGAATGACAATTGCAGTAAGTGAAATCTATCCACATCTTGTATTTTCTTGTACCACCACTCTGCTGCAAAGAATAATGTAAGGTGACATTACTCATACAATAATGTGAAATATCATTATAAAACATGTTCTTTTAACATATCTGGAGAAATTTTGTCAAATGAATATCTCATAGCTAGACTTGAATAAACTCTAACTATTCTTTAAGATTGCATGTGTAGTAACACAAATACTTAGTGTTGGTATGTAAAAAGAAAAATGATTGATAAATAACTTCTAACTCAGCTTCTATTATGTCTTGCTAACTTCTTGACTTCCGTGGTATTACAGATAAAGTATTTTTCAATGTCTCTTGATCATTGTTCACTTCTCCTCTATATTGTATGTGAGGATTTAAAAATTATCTTTTATTTATGTCACATTACATAAGAACTTGCCTATAACATCAAATGAACGAACAATTAAATTAAAGATAGGTGCTAAGAAGAATTACTTGTTATATGCACGTCATGGTGTAGTGTCCTCTCCCATCGATCTTCCACCATTTTTTATAATCTTTACAATGCTTCTTCTTTATTTTCAACTTTGTTTTGTCCAATGCATTTTATAGGTATCCTATCTGGTTCCTCTTATTAAGTTCATTAATCTCAACACTTGTAAAAGTGGCTCAACGATAGACTACTAATATAAAATTCTTTGTCAAAATTGCTTGTGCATTACTAGGCACTCTATTCGTGCAAGGATTTTCAACTGATCCATCATGTTATGTAGGTCAACCATATACATGATATACTCCTGCGATTGTGTGAAACAAACTAGTTCATGTCTACCCGTGCAACCTCTTTAAGATAATAAAGTGTGACATATCTAGTGGGACCATGCCTGATGAGATCGTGCCCCTTGGTATAATTTCTCATTACGCGGAGCAACCATAGATGTGAATATATATATATATATAAATGATGTGATTAGTTGTGCGTGGCTCACAAGTGTAGAAATTAAAGTCTCATTGTCTATATCTTCTAACATGAGGTCTATGAAGTGTGTTGCATATGAAACTCAGAACAAATGTCATCTCCTCTTTGCCAACTTATGTTTTTTTTTTTTTTGAAATATTACAATATAAAAAATCAAAATAACACTTATCGGAAAATATTTTGCAATATAGTATTGTTCTAGAAATCATGGAATGATTTGAATATGTGATCTCGGATCATTTTTTTTTAACTAAAAAACCTTAGTCGTTTCTTTTTTTAATGAAACCTTGATTTTAGTTTTTTTTTTTTTACAATGAAAGTTTCATTTTTTAACAAAATTTCATCTGGATATTATTTTCCAACGAAGGATCCCCTTTCTTTTTTTTCATAGGTCATAAATTAAGCACTCGATAAATATTTATATAAAATTAAATTATAAATATTTTTAATTATATAATAAAAATTTAATCTATAAAATGCAATAACGTCAAATTTATTTTTAATTTTGAAATTTTGATTGTTTGTTGGAAAAATAAAAAGGAAAGTTGGATATGAATTAAAAAGAAAATTTACATTGTAAACAAATAGAAAAGGAAACCTCCACAGTTTTGTTGAAAAAAATAAAAAAAGGAACAACCATGGTTTTCGTGATGAAAAAAAAAAGCAAACCGTGATTTCAAAAAATGACACTGGGATCTCATAATTTTTGGAATGGTGCTATATTATGAAATATTTTCGGATGGTGGTATTTTAGTAATTTTTTTTAAATTGTGCTATTTAAAAATAACTCTATTTCTTCCTATTGCCTTGCATGAGGGCTAGTTATTTGTGACAATCTGTATAATGCTGCCCTCAATTTCTTTTACTATTTAAAGAGAAAGATATAATTTGTATTTTTATTTGACTAGAAATATCAATAGACTTTAAAAATGTTATACCATCTGAACATTAAATAGGAAAATTTATCATTAATCTCTATGTGATATGTGTCCACCTATCACACATCACTTTACATCATCTTTCTTTCTCCAAACCAACTTAAATATTTTTATCCAGACCTTGTGTCCATTCACCTCTTCACCTAGGTCGGAATCATAAATATTTTAGTTGGTGGGTATTTGTAATCCCCTCTCTAATTACATCAACCATGGTTTAGAAGTACAGACTATTGCAATGTATGCTTGAACATCTACATTAAGTTATGTTGAAAATGTCAAGTTAAGAAGTTGTTATGATAAATATCTATGGCAAAAAGAATATAAGAATGTTACCCACATATAAAATTCACTTGCAAATTAGAATATTCTCTCATTTATTTGTTTGTCACAATGTACGCTCTTCTTATCATGGTCCATTAAGTTGTGTTCTCACTTGATATCTCGTAGAGCATATGCATCTCTTTTATCGGCCATTGCTAAAGTCTACAATATTAACACATTAAAAGAAATTAGAGTATTATAACATTATGATGGGAGGGCGGGTGGAGACAACATGCCCTTAAGGGGATTGTTGTGACAATCACTTGAGAGTCGACTATTAGTTAAAAATGTCATCCCCAGGTGACTATTTAAGAAGTGTTGAATTCTAAATTTTGTGATAATTGAAACCCGCCTCAACCATAATTCATTGAGAAATAACATAAATCAACATTCAATTTTTTTCTCTCTAGCTCATTCTTTGTATGCTTAGTGGGATATATTCTAACCAAATGACAACTTCGTAGCCCACTCCCTTGACATTTGTTGGGCTACATTTTAGTTTTTAAATGTGTCCATTTCAATACAATTAGCCCATCCTTTTAAACACACTTCGTAGCCAATCTCTTTTATACTAATTAGACTGGGTTTAATTACTAAGACATGCCCATTAAGTATTGATTTTGGCTCACTTAGCAAACCTTTTGGGCAAGCCAAATTCTGCCCATTGAATTCCTATATTTACCCTTCCTGCCATATTAACTTCGTCTCCTATCTTCCCCTCCCATATAAAGGGATGACCTTACCCACCTTATCCTAATGAGCTTTCCTCCACCCTCATCCAAAAAATAACAATCTTACTGCATCGCTTAGCCAATCCAAGATCGACCTTTGACTTCCCCTATTTTTTAGCAACCCCTGGATGACCCGTAAGGATAACAAGAGGATCACGGCCTTCCTCTTCATGAGAAAGCATCGTCGAAGCATCCAGGGCTCCTACAAAGAAGGGAAGAGCCATTGAAGCATTGGAAAAGTAGACAGTGTCGCGGCCTTCCCACTTAATGCAAATGGCACCTAGTGATTGCACACCTAGCAGAACCTCCGCGTCAAAGCTAGCCCCATTCCGGAATCCCTAAAGGGCAGGGATTGGATCCCAAGATGGCTAGAAGGGGGATTTGAAGGTCATACGACTTACTCCGATGGCATCTAGCCGCCATTGGGCATGCCAACTCATCCTGAAAGGTGTTACGGAGTGGGGAGCCATCGAGCTATGAGGAGCTTACCGAATTTACAAGACTATCTCTGGAAGTCTAGAAGGGCTATCGTGGCTTTCCATCTTAACTGGACCTCCCATCTGAAGAGCTAGCAACCATAAGCCTCTGCCCGATGGCGGCTGACAATTTCTCACATAACAAGGGCATCACATCATTGTCGTTAGGGATTTAGAAGCAGCCACATAGGAGAGCATAGAGAGAGTGAGAGGCCACTAAAACACCTCCACGAGGCTGCCAGAAGCTTATCCTATCAATGTCAAGGCCATCTACAGGCTGTCTCACTTGTTATGACAATAGACACCAAACCACCTTGCCTACATAGATTGTTGAAGCCGTCGAGGCCCATGGTAGTTATAGCTCACATTGTCTTCTCTTGTAGTCACTCATGCCATTGTCGTTGGGGTCGCCTGTGTCGTCTGTTGCCGCCATGTGCTGGTTGGCTTCGTCTGCCATCATCATCGAGGGCAGTAGCACTCACTGCCATGGGCATTGATACTTTTGAGCTCCACCCTTGTCGAACCCGGATGGGACCCTCAAGCCCTCTTGCGGCACCGAACAATTGACAGATGATAGTGTGAGCACCCCCCCTTTTCTATACTGGAAGGGGCTTCACAAGTCTAAGGGTGTAAGAAAAGAAAAAAAAGAGGAGAGGAGTTGCCACATGGATACTATTTGTACACAGGCTAACAGAGAAGACTTGGCTCACTCGAATAGACTGTGTTTAAAATCAGTTCAACGGTCATTAAAATGCATAACATCAACGATTATCTTAAAATTGAGACTTTGAGGATTGGCTTTATGTATGTTCTACATCTCAGTCAAACTTAAATTAATAATCTATTCCAAGACTAGTTGGGGGGGGGACATGCACATCTCTATGTCTTTGAAAAAATTAATCATACAAACTGAGAGTAGTTGGGGGCGTGCATACCTCTATGTCTAGAAAAAATGTAAAAGAACCATAACACATAAACTAGGGGGGCCACACACGCTCTACATCTTTAACATTGACATACAAAGGTCGATCCCGAAAGGGTAAAAGTCTCAGATGTCATACCATACCTCAATATTAAGGGATGAAGATACCCATTAAGCTATGAGGAGGCTATGCATATTTAGCATGCAAATTCGTTGAACTGCAAGCTAATAAGGCTCATAAATTATGGGATGAGTCTCCACATGCCTATTCAAGGCCCTATCAGAAACCAATTAGGATAAATTTCTTAATGCCTATCAAAGGTTAAAAGGAATTTAATTCTAACTTGTGATCGACCAATTTCCAGAATTGGATTGAGAATCCAGGCCGATTCTCTAGGAGTCTGTAAGTTACGGACCGTTAACCGGACGTGATTCCAATCTGATTTGATTTATTCCCTTCGTCTCGATTCTAAAGCTCCCCTCTTGTCCCCTCCAACGTCCTCTCTAGCATGGTAAAAAAAACTCCCTTGAAAGGTATTTTTCCCCCTCCCCTCTTCTCCCTCATCCTTAAATTCTTCTTCGGTGCGGATTCCCCTTTGGCTTAGAACTTAAGAGCTATAAGAAATAGTGAAAGATTAGACGAGAGATAAGATAAGACATTTCACCATGATATTCATGCCATTGGTAACTGTCTATATTGTGTTACTATCATTAATTACTGTCTTCCATGTTTGGAAGGATATTTCTTGATCCCAATATATGGTAGACAAATATCTAATGAAGCAGTGGTTATACGAGGTGTATTGTCAGTTGTTGCTAGCTTACTTAGTAATTGAGTTTTAAGACTAATAATTAGTTTATATTTTGTATTATATTTTAAATGACATTATATAAGCATCAAGTTGGTGTTTACGGAGATCCAGATCTATAATATTCATATGACAAGGTTTCTCTTGGTATATTTGATAATATTTGGTATATGTTAAACATTTTTGTAAGAAGATTTCACACTTACTATACTAGTTTTTTCTATTCCTTTTTTACAGATGAGTGGTGGATTCAATTGAATAATAGAAGTGAATGAAATCCATTTGTCGCTATTACAGTATAAGTGTTGAGCCAATAGTTTATCACAGTGTGAGCGGAAATGAAGTACTTTTAGCTTGATACACACAAAAAGAAGGATATAATGAAGAGTGAGAGGTTGGACAAACTAGTGTTTTATCATTATAATATGCAGCTAAGACTTAAGAACATTAATGATTGGTAAAAATATTTTAAAGAAAATTTGTAAAATTTATAGGTGGTTCTTATGAACAAAGATTTGATACAAGTGGTTAAAGATTGTCACAAGGGGATGCTGACTTGGAATACCTCTTTTAGTATTGATGGAGGATAAGGAAGTCAAACCAACTCCAGAGTTTGACCCCGATAATCATGCATGGGCCAAAGAAGAGCTTGATAGCATCATTGGTGAGGATGAAAACGAATAAATACATGAACATAGAGATACTCGAGTTTCTTGTATAATTCCTATTAAGCAAGATCCACCTTACACCATAGCTGGCTCTTTAGAGCTGGCTCTAGTTGCAACTCCATATCCATCTTCTCGTGCTGCTTTAGATGCAGGTTCTTCTACTGTTCAGAAGAATACACAAAGGAAAGAAATATTTGAAAGATTTAAATTGTTGAAGAAGATATATCAATTCAATATTAGATGGTACGTAAGAAGAGAATCCATGGAAGAGGAGGAAACTAGTTGACAGGCAAAGACCTGTGAGTCCTACAGACAATACTCATACACCCTCCTTAAATGATGATGAGGAATAGTTCATTTCATCTACACAACAATAAGATCAAGGTGGTTCAGGTGGAGGTGGGAGAGGAGAAGGTGGTTCCTCGAGTTGTGCACTATGAGTGGAGCAGGTCCAGATGTTTGGATTAGAGACAACATTAAGTGGAAAAAGTTAATGTGGAAATTAGATGAGTATGCAACGACAAATTATCTAGAACCCACTTCAGACATCGAGTCATATTATCTATCCACACCTTTAACTCCAACATCAGATAATGTGTATGATTTTAGTAAGATGACCGAATCATTATTTTTATATAGATACATGTCAATCATGACTGTTTAGTCTCAATGGAGCATTCAAGTAAATTAGGAGAATATGAAGGCTAATTTCATGGGTGGTGGTGTTGTATAAAAATTATACCATTTTTTCTTTATTGAAATGAAAATTGGTGTTATTTTAAATTCACTTGTTTTGATATGTCTTGTAAAGAATGATAGTCATATGAAAGTGTGTTAGATGTTATTTCTATATTTTTAAAAAAAATTCTACGATCTCTTAGATTTTGTATCATTTGTCATGAATTTTTCGATTTTTTTTGAAACGAAAAAAAATTTCTATCCGGACCGATTCTAGATTGGGGATTGCTCCCAAAGAATCAGTCAGGATTGGATCGGTTAGTGCCGATCCTAGTCCCGTTTCTGATCTGGACCTTGATTTAAGGACATCAAAGACCCTTCATATGAGTCATATCCAAATTAAAATTTAATACAAAAATCTTCAATTCGAAAACATTCAACCAAGATTGAAACAAGGAAGCATTAAATTCAAATCACTTTAACACATTCTAATAAAGAACTAAAAAATCATAAATTTGAACTTCAATAAAACCTGAACGTATAACGGAGCAATAAGCTGTGCAAATCTGAAATGAAAAGGGTCCGGAAATTCATCTAAGTTTGAAAACTCTTGGTCCAGAATTGAAGTTCAAAACTTCAACAAAAAAAAAACTAAGGGCCTAAAATCATTAAGTCTTAAAACCCAAGACACAAAAAATATACCCTAATAAAGCACACTAAGCTTAAAATTTAAATATGAAGCTTAAACTTGTGCCCCTTTAAACAACCCCATAAATTTGATTTAACCACAAATAGTCACCTTGTGCTCTTGTGCCATCTCCCATCTTAACCCTTTAAGTTGTCATTTGAGGGTGGCTACTTTAGCTGATAATCACCCCTCGTGTGGCACAACAACCCCCACCGTAACTTAAGGCATAGATTGCATAATTAATCGAATTGGATCAATCGATGCCAATCCAATTTTGTCATGGAACATAGATTTAGGTGTGACTCCTAGCAGAATAGGTCTTGAATTGGTCAAATCAATAATAATCAGCCGATTTCTCTGAATCAGTGTGGAATCGGCTGATTTTACCGATTCAGTCGGGAGACCTTAACTCCCGTGACGTTAATGATATTAGGCCTAATTCAGACTTGATATCGATTTAATACCATCAATATAAGGGTGATATCGGCCCTATTTTGCCCCTACTACTTAGTTTACTCCCAAATCGGGTAGGACATGACGAATTTTGGTAGTGTTTGCATCGATCCAACGGGGATTCCTCCATCATTTGACAATTCCGACGACGATTCCTCCAAGAATCGACAATTTCGATGACAATTCCTCCACCATCTGCTGATTTTAGCAGCAATTCCTCCAAGAACTGGTGATTTCGGCACAATTCCAACAACGATTCCTCCAAGAACTGGTGTTCTTCAAGCGATTCCTCTCCCCCTACATCTCCAATCCACCGATGTAAGGGATAGCCAATTCCCCCTTTCCCTCCGATGTACCTGAAACAGCCCCTTAAGGGCTAGTATGCCCCTATGGACCAAAACAGCCCCCTTGCTGCTGAACAGCCCCTCTGGCCCCCCTTGCAGCATGACAGTCCCCTCAATAGCCCAGTTAAGGTGTTGTTTAGAGCCCCCTAGTATAGAGTTTCCCTTAAATTGTTGAAGTTCTTAATTTTTTTAAATGTCTTGATTTCTTCTATATTGTAGACCAAGTACTCAAGAAGCAATGGCCGAGCAAGATGCACTTGCTTCCATGACATTGGGTGGGAACACGACCATATGGCGAATTTTGACAAAAAGAGTGCAATGTAAGTGGTATGAAAAGTAAATGAATAGAGGAATATGTTGTTTGAAGCAACACATAGATGGGGTGGGGGAAAATTAAAAAATAAGATAATGTGCTCAGGAAGAATAATGAAGCTATGAGAGCATACATAATTAAAAGAGTCTCACAAAGAAGGATTCGCGTTGAATAAAGAGAGAAGTTGCATGCAGAGATTTTGGGAAGAATAGATGACAAGGGAGGCTAAAAAGGCAAAGACAAAGAAAGAGCTAAATTCGAACGTATTCTCTCTTTGTCTACATATTGTGAGAAAGAAGCCTTCGGAAGAGCAAGTCATGATGATAGCAAGGAAGCACAAAGAGAAAATGAGGAGAGAAAGAGTGGAGCAAGAGGCTCTAGAGCTACGGAGTCGGCATATCATTGATCAAAGTCCACCCGACCCACACCCATTAAAGATGTGAGACAGAGAGAGGATAGGGTCCATTCTGTCGATCTACTTTGATGCGGCGACTGAGGATCCTCACATGTTCAAGCGACAAACAACTCGTAGAGGATAGTAAGACAAATCTTTAAGAGTGGGTAGGGTCCATTCTGTCGATTTACTTTGATGCGGCCACTGAGGATCCTCACATGTTCAAGCGACAAACAACTCGTAGAGGATAGTAAGACAAGTCTCTAAAGGGGTTAAGACAATCACTTCCATTGTAAAGCGAGTAGTCATGCATATTTGTAAGTAGTTTCTATATACAAGAAGTTATCTTAAATTGAAATAACTATGTATTTTATAAATTTCTTTATTGGACCATTAACATTTTTTGTTTTCATCTTAACTTAATGTAGACAATGCAGCACATGCGGCAAGTAGTTCCCACTTCAAACTATGGTGAATGCAATTGGGGAGGTTGGACCTAGATTAAAAGTCCTAACCAACCGATATATCTATGTTGCCGGCCTTAAAGATAAAGTTGAAGAGCTTTAGGACTAAATATATGGGTTTAAGTTGGTATGGAAGGAGAGAGAGTGAACAATCATATGCAATGTGTGAACTGACATAACAAAGAGATCCATGATTTCTTGTTTATTATTCAGAGGGCACAATATTTTTAAAGTCCATTGACGCTTCATGTCATATCAAGAATATTGATTACATTTTTTGACTTATGGACATCATTGTAAAAGAAAACGGGGAGAACATTATCCAATTCATGATAGATAGCAAACCATCCTACAAGGCTACATGGAGAAAGGTAATGGACAAGAGGTCACACCTCTTTTAGGGTCCATTACAACACACTATTGACTTTATGTTCGGGACATTAGTTTCTATATAAGTCAACCAAGCATAGTTGATCACGTCATTAATTTATTCACATTTATGCTTGTTAGCTAATAAGACAACGTATAAAGGGACACGATATGATCAAGTTTGGGCCGACTAGATTTGTCACACACTTCATTGCCTTAGAGAATTTGCACCGACATAGGCATACACATGCATTGTTCATAGCATCGGCCAAATATGTTTATTATATCGTTGACCTCCACAACATGATGGATCAATTAGAGATCCTTGCACAGATGGAGCGTTTGTGTATGGGTAAATTGTTTGTAAGAAAATTGTTTACTATTGTCCACCATTATGCCACTTGTAAATGTGTTAAAATTAGTTAACTCAGGTGAGAGGAACATTGTGGGATACCTCTACGATGCCAGAGACAAAGCAAAATTCAAAATCTGAGAAGCATCGCAAAGGTTACAAGAAGTGGTGGATGATCATAGATGTCAGATGGGACATGACACTACGTCATAATGTGTATATAATAGATAATTCTTTTTATTCATAATTTAATTTTTGCTTGATACATAAATGTATGTTCTTATGCCATTTGTGATGAATGCAAGATACTTTTTAAAACCCTTGATGCAATATGGAAGAGAAGTATGCAATGATCAAGAAGTCTTAAGGAGTACTTTCTTGGTAATACACCAACTTTCTAAAACTTAGCAGGATAGATGTGAAGCTAAGTTAGAAGTAAGTGAGAAAGTTACCTTTCTCGAATGTTTTTACATTGGAACACTAATTTTCTCAAATGGTCTAATAATTTGGCGACTCTTAATTTTCAAATACAATCTTATAGAATGAGAATTAGAGTATAATCAAATCCAAATCTAAGGTATCGATTTAACAAAGTTTCTCTCGATATGTTGAAACAAATCTCATTTTATTTTATGATATACAAACCTCATTTTATTGTGATAATAACATGTGCTATTGTTGTTCTTTGCAGCTTAGTGGTGGGTGTAAGTTAATATTTTAAGTGATAGAATCCACTTGCTGCAGTTGCCATTTGGATTCTTAACTAGAGCATAAGTTCCTCCCAATGCAAGAGAAATTGGAGTACTTTTAGCATAATCTGTACCAAGAGAAGGAATAGGCTAACAGTCGGGTTGAATAAACTTGTGTTTTGTCACTACAACGTACGACTGAAGATAAAAAACATCAAAGACTGCAAAAAAATTGCAAAACAGAGATTAAAAGATTTGCAGGTCGTCTATATGAACAAAGAGTCGAGGCGAAAACATATGAATTATCTATTAAATATGTTTATGTGGATTATCTCTTCCAAGAAGAGCACCCACTTACTGCGTGATGGAGGAGAAGATGAGAAGAGAATTAGCAGAGTTCAGTCATGAAGATTGCGCATGGGCTAAACGGAAACTTGGTGTTGTTCAACCTAAGGACATGCAATATAAAGTCCCTGCTACTTGATGTAACCTCAAAACTTTAATTTATAATTTTTTGTATTTTAAAAATTTAATTTTTAATTTGATTTTTATTTTAGCATTGACTAATAGGAAAATAGGTGATATTTCATAAGAGTACTAGTTAGGTCATTGATATGTATAAAAATATATGTTGAGGTTGTTAGGTTCTTTGAAATTTTATTTTGACATCTTCTCATCGGATGGTACGAAAATCCGATGTTAATTACATGGAGAATACTTGAATACTCTTGATTATCCACCATAGCAATTTATGGAATAGAAAAATTATATTCAAAAAATATAAGCACATGGGAACAATGGTCCCATAAACTTGATGAAATGCAAATTGTTAATGTATTTTAAAATTGATTGCAATTTTTTTGTTTGATTTGATTTGATTTGAATTTGTTTTGTTAAAATTGATTTGAATTTGATTTGGGAAATTAGATTTGAATTGAATTTGGGAGGCTTGATTTATTTATGAGTTGTGACTTTTATCTCTGAGATCATTTGAGATTGATTTTAGTTGAATGTTCTATGATATATTTGTGATCTTGTTTAAGATTTTGCTTTTAAATGCATCACATTTGGATTGGAATAGATTTGATTTATTTAGTTGGTTTGAGTTTATTGGGAGATTTGTTTCATTTCATGTGAGGATTTGATTTAGTTTCTTTGGAATTTATTTTTTTTTAAAATTTGACTTGGTATCTTTTATCTGTGAGATTATCTTTGGATTTAGTGAGTTGATTAAAAGTTTATTGATTATTCATTAAAATTTGATGTCTCTTGATTTGAGAATTACGCTTCAAGTTAGTTTGGAATGTTCAGATTTCTTTTGAAACTTACATATTGCAGATTTATTTAGATTGTATGGATTGATTGTCCATTTGTCATTGAGATTTTGTCATCTTGATGATCTATTTTAAATTCTGGTTAAGATATATGTTATTTGAATTTGACTTGGTTAAATTCAAGATTCGATTAAGACTTGATGTCATTTGGGATTTGGTTTGAGTTTGTCCAACTATCTCACTTGGTCTCTTTTCCCTTGCTTGATGATTTAATTTGGGTTTGCATTTGTTCAAGGATTGTGGTTAAAACTGGTTGTCTTTCGGTTTGAATATTTTACTTTAAGTTTGTTTTGTTGTTTCTTGATTTAGACGTGTTTGAAGGGGTTTGATTTGGCACATTTTGATCTTAAATTACTTTGATGATTTGAGTTGTTCATTCAAGGTTTGGTATGCTGGGGAATTTATTGAGTTTGATTTAAACTGATTGATCAGAATTTTGACTTAAAGGTTTGCTTTTAGTTTAGTTGACTGATGACCCTCTGGTTGGCTTGTTATTAAAGAATGGTCTTTTTATTTTTTTAAGTGTTTTGTTTTGAGTTTGATTAGATTTCTTTTTACTTGAAATGCCCTTTATTTGTGTTTGATTTGATCAATGCTTTGGTTGAAAGAGTTAGAGATTTAATTTGCTTTTGGACATGAGTTAACATCTTTTTATCTTGATTGATGAAAGTTCATTTTGGGGACTTTTGTTTTGATTAGCCCATCCATTCTACCCGGATTATCTCCCTGATTCAACTATAGTTGTCTTTGAACATATTTGAGCTGATTGGTGATCAACATCAGTTATTCAAATCAGGATGCTCTTCAAATTGGAATTATACTTAGATTTCTGTTGTCTTGGATTTACTAGTACTAGCCTACACACCTTTTTGGAATTTTCAAACCCCAACTTCCTCAAAAAAAAAAAAAACTATGGGCATTCTTGAATTTTCTAGATTTCGTCAGCTTTTGGATTTCTGAGCTTTTACAGATTTTGCCAACCTTCGGACGTTCTCAATCCTGTTTATTCCATACATCTAGACTAGGAGTTGACAAATTATGAACTTGAATTCTTTGTTTTCAATTTATATGCTTTCAGATTGCATTTTGACTTGGAGTTATATGGTCGGAGTTCTGAAGTTGGACTTTTCAGTTCAATGAGCTTCGAGATTTCCAGTCCCAGATTTATTGAAGTCTTTGAAATTTCATAGTTTTTCTTTTGGGTCTTTGCATTCCATCAAGCCAAAGAAGTCATTGATTTTTCCCTTCGGTGCTAATCTGTGCACCTAACATGAAAGCTTCTCATTGCTTGAATCAAATTACAAATATATGAAGGGAAGACATGAGATGTCACAATTCCTATCAATTGAGTGAAATAGGATCAAATCCTTTTGGTCTTTGATAAACTATGGATTTTATCCCACTAATTTAGGATTGGATGTACCCGGCCTTTGATAGGCAAATGGGCATTCCTTCCACTGTTTTGTGAATTTCATTAGCATGTGACTTGGCATGTTGGCATATTGATTATGCATTGCTTTGCATAGCTTAATGAACATCGCTCCCAATTGGGACATGGTAAGATATTGGGGTCTTTTAATAGACTTTTGTATGTCTACCTTAGGGTCAAGGGGTGTGCTTAAAGTCGGCCCATTGGTTACTCATATTTTAATTCTTTTAAGTTAAGTCGAGACCATAGAGCGGGCTTAAAGCTGGCTCAATGCTCACCTTGGTTTGTGGATTTAAATTAATGAATTTTTATTTAATTTGTGTTTGTTGTTTGTTTTATTTTTTTAAATTAAGGGTCAAGAGGCATGTTTAAAACCGGCCTATTGGTTATCCGTTATTTTGAAATTCTTTTAGGTCATACCAAGACCATGGGACGAGTTTGAAGCCAACCTAATGCTCGTCTCGGTTTGTTTAAATTAAATTAATAAATTTTTATTTAATAATTTGTTTATTGTGCCTTTTAAGAGATTTTTTTTATATTCATGGGCCATCGGGCTAGTTTGAACGCCTTTGAGCCCACTAGGCCTTATCATCGGCGGCCCTTCATCCTACTGTCCGGAGCTACCCTTTTTTCTTTTTTTTTAAAACACACCAACGGGTGGGCCCCACATTATATCTTGCTCCATGAGACAACGGACTGGTGAGAGCTTTGACTGGGCAACATCGCGAGAGGAAAGGAGGCTTGGTCGCCGGGACTCTTGCAGGTAGCGCGATAACAAGCAAAAACCCCCTTCTGGGCGATTGTGTGGCGATCGACAGCCACCCAAACTATGGTGGAATAGTTCACGAACCTTGATGGTGGCAAGCAAGGTTCCGGTGGCATTGGTTGTTAAGCAAGGTTGACGATGGTTCCCCTCGCTCGCACAAGGTTATAGGGGCTACGACAGACTGAGAATACCTTTCATGTGATGCTACGACCTCCTAGGGACTTTAACGGCGACAAAGGAGCTTAGAGATGTACCGTTATAGATAAGAATTGGTTTAAAAAAATAGTTATTATATTTATTATGATATTTAATATTATTATATTTTCAACCCTTCCCATTTATCTCTCCCTCCGGTTACCCCACCGAAACCGCCATCCGCCGTTCTTTTTTGTTCTCTCCCAAACGCCCTATTTTTCTTCCTCTTCTCGGTCGCAGCTGCGTCTTCCCGGTCACCCTGCAGTTTCCCCCTGTCGGTTGCAACATCGCCGTGCCTCTCTTTGCCACTGTGCCTCGGCTGTTGCGCCATTTCACCGACGCCAGCCACCCTTGGTCGCGCCGCCGTGCGCTGCGCTCGCGGCCTCGCCGGTTGTTTTCCCGCCTGCGGCTGCAAGTCCTACCGCGCATTGCCCCTGCGTGACCCCGCCCCGTTGATTGCCGCGTCACCCCGCCTCCACGGCCGTAGCAGTGCCGTGCACCTTCTCGCCCGACATGCCCCTGCGCGAACACTTCCGCCCGCGCCTTCAGCCCCACGTGCCATGCGCCACCCGGTTGCACCCGCGCGCCATCGCCGGTATACCCCCCTCCGTGGTTCTCTCTCTCCTCTTTCATATCGCCCCTTCTCTCTTAACCTCTCTATTCTATATTTTTCCCTCCTTCCAGCAAATTGTCAGACTACCACCCGGCTCAGTTTTTCGTCGCTGTTGTGACCGCGGCATACTCGTCAACCGGTTCGCTTCTTGGAATTCCGTGTGCGATCATCGTCGCCGTAAAGGTAGGCATCTTGGCTATTCTTAGCACCTTTATATGTTCGATTAAACCGTAAAAACATGTTTAGATGACTATGATTAGTATGATATAATTAGTGGGTTATTTCTGGCATATTGGCATGATTAGATAGAGTTAGTTTAACTTGTTTAAACCATGCATGTTTAGATTAATTTAGTTGTTTATGTATATTAGTCGACATGATAGGTTTTTATGTGTTTAAACCTAGTTTGTTTAGCATGTTTGCATCGCGGTAATCTTAAATGTGTATCCTGATTTGTTAAAAAGCCGATGTAAGATTGAAGCATAGTGATATTAGAGTATAGTTTAGTTTCTTTTATGCAATAAATAGTACTGTCAAATCATCATATTGGTGTGTTTAGTGGTCATTTGCATGATTCGATTTCAATGCATCTTATGATTGAATGGTTCTGATTTGTGCTAGATTGTGGTGTGGTATACAGATATGTGGTGCATAGAACCATGTGTGTCCTTCTATGTATTTCATGTTCGGATTGCCAATTTCATGTTCATGGTTACTGTTTGAGTTATTTATATGCTTGCATTGTGTGAAATGTGGTTAATGCAGTGAGCTGCATTGTGATGGAAGTTTACTTCACCAGACTATGTTAATGGCCCATGGGCAGCGAAGATTAGTTGAATTCGGAGCATCATTCAATCCCGGATATTGCGGTTTATCCTAAGTACGCCCCTACCTAAGTGTACTACGAGATTTAGTTACTATATGTTACTTCTTACTATATGGTAAATCTGGTGCTAGTTTTGTAACATGGTTACATTGTCCAAATGGATCATGATATCTACTCAGACAAATGTTTAGTTATGCATTTTGGCATGTGTATTAGTGGTCTAGTGGAGTCTTTTGTATTATGACAGGTGTATGTGTTGTGAGTATACCTATAGTAGTTAAATGTGCAGGATGTGTTGGTTTTAGTGCATATAGAGTCATATTATCATATGAGGTAGTAGAAAGATATTGTAATCATTTAATTGAATATATATAATTAGTTTGAACCCTATGTACTATAATCTGAATTTTTAGGCTTAATATATATTTAATATCAATAGAAATCGCTAGTATAGTAGGGTAGTGCGGGTGTAAGACCTACTAAGTCATTGGTGACTCACCCCTTCCCGTTGTTAATATTTTCAGTAGATTTTGAGGAGCCTCTTCCCAAAGAGGACGACTTTGGTGAGGACTACGAAGAGGATATTAGTGAAGATCCGGAGCCACTCGAGGATCTAGAGGACGAAGAGTTCGGAGATGAGTGATCGTCATTTACATTAGGTTGTTTAAGTTTCCCTTTTGTTATTGGTTTGATATATACTTGGTTTGACTTTATTGATGTTGGTTGGACTAGGTGTTGAGTCCTATTAGCTATTTTGTTTGACCTTGTAGTGGTTTGTTGATTTGGTGTTGAGTCTCGTTATCGATTAGATGTAATTTTACGATAGCACTTTGTGGATTATTTAAGTTGAGTAAGCATTGCAGGTTATTTAAATCGTTTTAGACTTATGTGGTGGAATTATTTTGTTCTCCTAAACTGACTCGATATTCCGGATTATTTACGTTGTGTATTTGTATTTTCCGGGTCATGACAAGAGATGTCAACAGCCGGGGCAAACAATTTCACTAGTTATGTCTACGACGATAGTAGGGGCTAAGGACCTCCGCGTCAGGGATGAACAAAACCTCTGGCGGTCGCAGACCTCCCGATAGTGCTCGGTCCCTTCGACAAGGTTGGTGGCTGTGCTTGTGATTATAAGAGACGGCGATAGAAGCAAACAAATCTTTTAATTGTCAAACAATAGTATGATGGTGAGTTTGAGGGTTCCAGACAGCTCTAGAAGGGATAGAAGACCTTAATGGCAATGGCAAACGGGACCGCTAGCAACTACAGGTTACTTCTGGAGGCCTCACGGAGATATTCTAGCTCTGTTAAGGGCAGACAACCGCTACTCGGAGCAAGACGTCCGGCTTCAACGATCTTCCACGGGGAGTCCCCATGGATATTCTGGTTCCGCAGCCCTTAGGCCAAGCTTACGGCGGGAACAGGAGTAGACGAAGTCGTTGACGGCTACAAGAGCTAGAGACAGCTTCAATGGCGACGTCAAAGGTGGTAGGCAGGCCCGAAGGCCTTTCCCTTCGCTCCTCAATCCGCTCCTCTGTCTCGGATCCTCCCCCTCTCTTTTTCACGTTGATACCACATGGCTCTTAAATAGGTCTCTCGGCCTCTCCATGGTCGAAGTGGACTCCCAGCACTGCCGAATCCTCCTACGACTCCCACCTCCTATTTTTGAGGATGAAAAGATTCATATCCCCTTCGACTGTCTCGTAGGCTTGCGACGCTGTGCTTAAATCCCAATCCCGATTGGATTGATATGCTGGTGTCCTCCTTACTAAAGAATGTGACCTTGCTATACTTGGAGAAGCTTTCGTTGTGGGAAAGGACTTCAAAAGGTATCGGCTATCTTCCAGAATTATCAAGATGGGGTTTTATGCCTAAACCGATTAGCCCATTTGTTGCCTTGATCGTTGGCCATGCCTTCAACAAACCACTAGCCATAGTAGGCTACTTAAACATCTACTTTGTAGGCAGTCCATTGACTATATTATCAATGGATGATTCAATTGTCATTTACGTGGGTGGTTTGCGTGGATATATACAACAGAAAAATGGACTTGCTATCAGTTTGGATCTGGTAAACTAAAAGTTCTTGTGTATTTAACTTTATGAGAGCTTTGGACTTGAAGTTTGGTTGATGTAATTCTATTTGCTGCAAGACCTTGTATTTATTTTATCTTAGTTGATGTTATGTAGTTTTCTTATGTTGCTCATCACTGCAATTTTAAATTTTTGTTTTTGTTATTAACTTGTTATTAATTAATTCATTGAAGTTTCTACATTTTACAGTTTTAAATTGATGTTATTGTTGTCATGTTTGAAATTTATGTAATCTTTTTTATGTTACTTACTGCTGAACTTTTAAAATTTTACTATTGTTATTAAATTTTGCACTATTTCTATAATCATTTTAGTTTATTGGTCTTATTTAGCCATTCATAGATGTTGAATTATTTCTACCTTTGATTGTTAATCATCTCTCTTAAGTTGATGTTATCAGGTGGTTCAAAATTTATGTTATTAAGTTGTTATATTTTTCTAGTTTTAAATTGATATTGTTGATCTATTTTATTTGAAATTTATTCTTAATTGTTGTCACTCTTTTAGGTTAGTAGTATTTTTGTTATTTTATACCTCAATGTTTAATATATAATTTATTAGTACATCATATATACACATATATAAAATAATAGAATATAAATATATATTAAAAAATACACTTCGCTTTATGTACCTAAGGTGCTTGCTTCAACTGCGTGAGACAAGGCGATCCCCTCATTGCCTCGGTCACCTTGGGTGGCTCTCGCCTCTGAAAACATAGGCAAGGGCTGCAGTGGGTCACTCCTCCATTACTGTGAAGTGCTTGCCACCGGTGGTCCTGACATCTTCTCCACATGGATTGATTGATCATGTGTTTTAAAAGAACCGATCTAGGCCCATCAATTTCTTCGTTCTGTTGGATTAGTTGAGCCAGATGTTCCTATTCCAATTCGTATCGGCCCTGGCCAATCTACTGGCAAATTCCAACACTGAAGACGTTTAGTTGACCTCAATGGATGATCCAAGCTAATGTGCATGATGATTATAAAAATTTTGCTTCTTTCACCAAAGTGAAGGTTGTGAAGACCTACACTTGAGTGGAATTGCAATAAAAATCATCCTCGTTTGCTAGTTTTTGTGATGAACTTTATTTTATAATTTTAATTCTGCAATGCACCAAGTACTGACCCTCAATGATGGATCTTTTAGGTCTCAATGGCCATGAGAACTTTGGGGAAGGTTGGGGTTCAAGTTGCATGGTATGTTGCCTATAACATTTTTGGTTTTTGCCATGATATAATTTCATTGCACAATTGCACATTTTTATTTTAATGAATAAATGAGGACACACCCTTTGCACTCAGGGCCATCAAATGTGAACATTCAGAAAAGTGTGGGACCCAAACATCTTTTACTTGCTGTTGTGTTATCTCTGTGAAATAGAGGATTGATGATCACAGAGGAGAACGAAAAATCCTGGACTCTCCAACCAACATTAGTTTTCAGGTCCCAATCCTATGGATGAGCTTTTTAACTGTGAAGTTGGAAGCCTCTTTTTCATGCAATACTACACCAGTCTATAACCGAGTGATGGATAATGGATGCATTTAAGCACTAGTTAGCTTCTCTTTTTTTCTCATGTTACACAATATTGTTTACATGTAATAGCATCTTAGGTAGTGGTCATTATTTTGAGATGGCACTAGTTGGATAATAAAAACTACTATTGGAAATTCTTTTTTTTCCAAAACTTTAGGCATAATATAAAGTTTTGAAGTCTTTTCTATAATCAGTAGCATCAATTTTCTCTTATTTTCTTTCAAGCATCAAACATGTGCTTTATTTTCTGTAGTTATTTTGCAACTCCTGGTTTAACTGTTTCCTTCATTTATATATACTGAATTGATGGTCTTTAGATAGTTTATTTGAATTATTTGGTGCACTTTTTTCGTAAAATTTGCTATCAGTTCTATTACTGCTTTGTGGTGTGAATATTCTCTTTTCAATCGTTTTAACCAAGACATTCTTTATTTCTAATTCTGTGCTAAGGTTTTGCCTGAATCTGGTATTGTCAAGTGTTAGCTAATTCGATCTTTGGTTTGAGTTGATTAATGTATAACTAAAATTTGCTTTTACTAGGTCTACACTTAAAGTTCTTCTTGGTTGACTTGGCATGCAATCTGCATATGATCAACTTGGGTTTTTAACCTAGTAGTTCAGGCTAGAACATGCATATTTTTTATACCGATTCACCTAAAGATGAACCACCTGAATTGTTCTCTATTCCTTATTAGATTAGCCTTTCTGTCTCTAGTATGTGATTTATGACTATATGGTCTACAGGCTCAGTGTCTGATCTATTGTCTATATATGAGTCAGTCAAGGAAAAGGTGATCGACAGGCTGAGGTTTTCCTTGTCAGGATTGCCAGGTAATCAGATAATAAACTTGAAATCTTGAATATGTTAAATAAGGTAAAAACAAATATCAGAGCTGATTGGCCAATAGGACACAAGGTATAAGAATCTCTTATGTGATGGCGATGAATATCATTGAGAAGCTGTCATGCTACGATCCGGAGTCAGAAATATTTGATGACGTAACCAAGGAAACTAACCCCCCAAAATGGAATAGTTTTGGAACAGAGAATATACACATTCTTCAGATACTCAATGAAATAAATTTTTGATCATTATCGTTTAATTTTTAAAATATATACAATCAAGACATTAATATAAATAAATAATTTTTAATTAACTTGAGTTTCTATCTACAAATATTCTATGATTCCAACATTAACTGGCTCTTCAAAATTCTTCTCACCTCATTATGCAACATTACTTTGATTTCTTAAAAAATATTAAACTAAAAGAAATGAGTACCATAAAGTTGCACTCACTAGGCCTCATATCACTTACCACCGAATAAACATATCATACGATATGCATAATTCATATATGTATGACAAAACAAGATTAGTACTAATCCTATAAAATACGATTTAAGTACTAATCATACAAAAATAAAATTTACTTGCTTAAAGGAAGTGTCACTAAAACTAAAATGATTACAACAAAATGAAAGTTAGACAACTAATGCCAACAAATAATAGAATTAATGCACTCTAATGCAACTTAATTTGTCTTTCAGATTTTGGAGGTGGAAACATTCGGTGGCGTAATCAGGGAAATTAACCCCCAAAATAGAATAGTTTGGAAACAGAGAATATACACAAATTTCAAATGCTGAATGGAATAAGCTTCTGATCATTATTGTCTAATCTCTAAAATTTATACAATCAAAACAGTAATCTAAATAAATAATCATCAATTAACTTAAAAGTTTCTATCTGCAAATATTCTCCGATTCCAACCTTAGCTGGCTCTTCAAAATTCTTCTCACTTCATTTTGTAGTATAATTTTGATTTTCTAAAAAATATTAAAGTAAAAGGAATGAGCCACCATGAAGATGCATTTAGCAGGCCTCACATCACTTACCATTGGATAAAAATATAGTACACCATGCATAAGTCATACATTCATGACAAAACATGATAATTTACTAATCATACAAAATAATATTTAAGTACTGATCATACAAAAAATAAGATTTATTTGCTTAAGGGAAGTGTCACTAAAACTAAAATGGTTACAACAAAATGGAATAAGTTAGACAACTAATGCCAACAAATAACAGAATTAATGCACCATAATGTAACTTGATTTATTCTTTAAATTTCATTTGTTAATTAATATTGTTTACCAAATAACTTAGGTACTGTGTACTAAATCTAAATGTCACATTTAATGCAAATATGCTTGACACTTACATAAAAACTTCTTTCCCCAACTTTAACATATATATAAAGCATTCGATAATCATATGTCACATGTAATGCAAAACCAATGTATCCGTAACCTTCTGGTATTTTGAACAAATTAAGATACATGTTGCCCTCAGGCAAACTAACTCTACTGGTGCTCTAATTTAGTATATTTTCAGATGACACATGCTCATGTGACATATACATGTCTAAATACCCATCAAAATTCAAATGTCCACGTACAAATTGTGATGGGCACAAATTTCAGTTTTAAATGATGCATATTGCATGGCTTCCTAAAACAAATGAGATTTTTAATTAGAGGCACATGCACATGTGACATTTACATGTCCAAATAACCATCAAAATTCAAATGTCCGCATACAAATTACCATAGGTATAAATGTCACATCTAATTTCAGTTTCAAATGATGCATACATCATAAAACAAATGAGGTTTTTCTTTAATACATGTACAAATGATTTAAAGAAATTTTAAAGTATTCGAGACAATACAAACAAATGCATATTCAAAATTAAAATGTCTCAAAGTATCTATGAATTTTTTTATAGGAAATGATATGACAATTAATGACTAAAATGAATAAGCGAACAAATTCTTTTTTTTAAAATTTTAAACTTGACAACTTAAGATTTTTGAACAAATCAAACTAAACAATGTAATTAATTATGAAGATTTACCTAATCATAACTAATTCCAGGCACAAGTAAAAAGTCACCAGCAAAATTAGTATAAACAAATTAAACAACATAATTAAGTGTCACATACAGGTGAAAGGGTAATCAAATAAAAATATGATTAACAATAACTTAGTGCAAGTTGAGAGAACATTACATTAATCATTTATATAAAATGATATATAACTGAATCAACGGAAAACAACTTACTTAGAGGGCTTCTCTATGTATGGATCCCCTTTTTTATACGTTCCAAAATGCTCTTCTATGGTAAATTTCAAAATTTGAAAACAAAATATTAAATTTCTAAATGTTCTATTTTTTTTCACGATGGAACTAGTAAACATAGATGCTTGGACAACCTGCAATAGCGCTACCAGCCTACCACCCTATCTTAACTGCTTTGATATGAGGCTCTTAGCTAGGGAAAACTCACATCATGCAGCAGCCAAAAGCATGGTTACAGCTGTTATGCCGACGGTAAGTGCATATACGAGGAAGACATCTCACAATTTCAACGAAGTTTACAGATCATTCGACTAATCACAAATTTGATTGCATAAATATTCCACAGCATGTATTCCAATGTATCTAATACGAAAATATCTATTTTTTCTATGCTTGGAGATAAGATCCACGAGAACCAACCGTTCTCGAAAAGCCCCAAATCAACTCCAAACAAATGTTGAACTCAAAGTCATGATTCTGCTTAAGTCTATGAGATATTAGTAGATGGATTCTTCAGTGAAGGGAAAGTGCTTTCCAGGTTTCCAGCTTTATACGAGCTTACAGTCCATTTGTGTCTATCTTGGATATTTGAAGGGATTTTATGGGAAATAATCTTGCTTTATCTGTCCTTTTCATTGAGGTCGAATGGAGAGACTTGATGGTCCTGAAGCAGTCCTGTATTCCATCGTTGATCATTGTGCATGGTTAGGAAAAGTGGATATACTCAGCTTGTATGACCAATCAAAAAGAGGCTTGACTTTCCAAGAGACGTTTGGTCTTTCTTGAAAACTTATCTATCTACCATATGGCTTTAACATTCATGCAGTTGTGTCGAACTTCCAAAGTAGAAAATGTACACTTGGCTATCGGGTTGTCCATGGATGAGTTCCTTGATAAAAAAAAGAAGCTTGCAATAACCTGAATGGCTTGACTAATAGGTGCTTCTCGTGGTAAGTGTAATTATAAACTTTTGAAATGGATCAATATTTTCTTAATAAGCAGTCTGATAGCCTTAGAGTCCTGGTAATGCCTACAAATGGATTAAAGATCAGGGAAAAGGGTCTCCTATACATTATCAAATAAAAAAGGCAGTCGGGTCTTGATTGAGGGTCATTAAGTGCATTCTATTGATGGACAACAGCCTGCAAAGCCCTATTTTTAATCTGACACTAGTTCTTAATAATCCACTGCTGTACTTTTATCCACTTCAGTACTTTCTCTTGATTTTTGAGAACAATAACGATTCCAGGAAGTCAAAGGCTTATATTATTTAATGCATCCAATGGAAGTTTTATAAGTGTTGCACAACGCTCATTTGATTGTGGTACATGCACTTCTGTGCCTTCTTGTAACCCTATTTTTATTCTGACGTTAGTGGGATATATGTTGCAGTGGCTCCTACATCTTTATACATTATGCACTTCTTGTTGCCTATGTTGCTCGCTCTTCAGATATTTTGATGAACTTCCTTGGCATTCCACTGTACGGACCATGATTCCCTCTTAGAACCCTTAGTATCCTTGTCCTTTGTTTCATATAGCAAATTAGTCTGTTGTTTAAGTTCACATTGTTTTATGATTTTTTGTTAAATATATATTTCAGAATATTTATACTGTTTACATATCAATACAGTCAAAGGACTGGATACGATGACAATATGCCCTGAAGAAAAGGCTAAATTTTAGAGCAGTGAATCTAGAAACTTGTATATTATTCAAATTGCACGATGACCTTTTTTGGGCATTTTTTTTACACATCATAATTGAACTAATTAAATTGAAGGATGACCTATTATCTTGGGCTTTTCATGGTTCTTAATGCTGTCGTATCAAAGATAAACGTCACTCAATATGTCCAATGTCTACCTGATAAAGTTGATGATGGTAACAATTCATTTACCACGCAATAAAATGCCCATAAGTCATAGATGGGTAAACACTCACTGTGATTCTTCATATTTATGGGTGGAAAATTCTGATAAATATGGGTATCCCCAGCCCACTTCCATTTTTGATCAAATCCATATTTTCAGTTTTGTATCTGGATGCAATAGGATTTCAGGATGTTGAATAGCCCATGCCCGTCCATACTTTTGCATATGGATATGGATCTGGTGATAATCCATCCATGTTTCCCTTTTTTAGGTTGTTACTCCCATTGTTTTCAAGGCGTAGGCGTTGCCTAGGCAACAAGGCGCCCCCAGAGGTGCCAAGGCGATGGGCGCCTAGGCACCTATACCTTAAATAACTATTTTATATATTTTAATAATAAATAATGCTAATTAAGCGTCAATATCACATAAATAAGTTGTTTTGGAGTAAAAATAACTTGTTCTAATAGTTAATTTGACTATAAATTAACATTTTGATGAAATGATAGCTAGGCTTAAATGATTTCTTAAGTGTTTACTAATAGTTAATAGAATTTAAATAGTAAAATTAACTAATTTGTCAAGTTATTTAGTCTATGTAACTATGTACTTCTCACATTATTAATTGATTTGCATGGTGTCAAAGTTATTTTGCATCATTTTTTACATATATATTTGTTATTTTATCCATTTTACTATATAAAAAAAGGCGTCGCCTAATGCCTCGCCTTATCGCCAAGGCGCCAAGGCAGTATTGTGTCGCCTTGATCGCCTTGGTTGCCTCGACAACTATGGTTTACTCCACATTACTTGACATCTACCTCTTAAACAAGTCCAACAAGATCCGTACGGAAGCAAGCTCGCTAGATAAGCCCAGCAAATGTCTGTTGATTACAAAGAGCAATTGTCAAAATAAAGCAATTAAGAAGCCAAATTCCGGGTCATACCAAAGAGTGTTAATCGGAGCTTTGAGTGAAACAAACCTCAGAGAACATGGAAGAAACCAAAAATATACACGAAGAGGTGAAGGATCAATTGAACCGCGATAATTGTTCAATAAGCACAGAGGAAAAAAAATCGTACACATCACGTAACCTTAAAGCACTGGAAGTTGCGGAGGCCGCAGGAGTAGGAGAAGCCTGGAGGTAGAAATGTAAGTCAATAAAGCAGATGTTCAAACGTTTAAATGGGAATAGAACACACATACTCATAGATTTTATAAATTCAGAGAATGGCAAAAATCATAACATAATCTAATAAAGACAAATATATCTCATAGTAAGTTTAAATCCTATCTAGATTGTATATGTAGTTGAAAAAATGTGCATGCTTGCTTTAAAGTCCATATACTTGCTCAATAAGATGTCAATTGTGATCATAATGCCACCCACAAGAGAAAATACAACAAATATGAAAGAGAAACTCTGACAGACATGTATTACTGTTTCTTTTGCTTATTGAAGCAAGGAAAGCAGACATGGGGGTCACCATTGGATAGGCTGGTGCGTGATTGATCAAGATCTGATATGGGTTGGATCTAAAGTTTTAAAATGCTTAGCAAAATTTAGATAATACAAAAAATATGGAAAAATGGTAATAAATTTATGCATTATAATTTTTATCAAAATGCTATTCAAGTGTTGTACTTTAGTCTCTTCTACATTATGTATGTATTTGGCCCAAATCATTGTGTTTGAGTACATTGAGTTTTACAAAGTATGTGTTCATTACACTCATCATAAAACTATGATAGATGAAGTGGATATTAGCTACGATAATTCTATGTGATCGTAAAATTTTAGTAAAACTTAAAAATTAATTTATCATACAATTATAAGACATGCAATGTTATATTATAGTGAATTTTAAACAATAAATAAAAACTTACTTTTAAAATAAGTGTTGCTAGAATAAGAATGTTACGATGGATCTATGGTTATATTAAATTGCATAGAATACATGATGAATATATTATGGAAAATATGAGTGGCAGAAATTCTAGGAAATTGAAAGAATAAAAATTGATATGGCTTGATAACTCAAAATCGATGTGAATGGGAAAAGAGAACCTGTAAGTCCAACTCTAAATAATTAGGATTAAAACTTGAGTTGAGTATAAAATAAAATCTCTTAAATGAAGGACCATACTATTTTATCATCTTTATCATCTTTCACAAAAAAAAGAAGAAACTTTTCATACAACTCAAAAAATTGAGTTTTCTACATACTCATTCCCAATGCGACTTTCTAAGTAACTTAATCCTTTTCTATGGGATTAAAAAGGCTTAACTACCTTTAGTTTTCTTCCTACTCTTATCTTTCCTGAACCTAGTTGACCCCTCATCCTCTTCCACTGCTACACCTCCTCCTATGTAGTGCCACTCTCTCCCTCTTTCAAAATTGCCACACTTCTCCATTCATGGTCTCTCTCTCTCTCTCTTTCACACACACACACACACACACATGCATGCGAGCGCACACACAGATACAAGCAATCACTAGGAATGGGCATCTCACGCTCAGTTATGGCAATGATAGAATCTTTAACTAGATAGGTGAAATTTAGAAGATGAACATTATTTGGTATATTGAAACATTCTCTAATCATACTTTTGATGGTGATCCTTGTCCTTGACCACACATTAAGAGTTTCTTTTCATTTTATGTATCTAGCTGTAGAACTCATGAACAAAAGAAGGATATATGCTTGTGTGATTTTTGTTGGAATGGTAGCCACATCAAACAAATCTTGAAGTATGGGGAACATTTTATCAAGTTCATTGAAGTTCATAGCCGACGAAGGACAAAACTTATCTTAGGGGGAGTAGGTGCTATGTTCAAAATAACAAACCTTTCAAATGAAGAACATCCTCATCATCTCTCCAAGTGTCAGCCCTCTTCTACCTCTTAACCAGAACCTTCCTTGGATTCATTTATAGAGGTTAGTGGATACCTTTGTGAAGAGAAATCGCAAGAGAACAAGGTGAGGATGCATTGGGATAATCGTGGAGGGTGCGTTTAGAAGTTGAATAGGGGGAAGAATATGATTGAAGGGTAGATAAATGCACTTAAGCTGTTCTACCCCTATAAATACAGGAGGATGGTGATTCACATTCACACCCTCAGTGAAGTTGAAGAGGAGGGAAAGAAAGAGAGGAAGGATAAACTGTATGGGACCCACAGCTAGTTGCTTGGACGCACCCAAGGTTTTGCCATAACCACCCCTTACTTTCTCTCTAGGGTAAGCATGAGAAAGGAGGGGCAATTTACCTGGAGAGTCCAAGTGATTGCAGCTGTTGGGAGGTTTAATAAACTTCCCAGCACACCCTTTTCTTTTTCCCACAGCTGAAGAGGCATAGCAGGTGTCTTTCCTCCTTTGCTCAAGCTCCACTAGAAGCAAACCTGACTGGGCACCAAATATAACTAGCAATGAACGATAAGCGAAACACAACATGATGCTAATAGTAAACTAAATATGTCCAAACAGTGACTGTGCCAACAAAAGTAAACCCGGGGAGCGGTCCCTTGAAGTGTGAGGGTTAACGTATGCGAGGATGCAACTGAGTTAGGATGCTCAAACTATCAACACAATCAATCTATGTAGCCCCGAAATAGGTAGCTTACATAATGAGGCAGCGAAAGTAGTAAGATAGACAATGTATGAATGTATATTTCTCACAATTGACACAACAAATGGCGCATAATAAACGAGCAAGCAAGGAGCAATGGGGCAAGAATCGTACCTCCACACCCTAGTGTGGGGAGTCGACCATGGATGTTGTTTACAGCCGACTCTCATATCAACAGGTTCCTGAACCGGCAGCCAGATAATCGCATGTTCGGGCCGCGGAGGAACTAGGCGCACTGTAGCCACAGACGATCTAGATAGATGTCGCTGATCAGCGAAGACCGTCAACTCAGGGGGTAAAGGCGAAAACCTCTCGGTCAGAGGTGGTGGTTGAGGGTGCGCCCGGCCTCCTTACCGGTTGTGGAGGCTACCTGTACAATGGTGGCTCCGGAGACAATTGCCAAGCTGCGGTCATGCTGCCGTTAGAGCCTCCCCCTACAGGTATGACTTAAAGGGGAAGGACGGGAAAAATGGGAGAGTAGGCAAGATGAGCCAACTTTTCTTTCATTTTCATCATTAACCAAAATATATACATAGCAGGGCCTTATATGGGTCAAAGATAAAAGTTCCAATAGACCCAAAAAGAACTAAATATATCTATGTGCCTAGTCCCTGTATATAAATCATATCAACAAGTATGTGAGTGTATATATATGCCTAATCTATCCAAAAAAATAACTCCCCAAAATACCCAAAATTTCTCGTGAGCTAAAAAAATAAAAATAAAATGTCCACCACTCATCTATCCATAGTGATGTAACCGGATGGCATTGACATCGGTAAACTGGACACATGCGCGGGTGTCCTCACCAAAACCTCAAGCAATTCTAGCAGCAGTCCAGCATGGCTACCTTGACTTCTTTGCAGAAGTTCCAAAGCAACTAGCAGCAACAGAAGCAGTCCCACCTACAGCACCTGCAGCATACAATTCCCTGTGCATAGCCAGTACTTCAACCTTTTGAAAACAGCACACCTTGCTTGAGTGATCCTGCAGTAGTACAGGTTTGACTTCCCTCTTGATCTGATTTCTCCATCCTACTGGAGAGGGTTATGATCCTGTTAGCAGTTATTAGCTGCCAAGTATCTTGGGCTTCATATAGCCAGTAAACCTCTTTAATCAGGTCACAACCAACTACTAATCACCATAAAGGGGCCGGGTGAAGTATGGCAGGCTTCATACAAGCCATAAAATCCCTTTTAAATAAAGCTGAATGCATCATAAAGTTTAATGAATCTCTGATGCGATCCTAATGATTCACAAGTTGAGCTTTCAAATGGGCAGAAATTGTTTACTTATGATATGCCCAATGGATCCAATTGGGCTGAGTCAATGAGACAGCCCACCGACTACCAGCAGACCGGTTATAGGGTGATTATAATACCCCTTAGCTTTAAACGTCATTAGAGACCTTAGTTATATATAGGGGTGAGCATGGTCTGGTTTGGTTTGGTTTTTTGAGTTTTTTTCGGAAACCAAACCAAACCGAATTAGGTTGTGAAACCGAACCGAACCAAACCGCAAAATCTCCAAACCGAACCAAACCAAACCGAACTAGAATCGGTTTGGTTCGGTTTGGTCTTCGGTTTGGGCTTTTAATGGACATATTCTACTTTATTTCATAGACATTTTCTAATTTTAAACGGAAGTACTTTTAAACCATGTGTGCACATGACTCTTTAAGAAATAACGTTTAATTTGAACTCTAACATAGTCTGTATGCTGACAAAATTTATTTTGAATTAAAATTTAAAACAACATGGAACATAACAGCACAATAACCGTAAGATAGAAAAAAATCAAAAATCCATCAATGTGCAAACAGAGGAGAGGGGCTCAGCGGTCATCAATGTGCAACGCTGGGAGGGAGAGAGTCGACAGAGAGAGATGTTGGTAAGCAGTAAGAACTCACTACGACGTCTGGAGGGAGATACACAGATGCAAGCGCTGCGATCCAGGACCAGAAGCTGCTGCGATCCAGGCGCGACGGCGACGCAAGCGCAATGCTGACCCAGGCGTCTGGCCGGCTGCCGCGGCTAGGTGCGACAGCGACGCAGGGGCAAGGGCAACACTCAACAGGCCGATGGTGACGCCAGAGTCCAGACGGCAGATGGAGTCACGGAGACGGAGATGCCAGCGGCCAGCGGCCCAGCGGGAGCCGGAGGGGAGACTCGGGAGATTGAGCGCCGGCGCCGCAGGCCGAGGGGGGGGGATTTTAGGGATTCCGAATCGGGGGCGACCGGCGACGTCGCGATTTGCAAAGAGGCTTGGCTTCGACAGAGGGTTAGAAATAGGTTCTTTACCATTTTTGCCCTTGCATATTTTAATATATTACTTAAATACTAAAGCAAAAAAGAGAAAGAGAATGAGGGTATTGTAGACATTCGGTTTAACGGTTTGGTCCGGTTTATATGAGAAGACAAACCGAACCAAACCATTTAACTTAAACGGTTCGGTTTGGTTTGGCAAACCGTTTACTTACGTATCCCAACCCGAACCGAACCGAACCGAATCCATCGGTTCGGTTTGGTTTTTCGGTTTGAACCGAATAATGCTCACCCCTAGTTATATATGTAGTCAGGCCTTAATAATGAATTAAATTTGCCTTATGAGATCCTGCCCTTAACGCTACCAACATACTAACTACGATGAGAACATGTTGCCGCATTGTGACAAGTTCTATATTAGGATCACAAAAAATAAATGAATAAAGCATAAAATAAAAGTAGGTGGAAAAACCCTGTAGGGCTTAGGTCCCCCAAACAGAGCCCAAAATCTTTTGGGACTGCCTGGAAGCATCCAGAGCACGAACTCAAGCGTTAAATTCTTTAATGCGACTCTGGCCAAAGACAAGTTGTAAGGAATAGCAACACTGCAAATCTGTACACACTTCAGGGATTAAAGTGTCACATTGGCCGAAATGCAACACCCATGACTGCCGCATTAAGAATGCTGTGTATGATATGGCCACGTTAACTCTGACAGTGTGTTTAATGCACTTAAGACACTCTACACCCCTATAATTATAGGATGGTGAATCCACCTTCACATTCACAACTCAACACCCCTGATGCGGAACAAGGAAGAAGAAACTGCCATATGCTTGCATAAGCGGGTTCAAATTGATCACATAGCTGACATATACCTAACTGAATTGGAAATGGGTGAATCGGACTTGTACCAATCTAAAAATCCGCAAAATGATTCAAACAGGTTTGAAACACCCTGAACTGGGCTGAGCAGCATTGACTTGGCCTTGAAAGCTGTGAACCAGCCTGAACTGGTGGAGAACCAGCTTGAAGTGGCTGTAAACCGATCTGGACTGGCCTTGAAGAAGTTTGTACCAGCTTTAACCTGCTGTAAACCAGTATGAACTGGCCTTGAAGAAGCTCGAACCAGCTTGAACAGGTTGGAGGGCCCTAATTTGGGTTAGACTGGGCTGAACTGGAGTAAATCGGTCTTGAACCCGATTGAACTGGGAGAACTGGCTGGTTGGGCTGTTGGCCGGCTGGGCCGGCCAACTTAACCCCTCCAGTCATGGCATGCTTAAGCGAGCATCTGGCTGTGGGGGGGGGGGGTACGTGACAGTACCCTGGAGCACCCGTCACAAGCTGTCAGCAGGTCCGGTTGGTGCAGACCCATGGGGGTCATGGGCCATGGCGGGCATTGACGAACCTTGGGGGAGCGTGATATGTGCCTTGAGAGGGGCTTGACACCAGGGGGCTTCTTTGTCTTCCTTGGTTGTCTTCATCATCTCTGGTACCTGTTTGAATGGCTAAGTGCAGTAGGTGATGTAGGAGACGGTAACGTGGTGGTTGGGGGATGTTCGGGGCATCCTCGCACAAGAAATGGAAGGTTGGAAGGGGTGACAGTGGTCTGGTGGTGGATGGAGCAGAAGGTTGTTCTGGTGGATCTAAAACATGAAGATGAAGACGGTCACAAAGGAGGAAGAAGGCGGCGATGGATGAAGGGTTCCGGGAACCTCTGGAGGATTTCACTGGGGCCTGCAGTAGGTGTTCCGACGGTGGATGGAGCCACTCTACGGTTTGTTGAACAGAACCCGAAAGTTGGTGAAGGTGGTGCGATACTGATGACTCTCCACAACTCCTCTGGGGATTGCCAATGGATGTTGGGATTCTACCAAAGCACGTGTGCTGGTTCACATTGATCTAGGATGGGCTGAGGACTTTTGGAGTGCTGCCGATGTCTTCGGAGTTGCTGTCTGTGGTCGCTGATGCTGTCAGCTCTACATAATCGGGAAGGTGGAATGGGAAGGGGAACACATAGAGGGAGCCACTCTATGGTTCACCGAATAGAAAATTAAAGTCATTGAAGATGGTGCAATGCCAGCAGCTCTTCACAACTCCAGAGATTGTTGGTGTATGTTGGGATGCTGCCGAAGCACCTGTACACTAGATCACAGGTTTGGGATGGGTTGATTACTTCCTATGCGCTGTCGATATCTCTGGAGATGCTGTCTGTGGTCAGCGGTGCTATCGGATCTACATGATTGAGAAGGAGGAATGGGAAGGGGAACACACGGAGATAGATAGGGAATGGGAGGAAGAAGATGGGGTTGGCCTCTAGTTTGAAAAAATGTTCAATCCGGATAGGAATCTACCGATTCTTGGATCGGATCTACCTCTGTCACTCTGATCCATCAGTTGGACGACCGATCCAAGATTTTATTCTCGGAAAAATCGGCTTGGATTGAGAGAATTGGCCCTCCTGGAAATTGAAGGTTTGGAATTGGTACCAATTATGGACTTGATTCCGATCAGATTTGATTTCCCCCAATAAATAAGGGGGGAAATCAGTCAATCCTGCCTCCCCCGATTCCTCCTCCCTCTGGTGGCCTCCTCCTAATCTAAGGCTTCTCCTTGTTCTAGCAGGCCCCTCCGGCATCTCCTTTGACAAAGATCACTCTCCCCACCAAGGCGAGTTTTTCCTCTGTTTTCTCCCTCTCCCCCATCCTTCTCCCTCTGGATTTGCCTCTTTTTGGCTAAATGGCCTTATACCTAAGGCGGGGGCCGATTTCCCGCTAGAAGTAGGGTCCCCCTCAAGGGAACCCGTTGCACCCCTTTCGGCAAGCAATTAGTCACCTCGAGGGGGTGACTGCCATAGTGACTGTGTTAAAATCACCTCAAGGTAACATAGTCACTTTAGGGGTGAGTTGTTCAGTTTCTTCTTTTGTGTAGGGGTTTACACAGTCACCCAAATGACTGTTATAGTGTCACACCTCGGGGTGTTTCATTTTCTTCCTCTATATAGTTGGCCTATAAGGAGCTAAAATTGGATCCGGAAACGGACCACCCAATTATTGCAAGATATATTTATTTAATATGAACTATACTTTTTTGTTTATGTAGGAAAAATGTCTGACGTGGAGCATGGTCTCCATGCACATCATGACATTGGATGGCAACATAAACACATGTTAGTTGTTGACAAGAAGAGGGTGAAGTGTAAGTGGTGTAAGGGAAATGAATGGAGATGTTTACCACCTCAAACAACACATTGGTGATGTGAGTGAGAATATCAGTAAGTGTGACAATGTACTAGTGGAGTTGAGAGAAGAGATGAGAGCATATTTAGCTAATAGAACATCATAGAGGGGGATATATATTGAGATGAGAGCTGACTTGCATGAAGAGTTGCTTGGACATCGAGACATAAATCTTATGTTTGAAAGTCGAAAAAAAGGAAAATCACATGTTTATGTTGATGTGTCTTCATCAAGTTCAGATGATCAAGAAGAGGCATAACAATGCATGAAGGCTTAGGCCCGTGAAGATGAGGAGATAAGAAAGGGGAAGGAGAATCTATCAGCAGATGTTCATATGTGGATCAAGGCACTCACCCTACACTGCAGGTAGGTTCAGATAGTAATTTCGTTAGTCACAGTCAAATTGACTGACGGATACCTCCATGTATAGGTAGAGTGATAAAGGTCAAAGAATGATCAAGTAGGTCTTTAAAGAAGTGAAGGCTACGAAAGGGGCAAAGAAGATAGTCAAGCACATTTGCATGTGATTTTTACATGCAAGTATATAAAATCTTGACTTATTTTAAATGGGACTTACATCTTTTTAAAAAAACATTAATAAGTATATGTTCTTTCTTGTTGATGTAGGTGTCCCAGCCTATGTTGCCACTAGTTCATACTTTCAAACGATAATTGTTGCTATTGATGAGGCTAGATTGGGATTAAAAGTCCCAACTTCGAAACACATCTACGAGGGTGGGTTGGATGCATAGGTCAATTAGTGGATCTCGTGAATAGATGGATTCAAGGCAATATATAAGGAAAAGAGTTGCATTGTAATGTGTAATTGATGGATATGAATCACAAAGAGAATGATAATCAACTTTCTTGTCTACTCTTACGAGGGTGCCACATTCTTGAAGTAGTATAGATGCATTAGGCCAAATAAAAAGTGCTAAGTATTTATTTAGTCTCATGAATGATTTGTCTAAGAAATATGTGAAGATCGCATTGTGTAATTTGTCGTTGACAATAAATCATCTTATAAAGTTACATAGAAGAAGCTGATGGAGGCCAAATCACACTTGTTTTAGGTGCCTTGTGCAGCACTTTCCATAGATTTGATGTTCGAGGATATTAAGGAGTTATCTATCAGTCCTTGATGAATCAAGGACAATTAGTTACATCCTTATATATAAGCATCATAGACTTTACACATAATGAGAGAGTATATTGATGATTGCGATCTAGTGTGACATAGATCCACAAGATTTGTCATGCATTTTATTGTGTTATAAAGTTTGCACTGACATGCCATGGCTTAAAAAATTTATATTGTCAATCTAATACATTGATTACATGATTGAGTTACGATACAATATATGTCAGTTTGATATACTAACGAAGATGGAGCATCTGATTGAAAACAACCAAGGGTCGGAGAGAATTCAGTATTACTTGTCTATGATGGAACCACTCGTTTAAGTGTTGAGATTCATTGATATGAATTATAAAAATTAAATAAGTTACTTGTACGATGCAATGGATAAAATGAAGATGAAAATCAAAGAAAAACATCCACAGGGGTTATCAGAAATACGAGAAGATTGTTGAAAACAGATGGGACAAGGCATTTCACCATGAAATCTATGTAATAGGTATCGATACTTTTGGGTGCCGATTCCGATCCCATAATCTTTAGGCCTTTCTGCCGGTGGTTCGGTGATGATGTTTCCATTCACGTATGGCTCTCTTATACAGAAAGCCATCTATTACAAGAAATGACTAGTAAAAAAATATTTATATGAATATCCTGTAAGGTCTGAAGTAAGGAAAATGACTCAACATAAATTTTAAATATTTTCAAATAGGTCCCTCTTGACAAAAATGTAAAAGGAACATAAAACTTCTCAACCGGACACCGGACATCTATCAGCTCCCTGGGGGGGGGGGAGAGTGTGTGTGTGTGTGTGTGAGAGAGAGAGAGAGAGAGAGAGAGAGAGAGAGAGAGAGAGAGAGAGAGGAGGGAAAGTGGAATGGTAGAGGAGAAGGATGGATCCCGCCTACACCAATACATGGAGGTTTTGTCCATCTTGACCTTCCAAAGATTCTAGATTAAGGGAAACTTTGTTGAGCTGTCTAGTCCTAGTCAACCTTGACATGAGAAGTGCCGCCAATGCCAAACGTACCTCAACCAAACTACCAACCAGGGAAGGTTTTGCTGAATTACGTCAGCCTAGGCCAAGCCCCACGCATAGAACAAGAGCCGATGGCCACTTTTCTCCAAAAATTGCAAGGTGATGTTTCCATTTACGTATGGCTCTCTTATACAGAAAGCTAACTATTACAAAAAAGGACAAGTAAAAAACTATTTATAGGTATCTCTTATAAGGACTGAAAGGTAAAGAAAACAACTCAAAATAAACTTCAAATATTTTCAAACAGATCCCTTGTAACAGAAATGCAAAAGGAACATAAAACTTCTCAATTGGATCTGCATCAACCCCCCTCCCCTGAGAGAGAGAGAGATAGAGAGAGAGAGCGAGGAATGGAGGGGAAGGATGGATCTGCTGCCATCCCGCTTACACCAATACATGGAGATTTTGTCCATCTTGACTTTCCAAAGACTTTGGATTAAGGGAAACCCCGTCGAACTATCTAGTCCTAGTCAACCTTGACAAGAGAAGTGCCGCCAATGCCAAAATTACCTCAGCCAAACTACCTAACTAGGGGAAGGTTCTGCTGAATTAAGTTAGCCTGTATGAAAGGAGACTTTGTCGAAATTCCATCAATAGGTAGGCCAAATGATGTCAAAATTAGGGTTACCCTTAGAGGGCACCCTCCTGATTTATCTATCACATCCTGATTTATCATTTGCATGATTTGGAATTCAATTATTGTGCTATCTTTGTGTGTGAATCTTTTTTTTCTGCGTCTGTTCTTTAGAAAGAAAGACATCTCTGGAATTTTCTAGGAAAATAGGTGATATCCTAAAAATACTAGGTAGTCCGGTGATAGTTTAAAAATATTAGAACCGAGGTTCGGGTTCTTTGAAAAATTTGATTTTTGACCCTTCTCCGCCGGATGGTGCGAGCATCCAACGTTAGCTTACATCGAGCAACGGCTCGAACGCCTTTGATTAACCGTCGCGACAACCTGTGTTTGGAGACGTGCACATCCACAGAATAAAGTAAAGAACTCAAAAGGGCAGCGGCCTTTTGGGTACGATGAGATGCAAACCGATTTGGTTCGGGTTTGTTTTATTTGTTTGTTGGTTGATTTTTGGGTCGACTTGAAAGTCGGTTTTGTTGATTTCTGAGTTTTGAATCAATTTGTTTGATTGATTTGTTGTTTGGTTTTTGATTTGTTTTCTTTTATTTGATTTGGTTTGACCAGTTTGGGTTGTTTTGAACCTGTTTTGATTTTGATTTTGATGTGCTTAAAGTGTTTTAAGCAATTTTGATATTTGTTGTTTGATTGGTTTGTTGAATTTTCAGATTCTGGATTTCTTTTCAGATTTCTGGATTTTCTGGTTTTGAGTTGGTTTTTTGATCCATTTTGGGTGTTTGGAGTCGTTTATTTGATTTCTTTTGGGAGAAGTTTAGTGGGTTTTAAGTGAATTTTCAGATTGCCAAAAATCAGATTTTGGAAGTCGGTTAGAATCTGTTTTTAGTACATTGTTCAAATCTGAATTTTGTTTTGGTTGCAGATTTTTTATTGAAATCCGATTTTTTGTGGTTGACAGATTTTATTGAAACCTGATTTTCTGTTTTGGCGGATTTTTTTGTTTGAAATCTGATTTCGGTTTGATTTGTTTCAAAACCGGTTCAATCTTGTTGAAGATCGGTTTGTTTGGTGAACCGGAATAAGTTGAATTTCAGATTTTTGTTTGGTTCTGATTTTTTTTATGACTTTCAGATTTGATTTTCTGTTTTAATTTTCTGTTTGAATTTCCAGATTGACTTTGAAATGGTTTTAATTTAGTTTGGCGGTTTGCATCACCTCCGATCCATCGGGTCACTTTGAATGCCCGGTTTCATGCATCAATATGAACATCAAAGTTTCATTTCATTGAAAGATTGGATGAAGTACATTGGTGTACAATGTGATTGATCCTTCCCCCAACATAGGTTTCTTTTCACTACTTTGAAAAAATTTTGGCATTACGACGGCATGCCGGCTATTTTTCCAACTTAGTGAAAATTTTACCCATCCAAAATAGCCAGCCTTAGCTTAGCCATATTGGGGGAAGGATCGCTGGCTATGGGATTTATGCCCGCGCCTCCGTCCGGGTCGCCGGCTACGGGATGCATGCCCGTGCCTCCGCCCAAGGTGGAGTTCCCCGCTAGGGGTGAATCTCCTTAATTTAATGTAGCTTTTGCATTTCTGATTTTTTATTTTTTAATTTTCTGAAGACCACTTCGGTCCGGTCCATTCCTTCGGCGTTCGAAGCCGGGCTTCAATTTTTTTTGCTTGAGTTTGGGAGGACAGCTTCTAGGAGGGAAAGCCGGACCCGTGAAAGGGCCGTTGAGGCTCTCTCCTCCTTTGATGTGTTGGGAGGAGAACCGGACCCGTGAAAGGGCCGTTGAGGTTCATTCCTCCCTTGATGTGTTGAGGGGAGAACCGCATCCGTGAAAGGGCCGTTGAGGTTCATCCCTCACTTTGCCGGTACAAGCCACAAGGGGGCCGCTGCAACCTCTTCTTCTATTTTCTGCTGCAAGGGAGCTGCTGTAGGGCTTCTTGGGAAGCGGAATGGACTCGTGAAAGGGCCACTAGGTTGAGCCGCAAAGGGGGCTGGCGCCTGGCTGCATGGGAACCGAGATTGAACCTGTTTTCTTGCTGCAAAGGAGCCGAAATTGAACCTGTTTTGGGCCTGAATTGGGTGCCGAACATGGGCTGGAAATGGACCGGTTTGGGGTCTGTTTACTGTGCCTCTGGATGGGCTGAACAGGTCCTGAGTTGGGCTGGGCAAGGGCCAGATCTTGGGCCTGACATGTGGGCTGATTTGAGCCTGCACAAAGGGCTGGACAGGGTCTGATATGGGACCTGATTGGGGTCTGTTTTGGGTGTCTTTAGGTGGGCCGACAGGTGGCCAAGATGGGCTGAACAAGGACCAGCATATGGGTCTGCAGGTGGACTGATTTAAGCCTGCACAAAGGGCTGGACAGGGTCTGATATGGGACCTGATTGGGATCAGTTTAGTAAACAGCTATAGGGACCCGATGGGAACCTGATCAGGAAACCAGAATGGGACCTATCGGGTGCCTAAATTGGGGATCGGAATGGGCTGAAAATACCTATCCCACAGGGTCTGTTCGGATAGGATGAAGATGGGCCAAATCAGTGAGGCTTTCATCCTGCTAAAAAGGGGGGCGCAAGGGGCTAGGAACAGATTTACGTGGGTAGACTTCAATTGAACTGAATGGGACTTTGAGTGGAGAAGGAGGAAAAGGAGAAGAGGGGGGGGGGCGCCCTTAGAGGGTTACATATTTATGTAAAACTTCACCCACCTGTTCTTCTTCTACTTCTCTTCTTTTCCTTCCCTTCTCCTGGCCGCAGGTAGCTTCCTGCAGTAGGTGTGCAAAGAGGGCAGCAGAGGGGCAGCAGAGGGCAGCAGAGGGCAGCAGCAAAACTGGCAGCCTGTCAGCCTCAATCCTCTCCTCTTCTTCTTCTTCTTCTTCTTCTTCTTCTCCTTGGTCGCATGCAGCAGGTGGCAGCAAGGGCAGCAGGGTGAGGGCTTGAACCAGCAGCCTGGCGGCGTCTCCAACAGCCCCCCCTCTGGCTGGTGCGCCCCTCCTTCTTTTATAGAGAGTGGGGGGCAGATGAATAGCCAGCAGGTGTGTGTACGTTGGTGACCTTTGGCCTCCCCCATGGAGGTTACTCCATTTAATCCCATTGATTGACTGGCTGTCCCTTGATCTCCCCCTGGCCTCTTCGGTTTCCCCCCTCCATAAACTGACTAATGAATGGGCTGAGGTGGCAGGTGGTGCGGCTGGGCCTGTTCACACTGGAGCTGAAGTGGGCTGGGCCTGATTTTGGCCTGCAGTGGGCAGCCGTGGCCCAGCCAGGCCCTGCTCCTGCTGGGCTGTACGCCAGCTTCCTTATGGGCTGTATTTTTTCTGATTTACATTGGCTCATAGGCTGGTCAATTGGGCACAAATTGGGGTTCCCAATTGGGCCTGATTTGACTCAATTATGGGCTCTTTCCCCCTGCTTCAGGTTTGGTTCTTGTTGGCCCATTTGTCTTCTTCCCTTTTTTTTTGAAAAAAATGTACGCTAACACCTTGTTATTGTAAGCTTTACTCTTATGTTTTGCAAAGTTACTCAGCTTTTTTGATATGACCAATTATAATGTGTTACATTTTGGGTCTTATTATATGATCCATATTGTGTGACAATTATTGCTAGCTGTGTGGATGTTGTCTAACAACTGAGATTTGATACTTTGCATTACTATTGAGCAGGAGGACTATAATGTTAATATTTTTTATTTTAGATGGTGTTTAATAATATATATAAGTATTTTATGCTTGGTCATGTTGAAATTGCATAGGATTCACATATAATTTTAATTACTATTTAGCATGCTGACTTATGCTAGATAGTAATTAGTAATTATCGTATTCATGATAGAAAGAGTGTTACATGACAATGCCACGTTTCATTTATTACTTCAGATTGAAGAAGTTTGTGTTCTGCCATTACAACATGAAGTTGAGGATTATAAATATAGAAAAATGCCAAAAATTATCCAAGAAGAGATTTTTAAGATTTGTTGGTGGATCTTATCAAGTTAGGGCAAAAGCAGCAACAAAAGTAGAGGATGACCCATCTGTTGAATTGGAATATTTATTCTAAGAGGAGGACCCATTGGTAGCTTAGGTGGAAGAAAGAGATGAGTGAAACCTGATGGTGTACATGCTAAAAATCTAGAACTTCAAGTTGATACACAGCCATAGTTATTAGAGGCGCTCGCCGCAACCGCCTAGGCGGTTGAGGCTGGTGAGGCGCTGGCAAAACGCCTCGCCTCGCCCCAAAACGCCTCGCCCTGCCCAAGTCAAACAAATCTGGTCAAACATGATCCATTTCTTAATTTAATTATGATATTTGTCTTATTTTGTTATTGATTTCTACTCTCATTAAGTTGTTATACTATGTTATGCTTGATTTGTACTCTACTCTTGTTAGTTGTCATGATGATATGTTTGTTATTGACCTTCTTTTATTGTTATAACATTATTTATTGATGGGTACAATATATAGTTATTAAAATGATGTATTTATTTTAATATTACAAGTATTTTTTTAGATTTATTTCAACTATTTATATTAGATATATGTATTATTTAAATTAAAATAATTAAATAATATAAAACGCCTCAAGCGCCTGAGGCGCCCGCCCCAGGCGCCTGAGGCGAGGCGCTAGGTCCCTCGCCTCGGGCGCCTCACGCCTCGGATAACATAGTACACAGCCTAAAGTTATTCCACCTCTAGCTCCTTTAAATGAGAAGAATAAAGAGAAATAAAGTCTGGTACCAACTACTTTGGGAATAGTTCATAGGCCCCAGAAGAAGAAATTGTGAAGAGAAAAAAAAATCGAAGTCAGGAGAAGACTTGTGAGTCCAAATGATAATACTCAGGCACGCTCTTTTCTAAATAGTTGATCAGATGCAGTTGCCAACACACCAAGATATACAAGTGCAGGTGCATCTCTTACATATTTAGGAGGAGGAGGTCAACATGGAGCAGAACATTATTTCCAAGATGACCAACACTAACATTTCAGGGGTTGTCAACATTGGGCACAATGGGGTTTTTATGATGACTATCAAAGATGCTCTCATACAGAACTATACTCAGTTGAGCCATATGTTTATAGATAAAGTTTATAGAAACACCTCAATCACTGTTTTGACATAGATATGAGCTCATTATGATTTCACATTCATGGTGGACATTGGAAGATCAAGAAAATGTGGAGTCATATGATAGTTATCACAACTTTTGGTAATCACAAGATTGAACAATTGTATTTGTATTTCATTTCTACTTTGAAATTTATGAAAGTATTTATTTGATATTTTATATTCTTAGATTTGTGTAAATCATATTTATAACATTCAAATTGATGTGTGCTTGGATGCTCCCTATTTTTATATATCTTTTATTCCGATTTTTTTTAAATTTTCTTGATTTTTTATGAATTTTAAAAATTTATAACCAATCTGAAGCGATTCTAATTAGTCTTCTGCCTGGTAGATTGGCCAATTTGGTTGATCTTATCTATATTGATTTCAGAATCAGGCTTGGCTGATCCAGAACTGGATTCCTATTCCACTTTGCTTGATGTCAATACAATACCATCTGCCTTACATAATATGGTATCCTATAATTTCTCTGTTAATTCATTCACAAATAAATATAGATTTATTGTATGTCCTTGTTGTATACCAACTGAAATAGAAAGAAATCTCTTTTTCTTTTCATTTTTCATGCATGAGTAGTTGTTCTGATCTTCAGGACGCTATCTTTTGTTTTAACACCCATCATAAAATATCTTTTGGAACTTATTATGCATTTTTTTCAAGTTATTAAACATCATATGTAAATCTTTTTTCATATTTCAATGTTGCTCCATTGTTTCTCTAATGATAAAAATATAAATTCTTAAAAATCATTCATTGTCCAGCTACTTCGTCTTTTTCATCTGTACCTTGCAATGTCCTTGGTAGGTATTGTACGAACGTTACCTGTTAATAAATCCCTTAGTAGTTAAGTCGATTCAACTATCAATTACCGCATGGTATCTAAAACTGGGATATAACACTGTTTCTGCCAATTCCATATTTTGTTTATTGAACTTTGGAGTATTTTTTGAAGATCAGAACAGTCTTAACTGATCGCTTGATCTGTTCATTTTGCAATCTATGTGAAGGTGGAACCCATGAGGTGATACATGAAAACACTGTACCTTTTAAGAAACAACCTGAGTTCTGAGTTTCTTACTGGAGAAATTCATAGATGTGACTGTAGTTTATTGTTGTTTTCTCCATTCATTGTGGATTTTGATTTTTACTTCTATTATATTCATAAGGGACTGTTCCTCTTTTCACAGATGGGAATGTGCAACTTTGTTTTCTTTGCTACTTGGAAGTATTTGCTACTTTGGAAGGTATTTTCTATCTTCTCGCAAAAAGGGTAACTTAAACCATAGATATGGGAAACTGCTTTCAATCATAAAGTTTTGATCTTTTCCCATCCCAATGCTTATTTTTTTATTTTATTTTATTTTTAATTGGAGCTGTTGGACTTGGGAAAATAGATTACTTCTTGCTTTGCTCTTTTTTGTCATTTGCTGCTTTCATTTCCATTTCCACAACCTTCAGTTATCTGAATTATGTGAGTTTTCACGTAGCCTCCCCTTGTAAAGATTTGTTTTTGAGTAAAATGCTAGACACAGTTGAGCCAAAAGAAATTTTCGTTAATGACTGAAACCATTGCATTTTAGTAGGGAACTGTAATCCAGATGCATATTAATTTTAAACTGAAGAATCGTCATCGTCAAAGAATTCTCTATCAGGAGTGACTTGTGTTTACTTTAAACATTTTTTTCTAATCCTCTAACATATTGTGGAATCTCAATTATCTTCAAGAATTCAAAATTCTCTTTGATTTTTTGACTTACCGCTAACAATTAGGAAAATAGGTGGTATGCCATAAGAGTATAGCTAATTCATGACATGCATAAAATATGTATTGAGGTTATTAGATTCTTTGGAAATTTATTTTGACCTCTCCTTATTAGATGGTGCAAAGATCTAATGTTAATTACATCGAGCAACGGCTTAAATATCCTTGATTAACTGCCAATGCAAATCATAAATGGAAGACATACATCCACAAAAATAAACATTTGGCAGCAACGGCCCCATGAACTCGATGGAATGTAAACACCTAGTGTTTTGAGTTCAATTGATTTGTTTTGAGTTTGTTTGAGGATTTGACTTATTGTTTGGTTGAGATCTAGTGTTGTGTGCTTTTTTTATTATCTTTGGGTTAACCTGAATTATATTCTCTTTGACTAGGGTTTATTTGGGATTTGATCTAATGGTTTGAATTGATTTGATTTTAATTGAGAAATTGAATGACTTTGATTTGTCACTTGGTGTCTTTTATCTTAGAGATTATTTTGGATTTCATCTAAGGTGATTAAAGTTTATTTGGAGATTTAATTTGGTTGTTTTTTTAAAAACTTGATGCCTTTGATTTGAGAATTTGTTTTGAATTTGATTTTTTTATTATATTTTGAATTTGGTCTAAATTGATTGGGATTCTTTTATTTGAAATAGGCTTTGTTACTTTTGTTGTTTTCGTTTAAGATAGTCTTTTAATTTTGTGATTTTATTTTGAAATTTAAAATTTTTTATTTTTTTAGATGTGTTAAACTTTTTTCTATGTTTTGGTATATATATTTTTTGTGAATTAAGTTTTGTATTTAACTATATATATGTTTAGTTCATCGAAAAAGTTCTGTCTTCTGTACATTTTTATGTATTTTCTACATTTTTTGGATATATTTCTTGTATTTTTAAATATATTTTTTGTTTTCTTAAATGTACGTCTTGTATTTTATAATTATTTTTTACTTTTTTAGAAGTATTTTGTGCTTTTTTACATGTATTTCCAGTCTTTTTAGTGGTATGTCTTGGTTTTTTATCACTTTCAAATATTATATAAATCATAAAAATATTTATTAATAATAAATAAATAAATGTCGCCTAAGGCACCTACCTCAAGCTCCTGAGGCAAGGTGAGGCCTCCCTCGTCTTGATTGCCTCGCGCCTTCGACTACATAGAAGAGAACGCAAGCAATAGCAATTGAATGTTCCCCTAGCAACAATTGCACCCATGTAGGCCGCAAGAGCAGTTGGTGGAAGGACCGACACCAGCCACACCAAATGGGATCCTTGACACCTTTATTAGCACCCAATGGCAAGAGAAAGAAGAAGAAGAAGAAGAGTGGACTCGAGGAATCTTCTAGGGTAGAATATTTCTTGAAGTCAAGATGTTTGAGCTCCTAGGTTAACCGGAAGTCAAGAGGAAGGAGTCTGGGCAGTTGAGGAGAAGTCACGAGCATCTTATTCCCCTCATCAGATTAATTCTGATAGAAACATAAGAGGGACAATAAATCTGAGGGCTGAGATCGATTTAAACTTAAGTCTTAAATCCTACCCTATTGGTTCATTAATGATATTGGATCAAACCATAAAGAATGGTTGACATTTACTTGAATGACTAAGGATGAGATAGATCAGATCTGAGGGTCAGAATTAGTCTACCATTTAAATATTGTATCCTACCTTATTGGATACTAATGATATTGGATCCCCCTTATTCTAATTTGATTGAAGAAGACCCGGTATGATAAGAATTAAATGAAATCAAGTATTTAGTGCAATCACTGCACTAACCTAAGGGTCAGGATTTTTTCACGTGATTATTTTCTATCTGCCTTTTTTATACAAACGAGGATATCATGATGATGGACCATCATGGTCCATCAAATCTAAAGAGTCCGTGGCTTGATTTTAGCTCAATGGAACATTTATTTAGTGCATCTAAAGAGAGGAGTTAAGATCTAATGTCAGCCATTCGATCATTTAATAAGGAAGAAGAATAAGTCAAGAAGAGAATTTGTGCATACCACTCTCTCCACTTGACAGCCAATATAGGTCTTCATTAGACCTAGTCAAGCCCACGTACTCCCAAAGGAGGGAGGAGTGGGAGGTATGCATGGAACTTCTTTCTCCCAATACTCACCCCATGTCAAAAAAGACTGCCGTCAGTCTCTTTTCTCTAAAAAAGGGGAAGGCTGCTATGCAGAAGAGTTGGCTGGAGAGAGTTCGAGAAGGAAAAGAGAGAGAGAGAGAGAGAGAGAGAGAGAGAGAGAGAAAAGCAGAGAGGACGGCATCAGATTAAGGTGGGCTAGAGGCTGTTTAGGAAAAGAGGAAGGAACATAGAGAATGAAAGAAAATGTAAGGTCCAAAGGGTTTCTTCCACTCGGTCATCTCATTTCTCTTAAAGGTCTTCTACAAATAAAAAATAAAAAATTTCTACTAAACCTTCTCTGGATTCCCCCCTTCATAGCCCTCAATGGGTCCCATAAATATCATGACTAGACCTACTAGTTCCCAATCTGTCCCTTTGTCGAGACCACTCCTTAGTACATACCAAAAATCCACCTTGACAATTTCAAGATACCCCGTTCACCCATCAGAACAAGCTTTAACCTCTTCCCCAATGACTAGCTGTGAGTTATCCTAAGTGGGGAGGGTGTTGAAGAAGACAAGGCAAGGCCATCAGGATTTCAAGAAGAAGCTAGTCACCGGGGCCGTGGTTATTAAAAGTTGTAGAGGCTGACATGACCATGGTGAATGGAAGGGATTTGAAGTTAGTAAGACATTGCTTGTCAATGCTTAAGAGTTAAGAACGATAGGGCCACTCCACGAAGCATCACCATTGTAATATTTTGATTTTTTTATTTTTATTTAATTATAAGTTAAGTATTTTAAAATAGATTATATATTAATATTTAATTAGATTTACTCTCCCTTTAGAACTCTACTCTCCCGATCAAACTCTGATTTCCCTCTCCCGATCAAACTCGACTTCCCCCTCCCAATCGAACTCTTTCCCCCCCTCCGGTCGAACTCCCCTTCTATATATATTTTTCCACCGTGATGCATTATTTTCTACCTTTCCTCTCCTCCCGTCCTCTCCTCCTCTTTCGCCCCTCTCTTCGGTCGATGTACGCCTGCATGGCTGCCGGCCACTCTGCGCGCGCATGCGCACGCCGGCCACCCCATCGCCGGCCGCACCATGCACAACGCCCGCCTTGCCGCACCAGCCCCGACGGCCGCGAGCCGCCGGCCACCTTGCACCGCCCGCCGCCCGCCCGGCGCCAGCCCTGCCGTCCGCCCACCGCCGGCGCCTTCGGCGCGTGCCCGCGCGCTGCGCCACCTGTGCGCCAACCCGGCCCCCCCTCCGCGGTATCCCTCTCTCTCTCATATCGCACTCTCTCTCCTATCCATCTCTCTCTCTTCTATCGCCTATATCTCTCTCTCATATCACTCTCTCTCTCCTATCTATCATCTTTTACTCTAATCTTAATTTATTTGTTATTTATTTATTTTGACAGATTGTTAACTGATTCTTCTTGGATTTTAATTAATTTGATTATCGTCAGTCAGGTAGGCCTCTCAACTATCTCTTATCATCTTAAATATATTAATTAAGTTGTTAAAATATGATTAGTTAATTTTGGTTAGAAAAATATGTTTAGTTAGTTAGATGGGTAAAGTCGTGTGCTTAATTTCAATTAGAAGTTAATTTAGGTATTTTTTTTACTTAGATGGTTATTTAATATGAATAATATCATGTTTAGATAGTTTGATCACATTTAATTATGTAATTTAAATTGTAGCATGTCATGATCATATATATATATCAATGCATATTCTGATTTAAGCTATGAGCCAACTATAATTGTTAAGAGTTAATTAGTAAGAAATATATAGTTGATTTAGCATGTAATTAACCTATTATTACTAATTACATGCCATATTAATTCATAGTAGATTGCATGAATAGTGCATTGCCTTATTAGTTGTGCATTAGATTGGTTAATCATGACTTAACATGCATGTAGGTATAGTTGTATTCTTTTTAATTATGTCATTGCATAAGGTTGCATATAGGTATATTTTATGTCAGTTTGCTCTTAGCTTGTGTGCTTGGGTTAATTGGTGTATGTCTGAGTATTATATGCTTCCAACTTGTGAGATGTAGTTGATACAGTGGGCTGCATTTTGTAATGTGATTTGCACTTCACCAGACTATGGTTAATGGCCCGTGGGCAGCGGATGAAATAGAACAATCCGGAGCATCCTTCGATCCCGGATACCGCGGTTCATCCTAAGTACACCCCTGCCTAGATTTACTATGGGATTTAGCTTACTATATGTTACATTCTACTATATGGTAAATCTGGTGTTAGTCCTGGAACATAGCTACAATGCCCAAGTGAAGCATGTGTTTTACTCAGATAAATAATTTAGTTTTGCTTTCATTATTGCATGTAGATTAGTGAGTTATTGCATTTTGATTCATCTTTATGATAAGTCTTTATGGTAGGTGCATATAGAGTTATGTTAATGTGGTTATGTCATGATTAGAATAGTATGCATTTGGTGAATCATGTTAATCTATACAATGGGTAGAAAAGCATCTTATTTAATTAATTGAACCTTGATAATTAGCTTTACTTATAGTTGTTATAATCTGATTTTGTTTGGGGTTTATATCTTTATTATAAGTAGGACTTGTTTATTTATAGTGGGGGTGGTTGGGTGTAAGTCCTGCTGGGTCTGTGTGACTCACCCCTTCCCATCTTTAATATTTTTTTTCAGGATCACAGGTTTAGCGCAGCAAAAGCGTAGTGGTGTTTTGGAATTGGAAGAGTTGGTTGATTATTTGTTCAATGTTGGTATTTAAATTGTAATTTTATGTAGACAATTTAGATAGAATTATTGGAATTATTTATTGGATTTCGATATTAATTTTGCTTTGCTCCAAACCGATATATTTCAAGGGTTACGGCGCCGGATTATCTTCCGCTGTGCATGTTAAAATCCGGGTCGTGACAACCATGACCATCAAAGTTCCTATCTGACAGAAATTATCAAAGTCGACAGGGCTATCATCTGTCTTCAAGGCCAACAGGACCTAATTTTGCTAGAATCTCTACAAGCTAGCAAGGCTTCTAGTAGCTATTGGTTGCTAGGGTTGTTAAGGCGAAAAGCCGAAGATTTTTTGAAAGAGAATTAAGGCCGGGCATGGCCTGATACAGAAGAAGAATCTATATAAATGAATTTGAACAAAAAAATCAATTAAGAGGCTAGCCTACCTCCATAGGCACCTCATGGACGAACCCGTATGGGTATACCCCCGGAGGTGTTTGATCCAGTTGGAGAAATGGGCAAGCTCCCCTATTCCTTTGATCTTTCCCACAATGTAGGGAGTGTCACTCTCAAACTACGGAGGGTGGTAAACTTCATCAAATTCCAAGAGGGAAGAAATCCCCTTGAATTGAATGAAATAGTACCAAGGTTATTCTATGCCCACCAAGGGTCATTGGGTCAATGGTTTTTTTCTTCCGATGTATGTATTTGAATGATGGATGAAACGGAGAAATGCAATATTGTGGATGGCATGAAAACATATTAAGGGAAAGATTAATAGTTCAACGAGCTTGACGGAATGCAAATCCAAAAGAGAAAATATCAAACCTTTGAAATCAACTAAAGACTGCTCAACTTAGACGGAATATATTCTAATCCAAATGCTTAGATTAAAAAAACATTGGGGAATTTATAGTTCTAACAAAAAATTCTGATCTGTAGAATTTTTCAAGGGACAGCAGATTGTAAAAAGAAGAAGAGTGATAAAAAATGGTCTAAATTGTCTGAAGCTGAAATCAAACCTTTGCATCAAAATTCTGAACGATGGGAGTCTTGAGGTCAGTTTTTGAAGATCTTAGTGTGGAGCATCACTCTCCCCCTCCCATTTTCTTTTTTCTATCACCTTAGCGAGGAGCACCGTTTTCCCCTTCCACCCCGATGTGGGTGTTGTTACCCTTCCCCCTCTCCTCTGGAAGATCCCGGTCTTGTTTTTCCTCACCTCTGTCATCTCTAGCAAGGTCGTCGGCGTCCCTTTCTTCACCTCTGGCAGGTGGCTGGTCTTCACCCTTCACCCCTTGGTTGTGGGCCATTTCCTTCCTTCTGGAACCATTCTTCCCTGTTCCCCTTCATAGTGCCATTGATTGGGCAAGTGACAGTCCTGACAACTCCAATTAACCTCTTCCGAGGGCTCCGACATCGTGACCTCGACAACCCTTCGACGTGGCCTCCAACCCCGGCAATTGATGATCCCCTTCCTCGGCATCATAGTTTCTGATCACAACGACAACAGAGGAAGCAGACTCGGCGATCCTCGGGCTCGTCTTCCTCTTTGCTCGGCCCAAGGATTCCGGAATCGGAATCGGCCTCGGCCGATTCCTGGGAAGAGAATCGATTTCGGATCGGTCCGGAATCGTTTTTTTTTTGATTTTTTTTTTCGTCAAAAAAATTCAAAAAATTCAGAAAAAATTCTAAAAAAATAGGAAATGAGTTATAAATTTTTTTAAAAATAACCAATGCATTCATCCACAGGACCACATCGAATAAATACTAATGAACTCCAATTGAAGAATTGAAGTTAAGTACATATTCCAATTCCATTGATTCAAAAATCAAAGAGATGATACATCATGAAAAAAAAAATTTACATCATATCAATCTACTACCAAAATCTAGGATATAAATATGGGTCTTCCTCCTCTCCCTACTGCGCTTCACGCTCCTCCCTCGTGCTCAGTCTTGTATACTGTCCGGGACCATATCCATATGAAAATAATGCCGATGCCATGCCATCAAGGTCGTATGGATCGGACTGCGGGACGACCGGGACGTAAGCAGAGGATGGTGGAGCTAGTGGTGTAATCCACTGCTGGTCAACCTGGCCAAATGCTGGATACTGTGGCTCCATAATATAAGAATCATGTGTATCCGAATCAAGTGTGTAATACGGCTTTGGAAGCCGTGAATCAGGAGACTCAGCTGCTTGGATCCACGAAATCGGACGGAATCGGTGGAATCGGGCCGGAATCGATGCTTGGATCCACGGAATCGGCCGGAATCGACGCTGGCAGCTGGGATCGAGGCCGGAATCGCCGGAATCGCGCCGGAATCGTTGGATCGAGCTTCTGCCGCCGCAGGATCGACATAATCGACCCCCGCGGGTCGATTCCGGCCCTTTTAGGGCCGGAATCGGTTCGATTCCCGGTCCAGAATCGAACCGGGAATCGAACCGGGCCGGTTGACCCGGTCTTCCGAAGGAATCGGATCGATTCCGACCGATTCCAGGCGATTCATACCAATTCCGCGGAATTCTTCCCGGAATTGGTCCTTCCGCCAGGATCCACCGATCCGATTCCGGAATCGGTCGGAATCGGACCGATTCCGCCGATTCTGCAATCCATGGCTCGGCCCCTTCGTCCATAGCACATCCCTTCTCTAGACTCACCTCCTCAATGCTACTCCGCTGAACGAAGGAGAAGAAGAAGGGGATGAGAGAAGGAGGAGCTGACGATGACCCCCCCCCCCCACGGCCCCTTCAGTCCCTCCGCCATGGGGACCTTCACACAAAGATAGCTTGCGGTTAGGTCTGTTCACGCGACAGATGGGAAAATCCGGTGGGAACCCTTCCAGTGCCCTCTCTTGCTAGCATTGGCGTCGCCCACCCCGCCGCAGCGCTGCTTCCCCTGCTCCACCTACCTTGCCGCCACCTGTCGTCCGGACGAGGGCATCGCGCACATCTACCATCTACCAACACCAACGAAGTGAACTCACGAGGACGAAGGTGCCTCAGAGTAGCCCCTTTATGTGCCATTAGGGGCAGTCGCATGCCGCCACTAGCCCTAACACCCCTTTTGCGTCGAAGGCACTCCCCCCCAAGGGGGTACATGGTGCACTGTCCGCTCCTCATTGGTTTGCTTGCCGCCTGCTTGTGCTGGCCCGGTCCAAGGCCCAGATCGGGCCACTGGCTGGTTCGACTAAGTTCAGTCCTAGTTTAGGCCGGTTTGAGCTGATTCAGCACCTGAACCGGCCGGTTTTGAAGCTGGTCTGAGGTTGGTTCTGCTTGTTTTGGGTCGGTTTTGGCCTATTTTGACTGGTTTATGTTCAGTCCGCTTTCATTTCGTCTTGTTTAGTTCATTTTGGCCAATTTGTCCTGCATCATTATGGTTAACACATTAACCCATGAGATTTAATATCCACAATGAGAAAAAAATTTCAAAACCTAAAAGAATTGCCAAATGACCAAAGAAAAATCTAACCGATTATAGTTCAAGGCACTCAATTTATATTCATAAAATCCCAAATTCTCATTGTAAAATATAGTCCTAAATCAAAGTTTAAAATCTCAATATTTTCAAAGTTTCAAACTACTGAGCAAAGAAAAAAAATCTAAAGCACCTTCTCAATAAAAAATAATAATAAACACCCCAAGTGAAAATACATTTAATAAACCCAAACCCAGAAGTCCTCAAGTCTAAAAGGGTGAACTAAAAAATATATGTATAAATATAAAACTTAATTCACTCAAAAAAAACATAGCAAAACATAAAAAGAAGTTTAACTGATCTCAAAAGTAAAAGAAATTAAATTTTAAAATAAAACCACAAAATTAAATGATTATCTTAAATCAAAACAACAAAAGTAAATAAGTCATATTTCAAATAAAAAATTCCCAATCAATTCATACCAAATTCAAAATGTAATAAAAAAATAAAATTTAAAGCAAATTTTCAAATCAAAAGGCATCAAGTTAAAAAAAGTTAACTAAATTAAATTTTCAAATAAACTTTATTCAACTCAGATCAAATCTTAATAATCTCAACGATAAAAGACACCAAGTCACAAATCAATGTCATTCAATTTCTTTTTAAACACAAAATTAATTCGAACCATTTTATCAAATCCCAAATAAATTTTAGTCAAAGCGTACAAAATTCTAGTTAACGCAAAGATAATAAAAGAAAATACACAACATTAGGTCTCAACCAAACAATAAGTCAAATCTTCAAACAAACTCAAATCAAATCAACTGAACTTAAAACATAAAGTGTTTGCATTCCATCGAGTTTATGGGGCTATTCCTCCCAAGTATTTATTCTTGTGGATGTATGTCTTCCATTCGTGAATTGCTATGGTAAATAAAAAGTATTCGAGTTATTGCTTGATATAATTAACCTTGGATCTTCGCACTATCTGAGTAGGAGATGTCAAAATAAATTTTCAAAGAACCTAATAACCTCAATACATATTTTATGCATATTATGACTTATCTATACTCTTATGGGTTACCATCTATTTTTCTAGTTGTTAGTGCTAAGTCAAAAAATTGAAGAGAATTTTGAATTCTTGAACAAAATTGAGGTTCCAGACATACATACATTAGAGTAAGACTATGAAACATAGGTAATGTGCTGTCACCATGTCGGTAATGGTATGAAGTTTATTCTAAATGATCGCTCTCTGTTTTCAGTTATAATCTTAAATCAAAAAATAAAATGAATTGACAAATATTTGTTGTTTTATTCTAGCCAGAGATTTATTGGCGCAGCTAATGGGTTTCTCATCTTTGGCATCATCGCTTCTTTCACTGCTCTTGTGGTAACATTTTACTACATAGGCTATAGAAATTTATTTTATTTTGTACAACAGAATTTTGTTGCCAATGGAACACCTAGGGTGAAGATACAAATGAAATTAAGGAAGATTGTTTAATTTTTTTGAGGTACTTAATTCTTCTGCATGTTGAGTAATGAATATGTGCTTTTGATGCATTGAATGATCATGGGTAACCACGGCAATTGATGAACCACAAAGAGATCCAGAAGAGTAAGGAGCATTAGACCGTCTGAATGTAAAATACATGAAGAATCCTGCTAGACAAACTTTCTTATAAGTTTTCTTCATCGCGTGTCCTTATTATTCTTCTTTTCTTTAAATTGAATTATAACAAAGAATATATTTCAGATTTGCAACATAAATTATGAATCATTAACACGGGTGCATGGGTTCCAGTGAAGTTAAGCTTCAATATATTTTTATTTTTTGAAGTATTATTGCCTCATTTTGGCTAGTGTGAAGAAACTTTGTAAAATTTACTCCAGGATATTATCATTGAGAGAAGAAAAGAACGAGTACCTGCTAGTGCACATGCTTCTTATGGGTAGACATTGGTGAAAAATAGACGCAAATTTTAAAATTTTGGTTTTTCGATTTCTTTCAAAGCTACTATTCTTTAAATCTTTACTAAACCCACAACTGGATTATGTAAATCACCTTTTTCTGTGTTAATTGGTGTTCATCACTACTACATTTCATGAGAAGCTTGTAATCGCTTTATTGACACAGACCATTGTCAGGGAGCAGCTGGCGGGAATTTGAAGTGGGATTCTCTTCTGCTGGCAAATTTTGAAGCTGTCCCACAAAGTATACCAATAATTGCATTGTCATTTGTTTACCAGGTATGCTCTAGCTGTATTCTTTATTTATTGAATTTTTAATAAGTTGTCAATCCTTTGTCAGAATGTTGTCCCAGTTCTTTGCACAAATCTTGAAGGCAACCTGTCAAAAGTAAGGTACTTGTTTCTTCTACATGAAGTTGCCAGCACACTCAATCATTTGCGTTTATAGCTTACTTACCTCTCATTCATGCTTGAATGTCGCTTCCCTTGTCATTCACAAAATGGATATCGAACCTTGTCATTTGCACTAGCTGAGTTGAACTTTAATAGTTAAATTTGCTACTTTTGAAGTTAAATTAATATTTTATTTTTTCTTTCAGTACTGATGACACTTCCTGTTACTTCTATCACTGGATTCATAACTTGGTAGTATCAGTGAATTATGTCACAACAATTCTATTGGACAATGTTACATGGCATTTTCCAAGTAACTACTTTCCAATCACAATATTATTATTATTTTTTGCTCAGTCCCCCTCTGATAATCCTTTCTTATAGGGTGTTTGGAAACTCTTTTAATTTTGAAACAACTTTTTTTTTTGAAATCAAGATTACCTGATGTCTCAGTTTTAAATTTAGAATCATAGAAGCATAACTCTTTTGTGTTTGGCGAAACTATCACCATTTTTAAAATTTACAGAGCAATGTTTGACTATGATTTTAAAATCAAAATTTCTATCGCACACATTATAAATGTCAATACAAACAAGAATAAAAAATATTTAATTTCAATTAAGAGGTGTGAAAAATAAACCACATACATTACATAATCTTTGCACACTTTTATCCTATGCCATGCGCCAATACGTTACAACATACATTTTGTCGCTGATATGACATACTCCTGCAACCTTGTGACGCTCGAAAAACTTAATGCTCTTCCCCCCACAGGTATTCTCTCAGAGCTCCCCGCCCTCCAGTTCTGTCGCAGCCCCCCCAGGAGGCATTTTGTTGCACAGTGCTACCCCCTCTGACTTTTGCCGCCCGCACCGCACCCCTTCCTTGCCGAACATTCTATGGCATGGTGCCACCCCCTCTGGCTTTTGCCGCCCGCACCGCACCCGGGCCCCCTGCTAAGCGTTGTGGCGCCGAGCCCTCCCCCCCCCCCCCCCCCCCCGAATGCATTCTGTTGCACATCGCCACCTTCTATCGCACAGCACCGCCCTGCCCCCCGGAGGCATTCTGTCACACGCCCCCTAATTCTGTCGCAGTGCTTCCTTGGCTTCTACCCCGAGGACATACCTCCTTTGTCGCCGAAGGTAGCCTGTCGTCCACCGATTGTCTGTCGGTCGCTGGTCGTCCGCCACGAGAGGAGTTGAGTGTGTAGATGGGCGATGAGTGCACAATAGAGGGATAAGGAGAAACTGTCTACGGGAGACAAAAGCGAGACATCGAGAGTGAGAGAGCCCGCTCTCTTCTGAAAACAAAACAACTCTTTCCTTGTTTTTTTTTAAAGAGGATAAGTAGAGAAGTTACGTCGATTTTAAAAAAAGAAGCACTAAAAAAAACCAAACACCGTATCTTTCTTAATTTTAAAATTAAGAAAAAAAGGTAAAAGAACAGAACCAAACACCCTATAAAATTCTTTTGGGTTCTTACAAAAGTGGTTGTGTTGATTCCTCAATTTTTTACAGTTACAAAAATATTTATTTATTTTTTCCCTTTCCACTATAGACTTTTTTTAGGAAGAAGGGAATTTTTTGTTTTTTGGTTTTATGCTTGTGTTATATTTAAAAAAAAATGTGAGATTATGATGTGGGTTCATAAAATTAAGGGATTTTCAATTTAAATAAAAATAATAATCAATTTATTTTTTAGTCCCAACTTTAGGAGCACTTATTTTTATCTTCCCAACACATTTTTTTCTTTCAGCCTTTTTGTCACAAGTATTTAAACCAAGGATTGCCGTTTCGGATCTCGGCTTCATCTCGAAAGGGTGAAAGAGAAGAAATCTCGTGGGATTCTCAGAAAAATTTCGGGAGATCAGATCTCAGATTTCATTTATATAGAGTATACCTTATCTAATAATTGTCATCTCGTATTTATATTTTATCTCATAAAGACTGAAAAGAACAGATCTCGAAAAAAATTCGAGAGATTGGATCTCATAAATACCAATCAATGTGTATATTTAAATGTAAAATGTTATGTTATCACTTCAAAAAAGACAAGGGAACTCGTTTTAAACATAAAAATAAGCTGAGAGAGAATTAGAAACTTAATACAGAGACGATGAACTATTGTTAACAGAAGACATACAAGAAATCTTATGTTAGATCAAGGCTTCATCTTGAATAATATAGATAGGTGATTGGTGACATTTTGGGTTAATTGTATATAAATAATCATAAAAATATTAAATTATAAATTTTTATTAAACAATAATGTCTAGATGAATATTTGGATGAATTTTATAATAAAATTGGTAATATATGAAACAAATTTAACAAAGCCATCTAACAAGTTAGGGATAGTAATAGGTGGAGTATATCAAGGTACAAGAGGTACTATATAGATATTCTCATCTCGGTGATCTCGTTTCTCGGACAAATTGAGAGAGAGATTCTTGGGAGATCGCATTCCATGATTTAAACATACCAATTTTACTTTCTTGATCTACTCTCATTGGCGGCATAAGGAGCAAATATAGAAGGTCAACAACACGCTCCCAGATGCCCCTAGGGCTTGTGAAGTTCTTCCCTGACAGCTCCGGTACACAGTTGATGGCACTTTCCTAGATGCCCCTAGGGCCTGCAGAGTTCCTCCCTGATGGTGTGGCTGACAACATGCTCCCATATGGTCCTAGGGCTTGCGGAGTTCTTCTTCAACGGCACGTGGTTGATGATGCTCTCCCCCGATGCCATACGAAGTTCTTTTGGTCAATGACGACTGCGCTCTCCCGGGCATGTGCCATTGAGCCGTCTCCTTCGCACGCCACTTGATTCCCTCCTCAATGTGAACATAGTAGTGGTCACCTTCCTTTGCATCACCACCTGTGGCTTGGTTACCACCACTAGTGTGCCAACCTTCTGATGGGGACCCAATCCAGTCCATATTGGGGTTTATTTGTATTTACGTCTATTTGGATATGTTTGTAAATATTTGAGTTTTATTTGTTGTCTTTTCTTTTTATTTGGGTCCTCAAGAGGACATGTATGTAAATAGTCATTTATGGTATCTTATTTGTAATAGGCTCCTCTATTTAAGAGGGCACACTTGTTGGAATGAAAGAGAGAGAGTTTAGTGTTCAATTTTTGGAACCCTAGGGGGCTGCCCCTTGTGCTGGGGCGCTGCCCCATTCCCCTTCACCCCCTCCACGATGGAGGTCGTCCAGCTCCACCCCCGGTGAGGACCGGTCTCTTTCGCGACCCTCCGGCGAGAGCGCCTTCTCCTTCTCCTCCGTCCAGCGGCCTCCGAGCCATTCCTTTCCCTTTTCGCCTTCACCGGTTCGAGTTGAAGCCCTATCGACACCATTCACCTCCGTCTCCGTCCGTTTCGACATCTTCGACGACATTGACTGCCTCCACCCCGTTCATCCCAACTCCAGCGATCCCCGGAGTACCTCCACCTGTCCACCCCCTTCTGTTCAGAATCCCTAACACCCCTGTCGGAATAAGAAAGAAGAAGGAAGAGGAAGAGCCGCGTCGGCTACCTCGTCCGTGCGCACCGCCTAGCTAGGGCTCCGATGGCCAGCGGCTCCTTTTCTCCTTCCAACTAGCTCAGATGCTTCTCCGGACGTCTTTCCCTCGCCACCTGGTGGAGATGTCAGCCTATGTAGGCCGTCGACGGTCCCAGCTCCGTCGGCTTGACCTCCACCGCTTTCCAGGTGCCTCTGGCGCCACCAGGTGCCTCCAGCGCCTAGCCCTCCTCCCGCGACGGCGTCCGGCGACGACCACGGCCCCTCTGGCCACCCCCTTCCCCTCCGGCGGCGGCGAAGACGACGCCCGGTGCCCGATGCTTCCGCCCGCCGCGGCCGCCGCGGACGAGCTCGCGCGAGCGCGAGGTCGAAGACGGCGCTCCCCGACGGGGTACGCGGCATCCGGCGAGCCGGCCGCGTCCCCCGCCCCCCCGCCCACCACGGGCGGCCACCCCCCCCCCCCCAAGGCATGGATCGGGCGAACCGCCGCCGGTTAGTCTTCGCCCGGGCGGCCTGCGCACCGGCTCACGTGCGTTCGCCCGGCCGGTCCTCCCGATCAGCTCGAACCGGAATCGGTTCGCCTCCAGACCGGTTTTGAGCCCGGTTTAGGCCGGTTCAGAGCCGGTTCGGCCCGGTTTGACACTCCAGAGGCCGGTTCAGGCCTTAAACCGGCCGGTTCGCCCTGTTTTGGGCCGGTTCATGCCGGTTCAAGCTATTTTGGGACCGGTTCAGGCCCATTTTGAGTGGTTCGGGCATGATTCGACATGTTTTGGGCCCGTTTTGACTGGTTTAAGCCCGGTTTTGCTTATTTACTGCATTTTTAGGATATTTTGAGCCTCTTGAAGGTCTGCTGCAGCGTCACGTCGCCGGTCCGTCCCGTCTCGTCCCGCATCACCTTCCCCTTGCACCAACCAGCAAAGCCTTGTTGATGGGGACCCGGTCCGGTCCTTTTTGGGGTTTATTTACGTTTACGTCCTTATGGACTTCATCGTAAATATTTGAAGTTTGTTTTAGTCTTTTCCTTTAATTTGGGTCCTTACGAGGACATGTATGTAAATAGTCATTTAGGGTGTCTTATTTGTAATAGGCTCTTCTATTTAAGAGGGCACATTGTTGAATGAAAGAGAGTTTTAGTGTTCAATTTTTGGAACCCTAGAGGGGCTGCCCCTTGTGCTGAGGCGCTGCCCCTTCCCCTTCACCCCCTCCACGATGGAGGTCTTCCGACTCCACCTCCGGTGAGGACCGGTCCCTTCGCAACCCTCCGGCGTGGGTGCCTTCTCCTCCCCCTCCGTCCAGCGGCCTCCGAGCCATTCTTGCCTCTTCTTCTTTCACCGGTTCGTTTTGCAGCCCTATCGACACCGTTCACCCCCGTTTACGCCCGTTTCGACGTCTCCGACGACCTCGACTTCCTCCGCCCTTCCACCCCCACCTCCGGCGATCCCTGGAGTACCCCATCCATCCCCTTTGCCGTCTGCGCAAACCCCCGTACCCTCTGTTGGAACTGCGCACCCACCCGCCCCCCCGGCGGACCCCTTCCGGGAGTCAGGCGCGACGAAGACGGAGAAGGAAGGAGGAGAAGAAGATGAGGGAGAGATAGGGGAGGTCGGACCCCCCCTAGGGCCTCTCGGCCCTTCCCGGCTTCCTCCATGCGCCGGCGGCGGTGGCGGCCTAACCGGCTTCCGCCGGTTCCTTCCCCCCCCTTCTGCGCATCGGAGGCTGTTGAACATCGAAGTACACCCCGGCTTCCCTCCTCCCGTGACGGCCTGCGCACCGGCTCACGTGCGTTCGCCCGGCCGGTCCTCCCGATCAGCTCGAACCGGAATCGATTCGCCTCCAGACCGGTTTTGAGCCCGGTTTAGGCTGGTTCAGAGCCGGTTCGGCCCGGTTTGACACTCCAGAGGCTGGTTCAGGCCTTAAACCGGCCGGTTCGCCCTATTTTGGGCCGGTTCATGCCGGTTCAAGCTATTTTGGGACCGGTTCAGGCCCATTTTGAGTGGTTCGGGCATGATTCGACATGTTTTGGGCCCGTTTTGACTGGTTTAAGCCCGGTTTTGCTTATTTACTGCATTTTTAGGATATTTTGAGCCTCTTGAAGGTCTGCTGCAGCGTCACGTCGCCGGTCCGTCCCGTCTCGTCCCGCATCACCTTCCCTTTGCACCAACCAGCAAAGCCTTGTTGATGGGGACCCGGTCCAGTCCTTTTTGGGGTTTATTTACGTTTACGTCCTTATGGACTTCATCGTAAATATTTGAAGTTTGTTTTAGTCTTTTCCTTTAATTTGGGTCCTTACGAGGACATGTATGTAAATAGTCATTTAGGGTGTCTTATTTGTAATAGGCTCCTCTATTTAAGAGGGCACATTGTTGAATGAAAGAGAGTTTTAGTGTTCAATTTTTGGAACCCTAGGAGGGGCTGCCCCTTGTGCTGGGGCGCTGCCCCTTCCCCTTCACCCCCTCCACGATGGAGGTCTTCCGACTCCACCTCCGGTGAGGACCGGTCCCTTCGCAACCCTCCGGCGTGGGTGCCTTCTCCTCCCCCTCCGTCCAGCGGCCTCCGAGCCATTCTTGCCCCTTCTTCTTTCACCGGTTCGTTTTGCAGCCCTATCGACACCGTTCACCCCCGTTTACGCCCGTTTCGACGTCTCCGACGACCTCGACTTCCTCCGCCCTTCCACCCCCACCTCCGGCGATCCCTGGAGTACCCCATCCATCCCCTTTGCCGTCTGCGCAAACCCCCGTACCCTCTGTTGGAACTGCGCACCCACCCGCCTCCCCGGCGGACCCCTTCCGGGAGTCAGGCGCGACGAAGACGGAGAAGGAAGGAGGAGAAGAAGATGAGGGAGAGATAGGGGAGGTCGGACCCCCCCTAGGGCCTCTCGGCCCTTCCCGGCTTCCTCCATGCGCCGGCGGCGGTGGCGGCCTAACCGGCTTCCGCCGGTTCCTTCCCCCCCCCTTCTGCTCATCGGAGGCTGGCGACCATCGAAGTACACCCCGGCTTCCCTCCTCCCGCGACGGCCTCCTCCTGCGACGACGGCCCCTCGGGCCACCCTCTTCCTCCTCCGGCGACGACGGAAACTTCGGCGCCCTTCCTCCCGCCGGCGGCTCTGCCGCGGCCATCGACGAGACGAACCCTCCCCCCCCCCCCCCCGTGAGGTCGAAGACGGCACACCCCCGACGCCCGAGCGAGGGCACCTCCCGACGGGGGTATGCGGCGGCCGACGAGCCGGCCGCGTCTCCCGCCCCCGCAGCCAACCGCGTGAGGCCACGACCCCCCCCCGCTAAAGTCGCGGGCGAACCGGGCACCGGTTCGCCCCGCTCGCCCGGCCGGCCTGCCTCTCGCTCGAACCGGCACCGGTTCGTCCCCAGACCCGGTTCGTCTCATATAAAAAAATCTCCAAGTCTGAAAGTAAAGTTCAAAGATATCAAACCTGTAGTAGGTATTAAAGCCTCCAAACACCAGCTCAAATCCCAAGACAAGAAAACCATCAAATCTGAGATCCAATAAAAATAATCTTAGGAATTTTAAAATATGAAACTAAAAAAAACAAATCAGAATTCCCGATATCTAAAATTTTTAAACATCAATTCCCTAATTCATGAAACCCCCCACTCAAAAAATTGATCTCCAGATTTAACAAGAAATTCCCTGGTCGGAAACTTAAAATCCTAAATCCCAAATGTCAATCCTGAAGCTGGAACTTTAAAGTCAAAGAAATAAAAAAAACCCTCAAAACCTGGGTTCAATAAATCCAAAATGCCCAAATTCAGAATTTATATCTGAAACCCCAAGTCAAAAATCCCATCCTTAAGACAAGAAGTCAAAAATGAGTTGAAAACAAACTCACTCAACATAAAAAAAAAGTAATTGAAATGGGCACTAGGCCAAACACCACAAAAGACATCATCCCAAATGAACCTTAACTTTCAAACTAAATTAAAATTCAAATGAACCTAACTTTCAAACTAGTTTATCATAGTGTGAGAGGATCTGGAGCACTTTTAGCATGATACACAAAAAAGAACAAGCCAAAGAGTAAGTGATTAGACAAGTTAATGTTTTGCCATTACAATATGCAACTAAGAATAAAAAACATTAAGGATCGGCAAAAAAATCATGAAGAAATGTTTGCAAGATTTGTAAACACAATGCAAGTTATCAAGGATCATCACAAGGGGGTGTTGATTTGGAATATCGTTTTCAAGAAGAATATCCACTTTTAGCATGGATAGAGGACAAGGATGCCGAACTAGTTTTAGAGTTTAACCCCAATAATCAAGTATGAGTTGAAGGAGAGCTTAACATGGTAGTTGCTGAGAATGATGATAAACAAATACAAGAGCAAGGAGATACACAAGTTCCTTGTACAACTCTGATCCAGTAGGATTCACGTCACACTATAGCTCCAAAACCTCCAATCACATCTATAGGTCCTTTTACTGTCCAGAAGAGTACATAAGAAAAGAAAGATTTGGAGGATTCAAATCATTGAAGAAGATATACCAACGTAGTATCAGATAGGTTACACAAGAAGAGAAAGTGGGGAAGAGGAGAAAGCTAGTTGTCAAGCGAAGACCTGAGTTCTACAGATAGTACTCAAGCACCCTCCTCAGATGATGATGAGGAAGAGTTCATTTCACTTACATAATAGCAAAGTCAAGATGGTTCAAGTGGAGGTGAAGGTGGAGGAGGATGAGAAGGAGGATAAGGTTGTTTAGGATCTAATAGTGCATGTATCAGTGGAGAAGGACCTGATGATTTGAGGCAGCGACAATATTCAAGTGGAAGAAATCAACGTTGGAATCAGATGGATTTTTTTTGAGTATGCAGTGGAAATTATCCAGAACCTACTTCAAACTTTTAGTCATGTCATACATCTACACCTCCAGCTCCAACATTAGACAATATATATGTTCTAGTCAGATAGCCAAGTCATTATCAGACTTGAGTCCTACATACAGTACTCAAGCACCCTCCTCAGATGATGATGAGGAAGAGTTCATTTCACTTACATACTAGCAAAATCAAGATGGTTCAAGTGGAGGTGAAGGTGGAGGATGAGAAGGAGGATAAAGTTGTTTAGGATCTAATAGTGCATGTATCAGTGGAGAAGGACCTGATGATTTGAGGCAGTGACAATATTCAAGTGGAAGAAATCAACGTTGGAATCAGGTGAAATTTTTTTGTCTATGCAGTGGAAATTATTCAGAACCTACTTCAAACTTTTAGTCATGTCATATATCTACACCTCCAGCTCCAACATTAGACAATATATATGTTCTAGTTAGATAGCCAAGTCATTATTTTGATATAAGTACATGCCAATCATGATTGACTAGTCTCAATTGGGCATTCAAGAAAATTAAGAGAATGAAGACCATGAAGGCCAATGTCGTAGATGGTGATGATGGAAAAGTATATTTTTTGTTACATATGAATTGTACAAATTTTTTTATTGGAATGAATATTGATATTATTTTATATCCACTTGTCTTAATATGTCTCATAGAGAGTAATAGTCAACATGAAAGTGTGTTAGATACCATTTTTAGGGTTTTTAAAATTTTTTAGGTGCTCTCATTCTTTAGGGGATTTATCATGATTTTTTGTATTGTTTTGAAAATAAAAAATAAAAAATCTCGATTCAAACCAATTTTGGATCGATATTTCTCCCGAAGGCCAATTCGATTCAAATCATATCAGCATTGGATGATCTAGCCCCCGAGAGGTGTCCATCTTCTTTTCATTCACATGTCAGTAGATGAGAGGGGTGTATGATTGTCAAGAGGGACGGCATATATTGACTTTTTCTCCCATCTCTATCTTTGTTCTCTCTCTTACTATAAACAATTTGCACACAAGGCCCTTTGTTAACTCTTTCTGCAGGTTTTCTTTGCCTCTTTCTCTGCAGCATAAGTCCAATCTCATCTCAATGTTCGGAGCCAGAGATACTCTTCCTTTGTCACGACCCGAAATTTAAATAATATAACCTCAAATATGTAGCGAAAATACACAACGTCGTGACAGTGGATGAAACCCAACACTTGGATTCCATAACCCAAACTTAAATAATTATTTTCATAAGATCCATCAAAACAAGAGAATAGAACCATACCACTAAGTCTAACAATACTCTTGCTCAAAAACAACCAAGACCATCTACCTAAGTAGAGAATATTTCTCATCTCCAAGTGTAGATGACTCTGATTCCATCGGTTCCATCTGAACTTCATCTCCAAGCTCCTAAATCTTCAAAACCTGCTGAAAAATTTAACCCACAACGGGGTGAGTCCGGGGACTTCGTAGGATTTACACCCGTTTCTCGCCAATCGGATACTAACGTATAAACATGCAATGATAGATAACATATCTAAATTGAGATGTAAATACAAATATATAGAATGTCTTCTATATTAAGCTCACAACCCATGTTCAAACCATGAATTAATTTTAAGGAAACAATTATGCCATTGCTATTCACTTCTAGACCAAAACACACAAGAACATACAAGTTAGACAAATATCAAATAAATGACCTCAAGACTTAACATAACATGACCAAAACAAAATGAGACAAATCTGAATTTTCTAACATGACACAACTTAACATCTATACATGACACACAAGTAACCTAATTTCGTATTCTTTCCAATCACTTAGCCAAAGAACAAGAAATTGGTCATCTTGCTTCACATGTACAAATGCATTCACCAGCTCTAATATATATAGAAGTAACATATATTAAGCTAGCTCAAAGTGCACCTTGGCAGTGGTGACACTAAGGGAAAATCGCGGTAATCCAGGATCTGTGGGAGGGCCGGATTCATCTAAGTTACCCGCTGCCCACTGGCAATTGACTAATATAGGTTAGTGAAGCCTTCATAACACGTCATATCAGGAGTTCATAACATAAAATCATGACATACTTGACCATACCATGCATACATGACATAAACATCTAATTTCATAGTCTTTCATGCAAAACATAACATTCATAACGAACTTAACAAAACATATGATAACCCGATTTAATTGAACTTGTTCTTAATGACAACTCATACTAATCATGACCAAATTGACATGACTAACTATGCATAACATAGCCCATGATCTGAAACCAAATTAAACATATTTTACCATAAACTAGACAAGACTTGTAATAACCGACTTGGTTGACATATTCTAAATCAAACCTATACCAAACTTGACCATATGAATATAACCACACCATGCATGACATAATACATAGTCTAAAACCAAACTAACCAAAATTTACATGACTTACATACATGAAATGACAAGCCGAACTAGACATACTTAATTACATATGCAAGACAATTAACCTAAATCAAGCTTGGCATAAACTAAACAAATTAAATTCTGAGGTAATCAACCACAATCTGACCTAAACAGGTTCTAAAAGATATGATTTGGTGATCCATGATTTTTTTCCAAATTTACACATAATTATATTTTAATTCTAGGTCCAATCTAACATATACTCACATACATGAGTAATATAAGATCAAAACATATGAAAAATATTTCTACCCATCCAGAATCAAGCTAAACATGTTCCATAATATACAAAATAGCAATTTTAAGATTCTGGTTTCAAGGATTTTTGAGAAGAATTACTAATCTTAAGTCCAAAGGTTAAACTAGTCAAATCAAGGTCCATAAGTTAAATCATGCATATTTTCTAATCAAAATAGAATCAAATAAATAGATGAGCTTGAGAAACCTACCTGGAAGGTTATGTGAATTTTTCGGATTTTTCTGGATTTTCTGCTGATTTTTCTGGTCTTAACTTTGATTTCCGGATTTAATAAATCCAATAATCCAAAAGTGCTGAACCGGCGTTGAACCGGACAGTTCGACCAGTGGCTCAGGGCACTGGGCCGGAGGTTGAACCGGGCGGCTCGGGGGGCTGAGCCGGGCTCGATCGGCTGCTCGGATGGCGCTCGCGTAGGCTCGCGCGGCGGCGATGGCACTCGCCAGCGACGGCGACCGGAGCTGCAGGGGCACGGCGGCGGTGGCATTCGAAGGCAACGGGGGGGGGGGGGGGGAAGAAGAAGGTTGCAGGTACGCGGCGGCGGTGAGATAGGGTGGAGGCCGGCAACGGCGAGGGAGGCTTGAGGCGGTTCCGGCCAGAACAGGGGAGGTCCGGCGAGGCTTCCGGCGATGGCGATGGATCGCGGCGGCTGTCGGAGGGGGGGCTAGGAAACATTGGCGAAGGGGAGGAGGAAGGAGGGACGGGGGAGCTGGTGGCGGAAGGGGGCGCGATCGAGCACGCGGTCGACGGCACTCAGAAGGAGGGAGGCACGGCGGCGCTTCCGGCGATGGCGAGCACGACGCCGGCGACTGGCGCAGACGACGGCGGACGAAGAGGAAGAGAGAGGGAGAGAACTCAACAAAAGAGGGAGGGGTGGGGGTCTGGAGGCTGGAGGCTGAGGCTGGCGGAGAAAAGAGGGGGGAAAGTCTCGGGCAGCTGACTGGCCCGTCCGCGCACGCACGCGTGTGCGGCGCTTCCGAGGGGGGGCGCCAAGAGGAGATGGCTGGCGCTCGACGACGGCGGCAGAGGGGCAGAAGTTGAGGGCGGATGGCAGGGATGACGCCGGCGACAACGGCAGCAGCAAGGAGAGGGAAGGCTGGTGATGGCGGCAGCGGCGAGGGAGGTTCCTCTCCGCGACAGTTCCGATTGGAACAGGGGACGCCAGCACTGGCTATCAACAGTGGCAAGTTGGCTCAAGTCAGCGGCCGCAGCAGGACGGCGACGGCGATGCGGCTGCGGCTGCGTGCTGCATCAACGTTGGGGGGGGTGTAGGCAAACAATGGTGGCCGGTGGTCTTGAGCGAGCAGGTGGGAGGGTGGCCCGCAGGTTGCGCTGGCACTGGCACTAGCGCGGGAAGACGATGGCGACGCGGTGGTGTGCAGGCAATAGTGGGTCACGACAGCGATCGGGACATCAAATAAATGGACCAGGGGCTTAGCAATGGCTCCGGTGACTGGCTTGGGGCGATCGGGCAAGGAGATGGCAGAGGATGACGGAATAGAGGCGGCGGCGAGGGAGGCGATGACTGCGGCGAGCGTAACGCAGGGCGAGGGAGGAAAGGGGGTGCAATACGGCGACGACGAGGGAGGAAAAGAGGAGGGCGGCGGCATCGACTGGAAGAGAGGGAGAAAGAGACCGGGACGGGGGGGGGGGGTCCTCGCGGGGGATAGATATCGGGAGGGGGAGGCACGGTTGCATACCCGAGAGGGAGACCAGAGTCCGGGCGTGAGGGGGAAGTCCGGGAAAAGGAAAATAAAAAAATATTATTATGATTAAAACCCGATTATTACATCCTTGTCATATTTATTCTGACTTTTGGTGACCACTAACTGGTTGAGACTATAATTAATTCATGAATTAGGTTGACTTTAGAGATCTTTGGATCTACTATCTAAGCTCTTCTTGGAGTTAGAAAACACAATTCTGAATTTTTTTCTATAAAAAAGAGTACAAATGCATTAAGATTTTTTCTTCTTTTTTTGATTTATATTGAGTTGAAGTGTTTCTTTTCTTTTTATTTTCTTCATAATACTTGAACAATAATTTGAGAGTGAGCTTTCAATCATTCACCTTACATCTGTTTGTCCCTTCAAAATCCTCAGATAAAATTCTTGTCCTTACCCATCTTTCAGCCATTGTTTTGATTACTTCAGCATCTCTTATCTGCACAGGCCCTTTCGCTATGTTTTAGGATTTGCATCCATGAAGTACGACCACCATTTTCTTATTTATTTTTTATTTTTTTCACTTGATTACCAACTGTCTGCTTGCATAAACCTTTTTATACCTTAAGATAGTGATGGTGCCGACTTCTCTTCTCTTCTGTTTTTTTTTCTTTTGATGTAACAACACCTTGATGCACCAACTGTCTGCTTGCATAAACCTTTTTATACCTTAAGATAGTGATGGTGCCGACTTCTCTTCTCTTCTGTTTTTTTTTCTTTTGATGTAACAACACCTTGATGCACCAACTGTCTGCTTGCATAAACCTTTTTATACCTTAAGATAGTGATGGTGCCGACTTCTCTTCTCTTCTGTTTTTTTTTCTTTTGATGTAACAACACCTTGATGCTTCTTTTTCTTCTTGCTAGGCAATGCCACTGACATTCTGTTGAGCAATAGGTTGTCTTCCTTTCCTCTGGATGCTCCTTTCATGTTCTAGTAGCACCTCTTCTTGGCCGCTCCTCTCTATACAAGTAGCCTCTCTGCACCAACATCTCCACACCAGCAGCATCTCCAAACTACTCCCAGAAGCACCTTCCTTTTCCTATCTTCTCATCTTAAAGTTTATATAGGCCAAAGATTAGATGGCCAGTGGGTGGTGGCCCTGGTGGGTGAGATCTGAGATCCACCCATTGGAACTTCCTATCTTAATTGGATAGATCTTTTCCCTTTTTATATTTTTTTTCATATCTTTTTTGAATCGGTAGAGGAGGTGTGTTAGCTCTTAATGTCTAGATTCATTGAATCCATTGAGTTTCCCTCCATTCAATCCTTTTCGTCCTTTTTTTTGCAAGTTCACAGCGATCCATTGCTCTCTCTTTTATGTTGAGTCAGACATTGTTTATACCCCATCATTGACAAGTCGAGGGGTGGGGGTCCAATAAAATGGCTTCCTTACTGAGTATGAATTATTTTTTCATTATTTTTTCTGCAGTGTTTCTTCTTTTTTCTTCTATTAATTTTTTTGTTTGGTAAAATTACATTCTCACACCACACAAACTCAGAGAATTATAGACCGATCTTGTTTTCTCTCTCACATGTGTTTGCTTCTTTAATGGGATTTGAGAAACCTTAACAGAAGTTTTTTCAAATCAATGAAACATTATAGAAAATTTATGTTGTTCTATATAGCATAAAGGTAATAGTCCATGAATCTTCAGGTCATGTAATCTTCTCTCTTCAAATAATTTGCTCAATTTGTGGTTCAATTATTTAATGTGGCCTTGCAGGACATCCATAATTCTTGGAACTGCTATGCCTCTTATCCTGTTTCTTGTGTGGGATGCTGTGATTCTTGGGACTATTCCAAGCATTGAGATGAATGGAGATAAAATGGTTGAGCCATTGGAGTATTTGCGTTCAAACAGTGGAATTGTTGGTGTAAGCTTGTCTTTACTTGATATTGAGAATCCTACCATTTCCGATAGGCAGTAAAAATTGTGAATAGCAAGGTTTGTAGATTATTGGAAGGTTTCTAATGCTTATGTTGAAATGTGCAACTGCAGCCGATTATCGAGGTGTTCTCACTTTTGGCTATTGCAACATCATATGTCGGATTTGTTCTAGGACTTGCAGACTTCCTTTCTGACTGTAAGCATTGGCTAACAAGTTTCAGTGCTACTTTTTTTCTGAGAAGGCTGTACTCTTTTTAATATTTACATTTCCATGTTGAAAAAGGAAAATATATATACAATAATTACTGAGGATCTTTCATTTCTGACTTAATTTTTTCCGTCTTTTTTCTCTGAGAATCTCAGTGCTGAAGCTACCAACTGGGAAGAATAAGCCTCTTCCTTACCTATTGACTCTGTTACCTCCCCTCGTCTTGGCACTTCTTGATCCTGAGATATTCTTCAAGGCTTTGGATTTCGCAGGAACGTACGGAGGTATTCAGTTCAATGTTCTTCCTTAGAATTTTAACCACTCGATTCTCACAATTATGAAATTTTATCAAGCATCTTTTATTTTTTATCTTTTTTTAATATTCCTTGTAATATAGCTAAAAGGGCAAATTTATATTTTCCTAGAAGATACACTAACTGTAGAGGACTTTTGAGGATAAGTGCATTTTTTTTTCAGTGCTACTTCTCTTTTAGCTCTATACTAAGTCATGTTCCCTAGTTACTTTTTTCATTGAAGGTACATGTAGTGTCTTATTTGGTGTCTACTAGCCTCCTCAGGTTGCCACTTTTTTTTGTGTCAACATGGAGTCTCTAATATAATATTCTGTCTTTTTCTTCCAATGTAAAAGCTGGCTATGGAAGCCAAAATGGTAATAAGACTGAAAAAGTGTCTCAAATAAGACTTGAGGAGGATGTCTATCTAGTTATGAACCAGAGTTGGGAAGTCGAGTAGGTAAAGTTGAAGTTGGGTTCATCATGAAAGGTGAAAAAGTAAATTGTTCAACTGTAACATACTAAAAAACTGATAAGCAGAAGGTTGTGCGATCAAGCATTTAAAGTGGTCACCTGCCACCTTTCAGAGGAACCGTTTCTTCTGCCTCAAAGACTGCTAATAAGTCCTCTAAAAATGTAAGAAAATCTTGTAGAAGCAGGGTTTTCTGCAGCTTAGGCAATTCAGTTCATCACGTGTGGTGTTTTAGGGTTCTTTCAATAACAAATAAGCACGTAATCTCCATTGACAACAACCTATTTCTCTTCTCATTGAATCAAGCCATCAAGGTGGGGATGGCAGCTGCCTTGGTTGTGCAGAAACAGACCTGCCTCCTTTTTGCATTTCTCATTTATCCTTAAGTTAAACGTAAGGTTTGAGCCTTTTTCTACTTATCTTTCTTGTTTAGCTTCCCAATTCTGTTTCCCATGTTGGCAACAATGTGGCTACCACTAAAGTTGCTTTACTAATCCACACATTAACATCTTGCTTGCAGCATGATCTGGTGACTGACTACAGATTTGGGACATCTTTTTTCTCACTTTTTAAACTTCATATTTCATCATGAACTCATTATCACTCACCATATGTCCTAAAATACAAGGCAGCGAGGAGAGATGTGTCTAATACATCTTTAGATCTCATTGCGGCCACCCATCATCCACCTTACACCAGACCTTGGATCCTTGGAAAGATTACATTTCAAAACTCCATCTGATATTTCTTTTCACCTAGTAATCCTGCTTACTGATTGGTAAGTTCTAACTGGTTAGGGAAAAATAACATGAATTTTGATCATCGAGTGGGAAACATGAGAATCCTTTCACCACTGCCATAAGTTGAATGGCACTGTATCGTTGTGTGTGGTGCACATAATTTTAGACGGCTGACTACATCTTCGAAAGTCCGCCAGGAGTATTTCACCCTCTAGGATAAATTTTGTATGCACAAACATAGTGGTGCGTTGTATGCCTTGGAGGAAGCTAATGAATGATGCTTCAGTATCAAGCCTGATATCTTGTAATGTATCAAAGAGTGTGAAACTTTTTCTATGCTAGTGGCAACAAATATGCAGTGGATTGGCAACTGCCAACTGAAGCGGTTCAGAACATGGAATGCCGGGTCAGGGTCGGGTTGGCCCACCTGCCCTGACCTGGTCAGTTTTGGGCCACAACACTATGGTTGGGACACCATTTTCCTGACCCTGCCGATGGATTGACCAGGTGGGGTTGGGTCATCTAAATCGGCTGATCTGCCCCCGACCCCTAAGCCAACGCTAGACACTAGCTATTAGACTAGTTGGGGGCGCACCTTGTATTCCCAAGGGCCTTCCCACTCCATTTCACCCAACCCCGCCAATGGATTGACCGGGTGGGGTTGGGTCATCCTAGTCAGCTGATCTGCCCCCGACCCCTAAGCAACGGGATAGACACTAGCTATTAGGCTAGTTGGGGGGTGCACCTTGTATTCCCAAGGGGCCTTCCCACTCCATTTCACCCTCCCACTCCATTTTTCTCAATCTAACACTCTAAATCTCTCTAGCATTCTATGTGATTTTCTCTCTGAAGTTATCTAAAATTTGTGATTTCTCATGACATTGTAAGGGTCTAAGCATTTTTTTAGATGATTGTCTTGCTAACCTTTTTGTATTAAGTTTAATTTTGTCAATTATTATCATATCAAATTTTTATTCCAAATGTCTTCTCCAAGCCATGATGAAGTGATCTGACTTGGCTTCATTGCAATTTGATAAACATAGCCCAAAGTGCAATGTAAGTAATGTGAGAAGGTTATGTACAGTGGAGTTTTTTTGGTTTCAACATCACCTCACTTGAATGAAGAAAATGTCGTATCATGCACATAGACTCCAACTGAGGTGAGAATATAATTTCATACTTATTTATGTTTTATTGAACAAATAAATGGAGCAACTACACAGCACAAGGATAGCGTCCAGAAGAAGTGGCTTTCTAGTCGTGGAGTCCACATTTACGGCACTAGAAATGAGTGTCTGGGGGCTAGGAGTAGTAGATTATTAAAAGGTTTTAATGATAGTATGTTTAGTTTAATTCATAATTAAATATATTAGTATCAAATTATCTTCACCTTTTAATATTTTTTCTTTTAAATAGATGAAATGAGTTGTGTCATTGTGGTTTGCCGCAAGTCTGTCTGCAACGAATACATGTATTAGCATACCGGCGGATACATATAGGTCAAGGTTCTAGAAGTAGACAGGGTTCTATGATCTCACAAATGACAGACCCACGAGTAGGTTATATGGGTTCTCAAGTCACCCAGCCAAGGCAAAGACAAATAGCTATCATAACATTAATGAAGAACCTAAAGTTGTGAAAGGAGAAAATTGGCCAGGCCACTTCTTGGTGATTTTTTTACAATTACATATCAGCTAATGCTATAAAGGAGATATTACGAAAACATAATTGACACTATGGTGGGCGTTGGTTAGAGATTTCCTGAACCGACTTAAAATAAAATTTATAACACTTATTTACCTATGAAAGTAGAAGACATTAAGGCATTCGTCAAGATATTTGAGCATATGTGAGATGAAAGATAATACACCCTAATGACGGATGAGTGGACATATATAATTAGGCATTCTTTCAAATTAATTTTATACTTAAAAATTGTTAGATATTTTTTAACTACTATGGTATCTTTTTTTAATAGGTATTATTAAAAATATATTGTCAAGTTAGAACTATCTTCTAGAAGTTAGAACCATCTTTATAATATATTATCAAGTTAGAGTCATCTTCTAGAAGTCGGTAGATGTATCTGATAAGATTAAAAAAATGGCAAATACTTATATGGATTGATTGATGGTATTATAGAGGTGTAAACACAAAGCAAATAAGACACAAGGAGGTAGAGGCAACATTGGTCTAACATTATCAATGTTACGAACTTGTATCATCTCAAAACTCTTGGGCTCCCACATTTCACCAAGAGCGATATAAGATGTGTCAAGATAGTTATGGTTTTGGGAGTTTCATACAATCCATTTATGGTAGTTATTTATGGGATGAACTTTGGAGAGGATATCCTAGAATAATTGAAGGAGAGTTTAGAATATAATCAAAATAAGAATATTCTTGGAGAGGATATAATCTTAGTATAAACAAGAGTTATATAATCAACAATATATACTCTTAATGCAATGTACTCTTCTCAAATGTATTAGGGAGAGTACATAAGTTTTGTAGAACATGCACCGAATGTAAGATTTAAATAGAAATGAATGAATTTTATTTGACAATTTTCTCTAGTTTTTCGTTCTTTTAATTTACTTTGAAGTTTAAACTGGCTCCAAACAAACCTGGATCGGATCCGAGTTGCCGACCCCAGGTGACTCGTGGCCCACAACCCGGCCTTCTTTGGTACAAAAAATGAAAATGCAAATGATACTGTCAACTTGCAATAAATGTTGCCATTGTATTATGTATACACTGTTGATGATGCAAATATTGGTTAGCAATAACTATTAGGGGCTGTTTGGTACCAAGTTATTCCGGTACCAAACAGCCCCTTAGGGCCTATTTGGCACCAAAATTTTTTGGGGATAAACCAGGTTTATCCCCTAAATTACCTAGTTTATCCCCAAGTTATCCTCATACCAAACATGGCCTTAGAGTGCTAAAGCTAATGCTTACAGTGCTAGAGCTACGTTACTTGTTCTTCTACAAGTTAAACCATACACTGGTGTCAAAAAACGTGGGTTGGTATTGATAGCTTTTTTGCAGTCTTGGTGTTATTTGGGATTCTTCCGGCTGCAATGTCATGGTCCGAGAGATATGCAAGTGCATCTTGCTCATCGATTGTTCCTCCCATAGTACCTGGAGGACGTCTCACCCTCTTCACCGTTATGGCTGGTGCATCATGTGTCATTCTTGCTGAAATCTTTGAAAATTTTAATCACTGACTCGGGAAATCACCATTTTATCAATGTGGTACCGTGAATAATTCTCTGCTAGAAACATGAAAGAATTCTCTGTTTTGTTCTTTTCTTTGGAGTTGGTGGAACTTTGAAAATCAGCTATGTCAAAGGATGTATAGATTGAAAGACGGAGGATCCATCATGGTGGGCAATTGCAGCTTGCCATATCATTGACGTGCCTGATAGCGTGTAGAAGTGTAGAGAACAGTGATAGATACAGAGCATATGATTTGTCTGATGACATGTTGAGGGTCAATAATTATATCAAATAATCATAATGAATAAAATAATTGATTATATTTACAATGGACATGTAGATTTATGTCAAAGAAAAATAATACTCATATCAAATTAAAACAAGTTACACATAAATCATATGACCAATTTTGAAGGATGTACTCGTAAGAAAGGCAGAATATGAAAAAATTAGGTAATCAGCGATGGATAGCAATCTAGCATACATTAGAGATGAATTGGCTTTAGAAGGATGGATGATGTTAATGCTAATGTTTAGAGACTAATTAGCTCCAGATCTGTCACTAAATTAATCACCATTAACAACATATAATCGCCATATTAGTGAGGAATAGTTGGTTACTGAACTGATTTCTAATCAATGACCATTTTAACAAGCATATGTTGACGCTAATGTAAAAGATCAAGCAACATTCTTTTTTCTACTGTTAAATTCATTTCTAGTTGTAGAATTTAAAAATAATATTTTTTCCAAATAAATTAACATGTGCCTATATAATTAACTCAGTCACACATCTAATTCATCCATACAATTTTTTTAAAATTTATAAATGACAAAATTAAATGTATGTTACTGAAAATAAGTATAACAGAGTTTTTATAGATGATATATCAAATGTAATAATATACAGGCACAACAATAAATTAATTATTTATGTTATCATACTTCGAAGCTACCTCTTTGTTTCAAGTTGAGTTAGTCTACAATGATAAATTGAAATGGTATTAATAAATTGCCAAATAGAAAAATGATTAAAATGAAGATATGCAAATTAACTAATCTGACTCCCAATTGGAGCTGACTGAACACATGAAGTGAATGGCATGCTCATTGGTCAAAAAAGACCTCTCAACATGAATTATCCCAAACCAAGTAGAGAGTTCATAATATATTTATAGGATATCACATATCTCCTCTCAGGATCGAGAAAAAAAGATTGGCTGAATAGCTCGTCTCAAACAATCTCCTACACGTACTTTCTAGTGATGGGAAGTGTAGTCATATGTGGTTGTACTCGCGACTGTGAAACATAGATTATTGGGACTATTGATTGATTGGAACACATCCACATGCATGCATATTAGTCTAGAACGTTAAATAAATGAGTTTTTTTTATTCACTGACTATAATCAATGACTCTTGGCGAAAAAGTAATACAAGATGTTGAGTGGAATTCACACAATGTTACTCTACCATCTCTTGATTATATGATTCCTTTACGGGTGAATATACAAAAATTATTAAAACCTAAATTCAACTAAAGTTTTAGATAACTTATTGTTAAGAAAACATATAAATAGAATCATGTGTAAAAATAGTTCTAGATAACAAATTATTATTATTATTATTATTATTATTATTATTATTATGAAAACATGTGATTTTCATATGCTTAAACATCTCTATTAAAAATAACTTTGAGAAGAACAAAGAAGTGTTTGAATAGACCGGTGAAATGTTAGATCTATCAGGCTTTTGAGTTTAGGCTTAGTTAAGCACAAGTCTGGCCTGAAAAGAATAGGCTTATTCTCAATTTTAAGTTCAAGCACAATATGTAAATAGGTTATAAACCTATATCCAAAACCTCTGTTCCCTATATTTGACAATCCTACTTACTTTGCTAGTATACTTACATTTGCTAAATAATTACTAGCAACATAAGAAAAATCATTGCCAATAATAATTTAATAAGGATTGAGCTGATAAAGACAAAGGTGTCATTACTCATCACCCATGGCTGATGTGTGTCATTGTTGATATTGTTATTATTGCAACAATGTAAAGAAAGTTCTTCACCAGTTTCTTGTTATTGTTGAAAACTTGTCTTGAGTGGTCACCAGTAATGGTACTCTTTACTGTTTCTTCAACCTATTATAAATGGTTAGGTGGTATTTGCTTTGGCTTAATTTGATGTCTAATCTTTAAATCAGTCCATGTTAGACATTGAAACCGACTTTTGAATACAATAGTAATTTATTGGCAAATTGCTAGTCTTTTTACTTTCAAAGATGGATAACTAAGATTTTGTGCTTTACAGGAGAGATTAGAGATGAAATTAAGACTTTGGACATTCTATTAAGTTAAATCAAATGCCACCTTAGTGACCGAGAACATCTTATAGTCAGCCTGGGCAAATGTTGCCAACAACTCATTTCTAGTGAAGGACACCATATAAATAAACATATAGAACTTCATGTATGCTAGTTTCTATTGGCAATCCCTATGTGCGAGGGCCTAAGTTTGACATACGATTTACACCCTATTTGGATGCATTATTAAGTAATAATATTAGCATTATGTCCAATATTTGACAATGTCAAATTTTATGTCAATGTGTTTAATGACAATATCATATATTATATTTATATGTTTTGATATTCCAACCAAATAGGCCCTTAAATGATGGGTTCAGACGTGTGTAATCCTTAAATTTGACCTTTCAAATTAGTACAATACTACAAAAGTCTAGGTTAACTTAGAAAACAAAATGGATTATCTAAAGAAGCAAAATGTTTAACATTGTCTACCAATCAAAGTATTAGCCCTGAAATTATTTCTGAATTTTTATTTGTTATGCACAAAAAATAGAGTTAATTATTGTCTATAAGATCTTGTTTGTTTTATTGTAGTTCTCTTATTTCAAAATCATTTGTTTGAGAAATATGATTTTTATTCAAATTTTAAAATAAAAGTTTGTTTGTTTGTTTAACTTCGTAAAAATGTAAAAAAAAGAGAGTAAGAACCCATATGATTTAGATGATTAACTATAACGTGTTCTAGTTTTGACTTCCACTTTCCAGACGTAATTTAAAACAAGAACTATTATTCAAACTATTTTGCATTAACACAAACAATAGAAAGTACTAACAATTGCACCATTTTACAAGAGTTTTACAACCAAACAAATAAGTCTCTAGAAGTCAACATAGATTAGGTGTGCGGATGATCTTTTAGCCTTGTCTCTATTTCAAGGTAGAAATAGAGGTGAAGATGTCCTAGAGAAATTGTTGTCTCGGACGACATGCACGCAACGAGCTCATCCAACAGCATGATAGGAAAAAAATAACTCCTAAAAATATATCAATTTGGGAATTAGATCGAGAAGATATGGCTGAGTTGATAATAGAATGTCATAGTAGATACAAGAATAATTCAAATATCAATCTACAATATTAATCTATACTTTAATTGACTCTTCAAATTCTAATTCGCTACATTTTAGTTATGTTAAATATGTACCTAAAATATTTTAAAAAAACTGAAATGTTTCAACGATACTCAGTGAAGGTTAATCTCTTCTATTGTCAATTAGATTGATAGGGATATTACAATGTTATATAATATATAAAAATTATATTTCACATGATATATGCATATATAATTGACTAATTATTACATTACGGTATTATCACATTGTCTCGTTATCATATTATTACATTACATGTATATTTTGTAAATAATTTGAATAACTTCTCTTCTTAGGATGTAATCTATATTAGATTTTCTTACGACTCCTGAACTTCTTCAAATTATGTAAGGAACTGGAATCTAAATAATGCATATTACTTCTAGACTCTATGTGTAAGGACATTTGACTTTTGATTGTCTTAACTCACATCTTATCCTAATACATCTAAGAATACACAAGGACTCTCACTACATGCTATGATATATTTTAACTTATCTTTTTCCACGTCACGTTCATTTACTTGTACAATAGATATTTATATTGTAGCATGTAAATAAACAAGATGTTTGGCACTCATCAACAAGATGTCTCGTTTAATCTGGACTCAGAGGGAGGGAATGAATACTTCATATGGGATTACATCATTCATCTTGTATAACAAGGAATAAGGAGTTTGACCTGTGGGAATCTGAATTGAACTGCGGTAGGTCCGTAAAGTATCCACCAACTTATTCGGTTAATCTACGAACTTGCTAAACTCATATGTATTTTTAATGATTTTTATCAAAGACTTATTGGTGGCTTTTGCTTAACTATTGTCTTAAGGATAATATGGAGATGAATGATACAATTTTATGCAATATCTGTTGTAGAGGTCTCACAATTCTTAAAAGAAAAATTGTAGTCCATTGTCGGTGACTATATTACTAGGGATCCCAAATCTAGCAATTATGTTATGCTTGATGAAGTAGTAGATTGTAAATGCTTTTATCTTTGCACATGCTTCTACTTCCACCCACTTGGTGAAATACTCCATGACAGTCAAAATGAATGATTTGGTTCAGTTCAAAAATTTTGGATTGCCAAGGGGTCCAATGATGTCAAATGCCCATTGGTGAAAGGCCATGAGGCATGAATTGGATGAAAAGAAGACACATGAGAATGAATATTGTTAGTATGGAGTTGGTGTTCATGATAGTGTCAAACAAATGTCAAGGAATCCTTTTCTAAAGTAAGATAGTAATACCCTCTTCTAATTTGGAAAGCCCCAAACTGAGGAGAGGTTGTAGGGACCTCCTTTGCAAACCATACCCCCAAGGTGGGGGTGCACATAGGGTACCCTCAGTGCAGGGGTGTGCCCAAGGCGCCCTCAGAGTGGGGGTATGCATAGTGCCCTTGTCTTAAGAAGAAATGGGGTGGCACATTCTACATCGATTATCGAAATCAACCTAGATGTCAACCGAATGTACGGAGACAATCCGGAAGAGCCATAATGATCAAAAATATGAGGATAACCCTAAAAAAACTTGAAATAACAATTAAAAAAACTAGGGGAAACTCGAAAAACTTGAAATGACCATAAAAGCAGGTGGCAACCCGTATGACTGGGGTTGATGAACGGAAAAGATGGGAGTAACTCGAGAAACTCAGAATGATGATAGGAAGAGCCAGGTGTAGCCCGGAAAACTTGTAATGATCGAAAAAGTTAGTGGCAACCCGTATGACTCGGATTGACGATCGAAAAAGGTGTGAGCAACCTGAGAAACTCGAAAAAGTGCGATGGTGACTAGAAAGACTATAATCAATGGCCGAGTGTCCCGAAGGCACCTGATGGTGGTCCAAGCCAACCGATTGATCCTAAAATGAACAGACAAACCCAATATGATTTAAAGCCCCCAATATTGACCAGAATGACCTAACGGCAACCAAAAAACTCTAATAATAAGTAGAAGACCAAAAGTAATTAGACAATGATCATGGAAGGACATGACATAACCGAAATCTTTGTAACCCACAAAAATCGACCATTGTTTATCGGTCATTAGGCTGGACATGTCCCTTGCTTAGGAGATACAACTTTGTTCAAAAATCTGCAACTCATCCTCAAATGACTTGGTAAGCTCTTGATTTTCCCTTAGGAACCTCAACTTGTCTCCAAAAGGTGGTTCAATTTGATTTATAATTGTCTAATAATTTTTTTTCTTATATAATAGGAGTCTTAAGCTCCGAATTAGGCCAATTTGGCTTGTCTACAACCCCAGCTAGCACCCACATACCAGTACACAATCATCATTACATTACCTAGTTCACCCATGCCACTATGATTATTAAGCCACTGCCACCACGACCTGCCATACCCTCACCACAACAGCCAACCATACCTTTGTGACAATAACTACCACATTCGCAGCCAACCATACCTTCACCACCACAACCAATTGTACACTCACCCCCACACCCATAGCCAAACACACCACTATACACCAACCCACAACTTGCCTGGTGCTTATGAGAGGGCACATGATCCAGCATATTTTTTCCCAAATCAGGATATCAGCATAGCCACAGGAGCTAGTCAAAGAAGAGATAGTGGAAGAGCCTTTGCCAAGGACCACATATGATCTACTAAAGCATACAGACAAGACATCGACAAGGATTTCTTTTCTAGAACTGATCAAGAGGTCTAGGGTGTATCAAGACGTCCTTTGGCAGTATTTATAGTAGGTTATGGTAAATGAGAACCTCCCACCTAAAAGGATCACTTCTATCTGGCCCCAAGAAGTGAATACCCCACACTTACATTCACTAAAGAAGAGCTTGTTGCACTTGAGGTCAAAATTACATCATGCGCATCACCATCACCAATAAGTGGGTTGACATCAAATTTTGCTTGATGGACATAGGGACATCTATCAAGACTCACATGCACTATCTTCTAGGTACATAGGTCAAACATGTCTTTTAATTCATTGAAACACAGTTTCTAGAGACCACACACTTCACTCACCTTCCCTCCACCCTCTTTCTTTCTCCTTCTCTACTCTCAATCCAGACCACCCTTCCTTTCATTAAGAAGAGGCAAATCCAGCAAGTCAGTCAAGTTTTTACTTAAAAGTTGATTCTGACGTCAAGCTCCTAAGGCGCCGATGTTGGGTTTTTTAAAGGACATAAAATGGGGATCCTGATTCCCTGTCCATAGCCATCACTATTGTCACACTATCACTTCTATGATGCAATCTCTTATATTTCAATCACTCTATAGTGCCATCATGTCATCATTCACTTAGATGTATGAACCTCTTCAGTGAGAATATGTGTCACACTATAACAGTCTTACTCATATCTTTTCCTTCAACATATATAAGGTGTATTAACATAAGTACATATTTATGTTGAAGACTATCAATCTAGATAGAAGATGGACTTGAGAACCCCTTCAAAATCAATGATGGTCTAGCCATTCGCTACAATTGTGGATAGAGAAAATTTGTACATTGATAGATGATGGTTCCCAATAAGAAATAATGGTTTTCCATCAGGTGTCTTGATCTCTATTGTGTAATCTATATCTTCAACTATATTTAAGTATCTTTTTTAATTTCTTTATCCCAACATGCATCATATAGGTTCATATAGTAGCACTTCATGTATCGCATTATTTTTACATTCCATCGTGATTCCATCATGTGCTTCACTTTCCCACATGGTGCCATGCTTTACAATTATTTTATCCTACCATGTTTTTATCCAAACATATTCATGTCTCATCATGGTTCCCACAATCATTTCTTATCATATCCCACCATCTTATTTTTCATCCCATCATGATAATATTTATCCCACCATGTTTATGTTTCGTAGTTATTCCGATCACACTTTGTCCATACTTCATGTCCCACCATGGTTCCCATAATCACCTCTTGTCGCATTCCATCCTCTTATATGTTCCACCATCTTATCTTTCATTATACCGTAATGACCTATATCCCACCATGTTTTATGTTCTGTTTTATGTCTATCTCACTATGCTCATATTTTATATTCCACCATGGCCCCATACTCAATAGATGACTTTTATCCCACCGTATTCACATCCCACCATGGTTCCCACAATTATTTAATTTTCATAAACAATGATATTTTTTTCTCACAATGATTCTTCATCCCACCATGTTCATGTTTTGTGTCCCATCGTATTTCACATGCATGTCACATTCTAGCACAATATCGTGATTCATTGCATTCATGCCACTTGTGTAGCTTTTATGGTGCTTCAATGTGAACTAGATAGAACATGAGGTTATTTCATTCTAAATTAAATTAAGTATTTTGAAAATCTCAAATGAACCTGAAAGGCCTAACTATGGTCGATTGGTATTTCTTTTTTTCAATATTTTTTAGCACATCATAGTACATGCACACCACACAACTAGGGTCACTAACTATTGTTGAACTCATTAGTCTATGACTCAAAGACCTACACCACATGCAAGTTGGCCCCCCTCCTCACTTTTTGTGACTGCGACACATTCCTCTCACCAATCAAACATAGGACGACTTGATGAAACATGTCAATGATACTAGCGACTTGAGGAGATTCGCTCTACCAAATTAGTTCAACACACATGTCTATTAGATTTTCTTACTACTCTTAAACTACATCAAACCATGCAAGATATTGGAATCTAAATCATACATCTTACTACTAGGTTTTGTGTAAGGACATTTGACTTTTGATTGACTTGGCACACACATCTTATCCTAATACTTGTAAGAATATACAAGGATTATCACTACATGCCATGATATATTTCAACCTTTTCCACGTCAAGTTCACTCACTTTTACAACATGTATTTATACTTTAGCATGTAAAGAAAACATGTACAAGATCTAATACATATAAATATCTATATAACTAATCGAAATCTTATAATTCATCTAAGTAGTGTTGTAGTTGAGATCTAGTGTGATATCAGGATCAATGGATGTTATGAACTATTCTACTTTTTTCGATGTCTAGAGGTGAATGTAGCCCGGTAAAGTGCAAAATATACAATACAACTCGTTACATAATGTCATATTTACATTCAAAAGCACAAAGTGTTCACTCTTTATGATCGTCACAATATATACATACATGCATACTCTAATTTTAGATAGAATCATGATGAATTGACACTATTCTCGTAATATCTCATACATATGTATGCATATTCTTTAGACACAATTACAATGCATATAATGACACTTATGGTAACTAATTAAGAATCTAAGTGAATGGACCAAATGCATGAGACTCTTCTACACAAAGCATATAATCTAATAGGGTGTTTGATTGCACAATAAAATTTTATACAATTTTATGATACAAAAATTGTATTAAAATAGTTTGTAAACTAGCTAAGGACCTAAAATTGCCATGTTTGAAGAGATGTGATAACAAAAAAAAAGAGTAAGAGCCATACGCGATAAAAAGATGTGAGGGATCACAAGATAAAAAATGAGGGTCTCACCTCTTTTTTGTTGTCCAAAAAGCTAATATCTTTAAAGGCATAAATTTATAATTGTTGTCAAACACCACATTTAACAAGTTTTGTTGCAAAATCATAAAATTGTAACAAAAGCATATTTTATCATGCAACCAAACACCCCATAAAGTGATTAAATTTTCTAACACATGATTTACTTCTCTAAAGTATCTATTTTTTCATGTGCTGCGCTTCATATAATTTAATCATGTAATTTATCATGTAATTTATTCTAAGTCTAATATGGATAATGTTTTTAATTTTTCATGCATTATACTCATTTAATTTAAGTATGAACTTCCACTCAAATTTAACCATAATTACATGCCACTTTAATTTTTCTACGTAGTGTTCAAGAGAACTTCAACTTAAAATTTAATTATCCAATTATAGAACAACTTTCATACCCTTATGGGGGTGTTTGGTTGCATGATAAATTAGATTTTTGTTACAATTTTATGTTTTTATAACAAAACTTGTTTAAAAATGTTTGACCATCATTACAATTTTATGTTTTTAAAGAATTTTTCTTCTTGAACAAAAAAAGAGGGTGCCACCTTTTTTTATCTTGTGGTCCCCCCCACCTTGTTTAGTCATGTATGGTATCATCTTTTTTTGGTTATCATATCTTCTAAAACATAATAATTTTATGTAATTGATGAGCTCATATTTTATTTTAAAATATTTTTTTATCATGAAAGTATATAAAATTTTATTGTGCAACCAAACACCCAATTAAAATTCATAGATAATTTAAATCATCATCTAATTCTAATATTTTTCTAACACATCTTATTTAATCATATAGCCTTGCTTCAATCCATTCGTATATATACTAAAATAATTTAATATGATTTAACAGCTAATTATGGGTCAAATATTATATTTAATTATAATTGTTTATTTTTAATGATAAAATAGTACCTAAGGGTGCAATCGAACCAATACACTCGTCAACTAGTTCAAAACTTGGCTCAATAAAAATTCGACTTAGCTCCTTTATTATATTAAATAAACAAAGTTAAACAAAAAAATAAAACTCAACTCATTAAATTAGTCGAGCTTGAACAGATTCCTACTCAGCTCAATAAACTTATGAGTAGTTTGATTAAATATTTTATTTTAAAAATTAAATTATAAATATTAATAGTTACATGTTATCACTTATATTAAATAATTTAAAATTTGAGTTTAAACCTAGAACGAATTTCATAAATGTGTTAAATCTAGGGTTTCATAAATGACTTTTCATTGATTTGGGATTTTATAAACGAGTTTGTATATCGCTTAAGCTCGAATGTGGATTGAATTTTAGTCCATCTACTACTCGAGCTCGGATCATCCTAGCTCAATTAATAAACGAACCAAGCTCGAATAAGGGTTCAACATACTAAAATTCGAACTTGTACTCGTACTCTTGTAAAATAAAAGAGCCCAACTTGAACATCATACTACTCGGTTCAACTTGGCTCGGCTCCTTTGCATCCGTATTTGTTTGACTCTCTAAGAATTTGTTATGTTTAAACACGACTTGCTGACCTACTTTTTTACCAAATTGAAACAAGTTCAAGTTGAAACTCCAATAAAAATCAACTTTAAGCTCCATCCAAGCTCAAGCTAGAGTTTGATGCGACCTCATTTATGTAACTTTGGAATTGCATCTACAAACTTAACTAAGGAGTTAAAATTTGAGCTTTCTCATGAAAATATAAGTTTGAATTCTAATTAATTTTAATTTTAATTTATTTTACAAATTTAATTGACATTGCATAAATATAAATACTTACATTTTATTTCTAATCAATAGTTAATTGAGTAATTAATACCATACTTAAACCAAAGTCAGCTCATTAACAAGTTGAATGTTTTTTCTTGCTCTAGTTATTCATTTTAACACGTAAACAAAGTAAAATTTGGTCGAGTCTTGAGCTACTTGTCAAAGTTCTGATATAGAAATTTTGAATCTCCTCACAAACTATCCTAATCAGATTTTGATATTTCAATAATTTATCAAAATAGGAAACATGAAACAATCAATTCTTCCTATGTTCTCCTGAGTTGGATAAAAAACTATTACATATTTAAAATTAATAAAATAATATATAAATAATTAGAACTATGATATAAACATTAAAAATAAAGGTAAAAGTTACAAAATTAGATCAATGTTTGATAGTAATATGAGTTTTATTAACTTCTATTTTAAAAAATAATATAATATTTTTTTAAATTATTAGATTGTCTTAGAGTTTGATAAAAAATCAAAATCTAACTAAAATAAAAATATCATAATTTTAATTTAATAGTAACGGGATTTTAAATAAATTAACTGATTAGATAAAAAAATGACAAACAAACCCACTACTAAATTCTACCATGACATCTAAGCCTTTCGTAGCGTTAGTTGTAACCTTAGGTGGCGTTTGATTAAGCTTAATCTGAAAATCTTAACTCTTAATTCCACATCTAACCTCTTAACTTGTGGTAAAAAAATGTTGATTTTGATCAAGACATAAGTGATTTATGTTGTTTGATAAAAAATCTGAATCATTCTCTTAATCTTTTTTAAATAAACATAACATACAAAATAAACAAAACAAAATCTAAAAAGAAAATCCGGAACATAACATCTAAAATAAACAAAACAAAATACATTTAACCATATCAGGTCACTTAAGCGACTGAATCTAAGGACATCAATCCAATCCAATCCAGAATTGGTTGATACTGATAACCATGATCTTGAAGAACAATAGAAAAGCAAGGTCACTATCAGAAAAACAATCTGGCCAACAAAACGTTTGTTTAAGAACTTACCAACTTAAGCAGTCAAGAAAAACAACCTATGAAACATGATAGGTTGTTTAAGACAAACCTACATGAATACAACAATAAATTGACAAAAGTACACCTACTGATCATATTCTATATCATTTCCACCGTGTCGTACAAAATATACAAACACCCTTTTCTTTAACAAAATAAATCTCAAGCACCCAGGATTTTCATCATAAAATACCCCCATGCTTGAAGGTCCCATCGGCATAATCTGCTCCAGGATCCAATCCACAATCTGCTTCAGGATTTTCATCATAAGAACCCCATCGTCAGCATGTGATCGTTTCTTGTCATCTCCTGATTTTTTATGTCAGCCGCCGCTGCTACATTCTTTTGCAGCATCCACATAGTATCATCAAACAACCCTGTATAGGATGGTGAACACAGGTTAGAACCCACTTAACCAAGACTTCCTAGCATGGTTGGCAGAATTGTCCTGTATGGATTGGTATTGACTTATCCTTGTGAGAATCGGCATCATCAAATCTGGCCAATTCTGTCTGACGCCAAAAGATTCCAAACTCAATTTAGCTAATGTGAACTGGGATCGGCAATGGCAGATTCCAAACAGCCCCATCCTGACTCCCTTGCTCTCTGGTTTACATGAAGACTGATGAGGGCAATGCTCCATCACGCTAGGAGGTCCTAACAATCAATAAACATCAGACTATTTACCGCCGAGGGCTGAGGCATCAGATCTCATCTCACATCAGCCGTCTCGGTGCTGCAAACGTGATCTGCGACAGACATTTTAAAACTTGATTTTATCCTATTAATCGTCGAGTCGTCGTTCGTTGCGGTGTAGATCCTCCACGGATCCATCGGCGAATCAGGAACAACCCAATCCCCTGCACATCAGGAATCGTTTCGAAGCTCTGAAGGATAAATCAGGTTTCAGCCGCAGCTGCGCCCCTCTTTTTGCCAAGAAGAGAAGATCCTCTTGGATTCAACCATATTGTCCAAGTCTAGCCGGAAGAAACGTTTTCTCAAGAACGCGATAGCCGGTAAGAGAAGTGCTCTCGTCGATACCACCGAGGTGGAGATGGACGCTCGATCGGCCTCAAAAACCCGCAAGAACGACGCGGCAGCGGGTTGCCAGCACCGACAGGTCGTTTCGGCCACACGGGAACAGTACGAGTTCGGTCTTCCCAAGCGGACGGATCGGCGGTACACGTGTATCATCGTCGCATCCCGTCGCGTCCGGAGAGCTTTCTTCCCATCTTCCTCCGCCCCGCGCCGCCGTGTGTTCTGCTCTTTCACCCTCTGCTCTGCCGAACTCCTCCTCGCCGGCCGTGTCACCGCTGCAGCCGCGGCGGAAGAGGGAGGAGGGATCACTTGTCCCCTTGCACTTGGATCGGAATCACGCCAGAGGCAGAGCGCATCGCCTTGGAGAACTCCCCATGACGGCTCCAGTCGCCTCCGCCCAGAAGCCTCCGCAGCGAGATGATCCAGTCGCCTGCGCCGCGAGATGATTGAGACGCGGTGGTCGCTCAAGTCGCTGCGAGCGCCGTCGGAGTCGCTGCGAGCGTCGTCGGCCCGTCGACTTCCGCCCTTCCGCATTTCGCCATAGGTCGTCTGAATCGAAAAAAGCGAATGATGAAATCTGAATCGTTCAGACGATTTTCAGAGTTTAGACATTAGATAAGATGGTAAATCAGCGATTTTATCAAACAACCGGAAATGTCTGATATCTTACCGAATCAGTGTTAAGAGGCTCATTAAGCCTAATCAAACAGAGCCTTAGTAAGTGTTTGATTGTGTGATAATTTTTTTTGCATTAAAAAGATTAATTAAGATAAATTATAAGTTAGTCAATGACGTAAAATTGTCATATTTATAGAGATGTGATAACAAAAAAAATAGTGTGAATCATATATGACCAAAAGAGGTGAGTGAACACTAGATAAAAAAAGAGGATCTCACAACTCTCACCTCTTTTTCAAGAAATCCCTTTGGAAACAAAAAAATGGTGATCCATTGTCAACGCCTATTTTAATAAATTTGTAACAAAAACACATGATTGTCAAACACCCATGCCTGTCAATAATTTCAATTTAATTCAATAAATACATACTAATTACTTTTATGGAGCAAAGGTATGAGTAAAGACAATTGAGATAAATCCACAATTAGAGATTTCACATCTTGTCACTTCTACCATGTTTTAAGCTCCCTCCAACTTACCATTTAGGGGCATGCTTGTCTTATTACAATTCTCATCTCCAAATCACTCTTGTTTTAGTTTGGTTAACTTAGTAGAAGTCTCAAAAAACAAAATTAAAAATCACATATATCATTAAGATAATTTTTCAACTATAATATGTAATCATTCTGGTTTCCAACCACTGAGTGTAATTTAAAGCAAGAACGCCACTATTTCAAAAGACAATGTTTTACGTTAAGCTAAACAATTGAAAATACCAGCAAAATGAAACAAGTACACTATTTGCAGAATTTTAGAGTCAAATTAGTAGCAGAATTTTAGAGTCAAATTAGTAACAAGCGCTATGTATATTTTAATTCCAACGCTAGAATTCATTCACCTACGTACAATGATCAGACAGAGGCAGGGCACGAATAAGAACATAAAATCGAAAAAAAATAGAATCATGAGCTATCTATCTATCTTCACATTGACCACACACCAGATCCTAGCACATCGTTATGTTCTACAAGAATAGACCTAATGATGTAAAAATGTAAAAAAAAAGAGATAAATGAGACAATGCTAGACAAACTTACAATGGGGGACTTGAGTAGTTGCAGACATGAAATGACCAAAGCCTAGCACAAGAGTTCTCAAATAAAATTGTGCCGATGTCCCATCATATCTTGTTGAAGGCGATAATATATATTACCACTATGAACATATATACTCAATGCAGGGCTCAATTGTTAGCTACTTTTCGATGAAGCTATCGACGAAGATTAGGTCATCCATGATGGTGAGCATGATCTGCAGCTTCTTTGTATACCATAGCCAACTGGCACAAGTTTTGTTGCAATAGGAATATTAAGTGGATCCCATGGTAGGCCAGATCAAGATAAAAGGACGAGACAGTGGAGTGAATAAATTCTAATGTACATGCTCCCCTGAGAAGTCCAAGCATTTCAATGCTCTTGACTCCCTCTTCCAATTTCTTCTCGCGTGTCTCACAATAATCCCAAGGCTTCACATCTGTAAGAACCGAAGACTCACCGACCACTAGAATTATGAAGCATGCGTTGCTCATATACGTAAGGCAAGTTTTTATATAGGAGGAGTGGATGATTCAAGGTAAGATCACGAAGGGATTAATAACTCCGCTGGAACCCTCATTCTAATGTAGGAACAAGGAGGGAAAGGTTTGGCCATTTATTACTGCATGTACCGCATGCAAAATTTTCCTCCTATTCTAGTTTATCAACATGATGGTAGTCGTGAATAGGTACGCGAAAACAAGACAAAAAAAAATTGACATGCAAAAAACATAATATATTTCAACAGGTACTATAAGGATATGGAGAAGGAAGATAATAAGTTCAACTGTTCATAATCCAATAAACCATCACAAGCACCCAAAATAGTGTATTAGCATAAGACGCTAAGTACGTATTCTCTTTCTTCTTAGATGATGCTTTGGTAGTCTCCCTTGTCTCTGCTGCCTTCTTTTCCTCTTCAGTCTAGTCACCAAGCAAGTCTAAATCATTGTCTTAATCATCCTTTGAAGTACCCTAAAAGCAAAAGGAAACATCTGCATAAGCAAAAGGCAATTGACTGGATAACAAAAGATCATTTACTCTCATTAAGTGAAAGAGAATATCTTATGAGATAGTACTCTAAAACTCTAGTCAGGGTAGAGAAGATAATTGGAAAATAAAATTTTTAATTAATTTAAATTTCAAGTACAGGATCTCAAAGTGTCGGTATATTAAGAGCTTGATAGTTGATACCATATCCATATCCGATCGGGGCATTAGATGGACGAGGTTTATATCCATGTGATAACTGATGATGAAATGGCTCAATAGGGATAAGATCATCCTCAAAGTTGTTTGGGATCAAGAGATGTGATTTGTACCCTTCATGATCTAAAAGTCATTAAATATATTATTAGATAATAGATTTAATTTAAAATAAGTTATTATTAAATAAGTTATTCTTTAATTTAAAATAAGTTGTTATTTAAAAGTATAGTTGGTCACACACATAAGGATTGATCCATAAGTATGAGGACATGGGTGTAATTCATAGGAATTAAGAAGTTTTTATGAAAAACTCTAATTTTTATAAATATATGTGGATTTGTCCAAACTCTATCAAGCTAAAGGAACCAATTTTGTGGCCAGCCTCTCTCTCTCTCTCTCTCTCTCTAAAGCACATTTTCCATAGTGGAGCTTCATTCGGGATGAGTTGGAAGATCCGGCAAAGAGGAGAACTCCTCTACAACGAAAGTTTGTATGGATGCTACTAGAGGCCGTATGCTTGGACAACTTTGAGAGAATTGAGTGTAATATGTTCATTCTTTTTTGGTCTTGGGGATTGATAAAAGCCCACAAAGGTATATTCAATTAGATTGAACTTGGTATTTGGTTTTCGTCATTCAGTTCTGATTGAGACAATGACCATAGTATTCAAAGAAATCATCGCTTTCGTTATACCAAATTTTGTAGAACGATTCTTTATAGGCACCACATTGGACAATCTCTATTACTAGAGGTGTGATGGGGTGAAGCAGTTTGCTCAGGTGAGGTAAGGCACCTTGCCTCAAGTGCTTGTTGCCCCTGACTACATAGCATGTGTAGTGTTGGAGGGTTTTAGACTTTTAGTACATGATAGTACTAAGAGTTTTGAATTCAGTCACCGACTAAATCAATTTGAATAACCCTTCCAGAGGTGTTGCCACCAAAATAAGATGATGATGATGTATGCACTATAAAAAAAAACATGGGAACAGTGGTTCACACAAACTATTCATATATGGGTAGAAGCACTTCAACATATTTGATGATGCAAAAGAAATAGCTCTACAAATTACATGTCATAATTGTAGACTTTGGCTAGTAGCTAATATACTTATATAAATGGTCAACAATCTATTAGAACATATATTTATTTGTAGCTACCGTCTTTCAACCCATATTATCAGAGACTCAATGCAAGGCAAGTTGGGCCACACTTGTTCAGGTGTCATAAGGTATTTTACATAAATCATTGACATAGTCATGCATAAGAGATACTGACAAAGGATAAAGGTCGATGGATGAGAGTGAGAGAGAGAGAGAGATATAGGCATATAAGTTGGAAGTCATTAATGATGATGTTGGCACAAAGTATTGAAGATTAAGAAGAGCCTACATAGCAAAGTAGATGACTATGTCATTGGTTGTTGCAGGGAAGATGAGAGGTAAGGCTTGGGATTAGAAAAAGGGTAGAGAAAGTAACAAGAACTAGTTCTAGTCAAACCAGGTCAATACTCAGGCCAAATTGCTTGGTGGGTTGTTTGGTGATGCAATGACCTAAAACTGGTTGAACACAGATTAACAAATAGCAACAAGGCCCCATACTCAATAGGAGGTCCTTCAGTTGCCTACCACTCCCCTGCTAAGGGTAGCCAGGAGTCCCTATTCCCTGGAAATAGGACCTGAAAGTGCATATTCAAAAGGGTGCATGCTAAGGTGGCTAGCTAGCCTAGGCAAACACATAAATGAAGATGGAAATGGAGGTGATGGATGAGGAATTCTGAGTTAAGGGAATGAGCCAGCATCTCATTTCACCTATGTGTCTAAGTGATCACCTTGGTCGCATTTGATGACATAGGATGCAACAAAATAAACTACAACCTTCAATAAGACTTGTGTAAGTATGCTTAATTTAACTCTACTTTGTATATGAACATTCTTTTGCAGATAAATGGACCATATTGACTTGTAAACATTGTGATCTATAAGAAATTTAACAATCAACACAATTTTGGGCTATAAATGCATTTAATAAGTAATCATAATCTGGCTACCTCTGCTGAAGATGCAAGTGCTACAGTAGCAATAGCTTGGCCACCAAGCTTAACTCCAACAGCTTCCCATGGATACCTAGAAATCATTACGTGATATTATAAGGTCAAATTATCATAGTAAGGGGGGAGCTAAGAAAAATGTCATGCTCAGTTACCTATAATCCCACAATGAGGTGACTATAGAATTGTGTACAAAGAAAATAAATGCAAAGACATACATAAAGTGTTACCTAAGCACACTATTGCATGCAATAAAATTTGGAGGTTTGGACTACAGCTGTTGGGAACTCCTATTACAAGCATTGGGTGTTAAAGGGGGGCCCTGGAGAGTTTCACTTAACGATTGATACAATTGCAGTTGTCTCAGTTCAATTTTTGCACTCATATCTCCATGGTGGGAGCCTAGCTAAGTCTTCTTCTAGAGTTGGCCAATAATATCCTTGTCGGATGATTTTCTTAGCAAGGGCTTGGGCATTCACATGACCACCACAAACTCCAGAATGTGCCACCAACTCAGCTTCTTCTTCATCAAGACACCTAAGTAAGATTTCACTTAGGCTTCTCTTATAGAGCATTCCTCCTAAGATTGTATACCTCTGGGATACTCTTCTTATTGCCTTCTTTTCCTTGGTGGTTGATTCAGGTGGGTATGACTGATCTTGGCAATACCTTGCAATCTCGTCATACCAAGGTCTTTCACCTTCTTCTAATTCTTCCAACTCAATTAAGGAGATTTCTTCTTTATATTCCATGTATTCCTTTCTGTTGAACCTCTCCTTAACCTTCAGTAAACGTCCATCCTCAATTGCGGGAATTGACTTCTTACAGATGTGGATAGTTCGCACTTGCCTGCCTAGAGGGACAGATAAAGATGAAGCTAGTGAAGTTAAGGCATCGGCAAGGATATTCTGAGAACGGGGGACAAGGATAAAAGTGAGTTTGAAGAATAGCTTGATGTAACAGGTGATGAGCTCCTAGTAGGGTTTGAGGTCTGGATGGGAAGTTTGATATTTGGATAGGACTTGGCATAGGATCAATTGACTATCACCTATCACCCTCAGTTCAGTGGCACCATAGAAATGAGCGGCCTCCAGCCCGGCCAGCAAGGCTTCATACTCAGCTATGTTGTTGGTTGCTGGAAAGTTGAGCTGAAAAGCCTGTGGAATGGTGACACCTTCAGGTGACAGGAGGACAATACCTATCCCTCTACCATGAGAGTTCAAAGTCCCATCAAAATATAATGTCCAAAGATTGGAAGATTGGACTGACTTTAGTTCGTCATTCAGGAACTCTGACCGGACTGGGTCAAAGACGGGTATGGGATGGTGGGCAAGGTGTTCAGCAATAGCATAGCCCTTGATTGCCTTCTGTGGAACATAAGTGATATCAAATTGGGATAAGAAGCTCTGCCATCGCCCTAACTGATCAGTCAAAACTGTCTTCTCTAACAGAAACTTAATGGGATTGATACGAGCAATGAGCAGTGAGCAAGAAAATAGTGCTTGAGTTTCTGAACCACCCAAACAAGAGCAGCACAGGTCTTTTCTACCACAGTGTACTTCAGCTCACAAGCATCAAACATCTTAGATAAGTAGTAAGTAGCTCGTTCTTTCCCTTCTTCATCAACTTGTGCAAGGACTGCCCCAAGAGAGTTCTCAAGAACCGAAATGTAGAGGACCAAGGGCTTGTCGGGAATTAGTGGTCTAAGTACAGGGGGACTTGCCAGGTATGTTTTCAACCCATCAAACGCCTCCTAGCACTTTTAATCCCATTTAAACTCGGCCCCCGCCTTGGTTAACTCATAGAAAGGTTTACACCTTTGGGAATGTTGTGAGATAAACTGGCAGACAAATTGTAGTCTCTCAATCAATCCTCGAAGCTCTTTCATATTCTTCGGGGGAGGCATACTAATGATTGCCTTGGCGTTGTTTGGGTCGATCTCTATGCCCCTTTTGCTTACTATGAACCCTAGTAGCTTTTCTGATAAAACTCCAAATATACACTTCTTAGAGTTCATTTTCAACTTGTATTCTCTAGCTCATTGCAAAACTTTCCTTAGCACTTCAGAATGATCTTCCCGACTCTTGGACTTGATAACCAAATCATCCACATACACCTCTACAAGGGTGTGCATCATGTCATGAAAGATAGCCACCATAGCCCTCTGATATGTAGCACTAGCATTCTTCAACCCAAAGGGCATGACAACATAGCAATATGTTCCCCAAGGTGTAGTGAACGAGATCTTCTCTTGGTCCTCCTCAGCTAACCGGATCTGATTGTATCTAGAATAACCATCCATGAATGAAAGCATTTCAAATCCAGTAGTGTTATCAACCAAAACATTGATATGAGGTGAAGGTTAGGACACGCTAGGTTCAAGTCCCTGAAATCTATGCAGATCCGAACCCATCCATCCTTCTTCATAGCAGAGACTATGTTAGCCACCCATTGCGGATATAGGATGACTTTAATAAATTTTGCTTGGTGTAGTTTGTGGACCTTTTCGTTCATTTTGAGTGCAATATCAGGGTGGAATCTCCTGAGCTTTTGTTTACCCGGGGTAGTTCCAGGTTTCAAAGTTAATCTATGTTCAACCAATGCATTATCTAATCCCGGCATGTCTTCATATGTCCATGCGAACGTGTCCTTATATTCTTCCAAAACATTGATCAAACATTGTTCTTCTGAGGGAGTGAGGTTTGCACTGATGAGGATAGTCTTAAGAACTTCCAGGGTTCCTAAATTCAGTTCTTTGGTTGGTTCATTCCCTGTGACTGATGGTTCTTCAAATCTTCTAAAGTCCAGATGCATATGCATTAGCCAAGTCCTCGATTTCATCCTCTGATTTAGGATCCTTTTCTAATACCACCTCATATACTCCCAAAGTATGATCTATGTTATGCTCATCCTCATATTGAATTTCATCTAGCTGGATGGTATTCTCTAAAAAGTTTGGCAGCCTTGCACACTCTACTCATTTCTATGCCAATTGTTGTAGATATCTACTTAGAACTCGTTTACCTCTGACTTTCCTATTTCCTAACCTAATCTGACCTACTGAAGACAAAGCTGGAAAGGTGGTACTTACAGTGGAGGAAGGATTGAGTAAATCGATCAATGATTCAGAAGAGAGGGATCCCTGATTGAGAGCACCCTCTGGGATGAGTAGAGATGTCTCCTCAATGGAAATGTGAGTTTCAGAGAAGACATTTTTTTGGGATTTTCAAGTAAAAAGATAGAATGAGTCAGAATGACTCGAGGTTTGCTAGAAGCTGACTGAATTATCAGAGAGAAAAACTTAAGAATAAAGGGGTAAAAGGGTCTCGTGGGCCCAATGGTAACAGAAAATATGCACATGGGCCCAAAACTGATGAAAAAAAGTAAACGGGTACATGGACCCGATTTTGGAAATTGATGGGCATGTGAGCCCATGCTGGAAAGAAGCCTCAATTCTGAAGTTGATGAGGGAAGTAGATGGGTAAGAAAGCCCAGTGAGAATAGAAGGTTTAAAAGGGCACATGGACTCAAAGTGAGAAAGTGGGTTCAAAAGCCCATCCAAAAGATCTAGAAACAATGGTATGAGGTTCAAACATGGGATAGTTGTATTTGGGCCTTGTGGAATGGTTTTGACTTGGTTGGTAGCCTGCTCAAAGGGATGATCCAAGATTGGTCTGCCCTTGAGTGATTCTTGGTGCTCTTCCCCACTTGAGAACAAACGAGTCAAAGATAAGCACAGGTCTTCCAAGTCTTCTTCTTCATCTGGAGCCTTCCTTCTCTTGACAGCTATCATGGAACTCTTGTCATCTTCAGCCATCATTATGGTCTCCCCTTTGATAAAGAATGTATGGAGTCCCATAGCATATCCTGGATGGAAGATCCTCCTTGGGATGGAATCTTCTTCGTATCCCAACCCCTACCTACGTGGCCTTTTCATGGATTGAATTGGCTGAGTGATCCCTTGAAAATCCTTTCTCAAACCTTTTCCAGGTTGATAGCCCAATTTCATCATCATCCGCCATCCCACTGTGTCTGGTAAAGAGGCAATCATGCATCTAACTTCTAGCAACTCTCCCACTAAAATCTGGAGTTGTGTTGATAAACCTAGGGGTGATGTAAAAATAGCATCATTCATCTCGTCCCTTACAGGCATGCTAGTCACCTTGATAATTTGTCCTTTGAAAGGGAACTTTATGCACTGGTGGTTTATTGAAGCCACAACTCCTATTGCCTCCAAGTATGGCCTCCCAAGTATGTTGGATCTAATTCTAGAACATGAAAATCCGTTGTGACCGTACATGATCCAAGTTTAACTTCTAGAGTGACCACCTCCGTGTGCAGACTTAAAAGTCACCTTAGAGTTGTCATAGGCCGTCACCATGGCACAGAATGGCTTGATTTCTTGTTCATAAATGCCGCACAACTGCAAAGTTTCTGGCGGCATAATATTGATAGAAACTCCAGTATCAACCAGATAGGATTTTATTTCAACTTTGCAAATGATAACAGCCACATGTAATGCATATCTCCTGACCTTGGGATCTATTAATTCCTCCTAAGAGAAAGTGAGTGTTGGGTGCTCACTTATAGGGGCTAACACTGTAGTGATGTTCTCAGGTGGGAGATCTTCATTCACCATGACCCTTTGCAAATATTGTTGTAAAATCTCCTGGTGCACTTTTGATCTTTTAATCAAATCAAGTATAGAGATGCTGGCCGGTGTCTTATCCAAATGTTTCAACAAATCATACGTTGTACCCGGTAATGGTTCTTCCACTTTTTCCTCCTCCACTGGATCCTGCGGTTGAGTACCGACTTGGGGAAAGAGCCGCTGGAACATCCTCCAACTCCGAAGCACCGGGGCTATTAGGCTGTCGGGTAGAGGTGATGGGTTAATTGGGGTGGGATGTGGTGGAACAGGTGGTGTAGGTGCAGGTATGGTAGGCAATGAGATTGGTGGTTCTGAGATGATTGGGTTAGTGGGTAGAGGGTTAGGATTTGGAGGTGGTAGTGATGGTGATACTGGTGGCCTGATAAGAGGACGCTAGGGTGTAGGAGTGGTCGTAGGTTGTGGGATTGGTGGTATGATAGGTTGGGGTTTTGGAGTGATAGAGCTTAGTGGCTGGGGGTTCAGGTTTGATGGTGATTGTGGTCGCCTGATGAGCAAGAGCCGGTGTGTAGCAATGTTTGAGGGAGGTGTAGTTAAGGAGGGGGCTGGCCTAATGATGGGTCAACGAGAAGAAGTGGCAACCAGTGGTTGGGTTATTGAGCTTGGTGGTGGTTGTGGAGTAGACGGTGCACAGATTATCTGTCTAGGAGGGTTCCTGGTAGGAGGCCTAGTTGGATTCACTGGCATGGTTGCATTGTAGTTTTCTAGTTGCCAACCTTGAGTACGGCTGGCATCTTCCTGGACAATGGAGTGTACTAGACCAATTCCTGGGTTTGGATGTGTTAGTGCCGGTGCTGGAGCGGGAGCATATAATGGGAGCGGATTCTGAATAATCCCAAGCCGGGTTGTTGTTGAGGTTGAGCTGGTGGATGCTACCGCTGCTACTGCCTAGCCTTCATTGCCTGTATGCATTCCCCCATTTGAGCCCAATCAATGCTGCCTTGGTCATTCAGATCGTGGATGTAATCCTTGAATTGAAAACACATTTCAACATTGTGACCAGGATACCGGTGGGAAGCACAGTATCGGGACATATCTGCGTTTATTGGCCAAACCTCTCTTTCCTTGGGCAATTCCAACTGTTTCTCTGCCATGAGTACATTGAAGATATCGGTCAAGGAGTAAGGGAGTTGTTGGTAATTCTCTCTCCTAGGATCTCATCTTTTTGGTGACTGATTGGGTGGTGGCGGTGCCCTATTGTAGGTAGGTTGACGAGGTTGCTGGGGTTGTGCTACTGGTTGAGGTGGTTGTTGTGGTTGTCGTGGTTGTTGTGGCCTAACCTGTTGTTGAGGAGGGAGGTAGGAAAGGTTCAGTGGTGGGTTTCTGAACTGGTTTTGACGGTTTCCTCCCTAGTTCCCCACAATGTTTATAGCTTCGTTGTTGACCACTCCCTCGGTTGTAAGCCCAGCTAGTGCAGAGGGGGTCTTCTTGATGTTCCTAAGTTTAGGATCAAATGGATTTATCATGGTGGCATCTTTGAAGTGGGCTTGCAAGTATCGGGCACTGTCATAGAGTTCATTCATGGTGGTAGGGCGGTGCATGATCAATACATTCCTTAGAGCTGGTGTGGTGTTCCTGATAAGCATCTTCACTTGTTCTCCTTCAGAAATAACATCTGTCAGTTTCTCTGTCATTCCCCTCCAGCGATCAGCAAACTTTATGATGTCTTCCTCAGGCTTCATCTTCTCAGCAATCAAATCTGTAATGGAGCATGATGGTGCTACCCGGTCTCTGTATCTTTGCAAAAATTTGGTCTTGACAATATCAAAATCTCCTGCCTCAAAGGGGTCGAGCGAGTAGAACTATTCCAATGCAGACCCTTCTAGTGATCGGCGGAACAAGAAAGCAAGAACCCTACGATCATTTTTCCAAAATGAGGACTCGTAGAGAAAATATTTTAGGTGGAGAAAAGAATTGCCAGTACCATTGTAGCGGCAATAAATTGGTAGTTCAGAAGGTGGCAGATGAAGAACTAGCAAAGAAGGAATAGAGATCTCAAGAGTTGACTTGGAGTCCAGGCGACATCTCAGCTCTTCATAATGTTCATTCATCTGGGTGAGCTGATCCATGATTGCCTAGGTGAGAGTAGGTTCTTGGTTTACTGGTAGGGGTATGTGGTTAGATGCGTAATTCTGAAATTGAGGAGCATGACTTGACAAATTCTTTTAAGATTGTCCAATGACTTGTTAGGCCAAGGGAGCAACATGGTTGAAATAGGGTGGCTGGAAAAATGATGGTTGAACCACAGATGGTTAAACTATAGATGGTTGTGCTAGTGAGGTTGAATCACAGATCGCTGAACAATAGGTGGTTGAACAAAGGGTGATTGAATGAGTGATGGTTGAACCATAGGACAAGGAGATGAGGCAACTTGGTTGGCTTCAGCCTGATCAAAGGTAATTTTGCCCTTCACCATGGATTGTATACAAGCGTAGGTTTCTGGGTCAGCATAGAGAGATAACTCTCTAAAGAGTTGTTCGACATCACAGGGAGCAGATGGTTGAGGGACCTCTTGCGCTTCTGACTCAAACAAGGGATTAACATGACCGTCTGACGGAATTGGTTGGTGACTCATCTCGAGCTCTCGACGTTCAGCGTGTTCTTCCATTCCAACATGCCTTCCAGACCTTAATTACATTGTCACCTTTCAACTTCAAGGAGAATGTAAAACAAACAAGTTGGCAAAATAAACAAAGAAATTTTTTTGGTTTTTTTAGTATCTTGCAAAAGTGTTAAAATTTTGAATTTTTGTTTGAAAAACAAGTGATGCAAAGACTTGAAAACAAGATTATGCAATGATTTTGATTAAACCTTAGGTTTATGGATTTGTTAAGAATTGTTCTCTAAACAAATAAGTTAGGATCCTAACTCCAATCTCCAATGACCTAGGTTTCACACAATCTCACCACGTGTAGGTAATATAGGATGCTTCAGGTTTTGGGGAGTGGTACAACCAACCCGATCGTGAAGAGGAATACTTCACGTATGAGGAATTACGGAGGCCTTGATAAAAACCAACCAAGTCAACTAGGAAGGAATATCCCAGAAGAGATGTCAGAATCCACCAAGAGGGTGTTTTGGATGGGACGGGTAAATGGAAGAGTGAGCTCATGCCTCAAAAAAAGTGTAAAAAAAGGAGGTAGAGAGAAGGAGCAGAGAATGCAATCAAGTAATAAAGCAAGTAATAAGCAAAACATAAACTTAAATAAACAAGCAATGACACAATGAAAGTAACTAGGAACTAGACAAGCAACTAGAAACTAGAATCTATACCTTGTTTCACACGGGAGCCAAATGGAGATAGTGAAAAGTGATGAAAAGAAGAGGGTTCAGATCTGATAGCCAAGAAAAAGAGGTGGTCCACGCGGGGACCGATGTAAGAATAAGCTGGTTCACGTGGGAACCGGGGTAAAAAGTGAAGGTGGTTTACGCAGGAACCAGTTTTGGGTAAAAGGGTGGTTCATGCGGGAACCGATTTGAATGATTGAAAGAAGGCCACGTGGGGCCAATTAAAGGTGAATAAGGATCTGATCCAAGTGGGGATAGATCTGAAGGAAAGTGTTTTGGTTCACGTAGGAACCAAAGTAAAGAAAGAGATTGGTTCACGCGGGAACCCGTTTAAAAGGAAAAAAGGGTGATTCACGCGGGAACCAGTTTAAATGACAATTGAAAATAAAAGAGGGTCATGCGGTGACCAATTTGAGGGTGATAACCTACAAAAAAAAGAGAGAAAATCTGATTTGAATAACTAAAAATAAATGTTGGTTCACGTGGGAACCGGTTTGCAGAAGAGAGTTGGTTCGCATGGGAACTGATTTTAAAGCAAAGGTGGGTTCACGCGGGAACCGAATTGAAATAAAATGACAGAAATTAAATGAGGTACTTGGCACTTCAGATCTGATGAAAGATGGGTGAAATCAGAAATTTTGAGATGGCATGAAATTTAAGAGAGGTGAAAAGAAGGCTCACGCGGGAACCGGTCTAGAACTAGAACTAGTTGCAAACAAAACACTAAGCACCCATGGTTAAAGACATTGCTTGTCCCACCATGGTCGCCACAAATTTGTCGACTCTGAAAATTCGAAGGGGCCTCTCCTTTTCAGGGAAGTCTATGAATCCAGATCGTCACCTCAAGAGGGGATGAGAAAGAAAGGAAGAAAACTCGGAAAGCAACTCTCACCTCGGTCCCACACTCACATTGATCTCCGAACTTTCATCCCTTGGCATCGCTCGATCACCAAAGAGACGGTTCGGGTCATGTGGGATGAGGATGATAAGAAGGAAATTAAGACATGTGGTCGTTAGGAACAGTAGATTCCGATTTATAAAATAAAGATGCCCGTGTGTACCTTAGCGTGAAGAGTACGGGTCAAAGCTTCTCTTTCTTCGGCCGGCCGATGAAGAAGAGTCCTCAATGCGTGGGTGATTGATTTCCTATGCAAATAGACAAAAAAACAAGTGAAAGATAATTAGACCAAGACAAAGTGGAGTATATGTAAAGAAAATAACATGAAACACACAACTAACTAGAAACTAACCGGATTCGGGTTATCTCTAACCCCCTTTCTTTATTTTCGGATTAACAGACAAAAAATAATGCAAAAAAATATAAAAAAATGATAGGAGGATGAAGAATCACGAAACAAAGAGATAGGAAGAAGAACATAAAGATTCTGATAAGAATAGAGAGAGATATGGCTAAATCTGGGTTGTCGAAAAAGCCGAGCAGCAGTCCAGGATCTGCCAGGCGCGACTTTGCTTCTGAGCTTGTCACGACCAGCCCTGACCTAAGAATCACGTTCTGTTGATTGAAAACTGAAGAAGACTTGGAGAGGAAGAACTTTGATGCTGAGAGCTTGGGCAGGAGACGTCCACACGCTGCTGTAGAAGCCGAAGAAGAGAGACCTGGTAGATCACCTGCAGACCAGCCTTCTTCTCTCCTGAGCCGACTTTTCTCTCTCTATAAACTCGAAATTCTCTCTCTAAAAATCATAAAATTGATGCAAGAGGGAGCTTGGATGTCTTGAGATGCCTGGGGGTCGTGAACTAGCCTCTGGAATGACCGGAATTTGTCACGACCCGGAATTTAAACAACATTACCACAAATACGCAGCGGAAATACACAATGTCATGACAGTGGGATGAAACCCAACACTTGGATTCCACAACCCAAACTTAAACAATTAATCTCCTAAGATCCATCAAAACAAGATAACAGAATCATACTTCTAAGTCTATCCACACTCTTGTTCAAAACACAAGCAAGATCATCTACCTAAGTAGAGAATACCAAGAATCTCCATGTACAAATGACTCTGATTCCTTTGGTTCCACCTGATCCTCATCTTCAAACTCTTAAATCTTCAAAACATGCTGAAAAATTTAACCCACAACGGGGTGAGTCCGGGGACTCCGTAGGATTTACACCCTTCACCCATCAATCGGGTAAATAACATATAATCAAGCAATGGTACGTAACATATCTAAATTGAGATGTAATACAAAAGTATAGAATGTCTTCTATATTAATCTCACAACCCATATTTGAACATAATTATCTTCAAAGAAAAGATTATGCCAATGCTACTCAATTCTAGACCAATGCACACAAGACCATACAAGCTAAACAAATATCATCTGAATGACCTCAAAACTTGACTTAACATGACCAAATTAAAACAGACAAATCTGATTTTTCTAACATGACATGGTTTAACATCCATACATGACACACAAGTAACATATTTCATATCCTTTCCAGAACACATAGGCAAAGAGCAAGGAATTGGTCGTCTTGCTTCACATGTACAAAATGCATTCACCAGCTCTAATATATATATAGAAGTAACATATACTAAGCTAGCCCAAAGTGCACCTAGGCAGTGGTGACACTAAGGGAAAAACCGCGGTAACCCGGGATCCGGGCGAGGGCCGGATTCATCTAAGTTACCTGGCCGCCCACGGGCGATTGTCTAACATAGGCTGGTGAGGCCTTCATAGCACGTCATATCAAGAGTTCATAACATAATTTCATATCATGACATATCTGACCATACCATGCATACATGACATAAACATCTAATTTCATAGCCTTTCATGCAAGACATAGCATTCATAATGAACTTGACAAGACATATGATAACCCGACTTAATTGAACTTGTTCTCAATGACAACTTGTACTAATCATGACCAAATTGACATAACTAACTATGCATAGCATAGCCCATGATACGAAACCAAATTAAACATATTTCACCATAACTAGACAAGACTTGTACTAACCAACTTGGTTGACATATTCTAAATCAAACATATACCAAACTTAACCATATGAACATAATCATATCATGCATGACATAATACATAATCTGAAATCATACTAATCAAAATTTACATGATCCTCACACATGCAATGACAAACCGAACTAGACATACTAAAACATATATACAAGACACTTAACCTAAGTCATGCTTGGCATAAACTAAACAAATTAAGATCTCATGTCATCAACCATAATCTGACCAAAACAGGTTCTAAAAGGTATAATTTGATGACCCAAGAGTTTTTCAAGTCTACACATAATTAACCTTCAATTCTTGTTCCAAACTAGCATATAATCACTTACATGGTTTTCATAAGATCAAATTTGATAGAAAAGGCTTCTACCCAAGCATAATCAAGCTAAACATGTTCCATGATATACAAAATACTAATTTCAAGTTTCTGATTTCGAGATTTTGTGAAAATCAATAATTACAAGTCCAAAGTCTAAGACTAGTCAACTTATGATCCATAACTTAAATCATACATATTTTCTAATCAAAATGGGATCAAATACATAGACAAGCTTGAGAAAACTACCTGGAAGCTCCTGTGAATTTTTCGGAATTTTCTGGATTTTCCTGCTATTTTTCTGGCTTCAAATCTAATTTCCGGATTTATTAATTCCGAAAATCAGAAAAATCCCGAACCGGCGTCGAACCGGGCGGTTCGACCGGCTGAACTGGGCGGCTCGACCGGGTGGAGCTGGGCCGGGCGGAGCTGGACCGGGTGGCTCACGGCGGCGGTTCGCGGGCGGTGGCGGCGCTCGCGACGGCGGAGGCGGCCGGCGGCGCTCGACGGCGACGGTGATGGGCGGGGGAGGGGCTGGTCACAACGGCGACGACGAGAGGAAGACGACGCCCGGCGTTGGCGACGGCGAGAGTCTCTCCCGCGGCGGTTCCGGCCGGAACAGGGGAGGTGACGGCGGCGGCTTCCGGCGACGGCCACGGGCGGCGCAAGGTGGCTGAGGGCATGGTCGGTTGGCGAGGGTGCGGGCCGGCAAGGTGACGGCGAAAGGGGGGCGGTCAGTGGCTGCAGCCGCGACTGCGGCTGGGCACGGAAGGATGCACGGCGGCGGCTGCCGCGCTGGGTAGCATGCGGGCGCGAGCGAGCGGCGGGCTGGCGGCGGACGGCGGGGCGACGCGGCCGCGGGCGGAGGCGGCTGGACACGCGGCGGCGGCCGCGGCGGCTAGCAGGGCGACGCGGTGATGTCGCGGGCGCTCGGGTGAGGCTGTAGGCGGGCGTGGGGCATGGCGGTGGGGCTAGGTGACCGGGGAAGGGAAGAGGAAGGCGGCGGCTGGAAAAGAAGGAGAAAGAGACCGAGATGGGGGGGTCGCTTCCGGCAGATCAGGGGAGGCAACGCGGCGACGACGAGGGAGGAGAGGAGGAGGGTGGCGGCGTATCCCGGAGGGAAACGGGAGTCCCGGCGGGACTCCGGCGGGAGTTCGAATGGGAGGAGGAAACTGGAGAGGGGGGTGCGGGCGTTACAGCGGGGACAGGGAGGAGGAGCGGGGAAAGAGGGCCGGCGTAACCGGCAAGAGAGAGAGGGGGGGAGGCGGGGGTGGGCGTTACGGCGGGGAATCCTGGAGGGGGGTTACCATTTTTTTAAAAAATTGTCAGATATTACATTCTTCACCCCTTAAAATAAATTTCGTCCTCGAAATTTCAAAATCTTACTATCTAGTCGAAGGGGGAAGTCAAGATGATTCAATTCTCATACACTCATAAATAGATTCTCCAACCACGATACACAATATATGTGCCAAAATTCTCATCATCCACTAATATTATCCAACTCAAAATTTCTAATTATACACTCTTCCTTCTATATCATACCATTCATGATAATCTAATTATTGTATCTCAATTTCACAAAAATTCTCACATTCAGCTCTCTCTAATTTATCTTATGTCTATACCATTCCTTCATAATAATTAACTCTCCAATCTCTAACTTTATCCAAAAGGTTGATCTTCAAATATCATCACCAATCATCATCATTATTATAGATAGACCAGAATCATACTTCAAGTAATGTATGCCATTCTAACCTCATACCACATATAAGTATTATTCCAAATAAATATGCATAAATCAAATTATTCTCACATAGACAAAATTGAATAATTCATACTATTCCACATATATTACCCAATGTAAATCCTCATAATGATTCAACAATCTCTCTTCCATCAATCTATCAAATGATATCATCCTCATATCATACATATCTGACCATTATCTAAAACAACTGAAATTCTATTATCCTTCTAAAACAGGAGTATCAATCATAATTCATCGTTCATTTTTCTTTTTCTAAATGATAGACCTAAACACCATTATCATCAAATTACCACCTACATTCACTTTCTTATAATTTGAAATCTAGATTCTGATCATCTTGACTAACAATCAAATTATTCCCATACTTAAAGAGCCATAATCTAATGCCGAAGATATTTCCAATTCCTTTAAACCTCTAGAAGTATATCATAATCTCTAATTTCTTTCTCAATAGAAGTTATATCACAATTCTCAACTTACTCCAAACAACTTAAATGATACTCTTAGTATGAATCAAAATCATAACAAATCTATATCTAACCAAATTGTCCATGATACAAAATTAACTCATAATCATCAAGCTAGATCACCTAGAGCCTATATACTCCCTATGATTTAGAAATTCATGAATCAAAGATTTCAAGTTCTTAAACAAGGATATTGATTGGAAGAGTAATTACTCAGATTCTAGATCGGCAATTTATAAAAAGATTCTAGATACTATGGTCATAATATAATCTAGATTGTGGTATCTTATAAATACCTAATCAAAGCCCCACTTAAACAATCTAATAAACATGATCATCTACAAATCTCATCTTCAATTCTATGATTGATTGATCTCATTCCTTCCGGTAATACATATTATATCCTCTTATCATAAATATATCCCAATTAACTTACACCAATAATTCAATTATTCTCATGAAGATCATCCTATGAAATCATTATAAAACTCACTTTACTTCTCAATATGAAAATCTACCAATCTAACTAGCTTTCTATCATCATTTAAATAAGAAATCATATCATCATGGCCTTAATCATATTCATTTGATCAATCCAATTCACTAGCTATCTTAAATCTGAACTTCATCTCGTAAAGATACTAAACCCTATGATATCCATCAACTATTAAACACTAAAATTCTCTACACCAATGACAATAAAATCTTGCCTTAATTGATAAATTGATTTCTATCAATCTGAACTTCAAGATCCACCAAATCTAAAAGTTGATTATCATATATTGATTGATCATCCAATTTGAATCTCTACATATTAAATCATCATCTAATATCAAAATCAAATTGACCCAAATTGATAATCTCCTATTGTCATAAACTGGAGCTTCAAGATTTACCAAAATCTGAAAATTGATCCTCATAAACATATACAATCAATTATCCAATCTAGACATCCAATAATGTAATCTTCAAAGTCTAAAATCAGATCTAATTGATTCAAATAGATAACCCAAGTATCAAATCTAATTCACCCAAATCACTATCAAACACCCGGGCAGGTCAATATAGACCTTCCGGCCGGGTTAGTGCTCTGATACCACTCCTGTCACGACCCGGAATTTAAACAACATTACCACAAATACGCAGCGGAAATACACAATGTCGTGACAGTGGGATGAAACCCAACACTTGGATTCCACAACCCAAACTTAAACAATTAATCTTTTAAGATCCATCAAAACAAGATAACAGAATCATACTTCTAAGTCTATCCACATTCTTGTTCAAAACACAAGCAAGATCATCCACCTAAGTAGAGAATACCAAGAATCTCCATGTACAAATGACTCTGATTCCTTTGGTTCCACCTGATCCTCATCTTCAAGCTCTTAAATCTTCAAAACCTGCTGAAAAATTTAACCCACAACGGGGTGAGTCCGGGGACTCCGTAGGATTTACACCCTTCACCCATCAATCGGGTAAATAACATATAATCAAGCAATGGTATGTAACATATCTAAATTGAGATGTAATACAAAAGTATAGAATGTCTTCTATATTAATCTCACAACCCATATCTGAACATAATTATCTTCAAAGAAAAGATTATGCCAATGCTACTCAATTCTAGACCAATGCACACAAGACCATACAAGCTAAACAAATATCATCTGAATGACCTCAAAACTTGACTTAACATGACCAAATTAAAACAGACAAATCTGATTTTTCTAACATGACATGGTTTAACATCCATACATGACACACAAGTAACATATTTCATATCCTTTCCAGAACACATAGGCAAAGAGCAAGGAATTGGTCGTCTTGCTTCACATGTACAAAATGCATTCACCAGCTCTAATATATATATAGAAGTAACATATACTAAGCTAGCCCAAAATGCACCTAGGCAATGGTGACACTAAGGGAAAAACCGCGGTAATCCGGGATCTGTGGGAGGGCCGGATTCATCTAAGTTACCCGCTGCCCACGGGCGATTGTCTAACATAGGCTGGTGAGGCCTTCATAGCACGTCATATCAAGAGTTCATAACATAATTCCATATCATGACATATCTGACCATACCATGCATACATGACATAAACATCTAATTTCATAGCCTTTCATGCAAGACATAGCATTCATAACGAACTTGACAAGACATATGATAACCCGACTTAATTGAACTTGTTCTCAATGACAAGTTGTACTAATCATGACCAAATTGACATAACTAACTATGCATAGCATAGCCCATGATCTGAAACCAAATTAAACATATTTCACCATAACTAGACAAGACTTGTACTAACCAACTTGGTTGACATATTCTAAATCAAACATATACCAAACTTAACCATATGAACATAATCATATCATGCATGACATAATACATAATCTGAAATCATACTAATCAAAATTTACATGATCCTCACACATGCAATGACAAACCGAACTAGACATACTAAAACATATATACAAGACACTTAACCTAAGTCATGCTTGGCATAAACTAAACAAATTAAGATCTCATGTCATCAACCATAATCTGACCAAAACAGGTTCTCAAAGGTATAATTTGATGACCCAAGAGTTTTTCAAGTCTACACATAATTAACCTTCAATTCTTGTTCCAAACTAGCATATAATCACTTACATGGTTTTCATAAGATCAAATTTGATAGAAAAGGCTTCTACCCAAGCATAATCAAGCTAAACATGTTCCATGATATACAAAATACTAATTTCAAGTTTCTGATTTCAGAGATTTTGTGAAAATCAATAATTACAAGTCCAAAGTCTAAGACTAGTCAACTTATGATCCATAAGTTAAATCATGCATATTTTCTAATCAAAATGGGATCAAATACATAGACAAGCTTGAGAAAACTACCTGGAAGCTCCTGTGAATATTTCAGAATTTTCTGGATTTTCCTGCTATTTTTCTGGCTTCAAATCTAATTTCCGGATTTATTAATTCCGAAAATCAGAAAAATCCTGAACCGGCGTCGAACCGGGCGGTTCGACCGGCTGAACCGGGCGGCTGGACCGGGTGGAGCTGGGCCGGGCGGAGCTGGACCGGGCGGCTCACGGCGGCGGTTCGCGGGCGGTGGCGGCGCTCGCGACTGCGGAGGCGGCCGGCGGCGCTCGACGGCGACGGCGATGGGCGGGGGAGGGGCTGGTCACGACGGCGACGATGAGAGGAAGACGACGCCCGGCGATGGCGACGGCGAGAGGCTCTCCCGCGGCGGTTCCGGCCGGAACAAGGGAGGTGACGGCGGCGGCTTCCGGCGATGGCCACGGGCGGCGCAAGATGGCTGAGGGCATGGTCGGTTGGCGAGGGTGCGGGCCGGCAAGGTGACGGCGAAAGGGGGGGCGGTCAGTGGCTGCAGCCGCGACTGCGGCTGGGCGCGGAAGGATGCACGGCGGCGGCTGCCGCGCTGGGTAGCATGCGGGCGCAGGCAGAGCGGCGGGCTGGCGGCGGACGGCGGGGCTGACGCGGCCGCGGGCGGAGGCGGCTGGACACGCGGCGGCGGCCGCGGCGGCTAGCAGGGCGACGCGGTGATGTCGCGGGCGCTCGGGTGAGGCTGCAGGCGGGCGTGGGGCATGGCGGTGGGGCTAGGTGACCGGGGAAGGGAAGAGGAAGGCGACGGCTGGAAAAGAAGGAGAAAGAGACCGAGATGGGGGGGTCGCTTCCGGCAGATCAGGGGAGGCAACGCGGCGACGACGAGGGAGGAGAGGAAGAGGGTGGCGGCGTATCCCGGAGGGAAATGGGAGTCCCGGCGGGACTCCGGCGGGAGTTCGAGTGGGAGGAGGAAACTGGAGAGGGGGGGTGCGGGCGTTACAGCGGGGACAGGGAGGAGGAGCGAGGAAAGAGGGCCGGCGTAACCGGCAAGAGAGAGAGGGGGGAGGCGGGGGCGGGCGTTACGGCGGGGAATCCTGGAGGGGGGGTTACCATTTTTTTAAAAAATTGTCAGATATTACAGAATTCACCAAAATTTATAAGAGAACGACCGTCGCGATCTGTGATATAAAACAGGGGATTTGCGCCCTGGTGCTGGGCGCATGCGCCCTGATGCTGGGCGCATGTGCCTTCAAGTGGGGGCGCATCCTATCCATCTGAAAATTTTGATCTGATCCGGTTGAAAAATTCTATCTGATCCAGTTAGTGGTAGAGTCCGGGTTGAAAAATGGTTCCCTCGTGCCCTTGATCGATGGCACAAGGCCACATGCTTCAGGGGTAGGGCGCATGGCCACGTGCCCTGGGTCCTGGGCGCATGTGCCCGGGGACCTGGGCGCATGGGACTGTTTCTGCACGTCCTTCTTCCGGAAGCCATTGCGGACACTCCCGAACTCGGAATTTGACGCCGTTTGTTGCATTGGGAAGATAACAGGCTGAAGAAGCTTTATGCAGCAATAGATAAGCCATCACATTATCCAAAACTTCAAAAATTTATCTCAAAGTTAGGCAAGTGAACAGAAGATCTGATACTGATCGGAATGACTCCGACGGCCAACCGAAAAGACACGGCATGAATCAAAACTTGTCCAGAGTGTGAATATGACCATAACCTTCAATGCATGATCATTAGGCATTGGTCATTTAGTCAATTTCTATGTTTACACGATTTACATGTGGCTTTCGCTCGAAAATTATGGCTTTGTGCGGAAAACTTCGGAAAACATCCAATTTCATTCGGCGAAGCTCCGAATCAATGTTTAAAAGACCTGGCATCATTATAAGATCAATCACACATATTACCCTATTAAACAAGAGTTTTATGCTCTAAATTAGGCAAATTTAGCGTGTCTACAGTCCTGTATAGTTAATGGATTGGGTATATGGGAAACCCGGTGGAGGCAATTGAGTGAACAATAGGGAATCGTCCACTCTCGGTAGGAGAGAGAGAATATCATATGGATAGTACTCTAAATCATTGGCCAAGGTGGATAGGATAATTGGAAAAGAGTTTCCAATTGATCCAATTATGAGTACAAGATTCCATAGTGTCGGTATATTTAGGAGTTGACAGTCAATGCCGTACTCCTATCCGATCGAGACATTGGATGAACGAAGTTTTATAACCGTGTGGTAACCGATGATGGAAAGGCTCTTTGGAGAGGAGTTCATCCCCGAAGCTGTTTGGGATCATAGGATGTGGCATGTACCTTTTATAATTGGTAGGCTATTAAATCTATTATGAGATAAAATATTTAATTTAAAAGAAGTTGTTGTTTTAATTAGGCCTCAACCAAATGAGCTATTGGGTCTAGTAGGTCACATACATAAGGGCTAATCCATAAGTTCGGGGGCAAGGGTGTAAATATAGAGAAAGGAGGGGTTTTTGTGAAAAACTCCAAATTCTCTATATAATAGTGAATTGAGCATGAGCCCCAAAAGCCAAGGCTGCAAAATTCATCCCTACCTCTCTCCTTCACGTTTTCCCATACTGGAGGCCGTCGAGAGTCGATGAGACTTCATCCGGGGTGAGTCGGAAGGTCCGATGCGAAGGAGAACCCAACTATGAAGGCGGCTCGTGTGGATACGACTAGAGGCCGCACATTTAAGCGGCTTGGAGAGCGTGAGAATGCTCGATCTTCTCCAGTCTTTTGGGATTATTTGAATCCCGCAAAGGTACGTGTTCAAAATCGTTTCGAATACCGATTTTAGCGACGTCATTTAGTTCCGATCGAGACCAAGACAATGATATATGAGGAATCGAAAATTTTCCGCTGTGTCAATCTGATTGGACTGATTCCCAACAGACTACATATACGATCTATTATGAGAAGAATAGGTAGGTGTCTTGCCTTAAAAATTAAACTGTTAAATTACTCTACAGGATTTGAGTACATCTCACTTTCACCATCAAAAAATGCATTAGACTAATGATTTGGATTTTCTTTTCCGACCCATATTTTAGCTTGTACACACAAACTACGCATTTCATCCATTGACTTTTCAAACTCATTGACCATTAATGCATATGCTACTTTCTTAAGAAGATTGAGACAAGGATCTTTAATTGAGGAAGAACACTTTCCTCGTAAAAATCTATCTAAATTTTCTGCCAAATGCTGTAAGCAAAATGCATGGATGTGAAAACACAAGCTATAGCTCCAAGTAACCTTCTACATCTATCAAAATAAATGTTATCTTTCGTTCTTTAGTAATTGTTTTTTTCAAACAAGTTAAAAACCATTCCTAATTCTCTTCATTTTCAGCATTACATGTAACATACGCAATAGGAAAATGTTCATTCTCACCATTCAATGTAGTGGCAGCTAATAGTTTTTCTTGGTACTTATCTTTTAAAAATGTTCCATCAAGAAATAAAACTAGCCTACATCCCTTTTGAAAGCCAACTATTCATTTGTGACTTCTAGCTCCACAATACTTCTAGGGTTTGATTCTTCAGCTGTAGTCTTGTACCAACGTAATTTGTCCAAGGAGCATCGCTCATCTCTAAATTGGCTTTTATATGGAACATCTTACCAAACCATGCTCGGTGATAAACCACTTCAACTTTGTACCCTCGAAAAATATCTTTTTTTTACGTCTTTTGGTCGATACAATGGGTCATCGGAAACTTTCTCATTAATAACTATGCTAATCCACCTTTTTTCCTACTTTAAGGTGTTTTTGTGTTCTTAACCCTCCACCACATGTGTGCACATTAACTAGTGACTTAATTTTGAATTGAGGCCCTAAACCAACTCTTCTTGCATGAAGAATCCATCCCCATTCCTTAATTCTGCAACAGACAATGGCTTTTTCTTCATTTTATTAAAATTATAATCAAGTTATTTTGCTATAACATACTTTCTCAACTCACCACAAAGAGTATCTACATCAATAAATATCTACCCAACAGAGTGGATATTTTCATTGCTTGAATCACTTCTCAATCTCAAATCCTGCCAAGATGAAGATGATTGACTACCAAAATGAATACATGGTAAATTATTAGAAACAAATGAATGTTCACCACAAAATCTATAGATATACATTTTTATCGGTATATAAATAAAAATCAATCATGAAAAGAACTTCATGAAAAATAAAAATAACTGACCTTATAGGCATAAGATCATCGAATGAAGATGTTTTGATGTCTAAATGCATAACTTTACATCCAAGAATATCATGCATATCTATTATTCTATCAATGTTGTCTCCATTCATCAATTTCATTGAGCTATTGACTTGCTCAGGAATTCGCGGCACATAAGTTCAAACTCACCAAGCATCAATGACCATCTTCTACAAACATCATTCATTATTTCATTAAAATTCATTCCTCTTTGTAAATGAATAACGTAACCTTCATTCTTATAATTGAAAATTCTAGGCCGTCGTTCCATACAAATGTCTAATTCAACATATTTAGATTCATTTAGTTCAAAACATATATCGAACAAAAAGATAAATATCAATCAGGAACAAACAAAGCATGCTGAATTGACATGTTTTTAAGGACAAACAACTCACAAAAATGAGTTTCGAAGAGAGAAAACTCTTCCTAAAGAAGTGTGCTGGATTGTCTTGTAGCGAGTTGTAGGTTATTTCTTATTAAGTCTAACACTAAGTCTAAACAAAAATCGTCAATTAAGTTTCATATTTGATGTATTTTCAACCCTTAAAACCATAAAGAAGAAGAAAGAACAAAATCCCAGAATGTCGTTTATGGGTAAGGTGCCGCAAAGAGTTTTGTGGGATTTATATCGCCGCAGTCACCGTGGATGGATGTCATTTTTCCCGTTGTGCCCTAGATGCCACGAGATAGGATGTGACCACTATTTGAAATGTCACCACTGTTCCTGTTAGAAGAAGTGCTGTCACCGTGGAAGAATGCTATGATGCCATGAAAAGCGTGATGTTTTCTTTGCTGTGGAAAAATGCCGCAACGTCATTGTCGTTCCCATGAGAACATCTGCCATCGTAGAGAAAGGTTGTTGTTGTAGGGATGGGCACCGCGATGCCGCTGTCCTTCTCGTGAGATAGATTGCTATCGTAGGTAGGGGTGCAATCGAGCCGAGCCGAGCCAAGCAGGGCTCTGTTCGAGCTTGGCTCGATTGATTATTTAACCATTCAAACTTGGCTCGATACTCAACAAGCTTTCAAAAGTCTTGTTCGAACTCGACTCGATTTAAGCTCGATGAGTTTGAGCTTGGCTCGAGCTCGTTTATGTAAATGAGCTAACTTAGCTTGAACTCGAATTGAACTCATTTTCAAACTTGAATATGAGCTCATATACTTCAAATCAAAGTTTAAATATTTAAAAAATATTTTAAATTATTATTTAAACATAAAAATATATTATATTTTATATTTAAATATAATTATTTAAATAAATAGTTAATTGAGTAATTAATTGAATACTTAATCGATTATTTTATTTAACACTTAAACGAGCTACTCGTGAACTTATCGAGCTGAGTAGGTCTCTGTTGAAACTCAAATCGTTTATAAGTCGAGCTTTTTTTCTGTTCAAATTCGTTTATTTAACTTAATAAACGATTTAAGTTGAGCTTTTAATAAATGATCTAAGTTGAGCTTTTAACGAGCTGAGTATCAAACTACTCGTCGAGTGTATTGGTTTGTTTGCACCCCTAGTCATATGGAAAGATTGCCATTGTAAGGTGGACGCCACGATGCCGCTGTCGTTCCCGTAAGAAAGACTATCATTTTCTTAGCCACGGAAGAATGTCTCGCAACGCTGTCATGTAAAGACTCTATGATGCCAACCACGGAGGCTTCCAGGTACGGATGCCAACAGCCACGATGCCAACACTGTTTCTCACTATGGGGGAAGGATGCCGCCTGGTAAGGATGCCGCCGCTATTCTATGGGGGGGGGGGACCAACTGCCATGCGACACTATGCTCGAATACGTCGAGGGTTTAAGGAAGGGTAACAATTGAATTAAGAAGAAATGAAAGGAAAAATTGACGGAAGAGAGGATAAAATAAACGGTTAAAAGATATGGGATTTAAAAAATAAAAAAATCAAATGTTACGATTAAAAACCGAATCAGGCCCTAAAATGGGACCTAACATCAAAACCCCCTTTTTTTGTCGGACACCCACGCTCTAACGCACTTCTCCCCTTGTTGTCTTTCGCCTCCTTTTCAACCATATGAAGTTGTCCTAGTCTTTTACGGTAGAGACGTACATTCATTATTATCAGAGGGTCTGTTTGCAACCCTATAAAATAAACTGCAGTGGGCACCTTTTCCCAAAAATTCCCCCGGTCTTTTATTTGATTACCTCTAAAGCATGGTCAAAAGAAAATTAGTTTCCTTTGACTCTCTTGTGGTTTGGAGTTCGGCATCCACAAATTCAAGCTAAACACCATTTTTTGGCCACATCAATACATGTGTCTGCTTAGGCAAATGTACATAATAATAATAATAATTCTATGAGTATTTTGATTCTTATAAAATTATGAATTACATATTAGTCCTATATAAAAATTAAATATATTTTTTTAAAATATAAAATTATTCTTTTATTTTTGAAGATAATAGACCTTCTTTGTTTGAAAGCAAAAAAGTATAGTTTACATTTATTTTTAGTTACAACTTTTTAGTGAAAAAAGTGAAGAATATATCAAAATAAATTATAAAGCACGTTAAAATAAAAAGGAGAAATGTACAGTCAGTCCTTTTCAGATTTTAACTGATCAGTTTTAACAGAAGGTCCGGTCGGTCACAATTTCATTTCAACGGAAGATCCGATTTTAAAGATTCTTTGCATTCTCGCTCCAAAATTGACAACAACCCACTGAGGAACGTTAAAAGCTTATGGGGTGTTTGGTTGCATGATAATTGAGGTTTTTATTTTAATTTTTAAAAATTGTAAGAAAACTTGTTAAAAGAGGTGTTTGACAACCATGACAATTTTATGTTTTGAAAGTGATTTTCTTCTTAAACAAAAAAAAGAGGGTCTCACCTCTTTCTTTTTTCTTGTGGTCCCCCACTTTATTTGGTCATGTGCGGTGGTTACTCTTTTTTGTAATCACATCCCTCCAAACATGATAATTTTATGTCATGAGTTGGTTCACTTTTTATTTTAATACAATTTTTTATCATGAAAGTGTACAAAAAATTATCATGCAACCAAACACCCCATTAATAAAATGTTCATCTTGCCTTTTTAAATTCTCTGAAATCAATTTTACCGATTGACGTTGTTTTCTTAAGATACTAGTCATACTAAATAAATTTTGATATCTGATCTATCATAAAATATCTTATCAATTATTTAAAAATATCAAATATGATCATGATATTTGTTAAAATATAAATATATATATGTTAATATAAATATAAAATATAAATAATAATTAAATATTGTTTGTATCATATTTAAGTCCTCATATAAATCAAATATAATAATTTTTTCTTCAAACATATTGATATTTTTAATGATAATTAACACATTTGTAATCATAATAATTTTACTCTATATTTAATAATATTTTAAAGTTATAAAATATATAATTAACATGATATAATAAATAAATTACTATTAATAATTTATATTTACAAATTAGATATGATAAATCTGAATTATAAATTGGATATACTAAATTTTTACCTTAAACATAATAACATTTTATATTTATAAATCACATATAATTACCATAATAAAAATATATATTAATATTTAATTATTTATATATTATTAAAATATTTTTATAAATATGATATAATAGTTTTTATTCTAAACATAATATACTTTGTAATCATAAATTAGATCTAATCAACATGTAAAAAATCAATTAATATTTAATATATATTATATTTAAATCTTAATATTAATCAAATGTATTGATTTTTTATTCCAAATTTATTGATATTTTTAATGAAAATAAGATATAATAAATATGATATGATAAATACATTCGTAGTCATAATACTTTTATTTATAATATAAAAATACTTGGCAGTTAAAAACTGGAAATATTAAAAATATTTGATTTAAATTTTTATAAAGATCAGATATACCAAAATTTACTTTAAATATAATAATATTTTGCTTTATTTTAATAAGTAAAATAATATTTATTCAATTTGTATGTCACTCTTGAAAATATTACATCGTTATTTGCGTACAGTAACATAAATACAAAATGGTACTTTGGGGTATTTCAAGACGTAGCTAACACCTTCCTGACAAGACTGGATGGACCGGAGTGCTGTGTTAAAATTTTTCTCTCCACTGGATCGTTCATAAAGAAGATTGGGTCAACGGATCCTCCATTAAAATGATTTTCTTAAATAAATGACAAATTAATTTTCTCGAGAAAAAATTACCACCAAAGTCATTTATCATCAAGGCTGGAAGTATTAGTAAAATATAACTGTAAAAAAAAATATTTGCAAACTATAAACTTTAGTAGTAAGATTTAAAATATCTTCTAAAAAAATAAACGCTAAATATTATGAAAACATTTTACAACCAACCAACATAAACGTTAAAAAATATTTTATGGGAAATCAATTTCCAAACCACCAAATAGCATATAGGTGCGTACAGATTCCGTCACCGGACCTTTTCGGTTAAAAATGGCATCCACTAGATATATGTAGATATATGGGTACCCGCAGGGTTTAACCCTCTTACATATTCATCGATTTTCAACATATATACGCACATATATATAGTTTCTTGTTCCTTTTAGCCCTTCCATCTCTTTCACTTTTACTGCACAATAATATATTTATTATTTATGAGTGTGTGAGCCTTAGAAAAATAATGAGAAAATATAGGAGAATAAATAATTATCATAGAGATGATAGGCACACACCACAAATTAATTATAGGATACACACGTTTACTTTTTATGTTGTTCGGCTCATTGAATCTTAAATGAACTTTTCTGACCCATTGGACTTAAGTTCACACATCACATTTAAACTGGGCAGGACTTAAATTGTGCACGTACGAGATAAGATGGGTTTCCGCGCACTTGACACCCTTGCTCATTGCTGTTATTTTCTAAAACAGGCTTCAAATCAGAAGAACAATGCACTGTTACTAAAAAAAATGTATGCGAATCCAAAAGTTGCACCGACTGTGTACAAGGAAACCAAGCTACTACAACTGATGTAAACGTATACAGACTTGTGAGTGGTGAGATGGGCTTCCGAGAGCTATTTGATCCATTTAACAACCGTTCTCATATGCATGCGAAGAATACATCGACGGGCCGGCATCGACATCCCTGAATGTTTGATTCGCAAGCTGCTGCGTGGTACTACGTACGTACTGCCGGATATGACCCTCGAACGTGTTGCGGAGAAAAGCATGGTTGGAAGTAGAGATGATGAGAAGGGAGAGCTGGATGGATCAGTACTTCTCTCATATGATGTACTCCGAGCGGCAAATGGGACAGGAGCCACTCTTCTCCAGCCACGGCAGCACGCACTCGCCGTGGAAGCGGTGGCGGCATGGCAGCCTCTCCACCTCCGTGCCAGGCACGTAGTCCTCAAAACAGATGGAGCATCTATCCGGGCCTTCTTCCACGTCTTCCACGTACCTCTCCATGTCCAGCTGCTCGAGGGGATGCCTCTCCGAATCCGACGCGGGCGGGAGAATGTAGCTGGGATCGTGCTGCCACCACTGCGGCCCGTCGTCGTCGTATGTCAACACTGTAGTAACCTGCAGTACAAGCAGCAACCGTACATTTTCCTTTTTTCTCCGCAGCACCATGTCCGCGGACTGCCGTACAGCTGTGGAGACACCCATCAGCACCTCGGCGGGTAACAGCTGCCGTAGGTGCTCCCACACAGGCCCCTGCCCCTCGTAGAGGCTAAGGAGGGAGACGCAGGCGGGGGCCACGTCGAGCGCCGTATACTCAGTTTGTCGGTAGACCTCTGCGGGGGTGGAGCAGCCCGGCCGGACAGTCTTCCACTCATACTTCACCACGTGCTTAAAACCCACGGCGGCCACCGGCTGGAGGCCTCCTCCGCTCGCCACCTCGTAGTTGGGATATCCACGGACGCTTCTTGTGCGAATGCCGCATCTTTTGATATCGAGAGAGGGCGATATCGCCACCACGGTTGGCCGCATGGCTGGGGAAAGCAAAAGAAGTTGAGAGCTGGTTAATAGTTGACGATCGAGGCGTCGCCCGTTCACTTGGACGAGAAAGGAAGAGAACAGGGGAAAAGCGATTTTTTTATAACTAGCACTGTTTCTTTAAAAATAAATTAGCACCCTAATTTTTAATTTAACAAAACTAACACCTCGATCAAAATCGTAGTTAAAAAAATACTACTTTACACTAAAATGTTAATGTCGTCGGACTTTAATAAAAAAGTTGACTTGTATTAGACATTAATTTTTATACGTTGTTTTTTAAAAGTTATTGTTTCTAACTCCGATTATAATATTATAGTTTAAAGTCAAAATTTTTGAATCTGAATATAAAATAAAAATATAAAAGTCAAATATTTCAAGCCTGATTTTAATACAAAAGTCAAAGTAAAAAATTTCTACTTTATTTTTTATTTTAAAAATCGATGTGTATTACAACGACTTTATTATCTTACAATTTTAACTAATTTTTTATTAAAAATATTTTTTATTATTTATTAAAAGTTAAAAATCTGATTTTAAAAGTTCGATTTTAACATTTTAGTATAAAATCGTATTTTTATCACAATTTTGATGTGTTAGTTTTACATAATTAAAAGTTACGGTGTTAGTTTTAACAAATAAAAAAAATAATGCTAGTTTTAACAAAACCCCGAAAAAACTTACCGTACAGCCTAGGGATCTGCGGAGTTTACACCTGGACCTGCATACCCGGATTACACCTGGACGGGAGACAACATGATTATTATAATTATAAAAATATCAAACACAATTTGTTAAAATAAAACAAATAATATTTAATAAAATATTTATTTTAAATAATATAATGTTAGACTATACATTATTATACGTTATATTATTATATGTTATGTTTATTTAATATTTTTAACATATAATAATATTACTTACGATAGTATATTATATTATCTTAAAATAAATTTTTACTAAATTTAATATTTATTTTATTGTAAAAAAATTTTATTATAACAATATATATTTTATTATTATATTCGTGAAACCGCTGTAAGTAAATTTTAAATTTTTTTTGAGAGAAGAGCTTACTCTCTCGTCTCTCCTCTAAGATGTAAAAAATAAAAAATAAAAAAATCTCTACTTCACTTTTGAAGTCGCTAGATTACACAGCCACTTCAATATATAATAATGTATAATATAATATAATATCTAATATTATAAAATATATTTTATATTTTATAATTATTATTCTTTGAAAGTGAAATAACAAATTTTTAAAGTTTTTTACTGATATTTCTGTCTCTATAGTCACACTTAAAAAAACCAAAGTAACTTGACAGAAAATAGCTAAGATGGGCAGCGACTTCAATCTATCCCACAGAAATCTTTTCGGAACGACTTTTCTCCGGTGTGTCGGCTTGTTATTCTCACACATAAAATTTTAAACTATGTTACATATAAAAGAAATTTCACGTTACGTGCCTAGCGGCGAGTGACTTATCCGACTCGTAACCTTATGACCTGTTTGGTTAGAATTTAAAAAATGATATTATATTATTAATTTTGATATTAATATTTTTAAAAAATAAAAGATCAATATCAAATTGATAGTATTAAATATTTTAAATATTTAATAATGCTATATTAATTTTAAATCGATATTAAGTGTTTGATAACACTATATCAATATCATAATCAATGTTAGATGCTTGATTTATTCAATAGTCAGAGTTAATTATAGATAAAAATCAAAATATATTATTAATAAAAATAGTGATAATATTTACAAAAAATAAAACTATGTTAATATATTTTAATTTAAAATGATAAAATTAGAAAATGACAAATTGTATTCTTAATATTTTGCCGATCTAACAAAAATGATAATTGCAATTTACAAGGTACTCTAAAATTTCAACAAATAAAGAAGTAAAATATCACTTTTTCCTCATTTGAAAGGTGACTGAAAAAGAGCAACCACAATCCGTTGATCGTAGAAGGTACAACCAAAACACCAAGTGATAGACCTCCATCAAGATCATACAAAGACAAAAATATGCCAACCATGGTGCAACAAACAAAGGAAGTCAAAAACCAAACATCAACACTCACCAACAAAGGAAATATATCACAGCAAACAAGTGTCAATTAATAAAAGTAAGATCTACAAAGAAGGGAACTAAATATCATTTGTGAAATCTTTCTAACTTGTAACCAATGCTTCCACCACCAAGAGTGAAGTTGAAGGCGGTGGATGAATATCAATCAATGCTCCACCATCAAGATTAATGATTGTACATGTCAATAAAACTAGTATTATTCCTTCCCCATGATTAGAGAGAAACTTGATCTGCAATCAACAAGGGTCAAAACCTTCTCTTGTACCTGATCAAAGTCTGGGTTTTGAAAGTGCAAGCATCCTCTCTATACCACATTTCCCTTACTACCTCCAAGATAGTGCAGCTATCTGACTTTTCTTCTAAGAGAGAGAGAGAGAGATACCATCATCACAGAAAAAAAAAGAAAATGAACATATGGACGGGGAAAGGAGAAGCCAGCTACCATGCAACATCAGGCATGAGGAAGAAGGGTCCGTTGACCTCACCTTTACCTCCTAAGTTCTCCCCTTGAAAGAGCATAAGATGAGAGGGTGAAGGTGCTGCATGTGAACATTCTTCCATCATCCTACAAGCAAACAATCAGATTGGGGGAGGGGGCTATAAAAATGCTGTCCAACGATGTACACTTGGTCCAAATGGAATTAGCAACAATCTCAATTTATTAAGCCAACCAACCATGGTCCCGGAAGGGGTGGCCGGCGGCAAATGTCATCTTCATTAAGTTGAACAGCAATGGTCCTCCAATGGAGGGGTCAACGACAGACCTCATTAATTTATTAAGCCCGAACAGCAATAATTCCCCAAAAGGGTTGCCATTGGCTGATGTCATGTGTATTTAAGCCGAGCCACCGCGATCCTCCTAGAGGAGGGGTTGCCGACGGCTGAGCCATGAACCCTCTAGGTCGGCCCATTCAGCCCCAACAAGCTGGCAATTGTTTCTATCACCCGTTCCATACAGTCAGATTTGTTTAATTTCATCGTCGCGCAAATTTCTTGTGATGTCTTGCCCAGCCCCTACTATCATGTGATGTTGCGACAAAGCAAAGACAAGATCAAGAGCATAGCCAACAAGGCAGTAATCTGATTCAAGATAAAAGGGTAGCAGCAAGCCGATCAAAGAATCAAGCAGAGTGTAGGCAGTAAATGTTCACCATCCGGGATGTAGACGGCGCTCAGCTTGCAGTAAACCTGGGGTGGCACCGGAACCCGGACAATGGATGGATCTCAGTCTCACCCTGCGGACAAATAGGAACAGAAGCGAGCTAAGCCGCGGGTGCGAGGGAAAGAACGAAATACCACAAAATTTTCAGGCGCTGACCGTTCGTAGGCCTTCGAACAAGGGACGCCGGCCGGGAGTTGTATGCAGGAAGTGCTGGTCCCCACGCTGAGAAGGATCGGGAAAGAGTACCTCGCGGCCCTGCTTGGATGCCCGATTGAGAGGAGAACCACGCACGCCGCGAACCTCGAGCCCCCTACGCATGTCGAGGGGAAATATAGACGCACTTGTTCAAAAAATCTTGCGCAGGAAGGTTTCCCACTGGGATCAATGCCGCCAGGATGTGTCAGAATGATACCTCCCGTGTGCAGGAGGAAGGACCGGCACGAATGCTCCCGCGCAACAGCCGATCCGCAGGTCTGGCGTCTCGGGGAGAAGGGAGGTCTCGGTGCCCCGTTGCTTGTTTAGGGAACAGTCGGTGCCGAGCAACCCCTACGTACGGGAGAGTCCGGTGAAACCCAAGAAAAAGAAGAGAGGGGAGGGGAGCACCTGAAGTCCGCGGTGCCAAAGGGGGGCGCCCGCGGAACCGCCGGAGGACTCGCAGAAGCTTGACGACGACGAGGCCGGAAGAGGGAGACTCCTGCGAGGCCGCCGGAGGGCACGCGGAAGCTTGGAGACGACGAGGCCGGTGGGGAGAGCCGTTGTCGATTTCGGGGGTCGGTGGTCGTTTTCAAAAAGATTTCGGGTGGAATGTGTACTACACCCGCAGGAGCGGAAAGGCCAGATTACCCCCTTCGCGAAGGTTCCTCCGCTGTGCCCGATGCCGTTGCTCATCCTGGCTGGCGAAATTAAATCGCGATGGGCATGAGCACGCGCTGGCTTAACAGGGCGATTTCGAAGAAGAGGGGGGCTGAGGTATCTCCACGACCCCCTCCAGCAAAAGAAACATAAAAAATGAAGTGGATGCCCCGTTCAGCGAAAAGAAATAGGAGGGAGGCGATTTTGGCTTTAGTCAAAATTGAAGAACATCGGATCTTTTGACTTCCGACTGAAGTGGATAAATAGATTTTTATAGTTATTAAAGGGGAAGTAACGTCGTTAACAAATGCAATAAGTGATGACAGCACATCAACCATTGTTTCCATTTATCGAATATGAGATTAAAAATAGTGAAAATAGTAAAAAATGATAAATGAAATGAAAAAGAAAGAAAGAAAATACACAAAAAATAAAAAAAAAAAATAATATATGTTAGACAAAAATAAAAGAATAGAAAAAAGAGGGAAAATAAATAGAAAGAAGAGAGAGAGAGAGAGAGAGAGAGAGAGAGAGAGAGAGAAGAAGAAGAAGAAGAAGAAAGAAGAAAGAAGGAAAAAGAAAAGTAGAAGAAAAGGGGAGAGGAAAAGGGAAGAGGAAGAAGCGAGAGGAAGCATCGAATTATATCATGTATTAAAGAAAGAATTTTTGATCATTGCTTAATTTTTCTAAGAGAGATTAGGGTCCCTTAATTATAGGTGCAAGTGAACCAATACGCTCGATGAGTAGTTCGATACTCGGCTCGTTAAAAGCTCGACTCGAATTGTTTATTAAGTTAAATAAACGATTTTGAACAAAAAAACTCGGCTTATAAACGAGTCGAGTTTGAACAGACTTGCTCGGCTTGATAAGTTCACGAGCAGCTTATTTAAATGTTTGATTAAATACTCAATTAAATATTCGATTAATTATTTATCTAAATAAATAAATTATAAATACATTATATTTATTTTAATATTATGTAAAATTTTATTTTTATGTCTAAATAGTAATTTAAAACATGTCTTAAATTGAGTTCGAGCTTGAACTCGAGTTTTAAGTAAACGAACACAATCTCGAACTCGAATACTGCCTTGACTACTTAGGTGACACCTAAGCAGCTGTCTTGTCGCCTAAGCAGAATTGACACTATTCAATGCCTTAGACAATCATGATGAGGTTCAGATCTAACATAGGATCTCTTGTATGTCTCCTCTTAACAACAGTTCACCCTCTCTATTTGTATTTCTTTTTAATTCTTTCATAGCTTATTTTGATATTGATTATGAGTTCCATTGTTCTTTTCAAAGAAATTATATGACATTTTACACTTAAATATGCGTATTGATTGGTATTTTAGAAATATGATCTCTCGAGTTTTTTTTTAGATTTTGTCTTTTCAGTCTCTATGAGATAAAATTGAGATGCAAGATGACAATCCTTGAGTAAGGTATACCCTACATAAATAAAATCCGAGATTCGATCTCCTGAGATTTTTTATTTTGAATATCTCACGAGATATTTTATATTTCATCTTTTCAAGATGAAGTCGTGATCCGAGATGACAATCCTTGCTTACAATAGGGGTTCTATGATGTCAAGATAATAATACACGTTCCCTCAAAAATGATGGCTGACAAAGACCTTCACTACTTACAATTCTTAAATGTTCTATCTTTGTTAAAACCTTAAATTAAAGACAATGAAACTTGTTGCAAATCATGTAAGGCTTATAATTAAGTTACATCCCTCCATATGCAATCTCATGATATGTAATAATTTTGGGTTATATAAAAGATGTGATTAACTAAGCTTGAGTAATTGTCATTACATATTGTCCCTTATCTATGTCATCCAACAACAAATTAATTGAATGTGTTACATGTAGAATCTAAAATGACTTTTACTTTCCAATTTTCTTCAAGTTACCTTGTGTCAAGGCTCATTATCTATAACAATCTAAACAATATTTTTTTCTCCATTGGCTTTCACAACCTGATCCATTAACTTAAATAAATATTCAGAATTTTGTACCTCACCAAATGCATCAATTTATGTCAATAACATAGTCCATATTGAGCAGCACACGAGATATCATTGTCCTTGTTTTTCATGTCCAGCCACCACACATGATGGTGTATCCTCTTTCTAAACAATCAAAACCTACTATGTGTTGTCGAATTTTAACACCTTGCTTCACGATCGTTTAAAACCTTGTATCACGATCAGCACCATAAATACATCTTAATGTTGGGACCTATGCCAAGTTTAATCATGCCTATCTAATCGCATTGACTATTGTCTTAAAGTATAGACTAAATATTGCAAGTGCGAAGTCATCTACATGACATATAGAAGGCATTCATATTGATAAAAAACCATGGTTTTCCATCTCGCTAAGATCTCGCGAGATCTCGATCTCCCCAAGGGGCCAATATACAAGATCACCGAGATCTTGCCCCGTGTAAATTGGCCCATAAAAAAAAATTCTTCAGGGGGCTTTGTCCCCTGATACCCCCCACAAGGGGCACTGTTCCCTTGACCCATACGACCTGACCATGTAGGTCAATCCACAACTACTTTACGCCTCGTTTATGATAGTGTAAATATATTTAATATATTTCACTTCACTTATACTATTACATAAAAATGTGTTACAAGTTTAATACCATATTAGTATTTAAATAAGATTATAGACAAGTTTAAATCTTTTAGAAACACAAAAATCATCTTTTTGGTATTGAAAGTGCTTTGTAATTGTTTACGCACACAATTAACGTACAAAATGTGTTTTATATTTTCATTTAAATTCATTGATGTACTCTTATTTTTATAAGATATTATGTTATGTTTCATACATATATGCATTTTGATCCGATAATCCGAGATTTGATCTCCGAAGATTTTTTTGAGATCTCTCTGAGATCTATTCTCTTTCACCCCCCCTCGAGACGAAGCCAAAATCTGAGATGGAAATCCTTGATAAAAACCTAAGAAAAAATAGTCAATGATAAATGAACTTGTAATCAATCAAATTGCATGTAGGAAGCATTTGCAAATGTGCATAATTGCATGTTTTACAGCATTGGTGGTAGGTTTAACATATTTCATAGTTTGTTTGATTGTTTACTAAAATAAATTGTCACTTGGTTGAGTTTGCAAACATATCAATGTAAAGCCATCAACTCCTAGTTGATTGTTATGATACAAAGAAAGTGGAATTGGAATTGAAACCCAAATTGATGGTTATGATTCTAATCCGAGTCAGATTAAATCGGGAGAATCGATAGATCCTCTTGGAGAAACACCCATATGGAATTGGTACATATCGGTTCTTCAAAAAGTCCTAAGAAAGAAAAAAAACACAAGTTTTGGGGCTGAAATCAGCCCCAAAATGAGCCCTCAAGGTGCACTATAGTGGCACTTTGTTGCTGAGGCAGGAAGACATGGTTATTGGCGGGTGCCCATCTGATCCAGGAATCAGTTGATTCCATGAACACTGCCCTTACCTCGGTTTTAATCTTATTACATTGCTTTACATTGTGCAATCTTAGACAAAATGTCACCGTTCATCTCCTAATAACATCATTTACGTTGCACCTTCATGTTTGACGTGCCGATCATGAATTTGTTATAACATCTGATTCATGAGGTGAAGTGGTTCTGACTTCATCATGTTCACCTTAAAAATTTTAAAAATAGAAAAATAAAAAATTGATGAAAGACAACATAGGTGATCACCTTGGTCGCATTTGATAACATAGGATGCAACAAAATAAACCACAACTTTCAATAAGACTTGTAGGTATGCTTAATCTAACTCTACTTTGTACATGAACATTCTTTTGTAGATAAATAAACCATATTGACTTGTAAACATTGTGATCTATAAGAAATTTAACAATCAACACAATTTTGAGCTATAAATGCATTTAATAAGTAATCATAATCTGGCTACCTCTGTTGAAGATGCAGGTGCTATAGTAGCAACAGCTTGGCCACCAAGCTTAACACCAATAGCTTTCCATGGAAACCTGGAAATCATTATATAATACTATCAGGTCAAATCATCATAGTAAGGGAAAAGCTAAGTAAAATGTCATTCTTAGTTACCCATATTTCCACAATGAGGTGAGTATAGAATTGTGCACAAAGAAAAAATGCAAAGACATACATAAAGTGTTATCTAAGCACACTATTGCATGCAATAAAATTTGGAGGTTTGGACTATAGTTGTTGGGAACTCCTATTACAAGCATTGGGTGTTAAAGGGCCTTGGAGAGTTTCACTTAATGATTGATACAATTGCAGTTGTCTCAGTTCAATTTTTACACTCATGTCTCTAACTTAGGGTCACGATTTTGGGTCGATTAACATGGTATCAAAGCCAAAGGCTGTGGACCTCCCTTCGTCGACCGCCACCTGTAAATAGTGTACATGTGACAAAGCCAAAAGAGCTTGCACATGAGGGGGCGAGTTAGAATAGTGTCATATTGGCTAGGTAGGGGAGGTACCCATGCTTAAAAACTTGAGCCACTCTAACTTAGGACCGCGATTTTGGATTAGTTAACATTTGTGTGTGTGTGTGTGTGTGTGTGTGTGTGTTCTTTTGCCCCCATGCTCTCTTCCTCTCTCTGTTGAAGCAACAATGGTAGGAGCACCGGAGCTCCTCATATCTCCTTCCTCCTTACGGTAATATATATATATATATATCTCATTCTTTTCTTCTCCCTATCATCTCCCTCTTTCCCTCCACACAGTTTTGCCTCCTCCTCTCTCAACTCCCTCTCTCTCTTTCCCCTCTATATTGTTCATCTCTCTTCTTCTCTTTCGAATCCCTCTCTCTCTCTCTCTCTATGTGATCTTCATTCTCCCCCTTTCCACTCTCCCCGCTCTCTCCCTATCTCTCTCTTTACGTATTCTATATTTCTTTCTATCTTCTCTCTCTCTCTCTCTCTCTCTCTCTCTCTCTCTCTCTCTCTCTCTCTTCTATTTGTCTATTTGTATTTTTAATTTCTTTATTGTTTTATAGGAAATGATGTTGAATATTTTTTTTGATCTTATCTCAATCGGATGATCCAATTTGGTAGGATTCTAGTCTCTTATGTATTGGGTTAATACTTTAAAATTAGCTATTTTTAGTAGTGCATGATTAATTGTTATTTAAATTAATAAAATAAAAATCTGATTGGGTCAGTCTCATATGATAAATTTGTGTACTTTTTATCAATATGATTGTGGTGATTTATAATCAGATTTTGTTAAATATAAATTATTGTGTAAAATTAAGTTATGATATGTGATGTCTTATTATTTGATTGGATATGATTTTATCTCTTAGTATAAAGAAGTTTGACTTATTCATGTTCTTAGTGTTTGATTGGAAAATTAGTCTATTGAAGATTGATTTGATTATTAATTGTATAATTTGTCCCATCTCATTTGATAATATCATTTATTTATGTTAAATCTTTACTTGATTGTCATCATATTATAAGTTTGGATTTAAATCTTAGATTCTAGTTAATTTGATTTGTTATGTGGTAAATATGATTTTATGAATTTTTATATAGGTTGAATCATTTAAGCATGTAAGAAATTATCTAAGGATGAATTTGATATATTAAATTTGGTTTTGAATGTATATGAAATTATATGATTATAAATATGTTATGAAATCTAGTTTTGATTATGTGATACATTTGATTTGAAACATTAGCATCTGAATAGGAATATAAATGTAAATTCTAAATATGAATGTGAAATCTGAATTTGAATCTAATTCTGAATTTGATCTTCGCTAGTGTGTATGAACACCCGAGGGCAATGGTATTTTAGATGTGTTCAAAACCAGGTGCATCCGTTGATCCGAAGTACCGCGGTTGATCACCTATATGCCATCGCCTAGACATACATAGTGTTAGTTAGCTACACTATACATACTACTATATGGTTATTTTTTGATTGAAGTATCTATTATAGAAAGTTAATAGAAGAATACATTGCACGTAGATCTTTTCGGTCTAATTGTGTGAAAAATAAAATCAAGAGTAACTTAATAAATAAGATGAAAGACATATAAATCTCACATTTATTAGAATATTTAAGACATAATCTATATTGATTTCTGATTTTGTGGGTTATGTGGAAAAAATTATATTTAAATCATCTATTTGCTTTGTATGAGATTATTTTGTACCTTTTGGTAATTAATATTTATTACTTCAATGAATAATGAATATTATGTATGTATAGATCTTTTGGGTAGACCAACGGATGAGAATGAAGATGTCTACTGGGTCACATTCATGTGACTCACTCCTATTATTTTAAATATTCTTTTCTGATAATTAGGATCATGCAACATTGAGTTAGAGAACAAATCTGTTCGTTTGAGCCCACATGATATGGAGTTGATTTCTTAAAAGATTTGAGGTGCATATTTTGAAAATCATAAGGTTAGTGTGTTAAATTTTATTGTTATAGAATATTTATGATTATTTCGTTTGCTCTATTTTCTAATTATCTTTGACTTTGGGGTATTTCCCCAGTTACATTATTGGGCATTTCTACCTTTGGTACAGGGTGTGTCAAAGTGGCATCAGAGCCAAATTCCTTGTCTAAAGGTCTATGATGACCTGTCTGGGTTCAAGACATTGGTTTGGGTGAGATAGAGTTGATAATCAAATTATCAACTTTGGATTAAAAGAATTTTGATATTAGATGATGTTTTGATTGTTAGATATTTAGATTGGATAGTTAATGTCATTATCTTTTCATCTTATGGGGATCAAGTTTCATATTTAATGTGTATGGAAGTCCGGATTGATGATGATTAGATTTATCAATCTTATGGCATGATTATTAAGTTGAATCTTTAATGACGAGGATTAAGTTTTAAAATACTTGATATGCAATAATTGATTAGTATCATATTGGTCTATATTTTAGAGGATAAATTTTAGATTTAATATACATGATAATTCATATTGATGATGAGTAAATAAATATGATTGACATCATGATGATATGATTCACTTGGATGTTAGGGATGATAGATAGATATTGTGATAGATGGATTGATAGTTATCAAGATTGAGAGGTAAAGTGAATTTTAGAAAATTTTATTGGATGATCTATATAAGAATGATAAAATTTTATTGATGTATGCCTTTTAGAAAAATACACATGTGATATGATAATATGTTACAAGTCTAACTTAGAATTGAAGAGAGGTCAATCAAGAACCTAAGAGATTACTCCATCTATCATTATCTTTGCATAGGTTCCTTCTTTAAGAGCTTACTATCTCTAATTTTTGCTTTGTCAATGTAATCTAGAATAGGTATTGGATAATAATCGTTATGCACTATAATTATGAGTTGATCTTGTGTCATGACTAAATATATTATGCATAAATCAAAAAAATTGGTTATTACATGAGATTTGAAATTATTTTGTTTGTTGGATGAATATTTGATTGATAATATGTATCATTCTAGATTTCTCATTAAAGAGAATAAGTCTTTTATGATATGGAATAGATTGTTATGATTTGATAAATTAGTGGAACCTAGGAGATCTTGATACTTATGATTTGGGATTTAAGGAAAAGACATACAAATGATTAGAAGTGGACATGAAATGGAGAATTAATAATTTGTATATCCAAAATTTTATATTCATCATTATGGTAAAGGATAAAAAGATGCACTATTTAAGTATGATTGGAAATTTGAGTTATGTTATCTTTGATTAAAAATTAAATGAAAGTAAATTGTTGGGATACAATACAGTAAGTTCAATATATAGTTGTAAAAAAAGAAGTCAAATTGAAGGCCTTAGATCAAGTGGAGCCGTACGTGGAACTAGTATTCTTTTGTTGAGAATAAGAAAAATATGATAATTGTGTATGGTGGAAGATTATCTAGGTAATGTTAACTCTTGTTTATAGTTAGTCCTGATTATGTGTTGTATTAGACAATTATGAATTGCTTCTCTTATTATGGGCAATTGGATTTTGTGTTATTTGGATCTTAATTTGAAAATGGTGTTTTTCCTACAAGAAGAGTATTTCGGATTGTTTCATAAATTATAACTTCTTAAATTTTTGTCAGTTGATTAAAAGAATGGAGGATGAATTATATTATAAATAGTGATTAGGATTATGCCTATAAAGAATAAATCTAAGGAAGAGATTTATTGTGACTAGTTCATGAAAAAAAATGATGTTCATTATTATTGGAGATTGTGTATGTATAGGTAAATAAAGATGGTATTAGAATGATAATAGTTAAATTTGGTAAAGTGAACTACTATAAAACAGTTCTAGAAATTGTAATTTCTTAGTTTTGGATGAATTGACTAAAAGAATAAAGAATAAATTCTATTTTGAGAAAAGGATGTTATAATATCTTATAAATTTTAAAGTAAATTGGATTATGTATGCTTGGGATAAGTCTAAGATCGATATTTATTATGAATCATCCTAAAAATTTTTTTATGATTATTGGTGATAATGTATGATTGATATATGATTGAACATGTGTATATATGATTAATAGTTTGATAAATTTTTATAGTGTCTGGATCTTTAGGAGCCTAGTAAGGATGATGAAATGAGGTTAACTTTTAGTGTCATGGAGAATGATGTTGCATGTCTATTATACACAATAATGTGAAATAATGTCTAGAATGTTTGAATTTTGAGTATTCATTAATTGAAGTGAGATGAAAATATGTGGATTACTTGATAGATATCAGGTGAAACAAGCGAGAGTTATGGTATTTTTGATATTTTGATTATTTGGATGATGTAGTCAAATTAGAAGATTTTAAGTGAAAGATTACACTACAAGAAAATAGGTTATTGGGGACGGCTTACAGCCGTCCCAAAAAACCCAAAAGCCGTTGCTACTTTTTATTAGCGACGGCTTTCAAGGCGTCGCAAACGCATCGCAAATAACGCCATCGCAAATATTATTTGCGACGACTACACTTAAGTCGTCGCAAGTAACTTTATTGGCGACGGCGTGTAAGCCGTCGCATTAAAAATTAATAAGATGGCCACTTATTGGGGACAGCTTACGAAGCCGTCGCCAATAAAGTTACTTGCGACGGCTTAAGTGTAGCCGTCGCAAATGGTAGGAGAACCCCCGGACGGCGTTAATCTTATTTGGGACGGCTTAAGCCGTCCCATATAAGCTTATTGGCGACGGCTTGTAAGCCATCACAAATAAAAGTGCTTGCGACGGCTTACGTGGCCGTCACAAATGGTAGGCAGAAACCCCGCACCGGGTTTCCAGATTTTTTTCCTCTGGTTTTGCGATGGCTTTAATATTATTTGGGATGGCTTTAGCTGTCCCATATAAGCTTATTGGCGATGGCTTCAATCAGTCGTCGCCAATAATAATTTTATGAAAAAAATAATTAATTCGATTGGCCAGATTGGATCAATTATACGATCAAATCAAGAAAATCAATCATTCTTAATAACTTCCAGAAAGACCAAAAATCGGATCGACCAATCCAAAAATTGATTTATATTAACAAATTCGGTGCCAGATTGCTCATTTCAAACCCGGAATGGGCACCGAATTAAAGATTTTATTTGTTTTGGCAAATTCGGTGCTGAATTATCCAATTCAAACCCGAAATGGGCATCTGATTGAGGATTTCATTCTTTTGACCAATCCGGTGCCGAATTAGCTAATTCAAACCCGTAACGAGCATCACTTGGGAAATTCGGCATCGGCTTGGTAATTTTGATCTTTTTGATCAATATGGCGCCAAATTATCCATTTCAAACTCGGAACGGATTTGGATTGGCCAATCCAACATCGACTTGAGATTTGGAGTTTTTTTTTCACAATTTGATGCCAGATTGGCAAATTCAAACATATCAAGTACACATTTTTTTCACATTCATATACCAAATTCAAAGAAACAATACACATTCACATACTAAATTCAAATTCACATTCACGTACCAAATTTAAATTCATATTCACATACCACATTCAAATTGACATTCATACACCAAAATGTTTTGATACATACAAATATTGACATCCAAAGAGAGTAGAAAATACATATATATCTATTCATCTTCTTCATCTTCATCTTCATCATCATCTTGACTCTCCTCTGCATCCTCGTAGTCCTCGTCGTCATCGTCATTTCTGTCATCTGTTTGTTGAGGCGGAGGATGCCCCGATGTGGATGTCACATCAGAAGCCGAGAACCTTTGAGTCAAGCCTTCTATGATCAGATTGAGGTGATCGAAATTTGCTTGGAATGATTTCTGTTGATTGTCTAATTGTTGTTTCAATGAAGTAATTTGTTCTTCATAATGTTCATTGATTTCTCCTTGCCTTGCCACCTGATCTCTAAGATCCCGAACTTCTTGAGTTCAGCTAGAAGCACCTCCGCTTGACTCACCATACCAAGTGTGGCGAGTTTCATCTCGCCCACCACATCGGATCCGTCCTGGTCGATCTCTACCAAATACGGATATAAAAGCTTCCTTCCTCCGCGGTGAGTGGAGGCTACGATACCCTAGCATCCGAGGATTCAGATGCTGGGGGATTCATCAATCCTTGCATATTTTTCTATAAATAATATGATAAAAAGTAAAATCCTTCCGTGATGAATTGTGGATTATAAAGAAAAAAATGCTTTGACAATCAATCATTACCATCATAAGAGGTCATTATCCCAAATGACTGCTCCATCAAGCTCTTCATGTGTTTGACTCATCTGGAATACCTCCGGACGAGTTGGAGGATGACCTTCTTTTCATACATGTCCAAAAAAATAAAAAAGAATAAAGGATTTAGAAATAAGGATCAATTAATATGAAAATTTAAGTTTTTACTACTTACAAAGTCTCTTTCTAACTGGTGTATATTTGTTCTTCCTCTTCTGTATGGCATTGTTAGTTGCCGCCTATTACCGGCATTCTTTTCACTCAACGCCTACAAATATATATATACAAATGAAATAACATTTCTCAACATTAAAAATCTAATTATAAGAGAAGAGATTTGTTTGACTTACTTTAGCTTCATCTTGACTCCATAATGGCACATATGATGCCATTGTTCCTCGTTACACTATGGAGGAATGTTGGCATGAGCTTCCTCATTCGATCGTCTTGTAAAATACTGTAGACAAATATTGTTAACAAAAAATTGGTTATCTCGAAATTACATTATTAATTAAATTTTACCTTTCTTTTCAAATGATTTCTTTGTTTTCTTTGCATATCTCCCATATGCCTTAATATTTGTGCATCGGATTGTAGATTCCGCTCAAAGGTAAAATGTTTGATTATTTGAATGATGTAGTCAAATTAGAAGATTTTAAGTGATGAATTAATAGACACATGGAATTAGTATGTCTTATTCTGTGGTGTCATAGTTGGAAGACAATCTCAATACTTAGTGATTTAAATTCATATTCTATTTATCACACTCAAATAACATGTATATCGGAAGGAGAATTAACAGTGTTGATAATAAGATCATTGAAAAAAATTGATGGTAGTAAAGGTGCAACAACATCAGAGGAGGGGATCGATGGATTAATCATCTGTATGTCACACATCCATCCATGTCATGACAACAAAAGCCGCCCCACGCTCTCTTTTCTTTTTTTTTGGAGAAATGAACTTCCGCCCCTATTTTAGGGACATCTTTATTTTTTAGTCCCATAACTCATTTTCGTTATTTTATAATCCCATTTTCAAAATCATTATAACTTCTGCCCCCATATTCTTATGTTACCGTCAAGTGTATAGACTAGGGCTGTAAACGGGTCGAATTCGGTAGCGGATTCACCAAAATTTGATTCCGATTCCGATAAGGGTTAGGAGGTTTCGATTTCGATTCTGATAATTTCGGAATCACTATGTTCCGATTTCAATCCGATTCCGATTTCGTTATCGAAATCGGAACTGAATCCGATAAAATCCGAAATACATATTAAATATTAATTTTTATTCAAAGGTGAGTCAATAATTTACATATAATTATTAAAATTTGATATAATCTTCTTAAAATTTTATTTTTATTATTTTATCAATTTATATATTATATATTATAATTTATTTAACTTTATTTTATTTAATTTTATTTATATATAATTATTTTTTATCGAAATCGGATTAACGGAAATGGAACCAACTGATTCTGATTCCGATTCCTATAAGCTATCGGAATTGGAATCGGATATTCCGGTAGCTTATAGGATACAAAAACAAGTTTCAAACCCGTTAATTTTTATCAAAATCGAATCGGAATATCGAAATATCGGATTCCGTTTACACCCGTAGTATAGACCTTCATTTATTTCTCCCCATTTTACCCTCACGATCCTTATTGTTCAAACTTCAATCACAGTTACACAGTAAACATACAAATAGAATTAATGAGATTTAAATAATAAAATAAAATTAATCAGAGCTCATACACCTATATGCCGTATAGACTAACATGTTGTTTATCGATTTCTTATTTTGATATAAAATGTGTTTAATAAGATATAAAATATGCTGTAAATCCTAGTAAGTGGAAATGAATGGGAGTAATCGGATTATTGTAATCTCCCCCGTGAGCTCTTGTTATTATGGAGTAATTGATGCAATAAAATCGGTTTTTCATTTTGATATAAAATGAGATTAATAGGGTATAAAATATGTGGTAAAAGTAAAATATGATTATTCACCCTTATCACCAATACAATATGTTCTAAACATTAGTTATTATTTACTCTAAATACCGATAAAATATGCTGTAAATACCAACGTTTATTCATAAAGGATGCAGAAAATGCATTAACTCCTATTAAAAATGTAATAAAAAATCAAAACAAACACAGCCAGTCGTTGGTGCAAACACAATTCTCACCAACCCATTTAAACATAAAAATAATAGAAATATACATTAAATCTTTTAAAAATTCACTTTTAATTTCTATATTGTCGACGTCTCTCAATGTATAATTCTAAATGAAAGAGTTAATTTGTCCAAGTACATACAAAATATGCATTTTAAGTCATGGTCAATACTTATGTAAAGAGAATTGCCTTTTGCTCACACAATTGATGAAACATACAAATATAAATCAACTTCATGAATCAAATCAATCATGAGATGAAAAAGAGATAACGCATAAATGAAACGAGGCAAAACCATCTCAAAGTCTCACCGATGGTGATACATCTATTTCGATCACATATAATTTTCACAAACATAATTAAATCAAGACAAACATATATAACATGATCTGTAAATTGACTCAATATAGATCGGTCCAAACACAATTCTCACAAAATTCTAACTGTTCCTATCGATTCCAAAAAAGTGATACAAGCATTCTCAATTTACTTACATTTCATTAGAAGCATATAAATAAATAAATAAGAATACATGACTAATTTTTCAATTGACCTAGTAGAAATAAAAAATTTCATTTACTCTGCACAGGTAGACATCTCATCCTAGATATCTATGTTCCAGTATGCATCTCATTCTTCTTGGTACTAAGCTCCGACATTTGAACAAAAAAACCATGTATTAAAAAGAAAACATAGGACATTTGAACAAGGCTACTTTGAATATTGCTTTGATACCTATTCAAAAAATAGATTTGAACATGACTTTTTATTATTGCTTTTTTGTTTACATCTGAAACAAGTATAAGACATTTTTTTCTCTTCTAAACATTGTTGAGAAAGAATTCTTTTCTTGTTCGATCTACCTACTCTTCTTTTGGTGATAGGTGAGAGAATGTCAATGTTCTCAAAAGTGTAATTCTTTTATTTTTCTGCATTTGGTATAGGATAGATAGTTTCATGGTATCATAAGCCATAACACTTAACAGTATAAAATATAGCACAATAATTCTCAACGTTCACTTCAATCTTATGGCCCACTGCACAAGCATGTTTGTATGGTATTCTTTAGACTTGTCATTCCTTACAAGTACGTGTTCTATTTTTTATGTCCACAACATGAGAAGGTTTTGTCAACACTTCAAAATCCTGCCCATTTAAGTAGTTAACAGACACACCACGAGAGTTTTTCATTAAATGTTTAAAAAGGCATCAACCCTAGGGCACAAAGTTGTTTCCAACTTCATGCACTTGTTTCTCATTTCATACCCTAAAGACATGATTTGACTACATATATGATCTATTATGAGAAGAATAGGTAGGTGTCTTGCCTTAAAAATTAAACTGTTAAATGACCCTACAGGATTTGAGTACATCTCACTATACCATTCACCATAAAAAAACGTATTAGACTAATTATTTGGATTTTCTTTTCCGACCCATATTTCAGCTTGTACACACAAAATATGCATTTCATTCATTGACTTTTCAAACTCATTGACCATTAATGCATATGCTACCTTCTTAAGAAGATTGAGACAAGGATCTTTAATTGAGGAAGAACACTTTCCTCATAAAAATCTAGCAAAATTTTCTGCCGAATGCCGTAAGCAAAATGCATGGATGTGAAAACACAAGCTATAACTCCAAGTAACCCTCTACATCTATCAAAAATAAATGTTATGTTTCGTTCTTCAGTAATTGTTTTCTTCAAACAAGTTAAAAACCATTCTTAATTCTCTTCATTTTCAACGTCACATGTAGCGTACGCAATAGGAAAATGTTCATTCTCACCATTCAATGTAGTGGCAGCTAATAGTTTTCCATGGTACTTATCTTTTAAAAATGTTCCATCAGGAAATAAAACTAGCCTACATCCTTTTTGAAAGCCTACTATTCATTTGTGACTTCTGGCTCCACAATACTTCTAGGGTTTGATTCTTCAACTGTAGTCTTGTACCAATGTAATTTGTCAATGGAGCATCGCTCATCTCTAAATTAGCTTTTATATGAAACATCCTTACCAAACCATGCTCGGTGTTAAACCACTTGAACTTTGTACCCCCGAAAAATATCCTTTTTTACATCTTTTGGCCGATACAATGGGTCATTGGCAACTTTATCATTAATAACTATGCTAATCCACTTTTTTCCTACTTTAGGATGTTTTTGTGTACTTAACCCTCCACCACATGTGTGCACATTAACTAGTGACTTAATTTTGAATTGAGGCCCTAAATCAACTCTTCTTGCATGAAGAATCCATCCCCATTCCATAATTCTGCAACAGATAATGTCTTGTTCTTTATCATTTTCTTAAAATTATAATCAAGTCCTTTTGCTATAACATACTTTCTCAACTTATCACAAAGAGTATCTACATCTGTAAATATCTGTCCAACAGAGTGGATATTTTCATTGCATGAATCACTTCTCAATCTCAAATACTGCCTAGATGAAGATGATTGACTACCCAAATGAATACATGGTAAATTATTAGAAACAAAAGAATGTTCACCACAAAATCTGTAGATATACATATTTTATCAGTATATAAATAAAAATTAATCATGAAAAGAACTTCATGAAAAATAAAAATAATTGACCTTATAGGCATAAGATCATCGGATGAAGATGTTTTGATGTCTAAATGCATAACTTTGCATTCAAGAATATCATGCATATCTATTATTCTATCAATGTTGTCTCCATTCATCAATTTCATTGAGCTATTGACTTGCTCAAGAATACGACACGTAAGTTCAAACTCACCAAGCATCAATGACCATCTTTTACAAACATCATTCATTATTTCACTAAAATTCCTCTTTGTAAATGAATGACAACCTTCATTCTTATAATTGAAAATTCTAGGCCATCGTTCCATACCTATGTCTAATTCAACATATTTAGATTCATTTAGTTTCGATCAAAACATATATTGAACAAAAAGATAAATATCAATCAGGAACAAACAAAACATGCTGAATTGACATGTTTTTAAGGACAAACAACTCACAAAAATTAGTTTTGAAGAGAGAAAACTCTTCCTAAATAAGTGTGCTGGATTGCAACAGGTTGTAGGTTTATTTCTTATTAAGTCTAACACTAAGTCTAAACAAAAATTGGCAATTAAGTTTATATTTGATGTATTTTCAACCCTTAAAATCATAAAGAACAAGAAAGAACAAAATCCCAAAATGTCGTTTATGGGTAAGGTAAGGCTCCCGCAAAAAGTTTTGTGGGATTTATATCGTCGCAGTCACCGTGCATGGATGCCATTTTTCCTGCCGTGCCCCAAATGTCACTAGGGTGTGACCACTATTTGAAATGTCACCATTGTTCATGTGAGAAGAAGTGTCGTCACCGTGGAAGAACGCTATGATGCTATGAAAGGCATGATGTTTTCTTAGCTGTGGAAGAACGCCGCAACGTCGTTGTTGTTCCCATGAGAACAACTGTCGTCGTAGAAAAAGACTGTTCTTGTAGGGATGGGCGCCGCGATGCCGCTGTTGTTCTCGTGAGATAGATTGCCGTTGTAGGTAGGGTGCAATCGAGCCGAGCCGAGTCAAGCAGGGCTCTATTCGAGCTCGACTCGATCAATTATTTAACTGTTCAAACTCGACTCGATACTCAACGAGCTTTCAAAAGTCTTGTTCGAATTTGACTCGATTTAAGCTCAACGAGTTCAAGCTTGGCTCGTCGAGCCGCTCGTTTATGTAAATGAGCCAACTTAGCTCAAACTCGAATCGAACTCATATTCGAACTCAAAATTGAACTCATTTACTTCAAATCAAAGTTTAAATATGAAAAAAATATTTTAAATTACTACTTAAACATAAAAATATAATTTTACATAATATAAAAATATAAATATAAATTATTTATTATATTATAATTTAATTATTTAAATAAATAGTTAATCGAGTAATTAATCGAATACTTAATCGATTATTTTATCGAACACTTAAACGAGCTGCTCGTGAACTTATCGAGCCGAACATGTCTCTGTTCAAACTCATTCCGGGAGTTGTATGCAGGAAGTGCTGGTCCCCACGCCGAGAAGGATCGGGAAAGAGTACCTCGCGGCCCTGCTTGGATGCCCGATTGAGAGGAGAACCACGCACGCCGCGAACCTCGAGCCCCCTATGCATGTCGAGGGGAAATATAGACGCACTTGTTCAAAAAATCTTGCGCAGGAAGGTTTCCCACTGGGATCAATGCCGCCAGGATGTGTCAGAATGATACCTCCCGTGTGCAGGAGGAAGGACCGGCACGAATGCTCCCGCGCAACAGCCGATCCGCAGGTCTGGCGTCTCGGGGAGAAGGGAGGTCTCGGTGCCCCGTTGCTTGTTTAGGGAACAGTCGGTGCCGAGCAACCCCTACGTACGGGAGAGTCCGGTGAAACCCAAGAAAAAGAAGAGAGGGGAGGGGAGCACCTGAAGTCCGCGGTGCCAAAGGGGGGCGCCCGCGGAACCGCCGGAGGACTCGCAGAAGCTTGACGACGACGAGGCCGGAAGAGGGAGACTCCTGCGAGGCCGCCGGAGGGCACGCGGAAGCTTGGAGACGACGAGGCCGGTGGGGGAGAGCCGTTGTCGATTTCGGGGGTCGGTGGTCGTTTTCAAAAAAAAGATTTCGGGTGGAATGTGTACTACACCCGCAGGAGCGGAAAGGCCAGATTACCCCCTTCGCGAAGGTTCCTCCGCTGTGCCCGATGCCGTTGCTCATCCTGGCTGGCGAAATTAAATCGCGATGGGCATGAGCACGCGCTGGCTTAACAGGGCGATTTCGAAGAAGAGGGGGGCTGAGGTATCTCCACGACCCCCTCCAACAAAAGAAACATAAAAAAAATGAAGTGGATGCCCCGTTCAGCGAAAAGAAATAGGAGGGAGGCGATTTTGGCTTTAGTCAAAATTGAAGAACATCGGATCTTTTGACTTCCGACTGAAGTGGATAAATAGATTTTTATAGTTATTAAAGGGGAAGTAACGTCGTTAACAAATGCAATAAGTGATGACAGCACATCAACCATTGTTTCCATTTATCGAATATGAGATTAAAAATAGTGAAAATAGTAAAAAATGATAAATGAAATGAAAAAGAAAGAAAGAAAATACACAAAAAATAAAAAAAATTTAATAATATATGTTAGACAAAAATAAAAGAATAGAAAAAAGAGGGAAAATAAATAGAAAGAAGAGAGAGAGAGAGAGAGAGAGAAGAAGAAGAAGAAGAAGAAAGAAGGAAAAAGAAAAGTAGAAGAAAAGGGGAGAGGAAAAGGGAAGAGGAAGAAGCGAGAGGAAGCATCGAATTATATCATGTATTAAAGAAAGAATTTTTGATCATTGCTTAATTTTTCTAAGAGAGATTAGGGTCCCTTAATTATAGGTGCAAGTGAACCAATACGCTCGATGAGTAGTTCGATACTCGGCTCGTTAAAAGCTCGACTCGAATCGTTTATTAAGTTAAATAAACGATTTTGAACAAAAAAACTCGGCTTATAAATGAGCCGAGTTTGAACAGACTTGCTCGGCTTGATAAGTTCACGAGCAGCTTATTTAAATGTTTGATTAAATACTCAATTAAATATTCGATTAATTATTTATCTAAATAAATAAATTATAAATACATTATATTTATTTTAATATTATGTAAAATTTTATTTTTTATGTCTAAATAGTAATTTAAAACATGTCTTAAATTGAGTTCGAGCTTGAACTCGAGTTTTAAGTAAACGAACACAATCTCGAACTCGAATACTGCCTTGACTACTTAGGTGACACCTAAGCAGCTGTCTTGTCGTCTAAGCAGAATTGACACTATTCAATGCCTTAGACAATCATGATGAGGTTCAGATCTAACATAGGATCTCTTGTATGTCTCCTCTTAACAACAGTTCACCCTCTCTATTTGTATTTCTTTTTAATTCTTTCATAGCTTATTTTGATATTGATTATGAGTTCCATTGTTCTTTTCAAAGAAATTATATGACATTTTACACTTAAATATGCGTATTGATTGGTATTTTAGAAATATGATCTCTCGAGTTTTTTTTTTAGATTTTGTCTTTTCAGTCTCTATGAGATAAAATTGAGATGCAAGATGACAATCCTTGAGTAAGGTATACCCTACATAAATAAAATCCGAGATTCAATCTCCTGAGATTTTTTATTTTGAATATCTCACGAGATATTTTATATTTCATCTTTTCAAGATGAAGTCGTGATCCGAGATGACAATCCTTGCTTACAATAGGGGTTCTATGATGTCAAGATAATAATACACGTTCCCTCAAAAATGATGGCTGACAAAGACCTTCACTACTTACAATTCTTAAATGTTCTATCTTTGTTAAAACCTTAAATTAAAGACAATGAAACTTGTTGCAAATCATGTAAGGCTTATAATTAAGTTACATCCCTCCATATGCAATCTCATGATATGTAATAATTTTGGGTTATATAAAAGATGTGATTAACTAAGCTTGAGTAATTGTCATTACATATTGACCCTTATCTATGTCATCCAACAACAAATTAATTGAATGTGTTACATGTAGAATCTAAAATGACTTTTACTTTCCAATTTTCTTCAAGTTACCTTGTGTCAAGGCTCATTATCTATAACAATCTAAACAATATTTTTTTCTCCATTGGCTTTCACAACCTGATCCATTAACTTAAATAAATATTCAGAATTTTGTACCTCACCAAATGCATCAATTTATGTCAATAACATAGTCCATATTGAGTAGCACACGAGATATCATTGTCCTTGTTTTTCATGTCCAGCCACCACACATGATGGTGTATCCTCTTTCTAAACAATTAAAATCTACTATGTGTTGTCGAATTTTAACACCTTGCTTCACGATCATTTAAAACCTTGTATCACGATCAGCACCCTAAATACATCTTAATGTTGGGACCTATGCCAAGTTTAATCATGCCTATCTAATCGCATCGACTATTGTCTTAAAGTATAGACTAAATATTGCAAGTGCGAAGTCATCTACATGACATATAGAAGGCATTCATATTGATAAAAAACCATGGTTTTCCATCTCGCTAAGATCTCGCGAGATCTCGATCTCCCCAAGGGCCCAATATACAAGATCACCGAGATCTTGCCCCATGTAAATTGGCCCATAAAAAAATTTTCTTCAGGGGGGGCTTTGTCCCCTGATACCCCCCACAAGGGGCACTGTTCCCTTGACCCATACGACCTGACCGTGTAGGTCAATCCACAACTACTTTACGCCTCGTTTATGATAGTGTAAATACATTTAATATATTTCACTATCACTTATACTATCACATAAAAATGTGTTACAAGTTTAATACCATATTAGTATTTAAATAAGATTATAGACAAGTTTAAATCTTTTAGAAACACAAAAATCATCTTTTTGGTATTGAAAGTGCTTTGTAATTGTTTATGCACACAATTAACGTACAAAATGTGTTTTATATTTTTATTTAAATTCATTGATGTACTCTTATTTTTATAAGATATTATGTTATGTTTCATACATATATACATTTTGATCCGATAATCCGAGATTTGATCTCCGAAGATTTTTTCGAGATCTCTCCGAGATCTATTCTCTTTCACCCCCCCCCTCGAGACGAAGCCAAAATATGAGATGGCAATCCTTGATAAAAACCTAAACAAAAATAGCCAATGATAAATGAACTTGTAATCAATCAAATTGCATGTAGGAAGCATTTGCAAATGTGCATAATTGCATGTTTTACAGCATTGGTGGTAGGTTTAACATAATTCCACGACCCTCTCCAGCAAAAGAAACATAAAAAAATGAAGTGGATGCCCCGTCCAGTGAAAAGAAATAGGAGGGAGGCGATTTTGGCTTTAGTCAAAATTGAAGAGCATCGAATCTTTTGGCTTCCGAATGAAGTGGATAAATAGATTTTTATAGTTATTAAAGGGGAAGTAACGTCGATAACAAATGCAATAAGTGATGACAGCGGATCAAACATTTTTTCCATTTATCGAATATGAGGTTAAAAATAGTGAAAAGGGTAAAAAATGATGAATGAAATGAAAAAGAAAGAAAGAAAATCCGCAAAAAAGGAAAAAATTAATGATATCTATTTGACAAAAATAAAAGAAGAGAAAAAAAGAGGGAAAAGAAATAGAAAGAAGAGAGAGAGAGAGAAAGAAGAAGAAGAAAGAAGGAAAAAGAAAAGTAGAAAAAAAGGGGAGAGGAAAAGGGAAGAGGAAGCATCGAATTATATCATGTATTAAAGAAAGAATTTTTGATCATTGCTTAATTTTTTAAGAGATATTAGGGCCACTTAATTAGGGGTGCAAGCAAACCAATATGCTCGATGAGTAGTTCGATACTCGGTTCATTAAAAGTTCGACTCAAATCGTTTATTAAGTTAAATAAATGATTTTGAATAAAAAAACTCGGTTTATAAATGAGCCGAGTTTGAACAAACTTGCTCGGTTTGATAAGTTCACGAGTAGCTTGCTTAAATGTTCGATTAAATACTCAATTAAGTATTCGATTAATTATTTATCTAAATAAATAAATTATATTTATTATGTATGTATTTTTTAATATTATGTAAAATTTTATTTTTTATGTCTAAATAGTAATTTAAAACATGTCTTAAATTGAGTTCGAGCTTAAACTCGAGTTTTAAGTAAACGAACACAATCTCGAACTCGAATACTGCCTTGATTACTTAGGTGACACCTAAGTAGCTGTCTTGTCACCTAAGCAGAATTGGCACTGTTCAATGTCTTAGACACCTCAACACTTTGACAACCATGATAAGGTTCAGATCTAACATAAGATCTCTTGTATGTCTCCTGTTAACAACAGTTCACCCTCTCTGTTTGTATTTCCTTATAATTCTTTCATAGCTTATTTTGATGTTGAATATGAGTTCCATTTTTCTTTTCAAAGAAATTACATGACATTTTACACTTAAATATGTATATTGATTGGTATTTTAGAAATATGATCTCTCAAGTTTTTTTTTTAGATTTTGTCTTTTCAGTCTCTATGAGATAAGATTGAGATGCAAGATGACAATCCTTGAGTTAGGTATACATAAATAAAATCTGAGATTCGATCTCCTGAGATTTTTTTATTTTGAATATCTCACGAGATCTCTTATATTTCATATTTTCAAGATGAAGTCGTGATCCGTGATGACAATCCTTGCTTACAATAGGAGTTCTATGATGTCAAGATAATAATACATGTTCTCTCGAAAATGATGGCTGACGAAGAGCTTCACTACTTACAATTCTTAAATGTTCTATCTTTGATAAAACCTTGAATTAAAGACAATGAAACTTGTTGCAAATCATGTAAGGCTTATAATTAAGTTACATCCCTCCATATGCAATCTTATGATATGTAATAATTTTGGGTTATATGACAGATGTGATCAACTAAGCTTGACTAATTGTCATTACATATTGACCCTTATCTATGTCATCCAACCACAAATTAATTGAATGTGTTACATGTAGAATTTAAAATGACTTTTACTTTCCAATTTTCTTCAAGTTATCTTGTGTGAAGGCTCATTATCTATAACAATCTAAACAATATTTTTTTCTCCATTTGCTTTCACAACCTGATCCATTAACTTAAATAAATATTTAGAATTTTGTACCTCACTAAATGCATCAATTTATGTCAATAACATAGTCCATATTGAGCAGCACACAAGATATCATTGTCCTTGTTTTTCATGTCCCACCACCACACATGATGGTGTATCCTCTTTCCAGACAATCAAAACCTACTATCTGTTGTCGAATTTTAACACCTTGCATCACGATCATTTAAAACCTTGTATCATGATCAGCACCATAAATACATCTTAATGTTGGGACCTATGTCAAGTTTGATCATGCCTATCTAATCGCATCAACTATTGTCTTAAAGTATAGACTAAATATTGCAAGTGTGGAGTCATCTACATGACATATAGAAGGCATTCATATCAATAAAAACCATGGTTTTCCATCTCGCTAAGATCTCCCGAGATCTCGATCTCCCCAAGAGGCCAAGATACAAGATCACTGAGATCTTGCCCCATGTAAATTGGTCCATAAAAAAATTTTCTTCAGGGGGCTTTGTTCCCTGATACCCCCCACAAGGGGCGCTGTCCCCTTAACCCCTACGACCTGACCATGTAGGTCAATCCACAACTACTCTACGCCTCGTTTATGATAGTGTAAATACATTTAATATATTTCACTATCACTTATACTATCACATAAAAATGTGTTACAAGTTTAATACCATATTATTATTTAAATAAGATTATAGATAAGTTTAAATATTTTAGAAGTACAAAAATCATCCTTTTGGTATTGAAAGTGCTTTGTAATTGTTTATGCACACAAATGGTGTAAAAAATGTGTTTTATATTTTCATGTAAATTCATTGATGTACTCTTATTTTTATAAGATATTATGTTATGTTTCATACATATATACATTTTGATCCGATAATCCGAGATCTGTTCTCCCCAGATTTTTTTTGAGATCTCTCCGAGATCTATTATCTTTCACCCCCCCTAAGACGAAGCTAAGATCCGAGATGGCAATCCTTGATAAAAACCTAAAAAAAATAAGTCAATAATAAATAAACTTGTAATCAATCAAATTGCATGTAGGAAGCATTTGCAAATGTGCATAATTGCATGTTTGGCATTGGTGGTAGGTTTAACATATTTCATAGTTTGTTTGATTGTTTACTAAAATAAATTGTCACTTGGTTGAGGAGTTTGCAAACATATCAATGTAAAGCCATCAACTTCTAGTTGATTGTTATGATACAAAGAAAGTGGAATTGGAATCGAAACCCAGATTGGTGGTTTTGATTCCAATCTGAGTCAGATTGGATCGGGAGAATCGACAAATTCTCTGGGAGAAATACCCATACGGAATTAGTACATATCGGTTCTTCAAAAAGTCCTAAGAAAGAAAAAAAACACAACTTTTGGGGCTGAAATCAACCCCGAAACGAGCCCTCAAGGGGCACTACAGTGGCACTTTGTTGTCGAGGCAGGAAGACATGGTTATTGGCAAGTGCCTATCTGATCCAGGAATCAGTTGATTCCATGAACACCGCCCTTACCTTGGTTTTAATCTTATTACATTGCTTTACATTGTGCTAATCTTAGCAATGTATTATTTTATACAAAACGTCACCGTTCATCTCCTAATGACATCATTTACATTGCACCTTCATGTTTGACGTGCCGATCATGAATTTGTTATCACATCTGATTCATGAGGTAAAGTGGTTCTGACCTCATCATGTTCACCTTAAAAATTTTAAAAATAGGAAAATAAAAAAATGATGAAAGACAACAACACTTGCAAATTTCAACCATGGCGGGGGGGGGGGTGGATCCAACTTATCGAGGGGAGGGATCTTGCATGCAGCAAGGGAATCAAGACTTTAATAAATAAATATTTTTTTGGTTGGCATGTGGGGGGTCTAGAGGATCAGTTGGATTGGCCTCCTTTCTACTTTAGTTGACTTATGATGATCCCGATCTTGCAAAACATAGTACTAATTGGAAGCCTAGAAAGAGTTGCCGGAGGACACCAAAAGCCTGAGGAACCGCCATAGGGTTGTGCCCTGTCACTACATGAGGCCTCCATATTGAGTGGGGAGATGTGACCATCTCGATCCTAGGAGTCCAACCTAGTTGTTTGATAACTGGTGGGGAAACACATTTTGGGACGTACAGTGTTTCCTATCCCTACCCAATAAGGAGGCATTTGGCAACAATGGCAGGGTGTGGGCCTATGGTTTAGGGTTAGCCTTCCTCTAGGTTTTCAGAGAGGGGCCTGAGCCACCTGAATACACAATGCAGCCTTAGTGGCAATGGTTATGATTACCTAGGCAATTTGTCCCAAGCCAAAGTGGGCAGGGTGTTCACCTAGTCTTGTCACCTAGGTGATGGCCTCAACTGCCTTTGATAACAAAGTGCTAAATACTAGTTTTGTCATCACTGCATTATTTAAAAAATTGTGGTTTCTTTTGAAGTTTACTTAATCCTTCTACAATGATTTTTCACCAAAATGCATCTCTCATCCCTTCAACTTGATATGTATAACACAACAATGGCATCTATGAAAAAGAAGCTTATGTTGCTTTTGTCTAGGGTATTTTTACAGTATCATCATTCATGAATGGTACCCGTGTTTTGTGCAAATAATAGTGGTACATGTAATATTTATTGTATTTTTTATTTTAGAGTTTATTTTTTCTATTTAATATCATGCATCATGGATAAGTATGTGGGGGAATTCATCTTAATTTGTTGTACCTCATTTTAGAAGTGAATGTTCTCTCTCGTATTTAATCAATCTTTTATGTTCGAATAGTCTACAATCAACTTCTTCTAAATTTTAATTTGTTATTTAGTTTATGATTTCATTGATGGATATTAGTTTCTAATTTTTTTTGTTGGATGTCATTATTACTGCCTAGCTGCTACTAGATAGTTAAAGTGTGTTTACAGGGGATAAATGATGTAAATTTGGTTAGGTGAATATTATCCTTAATTATGATGACGGGAAAATGTGCATACTATTCTACTTTTAATGGAATGCATGCTCCAAAACAAATCTTGGTTAATTTGTGTCCATCCATTGTTATTCATGATTTCTTTCCGTGGATGGCAGAATCCGTTATCTCCTGATTGCAAGGATGCTGCATTTGATAAGGATTCTGATGCATAAAAAATGCTATAGAGCATTTGTAGCAACATTCTAGACTCTCATCCCTAGTTTGATGCCATATCTTGGGATCATCTTCTGTGTGTTGTGCACTTATTGTTCTCTTGGTGTACAAGTATGTCCTTATCTTCATTCCTCTCATATGTGATTCTTTAAAATGTTTTTTGTCCTGATTTGAATAGATCCATTTGTGACATCCATGGACCATGAATGTCATAGTTAGAAATAAATATGATTTTATTGTAGGTATATGCAATTTAGTGTCTGTCAATTAGCACACATTCAGTGTCAATCAACAAGGAAAGGTAGAATAATGGGCATTACTTAGATTGATGATTGTTAGGATTCTGATGATTATGCTAGTTTTTTTGAAACTAGTTATAAGTAGATGATAATAGTCAATTATATCCATTTTAATTGGTTTCTAGTGAGCCTAAGATTGCATTCTAATATGTCCTAAAAAGCCTAATCCAACTCCTCACTATGATGTATGACTGTATCATTGAACGTCTAGTGAACATCACACATAATGTGGCTAAGTCCAGTTTCTAGCTACATAGAAAGATGGAATCTATGTTGTTCCCTCTTCAACAGCATGTAATTGGCATTTATCCTTTGTAAGCACACAATTGCAGCTTGCCATAACCATCGGGGAACATTTTTACTGCATGCCCGTACATTCTTATACCTTCGCATATGATAATGCATGGTTTAGTACTATAACATTTTTAACTGTCTATGAAAATATTTTACTCTTAAATTGTTCAACTTAATGATGTAGAATTTTTGCTATAATATTTAGAAATTTGGGGAAAATCATTTTAAGATCTACACATTTGTACAAATATGCGTCCATCGATTATGGTAGTGCCATCAATGCTTAGTTGCAACTATAAAGTTCATGATCATCTTTACTGGCTTAAATATGTAATTATATGACTTGGCCTTCATTGTTAGCTCCCTTTTTCTCTCCAGGCAGTGACCTAAAAATTGGAGGGTTTTTTACTCCATCCATCTGCCAGGGCACCTATAATGTCCTTCTGTACATATTGAAAGCTTGGAAATTTTTTCTTTGCTCATCCTTAATGTCCCACAACCCGACTATGACCTTGGCAAGTTTCTGATTCCCTAATACACAAAAATTAGATAACACTATGTTGATGCCAAAATTTGCTACTTGAAGAAATTTACAGTTCTCTGAGTCCTACTTCAATTTGGACGTCCAAGCCTACTTGAAGTTGGATGTTTGTGTCCTACTTAGTTGGATGTCCGCATCCTATTAAAATTTGGATGTCCGAGTCCTGCTTGAAGTCAGATGTCTAAATCCTACTTAAAGTTAGAGGTCTGAATCCTACTTGAAGTCATATGTCCAAATCCCACTCAAAGATAAATATTCAAATCCTACTTGAAATCAGATGTTCAAGTCCTATTCAAAGTCGGATGTTCGAATCCTACTCAACTTTGGATTCTGAGTACGAGGAAAATTTGGATTTTGTATTTGACCGTAGGTGACATTTCAGACCTAGAAGAAGAAAAAACAAGTTTTATATTTACAAAAAATGATAATAACTGAGGATAAAAAAGCAAAGAAAAGAAATGCGTGTTTCAAAAGAATGTTTCAAAGCCCATTAAGACTCCTTTTTGGGCTTGATGTCTAGACAATTTTTAGGGCTCCACTTGGCTAACTTTGGAAGCAATTAGGATTTATGTAACAATTCATTCTGCAGCCCATAGTTGGGCTTACTTATGAATGATTTAAAATTTATGTAATATGTTCACTATGGGCCTCATATGTGGTCATTTCTTGGCCATTAGTTGGTTGCGAGAATCAGCCAAAATCTTCTCATTGGCATGCCATTTGAAAATAAAAAGGTTTCGTATTTGGTTCTTTCTAAATGTAGGTGGATTCTCTAGATAACAATCAAATCCAATCTAGATTGAATCAAATCAAATCTCATGAAAGAAATCAGGAAAATCTGTGGGTAATTATGAAGGAAATGTGGAAATCCTTTCTCTTCCTTCTCTTGGCCAAAAGTTGCCCTTTTAAAGCCACCCCCATAAGAGAAAATCCATGGCATCAACACCCCAGCCTTTCCTCGTCTTCAAAGGCTACTTGCAGCCTTCCTACACCAACTAGTAAGCCAACTCCCAGCCCTCAAAATCCTAGCCGTCAAAAGCTTTCCTTGATGCACCATCTTCCCTTGATGTTGCTACTACTACTGCGCCTGCTGACTGTTGCCTATTGCCTACTACCTACTGCTTCTGCACCTAGAGAGAAAGGCAGAAGAAACACTAGCTGCTACTCTCCTTCAGCTTGAGACTGGAAGATCACTCCATTAGTTAGCTAAAAACATTTTTTTATTTCAAGTTCAAATTCTAACCTTTTTTGTTGCAATTTCCTCTGGTGCTTTACACTTGTTGAAAAAATCATACTTGGCCTTGACGTTGTCCTTTTCTTATTTGGTTAGATATGAAAACCGACATTGGCAGATAGTATATGTGCCTGAGATGGCCCATCCATGTGTCTATGACTTTTGCCCCCGATGTCGTTCTAGGGATCCCATGATGGGATCCTTAGGGCAAGTTGTTTGACCCTTGGATAGGTATGGTGCTAGATGAACTCTGAAAATGAGTGATCAGCTACTTGAGACTCCTTGGTGCGTAGCATGGGATAAAGTCTTCATGATATCAACCTTGAGCTTCTCTGATTATCATCATTAGCATATTTCGCTTCCTCTTTGCAAACAAAGTAAAGAAGTGTACATTAGATGTGTATGGAATATGGGATGTATGGCTTCATGAATTTGCTATGGCAGAGAGATAGATGGATAGGAGATCCCATTGGGCATGCCAGTTGATGTAACCTTCAAATATTCATCTTGACTATTTTGAAAAAGAAATTGGTTTTGATTAGCTTTGACAACTATGAAAATTTGTGATATTTTATAGGAATATTAGCTAATTTGGATATATACATATATTGATATTGTTGGAGTTCTTTAAAAATTCTTTTGACCTCTCCCCATCGAACTTGTAATATTCTGATGTTAATTGCATTGAACAAATATTCTGATGTTAAGGGCCAGTGCACTGATTCAAAACCAACTTGGGTAATGCATGGTGCAATCAGAGAAGGTGGCATATGTAGAAGAAAATAGTGACAACAACAAAACAAAACACCGATGGTAGATTTTGACAAGGCCCATGGGCCTAAATGATTCTAAAATTTGGCTTCTAGCCATAAAAAAATTCATAATTTAAAGGCATTAAGTCATGGGAAAGCTACATGTAAACCATGGGCTAATGAAGCCAATATCCTTAGGAGGGTCCCCCACTTGCCTATCAAAGGCCTGGCCTACTCTTCTAATAGTCATATCATTGGGATGGGTACCCCACAAGTCTTTTATTAAAGGTGGGGTCTACTTTATTCTAAAATTCATGGTGATAGTCTCTAATGCTTGTCAAAGGCTAAACATGACTCATTCTCAAAATCTATTCAATGATAAATTTTCTAATGCCCATTAAAGACCATGGAAGCTTCTAAAAATTTAAACCAATGAAAATTTTCTAACCAATGAAAATTTCAAGTTCAGTGCTCTTCTAATATAATCAGGAGCTTCTAAGAAACCCCATAGACTTGAAGTAAAGAAAACATATAAAAAAGAAAATAAAAATATAATAATTAAAAAATTTTAAAATACCAAAATTCTTGTCAAAATGGTCAAACAGAAAACTCCCCAAATCGGTAAAAAGACTGCAAAATAAGCAAAGAGTGCCAAACATTTTGAAAGATAAAATCTACCTATTTTCACAACTTAAAACAAGCTAAATAAAAGGAAAAAAACAAATAAAAAGAATGATAAAAAACAACAAATAGAACTTGAACAGAGAATGCGTGACAATTAAAAATAATGAAGAAGACGGACAAAAGAATCTAAAAATCACAAAGTATAGAATCTCTTTTTAAAAAAGATTCCCATTCCAAAGATCTAGAAATCTAAAAAAGGTAAAATAAAATGAAACCAAATTTCAAGAATTTTGGAGCTACTAAAAAATAGAAAATCTGGGGTTTTGAAGATTCTGAAATCCAGCATATCCGAGCAGATTTGGAAATTAGAAGGCTACGAAAGTCTGCAGTATGAAAATCCTGTTAGTCAAGTAAATGTTGGAAAAATCAGGAAAAGGCAGAAGAGACCTAAAATCAAGAGTTCAAATAGTTAGAAAACCCTGGAGATCTGAAAGCTGAGGGATCTTTGAACTTCAAAAAGTTGGGAATTCAAAAAATGATAAAATAAAAATATGAAATCTGCAAGTTTGGAAAACTTAAAACTATTAGCACCTAAAGCCCAAGGCATAAAAAGTTCAATCCTTAAGAAACCAAAACTAAATAAGGATACCGAATCTTGAAATATTCTTTGGTCCTAAGACTCAATGATCTGAAGTCTTAGATTTCAAAACGAACTCCTAAATATATAAAAGATCAGATTAAGTTGTTCCAAGAAAAACTCTCAGATCCTAGATCTGAATTTTGAAAATCCTAAAACTCAAATCATCAAATCCAAAAACTCATCAAAACTCAAATCCAAACAAAAGCCCTTCTATACATCATGTCGGAAAGACAACAAGTTAGGTAAGATGAAAATCAAAACAAGTCAAATTGTAAAAGATGCCAAACCAAGACATAAAAGAATCAACCTCAAAACTAAACCCCAAAATTGAAAGATGGCAAATCTTAACCAAAACAAACAGTGAGACAACAAAACACATGTCAAAAAAAATTTCAACCAAACCCAAAACATAATAAATAAACATCAAATTCAAAACAAATCCTTAATTCAAAAGAGTTCATCTTAATAAATAAAAGAAGCCAAATCCCGAAATGAAATCTTAAATCAAATCAAGATGATTTCAAAGATAAAGAGAAATCAAATTTTAACCAAGTTGCACATCCTAAAGATGGAATTCCAATCCACTCAGATCAAGTCAAACTAAACTCAAAACACTTAGCGTTTGTATTCCATTAATTTTTTGTTGCCCCTAAATGTTTATTTTGTGTGGATGTAATGTGGATGTATGTCTTCTATGAACGATTTGTTATGATGAGTAATCAAGTGTGTTTGAATGGTTGTTCGATGTAATTAACATCTGTACTTCACAAGTTTGATGGGGAGAGATCAATCAAACATTTTCAAATAACCCAATAACGTCAATATATATTTTATATATATATCATTGAATTAGATAATACTCTTATAGAATATTACATATTTTTAGTTGTCAAAGCTAATAAAAAACTATTTTTTACCAAAAGAAAATTGATAAAAATTGAGGTTACATCACCAACATAGCAATTTGTAGATAGAAGTGAAACATGCACAAAATAAATATGTAGGAGCTATGACCCCATGACCTTGTCGAATGCAAATTTAGTGTTTTGATTTGATTTGGGTTTTATTTGCAATTTGGTTTGTTGTTTTTGTTAAGAGCAGGTGCCTGATTCTTCTGAGATTGCTTTGAGTTGGGGTTTGCTGATTATGGTTTCATTTTGGGAATTGGTTCTTTTGATTGGTTGTTTATTTTATTATGAATTTAAGACTTGATGTCTTTTATTTTTAAGCTTTGTTTTGAGTTTTTTCTTTATATTTTGGCTTAACGCCTTTTCAATTTGAGATGTTTTTGTCTTTTAATCTGTTTGACTTGTTGTCTTTCAGATTGGATGTACTTTTAGAGATTTTTAATTTGAATTATAGATTTGATGAGTTTTCAGATTGGGGTTTTTAAGTGTCTGGGATTTCTAGCTATTCAGATTTTAAGATTTTGGGATTGAAATTTGCTTGAATTTCTATTTACATGGATTTGGGTTTTGATGTTTGTAGATTTAAATCCCAATTTCAGATTTTTACATTTTTTGTTTCGAATTTCAGATTTGGACGACAACCCCTTGCTTTTGTTCAAGTTTCATATTTGAGAACCTTTTAAGATTGGGAGTTTTAACTTTTAAAGTTTAACCTTATGTTTTAGATTTTGAATTCGAGGCTCTAACTTTTTCTTCTTTTTTTGTTTGATATTTTGAAATCTCAGATGTGGGAGTTTGGGATCCGAGTTTTTTATTTGAATGCTGAGGTGGCAAGGGATTAAGATAGTTTCCACAGATGCCCCTAGCAAGTTTATCCGTAGGCAATGTATGCTGGGATTTTTTAGCACTTGATTTGTTGCACTAGAGACTCTCAAGTGAGTTGTCATTTGACAATAGACATGACTATTTTTAAAAAAAATTGGAATACAACCCATTAGGTGGAGTACGGATGGGGTGTGAAATTGGCATAAAAATTGGGCTAGAAATTGGCATAAAAATTGGGTGTGAAACTGGCATAAAACCCACTTAATCTAAAGGTCATTGGGTTAGGACCAAAAGTGGATCTATTTTGGAGTTAAAACATAACCCATTTAGTGCATAAGGTATGGGTTGCGAAAATGACCTTTAGATTAAGTGGGTTTTCAATTGAATTGGGCTCAAGATTGGTATCAGAATTAGGCTAATTCTGAGCTATATTTAGTGACCCAATTTAAATTTATATTTAATTACATCCTATCCCAATTAGCGAAAGGAGAGTGGTGGCATAAGTTGGGCCATACTTGAGCGGAAATTTAGCTTGTTTTAATGCTCAACTGAATCTAAAATATTTTACATGCAAAATGGAACTATCTTTTGGTGAATTTGGTGCAAGACAAGTATACCTCTATTTTCTTTTCTTGGGAATGAACTTTTTTTTGAAAAATTTAGGTGCCAACAAAGAGCTATCTATGGTTGTCCTTATATCTCATACCCTTCCTATATGATTCCTTCCTCTTCACCTCTCAAACAGCCCCATATCCAGCTTGAAATAGTCTTCATGTCCAGTCCTAAAATCATCCAAAATCAATCTAAAAACCCCTTGAACATATCCTAATCAGTGCCTAAACGCTAAACCATCCCAAACCAAGCCTAAATTTTTCTCAGTACATGCCACTTGATACTCCCTTAAAACCTACCTACCCCAAAAACCTCAATAAACCTATTTTGAAACACCCCCTCCCAAACCAATCTATCCCAAATCTCAACCCATAAAAGTACTCAGTCCAAAAATTAAGGATCAGTCCAATTTTTTGAAAACTCAGTTCAGAAATTGAGAGCTGACCTAGAAGTTTGAAAAGTCAATCTAACTTTCTTGAGAACCAGTCTAGAAACTTGAGACTTAGGTGGCATTTGATTAGGTTTAATATGAAAATCTTAACTCTTAATCTCACCTGTAACATCTTAACTTGTGGTAAAAAAAAATACTTGACTTGATTAAGATATAAGTGATAAGTTTGTTTGATAAAAGAACTAAATCAACATCTAATTAGACTAATTTCACATTAAACTTTAGGATCACATGTGCATGTGACAAAAAAAATATAAAATTCTTGAACACAACATTAAAAATTTATTAAATAATATGAGTCAAACTACCAAGTTGACATTTTAAATGTTATTTTATTTACAAATTAAATTTTTTTCAGCCAAAAAACCTTGTTTACCACAGGTAATATGGATAAAAATCTTTTATGTTATTTAGGCCAATGCACAAATCAAACAAAAGAAGAATGCAAAGAACAAAATGAAGGATGCATATTATAAAGCTCCAGTGTATCATTCCCCAACATATATAATTGTCTTCAATTAGTTTTGCAACTCCTAAAACACTGCTTTCAGAAATCCTCAATCCCTTCATAGCTGCAACAAGAGGCTTTCATGGGTGCTAAATGTCCAATTCAAACTACATTGTTGACAATACCACCTCTCTCCCATCCAAATTAGCTCCTTCTGCTTCTCATAAGCATCCTTTTGATAGAGTATAAGAAAAAAATGGAATGAACAACAAGATCAGCAAGATTGATGAAATCTCAAGTTAACTTTAAATTTATAAATTTTTTTCTATTTTTGATTTGGATTTAGACCTTATCATTGACATTTTTAAAAAATAGGTAATATTCCATAAAAGTATTAACTATGTTAGTGATTTGTAAAAAAATATAATTTGAGGTTATTAGGTTCTTTGAAAAGTTATTTTGACCTCTCCCCATCAGACTTGAGAAGTACCGATGTTAATTACATCGAGAATGCTCGAACACCCTTGATTATCTACCATAGCAACTCATGAAATAGAAGAACATGCATCCTTAAAAATAAACATTCACACATGCATAGGAGAAACGGTCCTATTGTCAAGACCCGGAATTTAAACAACATTACCACAAATACGCAGCGGAAATACACAATGTCGTGACAGTGGGATGAAACCCAACACTTGGATTCCACAACCCAAACTTAAACAATTAAACTCCTAAGATCCATCAAAACAAGATAACAGAATCATACTTCTAAGTCTATCCACACTCTTGTTCAAAACACAAGCAAGATCATCTACCTAAGTAGAGAATACCAAGAATCTCCATGTGCAAATGACTCTGATTCCTTTGGTTCCACCTGATCCTCATCTTCAAGCTCTTAAATCTTCAAAACCTGCTGAAAAATTTAACCCACAACGGGGTGAGTCCGGGGACTCCGTAGGATTTACACCCTTCACCCATCAATCGGGTAAATAACATATAATTAAGCAATGATATGTAACATATCTAAATTGAGATGTAATACAAAAGTATAGAATGTCTTCTATATTAATCTCACAACCCATATCTGAACATAATTATCTTCAAAGAAAAGATTATGCCAAAGCCAATTAATTCTAGACCAATGCACACAAGACCATACAAGCTAGACAAATATCATCTGAATGACCTCAAGACTTGACTTAACATGACCAAATTAAAACAGACAAATCTGATTTTTCTAACATGACATGGTTTAACATCCATACATGACACACAAGTAACATATTTCATATCCTTTCCAGAACACATACCCAAAGAGCAAGGAATTGGTCGTCTTGCTTCACATGTACAAAATGCATTCACCAGCTCTAATATACATATAGAAGTAACATATACTAAGCTAGCCCAAAGTGCACCTAGGCAGTGGTGACACTAAGGGAAAACCGCGGTAATCCGGGATCTGTGGGAGGGCCGGATTCATCTAAGTTACCCGCTGCCCACGGGCGATTGTCTAACATAGGCTGGTGAGGCCTTCATAGCACGTCATATCAAGAGTTCATAACATAATTTCATATCATGACATATCTGACCATACCATGCATACATGACATAAACATCTAATTTCATAGCCTTTCATGCAAGACATAGCATTCATAACGAACTTGACAAGACATATGATAACCCGACTTAATTGAACTTGTTCTCAATGACAACTTGTACTAATCATGACCAAATTGACATAACTAACTATGCATAGCATAGCCCATGATCTGAAACCAAATTAAACATATTTCACCATAACTAGACAAGACTTGTACTAACCGACTTGGTTGACATATTCTAAATCAAACATATACCAAACTTAACCATATGAACATAATCATATCATGCATGACGTAATACATAATCTGAAATCATACTAATCAAAATTTACATGATCCTCACACATGCAATGACAAACCGAACTAGACATACTAAAACATATATACAAGACACTTAACCTAAGTCATGCTTGGCATAAACTAAACAAATTAAGATCTCATGTCATCAACCATAATCTGACCAAAACAGGTTCTAAAAGGTATAATTTGATGACCCAAGAGTTTTTCAAGTCTACACATAATTAACCTTCAATTCTTGTTCCAAACTAGCATATAATCACTTATATGGTTTTCATAAGATCAAATTTGATAGAAAAGGCTTCTACCCAAGCATAATCAAGCTAAACATGTTCCATAATATACAAAATACTAATTTCAAGTTTCTGATTTCAGAGATTTTGTGAAAATCAATAATTACAAGTCCAAAGTCTGAGACTAGTCAACTTATGATCCATAAGTTAAATCATGCATATTTTCTAATCAAAATGGGATCAAATAAATAGACAAGCTTGAGAAACCTACCTGGAAGCTTCTGTGAATTTTCTAGAATTTTATTGATTTTTCTGCTATTTTTATTGGCCTCAAATCTAATTTCCGGATTTAATAAATCCGAAAATCAGAAAAATCCCGAACCGGCGTCGAACCGGGCGGTTCGACCGGCTGAACCGGGCGGCAGGACCGGGCGGAGCTGGGCCGGGTGGAGCTGGACCGGGCGGCTGCTGGCCGGTTCGCCTTGGCGGCTCGCGACGGCGGCACGGCGGTGCTTGCGACGGCGATGGCCCGGCGGTGCTCGCGACGGCGGGCGGAGCTCGCGGCAGAGGAGGCTGCCGGCGGCGCTCGACGGTGATGGCCTGGCGACGGCGACGACAAGAGGAAGGCTGGCCTCGGTGGTGACGGCGAGGGGGAGGCTCGCGGCGATTCCGGCCGGAACAGGGGAGGTCCGGCGACGGCGAGCAGGCGGGAGGGTGGCCGACGACTGCTCATGCAGGCGGCTGGGTGGCGGATGGCGATGGAGAGGGAGGCGGCTGTCGGCGACAGGAGGCTGCTAGGTGCGCTGGAGGGGGGTGACTGCGCACCGTGGGGTCGATGCGGGGTGGCGGAAGGCGTGGCCGTGGGGCTGGCGGGTGACGGCGCTGCACTGGGCGATGAGCGCCGATGGAACGGCGATGCCCACACGCGGGGACCTGCGAGGGGGCGGTGGGGAAGATGCCGGCGACGGTGGGGGTGACCGGACGCGGCGGTGCAGGGCAACGAGCTGAGGGGGGGGAGACGCTGGGTGCGCACGGCGGAGGCAGCCCAGGTGCTGGGTGCGCGGCGGCACTGGCGCGGTGGCGTCGCCGATAGGAAGAGAGGGAGAGAGAGCTTCGACGGGGGGGGGGGGGTTCCGCGAGGAAAACAAACAGGAGGAGGGGGGTTGCGTAACCGCGAGAGAGAGAGAGAGAGAGAGAGAGAGAGAGAGAGAGAGAGAGAGAGGGCGGGGCGGGGCTGGTGCAACTGATGAGAGAGAGAGAGAGGGCGGGGCGGGCGGGTGTAACCGACGAGAGAGAGAGAGAGAGCGGGCGGGGCGAGGCTGGCGACCGGCGAGAGGGAGAGAGAGGGCAGGGCGGGGTGGGCGGTTACTATTTTATTTTATTTTTATTTTTTTTGAAATGTTACACCTATGAACTTGATAGAATGCAAACACATGGTGTGTTTTCAACTTGGTTTGGATTTGATTTGATTAAAATTGAATTGAATTGATTTGGATTGATTTATGACTTATGGATTTGATTTGGGTTTAATTTGAGTTTGAAATTCTCCTATCTGTCTAGATTTAGTTCAATTTGAATTAAACTTGTTTGATTATGGTTGATAAATTTAATTTTGCTTATCGATTATTGGTTCAGATTCAAATATTTTTAAGTAGAACTATTTTATTATAGTTGAGATGAATTTGTTTGGAGGAATCATCTTGTTCTTCTTGGTTAAAATTAAGTTGGATTCTGTTTGCGGCTTGATTGAACTTGGAGTTTTAAGAGCATTTTTTATTACCATTTTCAGATTTATTTAGGTTTGTGTGGATTTGGGATCTGCCATGAATTGATTTCTTGTCATTCTGATTCAGATATACTGTTTGGATCATGTTTAGTTTGATCAAGCTTTGTTCCGGACAGATTTAGTTTGTTCTGTGTTTGCGACCTTCATATCCAGTGTTAGTTTGAGTTAATCTCAAAATTATGTTTTGAATCCTTGTTAAACATTTTAATTGGGATCTTGATGCAGATATAGATGTTAGGACCATGTTCAGTTTGGTCAAAGTTTGGTTTCATTTGGGATTTGATTCAAATTAACTTGACTCAACTTCTTGATATCTTTAATTTGAGTGATAAATTTCAGATTTGCATGCTTTTCAGTTTTGCTTTGATTTATTATCTTGAGAACTTAATTGCTTTTATTTTAAACTTGCTTAATGATAAAATGGATTTTCAGATTTTTTACCTTCTGTCTTAATTTTGCATGGATTGACTTTGATATTTGATGATCTGTTGTTGTTTTCCCTTAATCCGATCAGGATGTGTTATTGGAATTTAGTCAGATTTGATTAAGATTGTGATTTATGAAATAGTGTTTAGCTTGGAATTTAATTTATCATGTCTTATTTGATTAGAATCAATAGATCTCTATTTGCAAGTTAGATTAGGCTGTAACTTGGGATTATTTTGCTGATTCCCCTTTCTCTCCTCACAAATATAAGAACATGTTAATCTTGTATAGAGTTCAAGCTTGCTGGAAATGTATCAATTCAGTGGGTTCGTCCAAACCTGCTCGCTCAATTCCCTTCCTATTTTTCTATCATGTGACAACTTAGTTATGTGGTTTGTTTTGTTTTTTGTTTTTTTTATATTGAAATCTCTAGTTCGGCTAAACTGTATGGACTTGGAACTTAGCACTCTATAGGTATGTCACCTTGATTGAATTTGATCAAAATTGGACTTAAATTATGGGGCTGGTTCATCCTCAATTTGAAGAGATCCCGGAAGCCTTAATTGGAGCTTTGGAAATTGAAATATGGACTTCAAATTCAAATCTGAATTGCATGGATTGAGTTCGCTCATTCAAATGATAATTGAGAGATCAATCGAATGGGGTCATACTTTGTTCATCGTGACCGGATTTTACAAATGTTTTCCTCTCTTCTCTTTTTTTAATATCCACCTGCATAGCATCAAGTGATTGACCTTCTTCTTTTCCCTTTTTTCTGTTTGCACTCCATTGAGTACGTAGGACTGTTTGTTCTTCTCATCACCATGCATCGAACTTGACACTTCATTGATTACTTCATCTTAATTACAACTTGATTGATTTTAAAGTCTCTTCATTCGGTCATTGCTGAAAACTTGTCAATTTGTCAATTTATGGGTGAAATATGCCTGGTCTTTGATAGACATGTGAGTATTCCTTCCATCTTCTTCATTTTTTTGAACTTCATTAACATATAATCGGCTTATCAACATGTTGATCATGCACGGCCTCATATAGCCTTAATGAATATGGTTGGACATTGGGGTCTTTTCTTTTATAGACCTTTGTATGCCTACTTTAAGGACATAGGGGCTGATGATTAGTGGACTCCCAACTAGTCCGAATTTTAATTTGTCTTTTAGGTTAAGCCGAGACGTAGGGGTAGATGGTTAGTCGACCTCTCAACTAGTCTCAATTGTTAATTAAAAATATAATTTTTTATTTTATTTTCACTTCATTGTTTATTTTAAACTTTTGTTTTGATTGCCCTATTTGGGCACTGTTCAGCAGAAGGGGCCCCTGTTTGGGCCGGTGGCACATTCCCTTGGTCCTGGCCGGCTTTGTCCAATCGGCCTCTCCTCTTTTTTTTCAAGCCAGTTTCTCCAGCAGGCCCCACAACATTTTTGCCACGCTGGACCAAGGTTTGGGAGAAAATAATTCCCACATTGTTCACCCGATCAGTGTTCGACTTCACCTGTAGCTGCTATGATGGAGGATGTAACATTTCAAAAAAAAAAAATCGTAACGTTCGCCCCCCCCCCTCTCTCTCTCTCTCTCTCTCTCTCTCTCTCTCTCTCTCTCTATGCTCGCCGGTTACGCCCGCCCCGCTCGGCTCTCTCTCTCTATCGCCGGTTACGCCCGCCCCGCTCGGCCCTCTCTCTCTCTCGCTGGTTACGCGCCCCCCCGGCCTTCTTTCTTCTTCCTCTTCTTCCCCGTATGCGCGACCACCACCGCCGCAGCCACCCTCCCGGCCTCCCGCGCGACCACTGCCGGCAGCCACCTTGCGCGCCAGCGCCGGGCCGCCGCCATTGCCTTGGACCCTCCCCGGACCAGCCAGCTGAGTGAAGAGCCGCCTTCCCCCTCGTTGCCGCCTCTGGCCTCCGTTCCCCCCCTGTCCATGCCATTGGTCGCCTTCCAGCCTGCTGCGGCCGCCACCGTGAGCGCCCCCTCCATCGCCGTCGATCTCCTATGTCAGTTCCCCTGTTCTAACAGGAACCGCCGTGGGGAACCCCTCTCGCCGTCGCCATTGCCATTGCCGGACGCCCTTTGTCCTGTGCGTCACCACCACTGTGTGCCACTGCCAGCTCCGCCTGTCATCTTACCCCGTCTGCGGCGCCGCCCAGCCATGCTCAGCCCCCCCCTCGTCGCCCATCAGCCGCGCTGACCAGGCCACCCGCCTGAGCCGTGCCCCCCCTGCTGCCTTCTTCCGCGCGAGCGTGCGCGGCAGCTGCCGCCACCGTCCGCTGTGAGCCACCTCGATCGCCCTCATCCGCCCACGCCCCCATCCGGTTGACTGCACCTCCACCTTGTCTGCCGCCGGCCGCAGGTCCGCGACCCCCCCCCCCATGGGCCGTCCTCAGCCACCTGCCCACCCCTCGCCGTCGATGTCGCCCCTCGCCGTTCGGCCGCTGTCCAGCCGCAGCCACCACCGCCCTCCGTTGCCATCGTCGGAAACCCGCCGGCCTTCCCTGTTCCGGCCGGCACCGCCGTGAGACTCCCTTGCCGCCGCCGCCGTTGCCAGCCTCCGCCCCGTCGCGTTGCCGTTCGCTGCTGCAGCCCCCTCGGGTGCCTTCGAACGTCGCCGCCGTCGTGCTCCTACAGCCCTTGGTCGCCGTCGCCAGCCAGTGTCACCGCCGCCCGCCGCGAAGGTCGCCGCCGCCCTCCGTCGCGAGCGCCACCGTTTGAACCGCCCTGGTCCAGCCTCCGGCCCAGCGCCCTGAGCCGCCCGGTCCAGCCAGACGAGCCGCCCGATTCAACGCCGGTTCAGCAGTTTTTGATTATTCGATTTATTAAATCCGGAAATCAGAATTAAAGCCAGAAAATAGCTGAAAAATCCATAAAAATCCAGAAAATTCACAGGAGTTTTCAGGTAGGTTTCTCAAGGTTGTCTATTTATTTGATCCCATTTTGATTAAAAAATATGCATGATTTAACTTATGGACCTTGATTTGACTAGTTTAGACTTTTGACTCATGATTAGTGAATTTTCTCAAAAATCCTTGAATCCAGAACTTTGAAAATGATATTTTGAATATTATGGAACATGTTTAGCTTGATTATGCTTGGGTAGAAGCCTTTTCTATCAAATTTGATCTTATGAAAACCATGTAAGTGATTATATGCTAGTTTGGAACAAGAATTGAAGGTTAATTATGTGTAGACTTGAAAAACTCTTGGGTCATCAAATTATACCTTTTAGAACCTGTTTTGGTCAGATTATGATTGATTACATGAGATCTTAATTTGTTTAGTTTATGCCAAACATGACTTAGGTTAAGTGTCTTGTACATATGTTTTAGTATGTCTAGTTCGGTTTGTCATTGCATGTGTGAGGATCATGTAAATTTTGATTAGTATGATTTTAGATTATGTATTATGTCATGCATGATATGATTATGTTCATATGGTCAAGTTTCGTATATGTTTGATTTAGAATATGTCAACCATGTTGGTTAGTACAAATCTTGTCTAGTTATGGTAAAATATGTTTAATCTGGTTTCAGATCATGGGCTATGCTATGCATAGTTAGTCATGTCAATTTGGTCATGATTAGTACGAGTTGTCATTGAGAACAAGTTCAATTATGTCGGGTTATCATATGTCTTGTCAAGTTCGTTATGATGTTATGTCTTGCATGAAGGACTATGAAATTGGATGGTTATGTCATGTATGCATGGTATGGTCAAGTATGTCATGATTTGAAATTATGTCATGAACTCTTGATATGACGTGATATGAAGGCTTCACCAGCCTATGTTAGACAATCGCCCGTTGGCAGCGGGTAACTTAGATGAATCCGGCCCTCCCACAGATCCCGGATTACCGCGGTTTTTCCCTTAGTGTCACCACTGCCTAGGTGCACTTTGGGCTAGCTTAGTATATGTTACTTCTATATATATATTAGAGCTGGTGAATGCATTTTGTACATGTGAAGCAAGACGACCAATTCCTTGCTCTTTGGCTGTGTTCTGGAAAGGATATGAAATATGTTACTTGTGTGTCATGTATGGATGTTAAACCATGTCATGTTAGAAAAATCAGATTTGTCTGTTTTAATTTGGTCGTGTTAAGTTAAGTCTTGAGGTCATTTAGATGATATTTGTCTAGCTTGTATGGTCTTGTGTGCATTGGTCTAGAATTAATTGGCTTTGGCATAATCTTTTCTTTGAAGATAATTATGTTCAGATATGGGTTGTGAGATTAATATAGAAGACATTCTATACTTTTGTATTACATCTCAATTTAGATATGTTACATACCATTGCTTGATTATATGTTATTTTACCCGATTGATGGGTGAAGGGTGTAAATCCTACGGAGTCCCCGGACTCACCCCGTTGTGGGTTAAATTTTTCAGCAGGTTTTGAAGATTTAAGAGCTTGAAGATGAGGATCAGGTGGAACCAAAGGAATCAGAGTCATTTGCACTTAGAGATTCTTGGTATTCTCTACTTAGGTAGATGATCTTGCTTGTTTTTGAACAAGAGTGTGGATAGACTTAGAAGTATGATTCTATTATCTTGTTTTGATGGATCTTAGGAAATTAATTGTTTAAGTTTGGGTTGTGGAATCCAAGTGTTGGGTTTCATCCCACTGTCACGACATTGTGTATTTCCGCTGCGTATTTGTGGTAATGTTATTTAAATTCCGGGTCGTGACAGGAGTGGTATCAGAGCCTTAACCCGGCCGGAAGGTCTATCTTGACCTGCCCGGGTGTTTGATATCGATTTGGGTGAATTAGATTTGATACTTGGATTATCTATTTGAATCAATTAGATCTGATTTTAGACTTTGAAGATTACATTATTGGATGTCTAGATTGGATAATTGATTGTATATGTTTATGAGGATCAATTTTCAGATTTTGGTAAAACTTGAAGCTTCAGTTTATGACAAAAGGAGGAGATTTTTAATTTGGGTCAATTTGATTTTTATATTAGATGATGATTTAATATGTAGAGATTTAAATTAGATGATCAATCAATGTATGATAATCAACTTTTAGATTTGGTTGATCTTGAAGTTCAAATTTTGTGTAACCAGTGAATTGTATTGATTAAATGAATATGATTGAGTTCATGATGATATGATTTTTATTTAAGTGTAGATAGAGAGCTAGATAGATTGGTAGATTTTCATATTGTGAAATAAATTGGATTTTATAATGATTTTATAGGATGATCTTCATGAGAATAATTGAATTATTGGTGTAAGTTAATTGGAATATATTTATGATAAGAGGATATATCATGTACTATTGGAAGGAATGAGATCAATCAATCATAGAATTGAAGATGAGATTTGTATAAGATCATGTATATTAGATTGTTTAAGTGGAGCTTTGATTAGATATCTATATGATACCACAATCTAGTTTATATTGTAACCATAGTATCTAGAATCATAGTTATTATTTGCCGATCTAGAATCTGAGTAAATACTCTCCCAAACAATATCCTTGTCTAAGGACTTGAAATATTTGATTCATGAATTTCTAAATTATAGGAAGTATATAGGCTCTAGGTGATTCAGCTTGATAATTATGAGTTAAATTTGTATCGTGGACAATTTTGTTAGATATAGATTTGTTAAGACTTTGATTCGTATTAAGAGTATTATTTAAGTTGTTTGGAGTAATTTGGAAATTGTGATTTAACTTCTATTGAGAAAGTAATTAGAGATCGTGATATACTTGTTGAGGTTTAAGGGAATTGGATGTCTTTGGCATTAGATTGTGGCTCTTAAAGCATGGGAATAATTTGATTGTTAATTAAGATGATCAGAATCTAGATTTCAAATTATAAGAAAGTGAATGTTGGTGATAATTTGATGATAATGGTGTTTAGGTCTATCATTTAGAAAAAGAAAATGAATGATGAATTATGATTGATACTCTTGTTTTATAAGGATAATGGAAATTTTATTTGCTTTAGATAATAGTTAGATGTGTATGATACATGATATGATATCATCTGATAGATTGAAAGATAAGGGAGATTGTTGAATCACTATAGAGATTTCATTGGATAACGTATGTAGAATAATTTGAATTATTCAATTGATGATGTGTGAGGGTAATCTGATTTATGTGTAATTAGTGGAATGATGCATATATGTGGTATGAGGTTAAGATGACATATATTACCTAGAGTATGATGTTGAGTCTATCTTAGAAAAGAACATTTTTGAAATATTACTTGATTAAGAGGTTCGAATGGAAGAGTTGGATATCGAAATGAGATTATAAATCTAAACTTGAAGAAGAATTAAAATGTTTAGTGTGATTGTATTAGTAGTATTCTTGTGCTATTAAAGATAAGATATTGTAGTATAAGTTTTGAGGATTGGTACTTGTTTTAGTAGGGTTCTGATCACTTGTAAGTTATCAAAAATCTAGTTGATGATATCGCATGACATCCAAGATTATAACCTTATTCTTTACGAATCATGAACTTGAGAATTATTCTATCTACCATCATCTTTGCATAACCTCTCCAATCAAGGAGTACTTGTTACCACTCATCCCTGATTTGTCAATATTAAGTGGAATTATGTTTTGAGTGAATATAGATTATGTCAGATGATTGTGAATATTTAGTTCCGACTTGGGTTTAGTTGAGATGATCTTCAAGTCAAATATAGATAGAAGAATAAGTTGGTGATATCTTACTAGTTGTTTGAAAGTGATTGGAATTTGATAAATTTATTAAACATCCGAAGTGTTTAGAGATTGAGTTCCAACTGGTGGAGATTAAATGAATATATAAGAATCACAATAGAATAGTTATGGTTCCTTGAGATTTGGAACGACTTGATAGTTGAGGAAGTGCAATGCATGACAAATGGATACCAAATGTATTAGAAAGAAAATATTAGAAATCTTTATGAAAACTTGATAATTACTTAGAAGATATTAGGGGAGTATCATTGGAAAAAAAAATGGATAAGAGGACTAGGTTGATAATCTTGTCTCATAAGGATAATATAATCTTCATTGTTTTAGATAATTTTCAATGATGATTATGGCATGTTTGAGATATGATAATAAGGATGACATTTAAGTGTTATAATTGATAAGAAGATTGAAGAATATTGATGTATAAGAAGGTTAGAATAATAAATGATGATCGGTGATAATATTTGAAGATCAAACTTTTGGATAAAGTTAGAGATTGGAGAGTTAATTATTATGAATGAATGGTATAGACATATGATAAATTAGAGAGAGCTGAAAGTGATAATTTTTATGAAATTGAGATACAATAATTAGATTATCATGAATGGTATGATATAGAAGGAAGAGTGTATAATTAGAAATTTTGATATGGATAATATTAGTGGATGATGAGAATTTTGGCACATATATTGTGTATCGTGATTTGAGAATCTATTATTGAGTTCATGAGAATCGACTTATCTTGACTCCTCTTTTCGACTAAATAGTAAAGTTTTGAAATTTCGAGGACGAAATTTATTTTAAGGGGTGAAGAATGTAACATTTCAAAAAAAATAAATCGTAACGTTCGCCCCCCCCCGCGCTCTCTCTCTCTCTCTCTCTCTCTCTCTATGCTCGCCGGTTACGCCCGCCCCGCTCGGCTCTCTCTCTCTCTCGCCGGTTACGCCCGCCCCGCTCGGCCCTCTCTCTCTCTCGCCGGTTACGCACCCCCCCGGCCTTCTTTCTTCTTCCTCTTCTTCCCCGTATGCGCGACCACCACCGCCGCAGCCACCCTTCCGGCCTCCCGCGCGACCACCGCCGGCAGCCACCTTGCGCGCCAGCGCCGGGCCGCCGCCATTGCCTTGGACCCTCCCCGGACCAGCCAGCCGAGTGAAGAGCCGCCTTCCCCCTCGTTGCCGCCGCTGGCCTCCGTTCCCCCCTGTCCATGCCATTGGTCGCCTTCCAGCCTGCTGCGGCCGCCACCGTGAGCGCCCCCTCCATCGCCGTCGATCTCCTATGTCAGTTCCCCTGTTCTAACGGGAACCGCCGTGGGGAACCCCTCTCACCGTCGCCATCGCCATTGCCGGCCGCCCTTTGTCCTGTGCGTCACCACCACTGTGTGCCGCTGCCAGCTCCGCCTGTCGTCTTACCCCGTCTGCGGCGCCGCCCAGCCACGCTCACCCCCCCCTCGCCCGTCAGCCGCGCTGACCAGGCCACCCGCCTGAGCCGCGCCCCCCTGCTGCCTTCTTCCGCGCGAGCGTGCGCGGCAGCCGCCGCCACCGTCCGCTGTGAGCCGCCTCGATCGCCCTCATCCGCCCACGCCCCCATCCGGTTGACTGCGCCTCCACCTTGTCTGCCGCCGGCCGCAGGTCCGCGACCCCCCCCCCCATGGGCCGTCCTCAGCCACCTGCCCACCCCTCGCCGTCGATGTCGCCCCTCGCCGTTCGGCCGCTGTCCAGCCGCAGCCACCACCGCCCTCCGTTGCCATCGTCGAAAACCCGCCGGCCTTCCCTGTTCCGGCCGGCACCGCCGTGAGACTCCCTTGCCGCCGCCGTCGTTGCCAGCCTCCGCCCCGTCGCGTTGCCGTTCGCTGCTGCAGCCCCCTCGGGTGCCTTCGAACGTCGCCGCCGTCGTGCTCCTACAGCCCTTGGTCCCCGTCGCCAGCCAGTGTCACCGCCGCCCGCCGCGAAGGTCGCCACCGCCCTCCGTCGCGAGCGCCACCGTTTGAACCGCCCTGGTCCAGCTTCCGGCCCAGCGCCCTGAGCCGCCCGGTCCAGCCAGACGAGCCGCCCGATTCAACGCCGGTTCAGCAGTTTTTGATTATTCGATTTATTAAATTCTGAAATCAGAATTAAAGCCAGAAAATAGCTGAAAATTCCATAAAAATCCAGAAAATTCATAGGAGTTTTCAGGTAGGTTTCTCAAGCTTGTCTATTTATTTGATCTCATTTTGATTAAAAAATATGCATGATTTAACTTATGGACCTTAATTTGACTAGTTTAGACTTTTGACTCATGATTAGTGAATTTTCTCAAAAATCCTTGAATCCAGAACTTTGAAAATGATATTTTGAATATTATGGAACATGTTTAGCTTGATTATGCTTGGGTAGAAGCCTTTTCTATCAAATTTGATCTTATGAAAACCATGTAAGTGATTATATGCTAGTTTGGAACAAGAATTGAAGGTTAATTATGTGTAGACTTGAAAAACTCTTGGGTCATCAAATTATACCTTTTAGAACCTGTTTTGGTCATATTATGATTGATTACATGAGATCTTAATTTGTTTAGTTTATGCCAAGCATGACTTAGGTTAAGTGTCTTGTACATATGTTTCAGTATGTCTAGTTCGGTTTGTCATTGCATGTGTGAGGATCATGTAAATTTTGATTAGTATGATCTTAGATTATGTATTATGTCATGCATGATATGATTATGTTCATATGGTCAAGTTTCGTATATGTTTGATTTAGAATATGTCAACCATGTCGGTTAGTACAAATCTTGTCTAGTTATGGTAAAATATGTTTAATCTGGTTTCAAATCATGGGCTATGCTATGCATAGTTAGTCATGTCAATTTGGTCATGATTAGTATGAGTTGTCATTGAGAACAAGTTCAATTATGTCGGGTTATCATATGTCTTGTCAAGTTCGTTATGATGTTATGTCTTGCATGAAGGACTATGAAATTGGATGGTTATGTCATGTATGCATGGTATGGTCAAGTATGTCATGATTTGAAATTATGTTATGAACTCTTGATATGACGTGCTATGAAGGCTTCACCAGCCTATGTTAGACAATCGCCCGTGGGCAGCGGGTAACTTAGATGAATCCGGCCCTCCCACAGATCCCGGATTACCGCGGTTTTTCCCTTAGTGTCACCACTGCCTAGGTGCACTTTGGGCTAGCTTAGTATATGTTACTTCTATATATATATTAGAGCTGGTGAATGCATTTTGTACATGTGAAGCAAGACGACCAATTCCTTGCTCTTTGGGCGTGTTACGGAAAGGATATGAAATATGTTACTTGTGTGTCATGTATGGATGTTAAACCATGTCATGTTAGAAAAATCAGATTTGTCTGTTTTAATTTGGTCGTGTTAAGTTAAGTCTTGAGGTCATTTAGATGATATTTGTCTAGCTTGTATGGTCTTGTGTGCATTGGTCTAGAATTAATTGGCTTTGGCATAATCTTTTCTTTGAAGATAATTATGTTCAGATATGGGTTGTGAGATTAATATAGAAGACATTCTATACTTTTGTATTACATCTCAATTTAGATATGCTACATACCATTGCTTGATTATATGTTATTTTACCCGATTGATGGGTGAAGGGTGTAAATCCTACGGAGTCCCCGGACTCACCCTGTTGTGGGTTAAATTTTTCAGCAGGTTTTGAAGATTTAAGAGCTTGAAGATGAGGATCAGGTGGAACCAAAGGAATCAGAGTCATTTGCACTTAGAGATTCTCGGTATTCTCTACTTAGGTAGATGATCTTGCTTGTTTTTGAACAAAAGTGTGGATAGACTTAGAAGTATGATTCTATTATCTTGTTTTGATGGATTTTAGGAAATTAATTGTTTAAGTTTGGGTTGTGGAATCCAAGTGTTGGGTTTCATCCCACTGTCACGACATTGTGTATTTCCGCTGCGTATTTGTGGTAATGTTATTTAAATTCCGGATCGTGACAGAGGAGACACCCCTCGCGAAGACCAAGCCTCGGCCTCCTCCTTGCAATTGTCTTGTGGTGCAACAAGGCATCCAATGGCGGTGCTGGATCAAGAAATAGGGCTCAACGGCGCTCGCTAGGAGGGTTACGGACCCAACAACTCTGTTTGGAGGTAGAGTAAAGCTCTACGACCTCGCCGGAAGAGGCTAAGGGCTTTAACACGACCAAGGGAGGAAGATGCTTGGCTAGCGTAGCCGGAAGAAAGGGACGCTCTTGCTGGAAGGTGGAAACGACTCCAACAGCGCGGCCGGAGGGAGAAGACGGTGCGACCAGAAGGGAAATCAACTTCGATGGCACCACGGGAGGAAGACAAGGGCTTGACCGTGCCCGATAACCTCCTTGCTCTCTTGTTCTCAAATTTTTGATCCCCTATGATGATGCCATCACCCCTAACTTATAGGGGTAGACATTCTATTCAGGACTTAGTGCCGTTATGAGCGGGACTCAGAATGCCACCCTGATACTTGGAACTGGTTCTGGAAGGGTAGCACAGCCAAAGTCAAACCACAGAACGAGAGTCCATCCCCGAGACGGAGCTATAAGAATCTTTCGTGTCCAAAATACTCCCAACCATCCGACGTTTTTTTTAGACAATTTTTCCTGTCGCTAGCCATTAGAAGATTTTGGTTAAGATAGGAACCGCAAGAGGATATCTCCTAGCCATGGATACCTCGGAAACATCCCGTATTTGCTCAAGTTCTTAGCGGCAAGTCCACCGCATTGTCCCCTACTTCCTGTTATGAAGGTTAGCAATAGAAGTCTTCATCGGCCTTTGTTCTTGACTTCTTCAAATATTGGTTACTACCTTGGGCAGAATATCACCTAAAGGGCCTTCCCGAATGTATTCATTTGTGTCACCGTGTTGTAAAACTTAGGGATCTAACCCATGTCAAGATATTTGACCGTCTTGACAATTTTGATCTAGTATAGTCCCAAATACTTTGCTGAATTGAATATCATTCGCACCACTCCAAATTTGGCATTGATCTCCAAAGGAACAACATAGTGGACAATTATGCCAAGTTCATTAAGATTTTTTTTTGTTTTCCCATGTTGAGCCATGGGGGTCATGTTGGTCTTCTCCCGAAAACTCCCAGTCTCCGATGAATACATGGTTGAACTAGACTTATCTTCCATCATTGCTATTCTATCGGTCATTGCTATCATTCTATCTTTCAAAATTTTAGGTGCCAACAAAAAGCCAAACAAAACTCAAACATATGTTCCAAATCATCAGATTGCTGAGAGCATTTGGTTATGCCCAAAATAAAATAATCTGCAAAAATAACACATGTTTGGCATGGAGGGGAGAAGAAAACTGACAGGAATTAAAAGAGGGAAAAGAGCAATACTGAACAAGGGTACTAGAGTCAAGGGGGCAATGTGGCTGGATGAGGAGAACAGAAGGATCAGCAACAAAAAAGATTCCTAAAACTCCATAACTTTGGAAAACTTGTAGCTCCAACTTTTGATATGCTTAAAAAATAGTTAAACCTGGCTATGAAAATAAACACTTATTATGGTACTCTCTTCCATATATGTGCAAACATTCTTCAATGACACTAAAAAAGAAAAAAAATATGTAGCATACAAGTACATGTTCCAAGCACTTGATTAAAAAAAATTTAACCAGTTAGACCACTTGACAAGATAATTTACATAATTTATACAATCTGAACAAGTTTATTACATAAACAATACTATTACAAATCCATAAATATGAAAGTTTGGTGAGGTCAGAAATATGAAATTTTCTATAAGCCGAAACATCTGAAAACTTTAAAAAATTTGAAAACTCAAAAGTTAAGAAAACAGAGGAAAAGCACAGAAGTCTCAAGCTGAAAAGCCTGAAAACTTGAAATGTCAGGAAATCGTAAAACCACAAAGAGAGAACTCTGAAGAGAAAGCATAGAATGAAAAAATTTATAAAAGTGGTAAAATATGAAAACTGTTCAATCTGAGAAATTTAGAAATCATAAATTTTTGAAATTATGAAATTCTAGACCTCTAGAAACTCTAACATCCAAGAACTCTAAAAAAATAAAAAATACAAAAATCTAAAATTTGTTAATCATAAGGCTTGCAATTAGGAAACTGCTAACATCTAAAAATTAGAAAAAGTTTGAAAAGACTAAAAATGTTGGTAATATAAAAAGAATCCAGAAAACTGAGCATTTAAATTTTTTTAAGAAAACCAGAAATATGAAAGTCCTCTAACGGCCCTCAAATGGGCTCAAATAGCGTTAATTGGTTCATTGGACCCATGTATACACATATGGGTCTTTATTTTGGACATTTGGGTCTCAGTTTTGCAAGAAAAGAATGCCCAAATCTGTCCCAAAGAGGGCATCCAAAATTCCCCTAGTTAAATGATTTTCAAGGGCAGTTTATGTAATTGGCCAGCCCAACCCTTGATAAAGGTGGCCAATGTCCAAAGTGCCCTCATCTTTCTCCCTCAAACCCACCAAAAAGTAAAAGTGGGGTAAATTTATGCCAAAGTTACCCCCACTCCCTCTCACACATCCAAAAACAAGGAAAAGTTGGGACATTTTATGAACCAAAACACCCACCTTATTTGGCATATAAAAAGGTGGAAAATCCTCTTAGAGAGGAGAGAGACAGCATTCCTAAGAGCTTCTTTACGTAAGGCATCAAAGACTCTTCTTCACATCGTTCAAGGGGGTGCCAATAAAAGGAAAGGAGGTCCAAATTCCATTTTTCATGGATTTGGCTAAGTCCCAAGGTACATCAAAGGTGCAATCACACCATCTTACACCATGATGAGCAAGAAGGAACATCAAACATCTAATAGCCTATTAGGCAAGGAGGAAGATCAATTATCTTAAAGTCCAATGGGCAATGAGAATACTCATCACATCAAAGCCCATTAAGACTCATAAATCCCAATTGGTCACCATCAATGGAAAATTAAGACCATACAACTCCACCCCAAGTGAATCAAGCCCAATCAACCAAGGCCCGATTAGGCCTCAACCGAGATGTACAAGAGACCAACCTAAAGCCTATTACTATGAGAATTAGGCCCATTAAGACTCAAAAAGCCCAATTGACCATCATCAATGGGAAACCAAGATCATAGAACCCTACTTCAAGTGCATTAAGTCATATCAATCAAGGCCCAATTAGGTCTCAACCGAGATGAGCAAGGGATCGACCCAAAGCCCATTAACATGGAAAGTAAGCCCATTAAGCCATATGACAGCCAAAACTCCAATTAAATCATCATAAACTCAATTTAATAACACTATGAGAGAGAAAAATCCCAATGGACCATGAAGGCCCACCAATTTGGTCAATCCCCGATCCGAAACTATCGATTGGTGGATGAGAGAGAAAATCTCCAATTGACCATGAAGGCCCTCCAATTTGGTCAATCCTCGATCGAGAAGTACCAGTTGGTGGATGAGAGAGAAAATTCCCAACGAACTATGAAGGCCCATCAATTCGGTCAATCCCCGATCGGGAAGTACTGATTGGTGGATAAGAGCCAAAACCCTCAATGGACCCTGAAGGTCCACCAATTCGGTCAATCTCCTATCGGGAAGTATTGATTGGTGGATGAGATAGAAATTCCTAATGCACCATGAAAGCCCACCGATTCGGTCAAACCCTGATCGAGAAGTACCGATTAGTGGATGAGAGAAAAGACCCCCAATGGACTGTGAAGGCCCACCAATTCGGTGAAACTCTGATAAGGAAGTACCATTGATTGCAGAATCGGTGGGATCATATCAAAATTGGCCGATTTTGGAATCGGATCGATCGATTTCGATCTGATTCCCTGTGGAAGGACTGATTTTGGGGGGAATTTCCCAAGAATCGTCCTGAATCGGCTGGATCAGTCGGAACTGATCCAATTTTGATCATTTCAGCCAGGAATCGGTCGAATCGACCATTCCGCCGGAAGCCAGACCGGTCTGGTCCTGTTCGATTCCCAGTCCGATTCTGGACTGGGAATCGAACCGATTCTCGCCCTAAAGGGCCAGAATCAATGCATGTAGGTCAATTTCCACGTAGGAACCGATCTACGGCGAGCTCCCGTCTGCCCCTGTCAATCCCAATGCGATTTCGCCCTCAGAATCAATCGATCTAGCGTAGGATCGCTCGATCCCAGCATTCCGGAGTGATTCCGATGATTCCAGAGCCGATTCTAGCGATTCCGATGATTCTGCCAGCAATCCTTCAACGATTATTAGATTCTAGCGATCCCTTCAAGGAATTCCGCCGATCCAAGCTCCAATCCACCTTGATTCAACCTCTTTTTCAATCCTACGCTGATTGTCGGTAAGATTTCTTCGTCGTAAACCCCGTACGCCCTTTCTTACATGTTTCTGATGACTTCGAGCATGGTTAAACTCATTGATTTCTGACCAAACAACTCTGTTCAACTTGTAAGAACATCGATTAGAAGTTCTTTTGTACATTAAAAAATCTTTAAACCCCATATGCCGATTTTGACGCGTTTTCAACGACTCCGAGTATGGTTAAACTCGCCGATTTCTGACTGAACAACTCTGTTCAAGTTGTAAGAACATCGATTGGATGTTCTTTGTATAGGAAAAATTTTATAAACCCCGTACACCAATTTATGACCCTTTTCGGTAAAGATGTAACCCTCTAAACATACCAAATAGTATGTTCGACAGGTTGTCTGCTTCACGAATAGCCCCTAAAGCAATTTATAGGATGTCTAATAATTTTTTATGAATTGTTTGCAATTTTTGCAGGTATAAGCAATGACTGATCAGGATGATGTAGCACCAACACGTCCTTTTGACGTGGGTTAAGAACACAACCATATGGTAGACATAGCCAGAAAGAGAAAGCAATGCAAGTGGTGTGGGAAGGAGATGAGCGGGGGTGTGTTCCAGCTGAAACATCATATTGCTGGAACAGGTGGGAATGTTATAAAATGTGATAAGGTGTCAAGGGAGAAGAGTGAGGGATGAGAGGCTACATGATAGGTATAGCCTCTCAACGGTCTATTAGGATTGAGCAGAGGGAGGAGTTGCACGATGAGCTACTTGAGGGGAGGAGGGGTTGAGATTTTCCTACATATAAAGGGAAAGACAAGGGGAAGGCACCAGCCGAGCCGGAGCTAGAGAATAAGGACGACTCCACAGACTCCGAGCTTAGACATGCGCTACCAAGCATGCATCTGCTGAGGAGAAAGACATGAGGAGGAGAGCATGAGGGTCAGGGTCCAGAGCTGACCCAATTCTTGGCCAATCAGCATCAGCTCACCCTACCTAAGACTGAGAGAGTGAAAGATGGATATAGGAGCCACACCACCATTATGCCAATACTCGGTTTACACCGAGTGATGAGTATCTGTTTAGGAAACAAAGCGCTGGACAGATGGGGATTAAACAAGCCATGAATGGGATGAAGGCAACAAGAATAGCTACAAAGAGGGCCATTCGCCACATTGTGAAGTGGTTTTTACATGCAAGTATCACTATTAAAATGACTTTTATGTGTGTTTTATTCAGTTAACCTTATTTTTTGCTGATCTAATTTTTTTAACTTGATGTAGGCATCCCAGCACATGCAGCCACCAACCATTACTTCCAAACTACGATAGATGTCGTGGGTGAAGCTGGATCGGGTCTACAAGCCCCGAGCAGCAGACATATATATATATATATATGGTGGTGGGCTGGAGGAGGAGATGCAGAAGTTGAGGGAGTGGATGGATGGCTTTAGATTGGTGTGGAAGGAGAGGGGTTGCATGATTATGTGTGACAGGTGGACAGGTATCACCAAAATGAGTATGATAAACTTCTTGATGTATAGTTCTGAGAGAACCACATTTTTGAGGTTGGTGTATGATTCTAGTAAGATTAATAATGCCGACTATATTTTTATTTGATGAATGCTATGGTGGACGAGATTGGGGAGGAGAATGTGGTTCATGTTGTCACTGACAATGAACCCTCATATAAGGCGGCTAGGAAGAAGTCGATGGAGAAGAGGCAACATCTGTTCTAGGTGCCCTGTGCGGCACATTCTATCAATCTCATACTGGAGGATATAGGCAAGGAGGAGAGTGTCTCTACACTTGTCAGGCAGGCACAGACGATCACTTCATTTATTTATTCGCATCCCCGTCTGCTACATATCATGAGATCACACACAAGAGGGCACGATCTTGTCAGGCCCGATCCTATATGTTTTCCCATGAACTTCATTGCATTGGAGAGTTTACACTGGCATAAACATGCACTGGTTAGGTTCATTTAGTCTGAGAAGCACTATAATTATATGGTGGATCACTTGCATAACAAGCAAAAACCAGCTGGATATTCTTGTCAGATCTGAGAGGCAGATCACTGATAAGAGATTTTGGGAAAGGATTGCCTACTACCTGGCAATCATAGAGCCACCGGTTGTTGTGCTGAGGCTGGTAGACTCTGATGACAGGAACCAAATAGGGACCCTATATGATGCAATGGACCAGGCAAAACTCAAAATAAAAGAGAAGAATCCCAGAGGTTACAAAAAATGATGGAAGATCATAGATGACAGATGGGACAAGACTTTGCACCATGGTGTTCGTGCTGCAAGTTAGTGGGAGATAAAACTATTTGTGCTTACCTACTTTAAGTTTAGTCAATAATTGCCTTATTCATAATGTTAATTGATAAATTTTTGCAAGTTAGAGGACAGGTGGTGAACTACAACGAGGTGATATGGGGTACACTATCTATTATTCATCATTTCTACCGATCTCAACATGACATGATAGAAGTTGAGATAGAGTAAGTTGGAGTTTAGTCAATAATTTAGAGTCTAAAATTATTAGATAACTAATGATTTTTTCAAAAATTATTTTTCATATGTAGAGGTATAAGATGAGGGTTGGGGTAAACTTAGATGTTGATTTGCGATATTCGTGCGACAAAGTGTCACCTAGTATATTTATTTATAATGAAAATTTTATTTCCTTATCTTATAAGTTATTGAAGATGTTGGGCTTATTGTTTGCCTTTTTTTTTGCAGCTGAGTGGTGGGCTCAAGTGAACACCAAGAGTAAATGGAATCCACTTGATGCCATCAATATCAAGATACTTAGCCAGAGCACTAGTTCCTCTCATTGTGAAAAGAACTAGAGTACATTCAACCTGATACATACAAAGAGGAGGAATAGGTTGACGTCAAACTGGCTGGAGAAGCTGGTCTTCTGTCATTACAATATGAGGCTGCGCATCAAGAATATCAAGGATCGATAGAAGATCTCTAAGGAGTGATTTGCACGGTTTGCAGGTGGTCCATACGAGCAGAGGCAGTTGACGTGAAGAGAAGGATGTTGGAGATCAGGCAACTTGTGAGTGCTTATGACAACACACAGGCTCTTTCTCACTCCTCAATTGATGATGAGAAGAAGTGCATACCAGCGACGCAGCCATCAGCAGCCCATTCACCTGATTTATGGCAGCCAAAGCCGTATTTCATGCTGAATGAGCAGACACCACAACAACATTATATGGAGCCAGAATATCCAGCGTTTTACGATGCTCAATAGCCATGGATTCCTCCACCTAAGCCTACCTATGTCCCACAGTCCGATGCCTACGACTTTGATAGCATGTCATCATCATTATTTTCATATGGATATGCTCCTGCACTTAATAGAAGACTGGGCACAATTGAGGAGCATCGACACCAAGAACAGGAGGAAGGCCAATATTCATATCATGAATAATGGTCTTAGATTGATAATATGTATATTTTTATTTTTATGTTTTCATGTGATACAGTTAAAATTTATTATACTTTTTTCATCTCAACATGTACTTAACATCTCTTCATGTTCATTATTAATTATTCCATGTGAATACATGCTAATACTATTTTTAAATTTTTTTTCTAAATCAATTCCTAGTTTTTAGAATTTTTTCTGATTTTTTTAAAAATTGATCTAGGTCAATTCCGACTGATTCTTGGGAATCAAAATTGGAATGGTCCCCATCGATTCTGATTTTGATTCTTGAAACCTAGAGAAGTATTGATTGGTGGATGAGAGAGAAAATCTCCAACCGATCATGTTCGCCCACCAATTCGATCAATCCCCGATCGGGAAGTACCACTTGGTGGATAAGAGAAAAACCCCCAACATACCATGAAGGCCCACCAATTCGGTCAATCCCCAATCGAGAAGTACCGATTGGTGGATGAGAGATAAAAATCTCCAACGGATCATGAAGGCCCACCAATTTGGTCAATCCCCGATCAAGAAGTATCGGTTAGTGGATGAGAGAGAAAATCTCTAACGAATTGTGAAGGCCTACTAGTTTGGTCAATCCTCGATCAGGAAGTACTAGTTGGTGGATGAGAGAGAAAACCTCCAACGGATTATGGAGGCCCACCAATTTGATCAATCCTCGATCGGAAAGTCCGAGTGGTGGATGAGAGAGAAAAATCTCCAACGGATCATGAAGGCCCGCCAATTTGGTCAATCCCCGATTGGGAGGTACCGGTTAGTGGATGAGAGAGAAAACCCCCAATGGACTGTGAAGGCCTACCAATTCGGTCAATCCCCGATTAGAAAGTACTAGTTGTTGGATGAGAGTGAAACCTCCAACGAACCATGAAGGCCCACCAATTCTGTCAATCCCCGATCGGGAAGTACCGGTTGGTGAATGAAAGGGACAACCCCTAACGAATCGTGAAAACCCATCAACCCGGTTCATCCCCAAACGGGTGATGCCGGGGAAACAAAAATCCCCAAGACCCATTAATTTGGTTAATACCCGATTGGAAAATACTGGATAATGAATGAAAAATCTTTAAGACCCATTAATTTGGTTAATCCTCGATTGAAAAAATATTGGATAATGGATGAAAAATCTCTAAGACCTATTAATCTGGTTAATCCCCGATCAGGAAATATCAGATAATAGATGAAAAATTTTCAAGACCCATTAATCTGGTTAATCCTCGATAAGGAAATACCGAATAATAGATGATAAATAACTAAGGCCTATTAATCTAGTTAATGCCCTATTGGGAAATATTAGATAATGGATGAAAAAACTCCAAGGTCCATTAATCTAATTAATCCCTAATCAAGAAATACCGAATAATGGATGAAATATCTCCAAGGCCCTTTAATTCAGTTATTCCCTGATCGAGAATTATCGGATAATGGATTTAAAATCTCCAAGGACCATTAATCTAGTTAATCCCCGATCGGAAAATACAAGATAATGGATGAAAAATCTTCAGGATCCATTAATCTGGTTAATTTCCCAATCAGGAAATACTGGATAATGAATGAAAAATCTCCAAGGCCCATTAATATGGTTAATCCTCGGTCAAGAATTACCGGATAATAAATGAAAAATATCCAAGGCCCATTAATTTAATTAATCCCTGATCAATAAATACCAGATAATGGATGAAAAATCTTCAAGGCCCATTAATTCAGTTAATCCCCGATCCAAGGCCCATTAATCTAGTTAATCCCTGATCGGGAAATATCGGATAATGGATAAAAATTTCCAAGGCCCATTAATCTAATTAATCCCCGATCGGGAAATACCAGATAATAGATGATAAAACTCCAACACCCAATAATCTGACCAATCCCCAAAAGAAAATGTCAGGTCATGGGTGACAATGTCCAAGGCCTAGCAAGTCGGTTAATCCTTGATCAGAAAAACATCACTTGATTGATGTGAAGCCACAAAAAATAGATCAGAAAGCCATAAGGCTGTACCCAAGGCAGATGATGTCTTCTAGCACCCGGATCTATTTCCAAAAAATGTCGAAAGAAAAAGAAGAAAGAAGAAATGAAAGAGAGAGAATAGGAGGGGAGAGATAGTGTTGATGCCTCCGATTTATCCTTTCATTATTTGGATTCAAAAAAAATTGTTATTCCTTGCATTCATTCCATCTTGTAAACACATTACCATGGTAGTTAATCAGGGGTTATCGAGTTGCCACTCGGTGTAATTAACATCGAATCCATTCATGGATTGTAGAGAGAGGTCAAACCAAAAGTCAAAGAAACCACATTATAACCTCACCATATAGTTTATAATAACAATAATAATCATCATTTTTTAATAATATTAAAAAAGGTAGAGCGGGAGCATTGTCATCACCGTTGTCGAGGATTTTCGTGTCACATAAGAAAAAACGAGAAGAAATGTCATTGCACCCATGTCATGTCACACCATATCTTATTTTATTCTTCAAATAATTTTACATAAAATAAAATAAAATGAGAAGAAAATATGAGGTTCCGATAACCACTTACCCTAAATAGGACAAATTTGGTTTGACTGGATGTGTCTCTTCTAGGGTACACACCCAATTAATGGGTGGGAAAGTCAAAAACACCCAGAGTTCTTGCCACACAGATGTGTCTAAGGGAAGGACATGCACATCCATTGGAACCAAATGCGTCATTCATTCTTTTGAACATGTGAAAAGATTTGATCTTGTGGACTATGGGTGGGCAACAATCTAGATCCAATGTTATGTTCTCAAGCATCATACTATAAAACATAAGTTTTGTGCTCAATGACTAAGCAAAATCGGCATGTCTTCAATGAGTGCAATGAAGTTCAAGGAGTTGCAGTGGAATTCAATGGTAATAAATTGAAAGGGTGGTGCCAAGATGTAAATTTAGACACAACTATCTTGGCCTAATTGGTTAAGGCACATTCCACTAAGCCCAGAGATTGTCATCTTGTTCCATCAGAACCGTCTCCATTGTCAGTTAGACAAGGGTATGTGTCATAGGCATGAAGAGGAGTAGAAGGGGAGACACCCCACATGGTGGGAAAATTTTGAAAATAAATAAAAGACACCCACACGTGGTGGGGCTATATGAGTCATCAGTTAGCACCCACATTGTGTAGTGTGCTAAACTGAGAAGTTCTAGGAAATTAAACTAAGGAAATTGCACTACGAAAATTAGACTAAGTAGAGTTTCCAATTGACCAGGGTTAGGTCTTTAGGTTCATTTTTCCTCATAGGAACATTGGTTTAATTCAAAGTAGAATAACCTCTTGTTTCATTAAAATTATCATTAAAACATGGTAGAGTATTGGTCATATGGAGATTCGAGAGTTAGGGTCGTATGGAAGACATAGTGCAAACACAAGCACACATGCAACCACAGAGAAAACATGATAGGATGCAAAGCTTGAGTAAGATACAGCGGGACTTAGACAAATGTTTAGACAAGGTGGGATGCAAAAATGTCTAAAACAAAGTATGATGCAAATGAAATGCAAAAATATGATGATGCATGAGAGTAGTGTGATATAAATTTAAGTTGACATATGGTGAAAAGAACATCAAAATCATAGTGGTGACATGAATGACCACAGTGAAATAAGATGACATAGTGGGATGTGGACTATGATGGTAAGTTTGCTTGGACCTCAATAGGGTGAGCACAAACATGATGTGATATGTCACTTAAATATGGATGAGAAATCACATGGTATGAATATAGTGGAAAATAACAATTGGAAAACAACAATTGTGAAGCCAAAAAGACCTAGTGATTTTAGAGCAAAGAGAAACATGAAGGACTATGGTGGGATAGAAATAACCTCGGTGGGATAAGAGGGTGGTGCTAGATGACCATGGTGGGGTAATGGTAAGAGAAACAATTATTATGGTGGGATATGTTTGGACATGGTTATCATGGTGAGAAAATAATTGGGCAAAATCACCATGATGAGATATAAGACACGATGGGGTATGAGATGCCAAAACATGATGCGAGAAGTGATGTATGGTGGGTATAAATAAATGCAATTGTATCATAAGAATATAGTTGAAGATATAAACTATGCAAAATGGGTTGAGACCCCGAGATGGGAACCATCGTGCCCGTCTACATAGGTTTGGCCTATCCACATGCCTAGAAATTAATTGAGCCATCACTAATCTTTTTGAAGGAATTATTGTGCTCAACCTCTTGTGGACATGTGGTCTCCAACATCTCATGTAGTATTTTATTCTGATAAGATGCAAGACTCAATGTGCAAGACTAAGATGTAACACTCTATAAGATTAGGAATAGCCATGTTTTGGCTTTTCATTTTCCAATTTTTCATTTTTCTTTCTTCAAGTGCCCTGGAAGGAGAGTCAATATACTCATTTCCTTGTGTGTAATCTTTCTAGTTTCTTGTACTTACTTGGAAAAGATGATCAAAACTTTATTCTAGCTTAGGCCTCATTTGATTACGCTGAACCAACCTCTGACCTCTGATTCGGTCAGAGATCAGTGGTTACAAGGTGTTTGATAAATTTTTCAGATTTTCTCTTACCGAACCTCTTAAGTCTGAAAATACCTCTTAAATATTCAGATGTTAAAAGTTAATTTTTATTTTTCAGACGTTTGTCCCGTGTACATGATGTGCAGTTGCAACGTTAACATTTCCAGAACCTTCACATGTTGGTTCATCGTTTCTTGAAAAATACAATTCCTTAAATAGAAAAAAAATAAAAAATCATGCATATTTATTATACAACTTGTTAACATTTTTATTACATGTTTTATCTCTTTAAAATAGTTTCAAAATAATTAATTTTTAATCTATTTAGAATATATTTATAGATGTCATATTATTTTTTATAATAAATTTAAATTTAAATATTTACATTAAGTGTATGGCCTAAATTGTATGCTTAAAATATGCACTATTAACATATATATTACACCTTATATCTTGGTATGAAAAGATCCTAATAAGATTTTAATTTAGATATTTTATCAATCAAACTAATCACTTATATCTTAATTACATTAAGTACTTTTTACCACAAATTAAGAGATTAGACATAAAATTAAGAGTTAAGTTTTTCAGATTAAGCCAAAACAAACATCATCTTAGTCCCTTGCAAAAGGAGCACTAAGTTACCTTGATCTTTTGTCAAGGAACATAGACCTTATTAACATGGCAAAAGAATAATGATAAGATATTAAGTATGCACTGCATAAAAAGAAGTGTGTAAGATTAAAATTAAAAATGGATGCAATAGGCATGTGATCAAATAAAATGCAATTAAGTATGTTCTTTTAGGTTTTGGAGATTTCTATTTTGTTTAGGATTTGGATTTTATGTTTTTTTGTTGTGTGTTTTTAATTTTTACAATCTTTTGAATTTTAATTTTTTTATTTTTGAATATTCCACTTTAGCTATTTTGTTTTTTTATTTTTTGTGTTTTGACATTTCCATTCTTTTTTTTAGTTTTGACGTTTCTAGTTTTTTTGTGGAGGAGACAACTGCTTTTACCCTTCATTTTGCTTCAAATAGGTGTCCCTAACCATCATCTAATGATCGAGAGTAAATACCATATGCAAGAGAATATCCTTTCATTGAGGATCTTTCAACCTTTTGTCTTCAATAGGCTATGGTTCTGCCTAGGTTCAGTTGGTTGACCCTGATAGAAATGTATTCCCTACAAGCTAATCATATATGATATGATCTGACATTTCTAGATATATCTTATTCAATTAATTAGGCAAATCTTCATTATAAGTTCTTATTAGATACGAATATCATAATGAAGTCCTTGATCAAATACGATGATGATTAAATCATAATGAGATCATGATAATGAGATTGATCATTTAGAGGTATTTGATCTAAATGTTCATAGTCATAGGATACTTGAGACGGGACATCAAGGATCCGGATAGACTAGTGTATGTGACATTTTCTCATTTGATGAGAATGACCGATCTCATGTCACTAGTGTGGAGACACTGAGATACATATACAGGTGCTCATTAGTTGAATGAGTTCACTGAACTAACCGAATTAAAAACTCTGAATGGTATCTTACCGAACTGTCAATTAGGGTTTTCTATCATCACGGTTGCATGGTTGGACCTTTGACCTGAGTCACTAAAGATACCTTGTTGAGTGGAACTTTGTGCTTTGACCATTGACTTATGGATCACTGTTTAGATGGTCTAGTATAGCGATGGATCGGGTACAAGGAAAATCTGATGGAGATAATTGAGCGGACAACAAGGAATCATCCACTCTCGGTAAGTGAGAGTAAATGTCCTATGGGATAGTACTCTAAATCCCTGTCCAGGATAGATAAGATGATTGGAAAAGGAGTTTTCCAATTGATCCAATTCCAAGTACAAGATGTTATAGAGTCGGTACACTAAGGAGTTGACAGTTGATGCCATACTCCTTTCCGACCGGGACATTGGATGGATGAGGGTTTATATCTATGCGGTAACTGATGATGGAAAGGTTCAATGGAGATGAGATTATCCCCATAGCTATTTGGGATTATGGGATGTGGCTTGTACCCTTAATGATCGATAGGCCGATTAATCTATTATCAGATAATGAATTTAATTAAATTAAATAGAATTATTCTATTTTATTTAGGCCTCAACCAAATAGGCTATTGGGCTTAGTGGGTCACACACCAAAGGACTTATCCACAAGTACAGGGGCAATGGTGTAATTTATGGATATTTTGGATTTTTATGAAAAATTCCATAATTCTCTATAAATACTAATGGTTTCAGCCAAACCCAATCAAGCCAAGGGTGAAAACCATGTCCTTAGCCTCCTCCCTACCTCCTCTCTCTAGAAGGTGTCCATGGTTGATAGAGCTCTGTTTGGGAAGAGTTCTCGAGGCCGGCGCGAAGGGAAAACCAACTGTGGATGAAGTTCGTGTGGATACTGTTGGAGATCGGACACTTGAACAGTTTGAAGAGTTTGAGAAGCTCATCTCCTTCCTCTCCATAGAATTATATGAATCCCTATCAGATATATTCGAATTCGATTTGATCAGTTTTTAGTTTTCATCGTTCGGTTCCAATTGAGACAGATTCTAAAGGAACCCATAGGAATCGTCGCTTCCGCTGCACCAAATTTTTATGGACGATTTCTTACAGACCCTTTCTATGGGGGTTAAAGGAGGAACACATTAAGATAAGTCCTTTCTAGACTTGGGGAATATCAAAGAAGTTTCTCTACTCATGCCCGATCATCTGTTTCAGGTTGATCTCTTTAGGAACTTCCTTCTTTATTAACTTTGCCCATATATTTTTGTTGGCACACATTCAAATAGGTCTTTATTTTTGTCTTGACTCATGGGGTTCATTACTCATCTTTTAGTGCCTTTTCTTTTGGCCCTTTTTTTTTCCTTTTTTTGGCCTTTGCCTTTTTTGATTAGGGCTTGGAAGTTAGATCCTTAGAGATAGCCTTCTACTAAGATGGTAGGTACTTTTGATGCTACTCTCTAAACCCCTACATCTATCTTGGACCAAAATGAAAAAGAATTGAAAATGGGAAAACCATCGTTTCCTAAGCTTTTGTCTAGCTTTCTCTCCTACTTCTAGCCTTGATTTTTGGAAAGAAGGTTAAGTCACCAAATAACAAGTGGAGTTCAGATATTAATGGTTGTCCTTTTGCATTTTATGATTCTTTTGGATTTTCCTTTTTTTAAGGAAAATATTTTTGTGGTATAAGCCATTTCAGCAATGATTTAACTCTTCTCCTTCTACATTAACTATCTTATAAGCATTACCACGATAAATTGTTGAGATTACAATGGGATCTTCTCAATTCGATTGAAGTTTGGAGTGAGGACTACCTAGCTTAACAAATATTCTTTTAAGCATAGTTTCACCGATATTAAATTTTCTCTCAACCGCCATCTTCTGATAAAATCTTTTTAGCATATTCTGGTAAGTCCTAGCATGTTTGGCAACTGCTAGTCTCATTTCATCTAAGAGTTCGAGTTGTGTAAGATTAGATTTTTGGTACTCATCAACAAGATGTCTCGTTCAATCTAGATTCAGAGGAAGGGAATGAATACTTCATATAGGATTACATTCTCCATCTTGTATAACAAGGAATAGGAGTTTGACCTATGGGAGTCCAAATTGAAGTGTGGTAGGCCCGTAAAGTATTCACCAACTTATTCGGTCAATTTGTGAACTTGCTAAACTCACGTATTTTTAATGATTTTTATCAGAGACTTATTATTGGCTTTTGCTAAACCATTGCCTTAAGGACAATATGTAGATGAATGATGCAATTTTATGCAATACCTATTGCAGAGGTCTCACAATTCTTAAAAAAAAATTGTAGTCCATTGTCGGCGACTATATTATTGGGGATCCCCAATCTGGCAATTATGTTGCACTTGATGAAGTAGTAGATCATTAATGCTTTTATCTTTGCACATGCTTCTACTTCCACCCACTTGGTGAAGTACTCCATGACAATCAAAATGAATGATTTGGTTCAGTTCAAAAATTTTGGATTGCCAAGGTGTCCAATGATGTCAAATGCCCACTAGTGAAAGGCCATGAGGCATGAATTGGATGAAGAGAGGACACAAGAGAATAAATATTGTTAGTATGGAGTTGACATTGATGATAGTGCTAAATAAAGGTCAAGCAATCCTTTTCTATAGTAGGATAGTAATACCCTTCTTCTGATTTGGAAAGCCCCAAACCAATAAGAGGTTGTAGGGACCTCCTCTGCAAACTGCACCCCCAAGGTGGGGGTGCACATCAGTGCAGGGGTGCGCCCAGGGTGCCCTTAGAGTGGGGGCAAGCATAGTGCCCTTGTCTTATGAAGAAATCGGGTGTTACATTTTGCATTGATTACCAAAATCAACCCGGATGTCAACTAAACATACGGAGACAATATGGAGGCCCAGAATGATAAAAAATATGAGGATAACTTGAAAAAAACTTGAAACAACGATAAGAAAAAGTCGGGGGTAACTCGAAAATCTCGAAATGACCATAAAAGCAGGTGGCAACCCATATGACTGGGGTTGATGATCAGAAAAGATGGGAGTAACTCGAAAAACTCTAAACTATGATAGGAAGAACCAGGGGTAGCTTGGAAAACTTTTAATGATTGAAAAAGTCAGTGGCAACCCATATGACTCAGATTGACGACCAAAAAAAGTGTGAGCAACCTGAGAAACTTGAAAAAGTGTGACAGTGACTAGAAAGACCGGAATCAATGGCCAAGTGTCCCAAAGGCACCCAATGGTGGTCCAAGCCAACCGATTGATCCTAAAATGAACAGACAAACCCAGTATGATCTAAAGCCCCCCAATATTGACCAGAATGACCTAACAGCAACTGAAAAACCCTAATGGTAAGTAGAAGACCAAAAATGAGTAGACAATGATCATGGAAGGACATGACATAACTGAAATCTTTGTAACCCACAAAAATCAACTATTGTTTATCAGTCATTAGGCCAGACACGTCCCTCTCTTAGGAGATACGGCTTTGTTCAAAAATATGTAACTCATCCTTAACTGACCCGGTAAGCTCTTGATTTGCCCCCAGGACCCTCAACTCATCTTCAAAAGGTGGTTCAATTTGATTCCTAATTTTCCAATAAGAAATTTCTCTCATAGAATAAGAGTCTTAAGCTCTGAATTAGGCCAATCTAGCTTATCTACAACCCCAGCTAGCACCCACATACCAGCTCACAATCATCATTACACTACCTAGTTCACCCATGCCACCCTGATTATTAGGCCATTGCCACCATGACTTGCCATACCCCCACCACCGCAACCAACCATACCTTTGCCACCACAACTACCGCAATCGCAGCCAACCATACCTTCACCACCACAACCATACATTCACCCCGACACCCATAGCCAAACACACCATTGTACACCAACCCACAATTTTCCTTGGTGCTTATGAGAGGGCACATGATCCAGTGTATATTCCTCAAATCAGGATGTCAACATAGCCACATGAGCTACTCAAAGAAGAGGTAGTGGAAGAACCTTTGCCAAAGACCACATATGATCTACTAAAGCATCCAGACAAGACATCGGCAAGGATATCTTTTCTAGAACTGATCAAGAGGTTGAGGGTGTAGCAAGAGGTCCTTTGACAGTATTTTTAGTAGGTTATGGTAAATGAGAACCTCCCACCTAAAAGGATCCCTTCCATCTGGCCTTAAGAAGTGAATACCTTACACTTACATTCGCCAAAGAAGAGCTTATTGCACTTAAGGTCAAGAATTACATCATGTGCATCACCATCACCAGTAAGCGGGTTGACATCAAATTTTGCTTGAATGACATAGGGGCATCTATCAAGACTCACATGCACTATGTTCTAGGTATGTAGGTCAAACTTGTCTTTTAATTCATTGAAACACAGTTTCTAGAGACCACACACTTCACTCACCTTCCCTCCACCTTCTTTTCATTATCCTTCTCTACTCTCAAACCAAACCATCCTTCCTTTCATTAGGAAGAGGCAAATCCAGCAAGGTAGTCAAGTTTCCACTTAAAAGTTGATTTTGACGTCAAGCTCCCAAGGCATCAACATTGGGTTTTTTAAAGGACGTCGAGGTGCAAATGGGGGTCCTGATTCTCTATCCACAACCATCACTATTGTCACACTATCACTTCTATGATGCCATCTCTTATATTTCAATCACTCTATAATGCCCTCATGTCATCATTCATTTGGATGTATGAACCTCTTCAGTGACAATATGTGTCACACTATAGCAATCTCACTCATATCTTTCCCTATAGCATATATAAAGTGCATTAACATAAGTACATATTTATGTTGAAGACCATTAGTCTAGATAGAAGATGGACTTGGAAAAATGATGGTCTAGCCATTCGCTACAATTGTGGATAGGGAAAAATTGTACATTGATAGATGATGGTTCCCAAAAAGAAATAATGATTTCCTATCAGGTGTCTCAATCTCTATTGTGCAATCTATATCTTCAACTATATTTAAGTATCTTTTTTAATTTCTTTAGCCCAACATGCATCATATAGGTCTTTGCCTATAGTAGCACTTCATGCATCGCATTATGTTTTTACATTCCATTGTGATTCCACCATGTGCTTCACTATTATAGTTCTTTATTTCTTTATCCCACCATGGTGCCATGCTTTACAATTATTTTATCCTACCATGTTTTTATCCAAGCATATTCATGTCTCATCATGGTTCCCAAAATCATTTCTCATAATATCCCACCATCTTATTTTTCGTCCCACCATGATAAGATTTATCCAACCATGTTTATGTTTCGTATTTATTTCTATCCCACTTTGTCCATATTTTATGTCCTAACATGGTTCCCACAATCACCTCTTGTCGTATCCTATCATCTTATATGTAATAGAAATGTATGTCCTACAAGCCAATCATATATGATATGATTTGATATTTGTAAATATATCTTATTCAATTAATTAGGCAAATCTTCATTATAAGCTCTTATTAGATGCGCATATCATAATGAAGTCCTTGATCAAATACGATGACGATTAAATCATGATGGGATCATGATAATGAGATTGATCATCTAGAAGTATTTGATCTAAATGTTCCTAGTCATAGGATACTTGAGACGGGACATCAAGGATCTAGATAGACTACTGTATGCGATATTTTCTCATTTGATGAGAATGACCGATCTCATGTCATTAGTGTGGAGACACTGAGATACACATAAAGGTGCTCATTAGTTGAATAAGTTCACTGAACTAACCGAATTAGAAACCCTGAATGGTATCTTACTGAACTGTCAATTAGGGTTTTCTATCATCACGGTTGCATGGTTGGACCTTTGACCTGAGTCGCCAAACATACCTTGTTGGGTGAAACTTTGTGCTTTGACCATTGACTTATGGATCACTGTTTAGATGGTCTAGTATAGCGATGGATCGGGTACAAGGAAAACCCGATGGAGGTAATTGAGTGGACAACAAGGAATCATCCACTCTCGGTAAGTGAAAGTGAATGTTCTATGGGATAGTACTCTAAATCCCTGGCCAGGATAATTAGGATGATTGGAAAATGAGTTTTCCAATTGATCCAATTCCGAGTACAAGATCTTATAGGGTTGGTACACTAAGGATTTGATAGTTGATGCCATACTCCTTTCCGACCGAGACATTGGATGGTTGAGGGTTTATATCCATGCGGTAACTAATGATGAAAAGGATCAATGGAGATAAGATTATCCCCATAGCCATTTGGGATCATGGGATGTGGCTTGTACCCTTCATGATCGGTAGGCCGATTAATCTGTTATCGGATAATAGATTTAATTAAATTAAATAGAATTGTTCTATTTTATTTAAGCCTTAACCAAATAGGCTATTGGGCCTAGTGGGTCACACACAAAAGGACTTATCCACAAGTACAGGGGCAAGGGCATAATTTATGAAGATTTTGGGTTTTTATGAAAAATTCTATAATTCTATATAAATAATAATGGTTTCAGACAAACCCCATCAAGCCAAGGGTGAAAACCACGTCCCTAGCCTCCTCCCTACCTCCTCCACTCTCTATAAGGTGTCCATGGTCGATGGAGCTCCGTTTGGGAAGAGTTCTCGAGGCCGGCGTGAAGGGAGAACCTACTGTGGATGAAGTTCGTGTGGATACTGCTGGATGCCGGACATTTGAATGGTTTGAAGAGCTTGAGAAGCTCATCTCCTTCCTCTCCATGGGATTATATGAATCCCTATCAGGTATATTCGAACCCGATTTGATCGGTTTTTTATTTTTGTCGCTCGGTTCCGATTGAGATAGATTTCTAAAGGAACCCATATGAATCGTCGCTTCCGCTACACCATATTTTTATGGACGATTCCTTACAATATGTTCCACCATATTATCCCACCGTGATGACCCTTATCCCACCATATTTGATGTTCTACGTTATGTCTATCTCACTATGTTCGTATTTTACATTTCACCATGGCCCCATACTCGATAGATGATTATTATCCCACCGTGTTCACATCCCACCATGGTTCCCACAATTATTTCTTATCATAAACAATGATATTTTTTCCCACAATGATTCTTCATTCCACCATATTCATGTTTTGTGTCCCATCGCATTTCACATGCATGTCACATTCTAGCGTAATATCACGATTCAGTGCATTCATGCCACCCGTGTAGCTTTTATCGTGCTTCAATGTGAACCCAATAGAACATGTGGTTATTTCATTCTAAATTAAATGAAATATTTTGGAAATCTCAAGTGAACCTAAAGGCCTAACTATGATCAATTGGTATTTCTTTCTTTTTTCAATCTTTTTTAGCCCATCGTAGTACATGCACACCACACAACTAGGGTCACTAACTATTGTTGAACCCATTAGTCTATGACTCAAAGACCTACACCACATGCAGGTTGCCCCCCCTCCTCACTTTTTGTGCTTGCGACACATTTCTCTCACCAATCAGACATAGGATGACTTGATGGAACGTGGCAATGATCCTGGCGATTTGAGGAGATTCACTCTACCAAATTAGGTCAACATGCATGTCTATTAGATTTTCTTACTACTCTTGAACTTCATCGAACCATGCAAGATATTGGAATCTAAATAGTACATCTTATTTCTAGACTCTATGTGTAAGGGCATTTGACTTTTGATTGACTTGACGCACATATCTTATCCTAACACTTGTAAAAATACACAAGGACTATCACTACATGCCATGGTACATTTTAACTTTTTGCACGTCAGGTTCACTCACTTTTACATGTATTTATACTTTAGCATGTAAATAAAACATGCACAAGATATAATATATATAAATATCTATATAACTAATCAAAATCTTATAATTCATCTAAGTAGTGATGCAGTTAAGATCTAGTGTGATACCGGGATCAATGGATGTTATGAATTATTTTACTTTTTTTGATGTCTAGAGGTGAATATAGCCCAGTCAAGTGCAAAATATATAATACAACTCATTGCATAATGTCATATTTACATTCAGAAGCACAAAGTGTTCACTCTTTCTAATCGTCACAATATATTACATACATGCATACTCTAATTTTAGACAAAATCATGATGAATTGACACTACTCTCATAATATGTCACACATATGTATGCATATTCTTTAGACACAATTACAATGCATATAATGACACTTATGGTAACTAATTAAGAATCTTATCCTAATACTTATGGTAAGGACATTTGACTTTTGATTGACTTGGCACACACATCTTATCCTAATACTTGTAAGAATATACAAGGATTATCACTACATGCCATGATATATTTCAACCTTTTCCACGTCAAGTTCACTCACTTTTACAACATGTATTTATACTTTAGCATGTAAAGAAAACATGTACAAGATCTAATACATATAAATATCTATATAACTAATCGAAATCTTATAATTCATCTAAGTAATGTTGTAGTTGAGATCTAGTGTGATATCAAGATCAATGGATGTTATGAACTATTCTACTTTTTTCGATGTCTAGAGGTGAATGTAAAATATACAATACAACTCGTTACATAATGTCATATTTACATTCAAAAGCACAAAGTGTTCACTCTTTATAATCGTCACAATATATACATACATGCATACTCTAATTTTAGATAGAATCATGATGAATTGACACTATTCTCATAATATCTCATACATATGTATGCATATTCTTTAGACACAATTACAATGCATATAATGACACTTATGGTAACTAATTAAGAATCTAAATGAATGGACCAAATGCATGAGGCTCTTCTACACAAAGCATATAATCTAATAGGGTGTTTGATTGCGCAGTTAAATTTTATACAATTTCTTGATACAAAATTTGTATTAAAATAAATTGTAAACTAAAGAAGGACCTAAATTTTCCATCTTTGGAGAGATGTGATAACACAAAAAAAAGTAAGAGCCATATGCAATAAAAAGATGTGAGGGGTCACGAGACAAAAAATGAGGGTTTCACCTCTTTTTTGTTGTCCAAAAAGGTAATATCTTTAAAGGCATAAATTTGCAATTGTTTCCAAGCAACTCATTTAACAAGTTTTGCTGCAAAATCATAACATTGTAACAAAAACATATTTATCATGCAACAAAACACCCCATAAAGTTTCTAATTTCATGACTGATATCTAATTAAGTGACTAATTTTTCTAACACAAGATTTACTTATCTAAAGTATCTATTTTTTCTTCATTTAATTTAGTCATGTAATTTATCATGTAATTTATTTTAAGTCTAATATAGATAATGTCTCTAATTTTTCATGCGTTTATACTCATTTAATTTAAGTATGAATTTTCGGTCAAATTTAACCATAATTACATGTCACTTTAATTTTCTATGTAGTGTTCAAGAGAACTTCAACTTAAAACTTAATTATCTAATTATAGAACAACCTTCATACCCTTATGCGGTGTTTGGTTTCATGATAAATTAAGTTTTTGTTACAATTTTATGTTCTTATAACAAAATTTGTTAATAAAATGTTTGTCAATCATTACAATTTTATGTTTTTAAAGATTTTTTTTTTTGAACAAAAAAGAGGGTGCCACCTTTTTATCTTGTGGTCCCCCACCTTATTTAGTCATATATGGTATCCTCTCTTTTTGGTTATCGTATCTTCCCAAACATAATAATTTTATGTAATTGATGAGCTCATATTTTATTTTAATACACTTTTTTATCATGAAAATGTATAAAATTTTATTGTGCAACCAAACACCCTATTAAAATTCATAGATAATTTAAATCATCATCTAATTCTAATATTTTTCCAACACATCTAAATTAATCATATAGCCTCATCATGCTTCAATCCATTCGTATATATACTAAAAAGATTTAATATGATTTAACAGCCAATTATGGGTCAAATATTATATTTAATTATAATTGTTTATTTTTAATGATAAAATAGTCTTGTTACACCAACTTAGTTCTTATTCTTCTCTCTTTTTTTAATTTTATTTATGCTAAATTACCCGGTTTTTATACCTAAGGGTGCAACCGAGCCAATACACTCGACAAGTAGTTCAAAACTTGGCTCGATAAAAAAATTAAATTAAAAATATTAATAGTTACATATTACCACTTAAATATATTAAATAATTCAAAATTTGAGTTTAAACTTAGAATGAGTTTCATAAATGAGTTAAATCTAGATTTTCATAAATGATTTTTCATTAATTTTAGATTTTATAAACGAGTTTGTATATTGCTTAAGCTCGAATGTGGATTGAATTTTAGTCTATCTACTACTCGAGCTTGGAATCAACTCTGCTCGATTAGTAAACAAATCAAGTTTGAACAAGGGTTCAGTATACTCGTTAAAATTTGAACTTGAAGTCATACTCTTGTAAAATAAAATGCTCAACTTAAACATCATATTACTCGGCTTGACTTGGGTGGTTTGCATCCCTATTGGTACCAGCTCGCCCAACCGCTAGATCGGCGCTGGCTCAAATTGGGCCGGCCCCAGATCGGCGGTGGGTTGGTTCGACGGCTGCAGAGGGACGGTGGCCTGCTGGGCCAGGAGAGTGGGCCTGCTGAAGTGTGAAGGCAATGGGCTGGGTGCAATACGGGGCCACATGTGAGTGTGTGTGAAGAGTAGGGGTGGGCACGGTTCGGTTTGGTCCGGTTTGGACCAGTTTTTTCCTAAACCGAACCAAACCGAATCACCCTCCCAAACCGAACCGAACCAAACCGAATCAATTCGGTTTGGTTCGGTTCGGTTCGGTTTAAACCGAAAATAAATAAAAAATATTTAAATTAATTACTTTTTACATATATATACTAGTTTTATGTTAAAAATAATGAAAATAAATATTATTCTATTATAAAATTTATAAAAATATCATTTTTATTAATACTATAATCGTTTTTTATATTTTTTTGATTAAATCGGTTTAAACGGTTTGGTTTGGTTTAAATCTGTTTGGAGATTTTCCAAACCGAACCAAACCGAAGGGGGGTCCAAACCGAACCAAACCGAACCGAATGGACTGGTTCGGTTTGGTTTCTCGGTTTGAACCGTTTTGTGCCCACCCCTAGTGAAGAGGGGGCGGGGCACTGTGCGCACGCGGGCGTGGAAAATGCTGTGCAGGAGACGCGGCAACACGCCGCCGCTGACGTGCGGGCGTGGCACGTAAGAGGGCTGCGCCGCACCCAGCGCTCTGTGCGTGCGGGTGCATCCGAGACAGGGATCTTTGAGAGAAATGGAGAAGCGATGAGGAGGGGGGATTAAGGTGTAATGAACAAGGGATTAATCCTGTTAGGTTTGAAAGAGGGTTCCATTTTAACGTAGAGAAAGAGGGGATAAAAATAATTTAAATTATCTTTCTATTAATGCTCAAGTGGGGCTCTCTATGAATTTGTTATGTTTAAACAAGACTTGCGGACCTGCTTTTTTACTAAATTGAAACAAGTTCGAGTTGAAACTCCAATAAAAAATCAACTTTAAGCTCCATCCAAGCTCAAGCTAGAGTTTGATGCGACCTCATTTATGTAACTTTAACTGGAACTGCATCTACAAACTCAGCCAAGGAGTTAAAATTTGAGCTTTTACAAGAAAATATAAGTTTAAATTTCAATAAAATTTAATTTTAATTTATTTTATAAATTTAATTGATATTGTATAAATATAAATACTCATGATTTATTTCTAATAAATAGTTAACTGAGTAATTAATACCATACTTAAGCCAAAGTCAGCTCATTAACAAGTTGAATGTTTTTTCTTGCCCTAGTTTACTCATTTTAACACATAAACAAAGTAAAATCTGGCCGAGTCTTGTGCTACTTGTCAAAGCTCTGAGATACAAATTTTGAATCTCCTCACAAACTAACTTAATCGGATTTTTATATTTTGATAATTTATCAAAATTAAAAACATAAAACAATTAAATTTTCCTATGTTCTCTTGATTTGGATAAAAAACTAGTGCATATTTAAAATTAATAAAATAATACATAAATAATTAAAACTATGATATAAACATTAAAAATAAAGGTAAAAGTTACAAAATTAGATCAATGTTTGATAGTAATATGATATTTATTAACTTGTATTTTTTAAAAATTAATATAATAATTTTTTAAAATTATTAGATTGTCTTAGAGTTTGATAACAAAATCAAAATATAAGTAAAGTAAAAATATCGTAATTTTAATTTAATGGTAACAGGATTCTAAATAACTTAAGTGGTTAGATTAAAAACAAATGACAAACTAATCCACGGCTAAATTCTACCGTGAGAGCCTTTCGTAGCTTTATTTGCAACCCTAGTAAATGTTTGATTGCGTGATAATTTTTTTCCACGTTAAAAAGATGAATTAAGATAAATTATAAGTTAGTCAATGATGTAAAATTTTTATATTTAGAGAGATGTGATAACAAAAAAAATAGTGTGAATCATATATGACCAAAAGAAGTGAGAGACCACTAGATAAAGAAAGAGGATCTCACAACTCTCACCTCTTTTTCAAGAAATCCCTTTGAAAACAAAAAATTGGTGATCCATTGTCAGACGCCTATTTTAATAAATTTTGTTACAAAAACACATGATTGTCAAACACCCATGTCCGTTAATCACAAAATTGAGTTTTGAAGAGAGAAAACTCTTCATAAAGAAGTGTGCTGGATTGTCTTGTAACAGGTTGTAGGTTTATTTCTTATTAAGTCTAACATTAAGTATAAACAAAACTCGTCAACTAAGTTTCATATTTGATATATTTTCAACCCTTAAAACCATAAAAAACAAGACAACAAAATCCCAGAATGTCATTTATAGGTAAGGCCGTCGCAATGAGTTTTGTGAGATTTATACCGTCACGGTCGCCGTGGATGAACATCATTTTTCCTGCCATGCCTTAGATGTCACTGGATAGGATGCAACCACTATTTGGAATGTCACCATTGTTCCCATGAGAAGAAGTGTCATCACCATGGAGGAATGCTACGATGCCATTAAAAGCACGACGTTTTCTTAGCCATAGAAGAACACCGCAACACTGCTGTCGTTTTCATGAGAACGACTATCGTCGTAGGAAAAGACTACTGTTGTAAGGATGGACACCGCAACACCGTTGTCATTCCTGTGAGATAGACTGCCGTTGTAGGGAAAGATTGCCATTGTAAGGATGGACGCCACGATGCCGTTGTTGTTCCCGTGAGAAAGACTATCATTTCTTAGCCATGTAAGAATCTCTCGCGACACTATTGTGTAAAGACTCCATGATGCCAACCACCGACGCTGCCGAGTACGGATGTCAACTACCATGATGCCAACTCTGTTCCTCACCGTGGGAGAAGGACACCGCTAGGTAGGGATGCCGCCACTATTCTATGGGGGAAAGCAACTGCCATGCGATAGTATGCTCGGATACGTTGAGGGTTTGAGGATGGGTAACAATAGAATTAAGAAGAAAGAAAAGGAAAAATTGATGGAAGAGAAGATAAAATAATTTTTAATAGATATGGCATTTTAAAAAAATCAAATGGCTGGATTAAAAAATAAATCAGGTTCCAAAATGAACCTGAAATCAAAACCCCCTTTTTTTGGTCAAACACCCACACTCTTAGACACTTCTCCCCTTGTCGTCTTTCGCCTCCTTTTCAACCATGTGAAGGTGTCTTGGTCTTTTACGGTAGAGACATACCTTCGTAATTATCAAGGGGTCCATTTAGAACCCTGTAAAATAAGCTGCAGTGGGCACCTTTTTCTAAAAATGTCCCTAGTGTTTTATTTGGTTACCTTTAAAGCATGGTCAACAGAAAATTAGTTTTCTTTGGCTCTCTTGTGGTTTGGTGTTCGGCATCCTAAAATTCAAGTTAGATATCATTTTTTGGCCACACCAATGCATGTGTCTGCTTAGGTAAATATACATAACAATAATAATTCTATGAGTATTTTAATTCTTATAAAATTATGAATTACATATCAGTCCTATATAAAAATTAAATATATTTTTTAAAATAGAAAAATGTTTTTTTAGTTTTGAAGATAATAGACCTTCTTTGTTTGAAAGTAAAAAATATAGTTAACATTTTATTTTTAGTTACAACTAAGTATACTTTTTAGTGAAAAAAGTGAAGAATGTATCAAAATAAATTATAGGGTTCGTTAAAAGAAAAAAAAGGAGAAATGTACGCTCAGTCCTTTTCAAATTTCAACCAATCAATTTTATCGGAAAGTCCGGCCGGTTCGATTTCGAAGATTCTTTGTATTCCCGCTCCAAAATTGACAGCAACCGACAGAGGGACGTTAAAAGCTTAGTAAAATGGTCATCTTGCCTTCCTAAAATCGCTGAAATCAATTTTACCGATTCACGTTGTTTTCTTAAGATACTAGTCATACTAAATAATTTTGATATCTATTTATCATAAAATATCTTATCAATTATTTAAAAATATCAAATTTGATCATGATATTTGATGAAATATAAATATAAATGTTAATATAAATCTAAAAAAATAAATAATAATTTATTATTGTTTGTATCGTATTTAAGTCCTCATATAAATCGAATATAATATTTTTTACTTCAACATATTGATATTTTTAATGATAATTGACAAAATTAGATATGATAGATATGAATTATAAATTAAATATACTAAATTTTTGCCTTAAACATAATAACATTTTATATTTATAAATCACATATAATGGCCATGATAAAAATATATTAATAATTAATAATTTATATATAATTAACATATTTTTATGGATCAGATATAATTGTTTTTAATTCTAAACATAATATACTTTGTAATCATAAATTAGATATAATCAGCATGTAGTAAATCAATTAATATTTAATATTTATATTATATTTAAATCTTTATATTAATCAAATGTATTGATTTTTAATTCCAAATTTATTGATATTTTGTAATGAAAATAAGATATAATAAATATGGTTTGATAAATACATTCCTAGTCATAATATTTTTATTTCAAATATAAAAAATACTTTGCAGTTAAAAATTGAAAATATAAAAAAATATTTGATTTAATTTTTTATATAGATCAGATATACCAAATTTTAATTCAAATATAATAATATTTTTTCTTATTCTAATATGTAAAATAATATTTATTCAATTCGTATGATACCATTGAAAACATTGCATCGTTATTTGCGTACAGTAACATAAATAGAAAATGGTATTTTTGGGTATTTCAAAGATGGAACTAACCGCTGTTCTTATGGGACTAGACGAAGCAGAGTGCGTGTTAAAATGTTTCTCCACCGGATTCATGAAGATTGGGTCAACGGATCGTCCATTAACATAGTTTTCTTAAATAGATAATAAATTAATTTTCTCAAGAAAAAATTACCATCAAAGTCATTTATCATCAATGCACCAAGTATTTTTAAAATATACCTGTAAGAATATTACTAATTTATTTTAAAAAAAAAATTATTTCAAACTATAAACTTCAGTCGTAAGATTTAAAATATCTTATAAAAAAATTAAAAGCTAAATATTATGATAACATTTTACAACTAACAGAAACGTTAAAAATATTTTCTGGGAAATCAATTTCCAAACCACCAAATAATATATAGGTGTGTACAGACTACAGATTCCCCCCACCAGACTTTTTCCTTTAAAAATGGCATCCACTAGATAGATGTAGATATATAGGTACGTGCACGGTTAGCTAGCTAGCTTGCCCTCTTGTTCACCAATTTTTAACATATATATCCACATATATATTGTTTCTCGTTCCTTTTAGCCCTTCTCTCTCTCTCTCTCTCTCTCTCTCTCTCTCTCTTACCACACAATAATATATATATTTATGAGTGTGTGAGACATAGAACAATAATAAGAAAATATAAGAGAATAAATAATTATCATGGATGATGGGCACACACCACAAATTAATTATATGATACACACGTTTACTTTTTATGTTGTTTGGTCCATTGGATCGTAAATGGGTTTTTGTGGTCAATTGAATTTAAGTCTATTTACATCCATTATATTTAAACTGGCAGAGCTTGGGTTGTGCACGTACGGGAAAAGATGGGTTTGAGTTGGGTTGGCCCAAGCCCACCCACTTGACACCCATGTTCGTTACTGTTATTTTGTAAAAAAAAGCATGAAGTTCGGGCTAATCTGACGCATTACTAAAAAATGTGTGCGAATCAACAATCAAGCAACTACAACTAAACTCAAAAAGTTGCGCCGACTGCGTACATGGAAATCGAGCGGCTACAACTTGATGTAAACGGGTGCCACTTGTTAATGGTGAGATGGACTTCCGAAAGCTATTTAATCCATTACTTATCAAGAACAACCGTTCTTATATGCATGCGAATAATACATCGACTGGCAGGCATCTACATCCCTTTTTTTTGGATATGGCCTAACGGCCCTGAGACCCGCCACGCATGTGGGTGGCGAGGGATCGAGAGGGCTCGATCCCCACTAGTCAACCCCCCCCCCCCCGGGCGCTTGGCTTGCAGCCGCCGGGAGACGAACCTGGCCCTGCTCCCCCAGGAGCAGGGTTGATGCCAGCGGAACCATGCTCAACCGGCATCTACATCCCTGAATGTTTGATTCACAAGCTGCTGCGTAGTACTACGTATTGTCGGATATGACCCTCGAATGTGCTGCAGAGAAAAGCATCGTCGGAAGTAGAGATGATGATGAGAAGGGAGAGCTGGATGGATCAGCACTGCTCTCGTATGATGTACTTAGAGCGGCACATGGGCCAGGAGCCGCTCTTCTCCAGCCACGGCAGCATGCACTCGCCATGGAAGCGGTGGCAGCACGGCAGCCTCTCCACCTCCATGCTAGGCACGTAGTCCTCAAAACAGATGGAGCATCTATCCGGGCCGTCTTCCTCCTCTTCCACGTACCTCTCCATGTCCAGCTCCTCGAGGGGATGCCTCTCCGAATCGGACGCGGGTGGGAGCAAGCAGCTGGGATCCTGCTGCCACCACTGCCGCCCGTCTTCGTATGTCAACACCTTGGTAGTCTACAGTACAAGCATCAACAGTACATTCTCCCTTCTTCTCCGCAGCATCATGTCTGCGGACCACCGCACAGCTATGCAGACACCCATCAGCACCTTGGGAGGTAACAGCTGCCGTATGAGCCCCCCTTTTCCATGGAAAGTTATATTCTTGAGTTTCTTTATTTTTTAAAAGTTTGATTCACCTATCTTTTGATATGTCTATAATTTGGGATGTATTTACTATGGGATGTTTCCATGGAAAAGGGGGGTAACAGCTGCCGTAGGACCTGAAGCAAGATACAAAGAATGATGAAAGCATCAACCTTTAAAAATCTTCTTAGAACTCAATCAAGACAAGCTCAAGGCCAAGTGTATTTGATCGACCTCCAGTGTGAAGGTGAAGACATTAACAACAAGACAAACTCAAAAATCACCAAGAAGAAAGTGCTATGGACCGGAGAAGAGAAAGGGAATTACAACGCCTGTGTTGTTTCTATCAACAGTAGCAGTCAAAGGAGTAAACGCACAAGAGACATCAAAGAAATAGACACACAAAAATCAACAATATCCGACATATCAATTTGCCCATAACTTTCTTTAGCCTCAAATACACAAGGTGCATTTAGCTATAACCAAGAATCAATACACTACGTTGAAAATATACCACACGACAAATATTTCTATATGAAATAAGAACATGGCAAACATAGGGTCAGTGAGATTGAGGGAAGGTGAGGCCTTTATCTGCCTGGCTAAATTAGTTGTCTAGGTGAACAAGGAAGTTAGGAACATAGGTATGATCTTAAATTGTGCGAATGGGCATATATCCATGAATTGTGAAACCTCTAACTATAGGAATTTCAAGCATTTTACCTTTAAGAAAAAAACTAGGGAAAATCATTTCAGTCACACTCACCTCTTTCTTATAGAGTAACATACCTCACCACTTATGAGCAACTGATTCCTTCATCAATGAGAACTTGATGTAACCTCAAAAATCTCAAGAAGATTTCTTTTGTTTTGGAAATTCATTTTCCTTTTGAATTTGAATTTGATTTGATTAGACCTTAGCATTGACTTCTTAGGAAAATAGATGGTATTCCATAAAAGTACTAGCTAGGGTCAAAATTATATGTTGAGGTTGTTAGGTTCTTTGAAAATTTATTTTGACCTCTCCCCGTCGGATGGTGCTAAGATCCGACGTTAATTACATCGAGACTCCTCGAAAACCCTTGATTAAGCATCATAGCAATCTATTGGAAGTAGAGAACATGCATCCACACAAAAATAAACATTCACACAAACACATATAGGAGAAAAAAACCCCATAAAATTGATGGAATGCAAACACTTTGAATTGGTTTGAGTTTAATTTGAATTGAATTGAATTGATTCAATTAAGTGTGTTAGTTTGAATTCTGATTTGATTGGTTAATTTGAATCTGTTTGAATTTAGTTTGTGTTGAATTTAATTGGTTGAATTGCTTTTAGTTTGGGTTGAAATTTGATTTGTTCATTTTAATTGAATTTATTTAAGTTTGATTCAGTCTGGATTTGTTTGTTGACTTAAATTTGGTTTGAATTTGAGACAGTTGTTTATTGTTTGATTTGGATTGAAGTGGATTTTGTTGGGATTTGGTTTAAGTTGAATTTTATTTGAATTTAATTTGAGGTTGATTGAAATGAGTTGATTTTGAATCGGGTACAGGAGATTTGATGAAGACCCAGGTTTCAGATTTACAAGTTGATACCTGTTTTGAGATTTAGTGGATTAAACTTGTTGAACAGATTGGTGATTGACTTTGAATTTTAATGAGTTGATTAATATTTATTTGTTATCTTCTGATTTGTTCAAATTTCAGTTTGGAATGCTCTCATTGCACAATTGTTTGAAATGTGTTAGTTTTGTAGGTTTGTTTCAAGTTAAAAATTTAAGAATTTGTTGATTGAATTTAATCAGGATTAACTTGAGTTTCCTAAGATCTATCTTATGGAATGAATTGCATGCGCGAGGTTATTCTCTGATTGTAAGTGGATTAAATTTGATTTATGACTTTGTCTTGAGCTTAGTTTGATTTAAAGCTTTGATCTGGATTTTCTTTTTATCAAACTTTCAGTTTTTTTTGTTATGCCTCCCACATTTCAGATTTATGGATTTTGAATTTGTTCTTGGTTGGATTGTACTTGGTTAAGATTTGGTCAAGACTTGTTTTAGATTTTAACTTGAATTGATTGAAGTTTACTTGGGGACCTGGTATGGACTCTGCCCAGATTTTGATACCACAGATTTTAATGAATCTAAATTGAACTTGAAGTTTGAGATTTGCTTCTCTGATTGACTCAATGAGATCTCCCATGTAGATAGCCTCTGCAGTGTTCGTTCATTGGTTTGAAGCCTTGGATGTTGCAGGTTCATGCGTGAACCTAGATTTCAGATTTCTACAATCTTGGGCACCGTATGTTCTCCTTAGTATTTATTCTTTCAATCTCACACTTGGGGATTACAGATTCCTAAGAGCTAAGCACCTCTCTGATTTACAAGTTGACCCGGTTTTCAGATTTTTAAGTTCGAATTCTGCTCTTCAAATCTCGGACCTAGTCTGAATTTCAGGCCTCCTACAAATTCTGCACATAGCACATCTCTGATTTTCGGCTGCAGGTCTATGGGCCTTAAACCTTCAGATTTATTTTATTTGTAGACCTCAGATTGCTGACTTCAGATTTCAGATTTCAGATTTTAAATTCTGCATACTTTACAGCCCTCGGTTCCTTGCAAAGTTCAGATTTTGACCTCTTCAAATTTCAGACTCAAGAGCCTGCAGTTCTGCACCTTTTAATTGATTTCCAGATTTTTTTTAAATGGGTTCTGCACAAATTCAGATTTCAGATTTAATGGGGTATTTCAGATTTTCAGTTCTGGGTTTCGGGCACACTTGCATATTCAAACTGCAGGTCTTATGTATTTCAAGTTCAGAAGTTTTTTTATTTATTTCAGGTTCAGAAGTTTTTACAGCTTTCAATCTTCGGATTACAGATTTTCCTCCTTTATTTGAACATTCAATTAACATTTCTGGATTCCCCACCGGAGGCTCAAGCTTCTGCCACAGATTTCTTATTTCTTTTTGTTATTATTTGCATTCCAATCATTTCATGGAGTCATTGAACTTCCTCTTTCCATTGAATTTGCACCAAACATAATCTCCACATTGTTTGAAATACATGACATTCATCTTGGAATCAAGCATCTGTCGGTCTTGAGATCAATTTGAGTTTGTTGTCTTGAACATGTCCCAGTCTTTAATAGGCATCCTGGAATTTGTTCAATGTCTTGAGATTGAGCATGTCCCGGTCTTTGATAGACTTGTGGGAAATTAGCTCATGTCGATTCCTCCGACTCCTTCATGAATTGATGAGTTGTTTGCTGAATCGGTAAGACATTGGGGTCTGTTTTATAGACCTTTGGATGTCTACCTTGAGAAGAGGGTTAGGAGGTGGGTTTAGAACCGGCCTCCTGGTTTCACTATGTTTTGAATTCTTTTAAGTTGAGCCGAAACCATGAGGTGGGTTTAGAACCGGCCTTATGCTTGCCTCGGTTTGTTTGAATTAAATGGATTTTTATTTAATTTAAATTGTTTGTTTGTTTTATTTTTTGTTTTTTTTGAAATTAATCATGGGTTAGGAGGTGGGTTTAGAACCGGCCTCCTGGTTTCCCAATTGCTTTGAATTCTTTTAAGTTATGCCAAAAGCCATGAGGTGGGTTTAGAACCGGCCTTATGTTTGCCTCGGTTTGTTTAAATTAAATTAATTTTTAAAACTTGAATTCCACTGTCTGTTCATCGTCAGGTTATTGGGCTTCCACGGCCCATTGCCACTACTGTTGTCAAGGCCCGCTGGGCCTTCCTCTTCTATTTTTTTTTAACTCTTTTCAATGGGTGGGCCCCACACTTTAGTTGACCCGCGGGTCAACCTCCTCACGCAGCCACCTGCGCGCGCGCGGCTCCTCCTCCTCCTCTTTTTCTTCTTCTTCTTCTTTTATCATCTTTTGAATGTGGCCCCCACCACCTTAGCTGACCCGCGGGTCAACAAGCTCACGCGCGGCCACCCGCGGCCGCGGCGTCTCTCACGTGGCCCCCCCTCCGCCGTATATCCAGCCTGGACGCAAGTCGGGGGAAAAATAATCCCCCGGCCTCTCCTCCTCCCTCCAACGACGGTGGCGACAGCGGACGAAGACGGTAGCACCGTCCGGCCTCGAGAAACTCCGGCGACGATTGCGGCGGCCTTGGGAGGAGATTGCGGCGGCGGCACCGCACAAAGGAGGCTAAGGCCCTTACGTCTGCACCGGGAGAGACACAGGGGCTCGACGGCGGTGTCCGGTGGAGCTGGAACCTTCGCCGGCTGCGCAGGAAGAAGGGGAAGAGGCTGCCGGTGCGTCCGGAAGAGGTAGGCCTCCGCCCTTCCTTCTTCGACTCTTGCGGTCTCTCTCTCTCTCCCTATTGATCGATATCCCAACAACTCCCTTCCGTCTCCTCCTTTTCTGTCTTTTTTTTTTCACAATGGCCCCCGACGGGCTTTATAGGCCCCTCACTCTCCCTCTTCTATTAGGAAGCTTACCGAACAATGCCTCCCGCTCCGAGGCAGACTCGGGGAGATCCAGGATTTGTGGGATCCGTTTCCGTTTTCTTCTCTAACTCCTGCCGCGTTGGAAGACCTCCGTAGAGTAGGCCTCTGCTTCCCTTTCCTCCGTAGGAGACATGCCGAACAATGTATTTCCGACTTCGAGCTGGACTCGGAGGGGTCCGCTATTTGTGGGATTGACTGATGTAACCTCAAAATCAAAAAGATTCTTGTTTTTGTTTTGGAAATTCATTTTCCTTTTGGATTTGAATTATACTTGATTAAACCTTAGCATTGACTTCTTAGGAAAATAGATGGTATTCCATAAAAGTACTAACTAGGGTCGAAATTATATATTGAGGTTGTTAGGTTCTTTAAAAATTTGTTTTGACCTCTCCCCGTCGGATGGTGCGAAGATCCGACGTTAATTACATCGAGATTTCTCAAATACCCTTGATTATCGTCATAGCAATCCATTGAAGTAGAAGACATGCATCCACAAAATAAACATTCACACATAGGAGAAAACAACCCCGTGAATTTGATGGAAGGCAAGCACTTAATTTGGTTTTGAATTTGATTTGAATTGAATTGATTAAAATTGATTTTGAGTTAAATTGGTTTGATTTGCATTAATTTAAGTTGAATTGAATTGATTTGAATTTCGGTTTGATTAATTTTGAATTGGTTTGAATTTAGTTTGAGTTGAATTTAAGTTGTTAATTGCTTTTGGTTTGGGTTGAAGTTGGATCCATTCATCTTAATTGAATCAATTTATTTAAGTTGTTTATTGATTTAAGTTTGGTTCAATTTGAATTTGTTGATTGATTTTAAACTTGATTTGAGTTTGAGGCAGTTTGTTTATTGTTTGATTTTTGAATGGTCCATTTGTTTTATGAGTTTTAATTAGACTTCTGGGAGTTTTAAATTTGACAGTTTCTGGATTTGTCTGAAATGATTTGAGTTGGTTTTGAATTTGCGGGTTTTGAGTTTTCCTCGGAAGTTTGGTTTGAAATTGAGTTTATTCAGTTTGGTTTACTTGATTGAAATTGATTTGAATTTGGGTGAAATTAATTTAAATTTGTTCAAGTCAGATTTGGCTTGAAATGAAGTTTGTTTGGTTTAATTTTGTTTGATTGAAATTAACTTGAGTTTAATTTAAGAGTTGGATTTGAATTGAATTTTGATTAAAATTGAGGTTGATTTGAGTTTAATTTTAATTAGGTTGAGTTTGATTCATTTGATTCATTGGTTTAAATTAGATTTCTATTAAATACGTGGAGTTTGCGTTTCATGAATTTGACATTCTTTGAGTTTCTTTCATGGAATCTATAAGTTTCGGATTTATATAAACTGATTTGGGTTTGAGCTTGAACTTGAGTTTTATCTGTTTGAGTTCATTTGAATTTCATTTTTTATTTAACCGATTTGAATCTATTTGGAGCTTAAGGGTATTTTTGATTTCTTTGAACCCGGCAGATCATGATTGATTATGACTTATTAACCTTGAATTCAATTTGCTTGTGGATGTCAGTGCGGCTTGCTTAAGTTAAATTTGTTCCATTTTGATTTAGAAAATAGGATGGAGTTGCTTAAGATTTTGAATTTGTTGAATTAAAATTGACTTGGGCAGGTTGTTGTTGGTTTGGGCTTATGGGATTTGGGTCATATCGGATTTGCTTGGATCCTCTGAAGAAAATTATTAATCCCACAACTTTTAATTTACAGATTTGTGCAGGTTCAGATTTGGTTTGGGGTTTGATTTAAGTTGTTTGAGGATGCTCTCAATTTTGCAGATTTCAGATTTATAAATTACAGATTTTTGAAGTGTCGGCTTCCAGATTTTTCAAGTTTTACAGATTTCAGACTACTGATTTCAGATTTTCAGTTTTCTCTTGCAGATTTTACAGGTTTCGGTTTCTTGTGAAGTTCAAATTTTTTGGATCTACTGTAGATTTCGGACTCCAGACCTGTATATTTTAAGTTCAGAATTCAGATTTGAAATGTTTCAGATTTTATACATTCTCACTTCCAGATTGGCATTCATTGGATTCCTCTTCTCCTTTTTTTTTTAGATGATAGATCCCGGATGTTTCATTTGCAGATTTTTGCATTTTCAGAATTTTCAGATTCCAGATTTCAGGCTTTCCAGATTTTAAATTGTCCAGTCCAAGGAAGGTGGGGTCGGGAGTCGGGACCGGGTCGGTTGGGGGCAAAACCGACCCGGGTCGGCCGGGGTCGCGACCCGGGTCGGGACGGGGTCGGCCCGGGTCGCAAAAAAAAATAATAAAAAAATCAAAATGGGGTCGGGGTCTTGGGGTCGCGACCGGGTCGGTCGACCCCAAAACCGACCCGGTCGGGTCCGGGTCGCGACCCGGGTCGCGACCCGGCGAACCATGGTCCAGTCTATTTCAATGGATTTCCATATTTTGGGCATCCGGACCTCAGCAGATTTTTCTTAGTTCAACCTCTTTCAAATCCAAAATGTTCAGATTTGAAATTTCCAAATCTTTGTTGCAGATTTTGTAGATGACAATTTATGAACTTTTCAGAGTTTACGGTTTTTCTGGATTTTATGTTCTGACTCCTGATTTTCATGCTTGTTTCGAATTTCAGATTTTTAAATGGCGGTTCAGCACATTAGATTCAGATTTCAGATTTTTTGTTTGCTTTGCTTCAGACTTTGTTTTATGTCAATTTTTGTTGTCTTGCCCTCCAGAAAATCTCAAGTGATTGTTCTCTCCTTGTAGTATCGACATGTGCACTTAACATAAGCTCTTTATTGTTCTCTCAATATGAGACATGATTACAATTTGACCAGAAATTCGGTCCTTTGAATCCTTGATGGACATGTAGCCTGTTTGATGATGAAAAAGCACCCGGTCTTTGATAGACTTGTGGGCACTCCTCTCACTGATTTGAGATTGAATACACCCGGCTTTTGATAAGCTTGTGGGGACTCATCTCATGATTAATGAACCTCATTAGCTCATAGTTCGGCATATCGGCATGTTAATCATGCACAGCCTTCCCATGGCATAATGGATAAGTAACTCCCTCTTGGGGCATGGAAAGACATTGGGGTCTTTTCAATAGACCTTTGTATGTCTACCTTAAAGGGTCAAGGGGCGTGTTTAAAGCCGGCCCATTGCTTTCCCTATTTGTTTTGAATTCTTTTAAATTAAGCCAAGACCACGAGGCAGGTTTTTAGCCGGCCGGATGCTCGTCTCGGTTTGTTGAATTAATTAATAGAATTTTATTTAATTTTTGTTTATTGTTTGTTTTATTTTATTTTTGAATTATGGGTCAAGAGGCGTGCTTAAAGCCGGCTTATTGCTTTCCCATTTATTTTCATTCTTTTAAGTTATGTCGAGACCATGAGGCGGGTTTTTAGCTGGCCGGATGCTCGCCTCGGTTTGTTTAATTAATTAAGTACATTTTTATTTAAGTTTCAACTTGATTATTTCTTTTAAAATCTTTTTTTTTATTTCTTTTAGCTCCTGTCGGAGCACTGTTCACCGGAGGATAATGGGCCTTCAGCCTTTGGACGCACAGCCCACTGGTTGCTTCCTCCTCTTTCTTCTCTTTTCTTCTTCTCTTTTTTTTAAACATCCTTCAATAGTGGGCCCCACCGTTTGTTGACCCCCAGGTCAACTCCCCTCCCTGTGGTTCACGCGCGCGGCGGCTTCTGGCCGCAGCCGCGGCCTTTTTTTTTCCTTTTTCTCTGGTGGGCCCCGCCACATTTTGACCTGCGGGTCAAAATCGGATCACCGCGCCCCTCCTCCTCCCGACATATGCCAGCCTGGACGTAGGTTTTGGCAAAAAATAATTCCGGCGCCCCCGTTTTTTTCTCCTCCCGACCAGACGATGGCAGCGGACGAAGGGGGAGAGCTCGGCGGCGCCTCCCTTGGCCCTTCGACGGAGGTGAAAGAAGGGGGACTTCCGGAGATGAGTTCTTACGGCGGAGGCTTTGGCGAAGGGGACTCCGGCAGAGGAAGCTTCCGGAGAGGAGTCCGGCAATGGAAGCGGCAGCTCTCGGAGGGACTTCCGGCGACGGCGAGCCTCTGCAGAGGGGCTTCCAACGGCTGCGTCTTCTGGACAGACGAGCTTGAGGTGGTTCCGAGCGACGGCAGGGGGAAGGCGACTCCGGTAAGTCCTCTTTCTCTTCTTCTTCTCTTGGTCTCTCGATCTTCTCTCTTGGGGGGGCCTGTTTACGCGCCTCTGTTTACTCTCGGGGGGCGGGATCCCTCTTTTTCTCTGCCTTGGCCAGCTTATATAAGCCTTGACGGCCTCCTTTCCTTGCTAGGAAACCTCCCACAATGGGGATTCCATCTCCGAGATGGACTCGGAGCAACCTCAAGGCGGACGAGATCGTCTTGCCTCCTATCACGGCTTCGATAACCTCATTTAGTGGAGCTTTACGGGACTTCCTCTCTTTGGAGGAGTTTGAACTGCAATGGGATCCGATTGAGGGTTGGTTACGGTGTCGGATCCTTCCTCCATCCAGTTTCTTTCCCTTTTCTGCAACTCCTTCTATTGCTCGCGATCGTTTCCGTTGCAGACCCCTCCAGAACCACTTGTTGTAAGCGTAAGGGAATATGGGCTAGTATTTCACGCTTTTTTTCTCTCTAAGGATCCGTGAATTGCTACCTCCCCATTTTTTTAAACGTATGCATGGCTAGCTATACTCTATTTGGGATAATGACAACTCACAATTCGGACCACCATGCACATTCAGCTATTTTTCTCTTGTCCACCTAATATTTATGAATTTTTTCGGTGCCAACAAATGCCCCCCACGAGTTGTTTCCCAAAGACGAGAGTCGTCGGGGAATTGCCCGTGCAAAATTTAGTTGTAGCACTTTCTTTTGTTGCCTGTCATTTGCTTATTGCTTCATGACTGAAAATTCTTTGAATTGCTTGTTGCAAATATAGTTGAACTACTTTCTTTGTGCCATCTGCTTGTTGCTTGACTGGAAATTCTTAAATTGCTTATTGCAAATATAGTTAATTTATTTCCTTTGTTCCATCTTGTATTTATTGTCGTCCAACTGCATTGTCTTGATGTCAATAAGCAAATACATTATGGTTGAGACAGTGAACCCCCGTGTTCGTGCTTCTTGGTGTGGTGCCAAGGCTAGGAGTTTCCCAAGTGGGAGGTCCCATCAATAGAAGACGCTGACCTTGAGGTTTTATGTACGTCTGCACCAGGCGGGTTGCTTCAAGTCAAACCTAGGCCTTGAGGGTTGTCCGGGCACATTATACTTTGTGTATAGAAAATGCTTGTGCAATATGATGATGTCATTCATTTCTTGTCAAGGCTACACATGTGTATATTGAACCCTTTTGTATGAAATTGTATAAGATGTTGTTCTTTCCCATGTTCCTTGTTTCTTCTTCGTGGTGTGCTTGTTTTTCATCCTCAACCTCGATCAACCAATCTTGTGAGGTCTGTTGTTCTTCGCACTTTTTGTTTGCCTTGGTACCGGGACATATTGCTCTTTTGCATTGTTCTTTTGTTGATTGTGCATCTTTGGCCGAGAAGGGCTTGGGCCCTCTTGTTGGCTTTTAGATGTGACGGCCCACGAGAGAGTTTTTCTTTTGCTCGCTCTTTCGGTGCATTTTACACACCAGGCTTGCATGCCATTCGGGTGCTTCGAGGGAGCTGTTGTGAATCATCCTTTGATACATTTATACAAGACTTGGTCGAGGTGACTCTCGGGGTCCGGTCGAACTTCTCTTTCTTTCTTGTTTTGTTTGCTTTTGTTGTTTGTTTTTTTTCGATCCGATCGCCCTTTTCGGGTTTTCACCCGGACCAGCCCCCTTTGCTTTCTCGCGTACATGCCTCGAGAGGTTTCGTGTAGCGGGGTTACCCAATTTTGCACAGAGTGCCTTTTCGAGTTTTCACTCTAGCCGGGTTTTCTTTTGACATTCTTACCCTTAACCGATCAATGAGATCGGATCGCCTAAATCATCTGTCGGGCATCTCTATTTTTAGCCCACTTTTTTTTCTTCTTTTTTTACCTTTTTTTTTTCATCTTCATCTTTTTTTTGCAGGGAATTAAGGCTTCCCTCGAGCCATGAAGTTGCTTTTGGGCAGTGAGGAATTAAGGCTTCCCCTGTGCCATAGGTTTTGATGGCTTTAAGCCGATGGACTTGTAGACTTGTGAGTATGAAGAGGTCATGCTCGGTCTATAGGGTATGGAGTTCGGGTACATGAACATTGTATTGGGCTATGGGATGTGCTTTGAAGTGGCATGATGCCATTTAACTTGTAGACTTGTGAATGCAAAGAATTTACATTCAGTCCACAGGGTATGACATTGAGGTGGCTTTGTGCCATAGGAATCCGTGGGACATTTAAGCATGAAGTGATCACACTTGGCCCATAGGGTTTGAGTTTGGGGTGGCTTGATGCCGAAAGAGCCCGTGAGACATGCGAGTATGGAAAGGTCATACTCAGGCTTGATGCCAAGAGAATATGATGGCTTATAGGACATATGAGCACGACGAAGTCATACTCGAACCATGGAGTGTAAGTTTGAGATGGCTTGATGCCATGAGAAACCTATAAGACATGTGAGTATGGAGAGGCCACGCTCGTCTTGTTGGGCAAAGTATGATGGCTTCATGCCGAAAGGATATGGTGGTTTGATACCAAAATGATTTGTTGGACATATGAGCATGAAGGAATCACACTTGGTCCATATGAGCATTACGGTGTCAATTTTTGGGGTGGCTTTGTGCCCTTTAAACTTGTAGACTTGGGAGTATGAAAATGTCACACTCGGTCTATGGAGTATAAAATATCGGGTGACTTAATGCCAAAAGGACCTATAGGACATGTGAGCGTAAAGAAATCACACTCGGCCTGTTAGGTAAGATTTGGTGACTTGATATCGAAGAGGACCCGTAGGACATATGAGCACGAGGAAGTCATACTCGGCCTATTGGGTATGCGTTTTGTGGCTTGATGCCAAGATATTGCGGCTTGATGCCGAGATGGACCCATAGGACATGTGAGCGTGAAGAAGTCATACTCGGCCTCTTGGGTATGAATTTGTGGCTTGATGCCAAAGGAATATGTTGGCTTGATGCCAAGAGAATATGGTTTGTGATGGCTTAATGCCGAATGAGTTGTGGTGGCTTGATGCCGAAAAGTGAGATGATGGCTTGGTGCCAGTTTGATTATAGTGGCTTAATGCCAGAAAATAGGGTGCTGTGGCTTGATGCCAAAAGGAGTTGACAGTTTGATGCCGTGACGGGGTATTATGGCTTTATGCCAAAATGATTTGGTGGCCTAATGCCGAAAAAGATGTGGATATGAGGGTGGCTTGATGCCGAAAGATATAGCTTAATGTGAAAGCAGTATCATGGCTTGATGCCAAAAGGTCATGACGGCTTGATGCTGAATGTAGTGGCTTGGTGCCAAAAGAGGTATGATGGCTTGATGCCAAAAAGAATATTATGGCTTGATGCCAAAGAGGAGGTGATGGCTTAATGCCGAATGTGGTGGCTTGATGTCGAAAAGTGACAAGATGGCTTAATGCCACTGAATTTAAAGACTTATGAACGCGAATGAGTCGCATTCGGTCCAAAAGATGAAATATGGGATGGCTTGCTGCCGCCATGCTTAAAGGCTCAAGGCTCAAATGTTGCCGGTGGGACTTGGGACATGAGAATGGTTCCATGCCCAGCCTTGGTGGCATACAATCTAAGCAACATTTAAACCAAAAGACCATGATGGTATGGGATTTATAAAAACCATATAGACCGAGAGGGTCATATTGGTATAGGATTTGACAGTCACATATGCCTTGCTGGTCATGATGACGTAAGGATTTGGGGACCATGTAGACCGAAAGGGCCATGATGGTATGGAAGCTTGAAAACCATATAGACCTGAAGGGCCATGATGGTATGAATGTTTGAAAACCATATAGACCTGGAGGGTCATAATGGTATGAATTTATTGGAAACCATGTAGACATGAGAGTCATAATGGCATGTGATTTTTTTTGAAACCATACAGACCATGAGGGTCACAATGGTATGAAAGGTTGAAGGCTATATAGGCCAAAATGACCATGATAGCATGGAGACTTATTAGCAGACCATATAGACCTGAGAGGGTTATAATGGTATGAAATTTGATAGTCATATAGACAAGAGAGTCATGATGATATGAACGGGTGAAGCCATATAGACCTTAAGGTCATGATGACATGAAACTTGACATGTTTAGAGGAGAGGTGAGTCCCCTCTTTCCGAACTTTGAATTTCTAGAGTTTCTCACTTTTTTTTTTCCAAACTAACTTGACTGCCTTTTGAAAGGTTTTCACCCAAGCTAGTCCCCTTTTTCTTTTGCCTGTATGCCCCTTTGCAAGGTTTTCATACAGCAGGGTGATCCATTTTTGCCTAAGGTGTCTTCATCGGGTCATCACCTCAGCTGAATTTTTTTCTTTCTTTTTATTTTTTTTCTTTTTTTTTGACACATTTTGCCCTTGGTCAATTAATGGTGTAACTAACCAAGTCTGTCAAGGTATTTCATTTTTTCTCTTTTTTCTTCTTTTTTTGTTTTTTTGTTTTTGTTTTCATAAAGGAATTCAAGCTTCCTTCAGGCCCTATGAACTTTGGTCATTTTCCACCTAGTCATTATTCCACCATCAATGTGGATGCTTGACATGTAGATTGGAGAGCGACCTGAAAATGGGCACCTCAAGTTCTTGATCGCCTCATGTATCTTCATTGATTGTCGAAATTTGAGGCATGACAAGCACTAACCAACACATTGCCTTGTGTCGTCAGTATATTTTGTCTTCTTCAAGGTGGTACTAGTGAGGGCAAACTGATCCCATGCTAACCTCCTCAGAGACTTCTTTTTTCCGATCGACAAACAGTTGCCCGAGATTGCATGTCCAGCTCATTTTAGGGATTTCTTCCCTTCTGAGAGTTGCTAGTGTCAATTTGAGAATTCATTTCTCTCATTGCTTGAGTTGGGAGTATCTCCTCCATTCAGCATTTTCTTTTCTCTTTTTTTTTTGAAATTCTTTTGGAGTCCACACAAGGAAACTGTGTAGGGCTGGTCATAGGAATATTGAGGGCCTTGGGGATGGCTTGTATGTGGGCATAGGCATGTCACGACCATTAGCATGAGTTGGGATTTAGGCATGTCAGAGGCCATGGAGGGTTTTTATTTGTACATGGGCATGTCGGAGGCCATGGAGACTATTTCTTTTGTGGTATGTGAGGGCATATAGGAGATTGCTTTGGGGACATTTGAGGGCATGTTGATGACTTGTTTTGTATTTGATTTGAGGGGTCTGCGGAGGGTTGTCCTATGGACTCTTCATTCCCCTGGCTCAATTTTGTGGCGGGTGTTGGATTTCTTCCTTGCCCAAGTTTTATGCTTTGTAGTGGACTAATGGCTGGCCCTGGCATGTTGACATGCTTGTCAAAAGGCATAATTGGGTCAAGCTGTTGACCAGCAAGGCTGATTTGAAATGTTGAGTTGAGGGTTGGTACCCCACTAAATTGTAGCCTTGGGGGCCGCTGTCCAGCCTGATATGCTAACTTGAAGGGTGGAGGGTTGCTCCCTCACCCTGATAACATGATTGACTTCATGTAGTCTCCTGTTGAGACAATGGTTTCTTCTTTGTCTCCCTTTGTAGTTAGCGCAGATTGGCGATTTTCTGGGGCTTCACTTGTAGAGGTTGGTCCTCTTGCCCCCTGTTACCTTCTCTTAGGTGGAGGGTTCACTCTCACACCTGCTTGATATGACATGGCTTAGGGGCATACCCCGGCCGGATGAGTAGTTCCCATAATCAAGAAACTACCTAATTTTTGATGCATAATGGGTGAGAATTGCTCTCTCCCGAGCATAACCTTATCAGGTGATGCCATATAGACATCATTTAGTGAGGGCATAAGATTTGTTCTGAGCCCAATTGACATATGACTACCAAACTGGTATCACGATAGGCTGCATCCATTGCCGGATGGAGGATTGATTCCTCACTTGCCAGCAAGAATTAGAAGACTGGACCATTGTTTGGTTGAGAGAAAGGGCGAAAGGCTGATCTTTACGTAGCATCACATTTGTTGATTGGCTGGCTTCTTTAGACTGAAGAATATAGGGTTGATCCCTTGCTTCACCGAAAGCCATGTTTTCGACCATTGATTGGCCAGACTTTGTTAAAATATGGAGGATTGCTTCCTCACTTGGTGACCAGTCGACCGGCTACTTTGGTTGAATGCATTCCTTTCGTACGCAAAGGATTTCTTCTTTGCTCTTTACCAGTATGATGGGCGACCGGTTGATCCATAGCCTGAGTTGTACTGGAGTGACTTGGAGGCTTGCTCCCGGTCAGATGGATGACATTGTGGGTTGACCAGCAAACCAACCAATATCTGATGTATACCGAGTGACGGATTGATTCCGAACCTGAGCATGGAAAAGGTACCACATCTGGGCCATCTTTGATGTGGTCATTGGATTTGTTCCAGGACCAATGAATACTTTGAAGTTACACCGATAACCGGGCAGCATTCCTGCAATCTGGCGAGCATAGGATTGATTCCTAGCTCGTCGAGTTATCTTAGCGGACGGAACCGTTGATCAGTTGTCCTGCTTGAACTAATGGGTCGAGGGTTAATCCCTCACTCGGAAGATAATGTCCAAGGATGAAACCATTGATCGGTTACCCTGGTTGAATTCACGGGCCAAGGGCTGGTCCCTTACCCGAGAAATAGCATGTCTAGCCGTTGATCGGCCAGATTTGTTGATTTTCAGACAGGAGGACTGATTCCTCTCTCCATTAATAGTTGAGACCACTGATTGGTCAGAAATAAATTGACGGGTGAAATATTTCTTCTTTCCCCGTGCGGTATAACAATGTTTGGCAAAATTTGGGCACATCCTTATTCTTTTCATCCAATCGGACCAGAGTGGCAAAATGATTGGCTGAATGTTGGATGGTGAGCTTCGACTTCATCTGCCTCAGCATAATAGAAAGAAGCCACATCCGGACAAGTTTTGATGTAGTCATCGGATTTGTTCCAAGACCAAAGGATATTTTGCAGTTGTACCGATAACCGGGCAACAATTTTCAATTGGTGAGCCTAGGATTGATTCCTAGCCCATCAAGCAACATTGGGGGATAGGACCGCTGATCGGTCATCCCTGTTGAACTTGACAAGTCGAAGGTTGGCCCCTCACTTGAAGGTGGCATGTGGGGATGGAACCGTTGATCGATTACCCCCCGTTTGAATTATGGGCCGAGGGTTGATCCCTCACCTGAACCATAGCTGGGAGGACCGTTGATCGGCCAGAATTGCCGATCTTTAGGAAAAGAGGCATGTTCCCTCTCTCCAATAGTAATTAGGACCACTGACCGGCCATGAATAACTTGACGGGTGAAAGATTTCTTCTCCCCCCGAGTGTGCCTTGCAGCAGTGTTAGTGGAAGACTGGGAAGAAACCTTGTCCCCTTCGTCCAACCGAGCCAGAGTGGCATAACGGTTAGCAATAAGAAATCTTGGAATCTGTACTGGCTCTCCCTTTGAGGTGGAGGATTGCTTCCTCCTTGATCGTTTGATAACATATCGGGTATGTGGTTTCTCCTTGGCCCATGTTGTTATGGTGTGGCTGGGCGGTTGCCCCGAGCGAAGTATGAAATTCTGAATTGTTTTTCTTGAGTTTGACGAGCCTTCCATCAAGTCGGCTGCAGCATGGGCACCTGGTTTCTACTTTGCCCAAAAATTTTCTTGGGTTCAACTGAGAATTGGTTGACCACAACGCATGAGTAGACAAAGGATTGATTCCTTGTCTAAGGGAATGCATAAATTAACCAAGCCGTTGATGGGCCTGACTTGTTGGAGTGTCGAGCTGAAGCTTAACCCCTTAGTTGATCAAGAACTTCACGGACCATTGATCGGCCTGCCATCCTTGGAACGAGGAGCAGAGGGCTGCCCCCTCATCTTGGTGGTAGTAGTTCAAGTTGACTTGTTATCGACTTAACATAGCATGTATAAATGAGCATCTTGCCCCCCGAGTAGAGTGCGATGATGCCCTGCATATGCAAGTTTTAATGTGAGCATTGGATTTATTCCTAGCCCAAGGGATATCTTGGAGTTGTGCCACTAACTGAACAGCCTGGGCCATGGCACAAGTATGGGATTAGCTCCCAACTTGAAGAGGAGTATGAGGAGCCTGAATTGGTGGTTAATCCAGCTTGGTTGAGATTGCGGGTTGAGAGTTGGTCCCTCACCCTGGCAGCAACATGGCGGGCTATTACTTGTCCCAAGTTGTCAATTTTCAAATTAGAGGGCTGATCCCTCACATAACTTTGATGTTGTTCGTTAGCTGGGCAGCCACAATGCATAGCATCTCAGGACTGAGCCCATGATTGATAGCCCTCAGCATTTCAAGAGTAGAAGATTGACTCCCCTACTTGGTTAGCCAGCCATAAAGACGTCATGTCATGGACTTGTCCTAGCACGTCTCAGCTCGGAGTCCGTGGACTTGTCCTCGCTCTCTGGCTCCGGCTCAGCTGCTGCCTTCCCCTTGCCTTTCCCTTTCGAGGTAGGCAAATCGCGGTCCCTCCTCCTCTCGAGTAGCTCGTCGTGCAACTCCTCCCTCTGCTCGATCCTAACAGCCCGTTGAGAGGCTCTGCCTGTCATGTATCCTCTTATCTCCTCACTCTTCTCCCTGGGCACCTTGTCACATTTTTTTACATTCCCACCTATTCCGGCAATATGTTGTTTCAGCCGGAACACCCCCCCGTTCATCTCCTTCCCACACCACTTGCACTGCACCCTCTTCCTGACTAGGTCTACCATATGCCCGTGTTCCCAACCCACGTCGGAAGCACGTGCTGGTGCTGCGCCACCTTGATCGGCCATTGCTTGTATCTGCAAAAATTGTAAACAATGCACTAAAAATGATTAGATAACATAAAAAATGATTTAGACGCTGTTCGGGAAGCAGACAACCCAAGTAACACACCATTCGGTATGTTTAAAGGGTTACGTAGTTGCCGGAAATCGTCGCAAATTAACGTATGGGATATCCGGAATTTTTCCCGTGCAAAATGAACTTAAACGGATAGTTTAAAACTTGGACGGACTTATTCGGTCGGAAATCACAACGTTTAACGACGCTTGGACTCGTCGGAAACGCGTAAGAATGGACGTACGAAGTTTTCGGCGAAGAAATCTTACCAAAAACTGGTCAAAGATCGAAGAAGACGTTGATTCAAGGCCGATCGGAGCTTGGATCGGCGGAATCGGCTGAAGGAATCGCTTGGAATCGCTGGAATCGCCGGAATCGCCCAGGGAATTGGTGAAATCGCCGGAATCGGTGTTGAATCGCTCCGGATCGACGGATCGCTGCACTGGATCGCTCGGATCGACGCTGGATCGCCGGATCGATGCGGAATCGCCGAGGAATCGCCGCGGAATCGCCGGAAACGAGCCCTACCGCCGCGGGATCGAAGGAATCGACCGCGGCGGTCGATTCCGGCCCTTTTAGGGCCGGAATCGGTTCGATTCCCGGTCCAGAATCGAACCGGGAATCGAACCGGGGCCGATTCAACCGGTCTTCCATCGGAATCGGTCGGATCGACCGATTCCACAACAAATCGGTCGGAATCGGATCGATTCCGACCGATTCCAGTCGATTCATACCGATTCCGCGGAATTATTCCCGGAATCGGTCCTTCCGCCAGGAATCGGATCGGAATCCACCGATCCGATTCCGGAATCGGTCGGAATCGGTCCGATTCCACCGATTCCGTAATCTATGATCTCCTCGCATACCCGTCAGAAGAACGTTGCTCATAGAAAGTCTATTGGTTTGTTAGAGTTCATTATTATATTCTGAATAAACAGTAGATAACATATCTTTAACAATATCTCATGACGTCCTCTTCTTATTTGCATCTTCTGCACAGCCACTTGCAACCTCCAGACGTCACTGGACATCGTCAAGCTCCTTGCTTGGATGTACACCTGGTTGGTACTACATCATAATGTATTTTTATGTTTGAATTTGATTGGAGATCTTAAAGTCAAGTTTAGATGTAGACATTCCTTCCTGTAGATGTGCTTACGATGAATTTTGCTTTTTATGCAGTCCTTTATGCAAAAGGACAAGTATGAACTCAAAAAATCTGAAGATTTATAAAGATTAGAAATACCAATACTCAATCTTTAAATATGAAAAGATTAGAAATACTCAAAAACACCTAGTTGTTTTTGAAGACTTCTTGGAAGGTGTTTAGAGATATGAAAAGACCTAACTTAGTATGTAAAGATATGCCAAACCAAATTCTCAGTTCTGCCACTTCCAAACCAAACTAAAATTTAAAGGTATCACCAGTTGCCATTGAGGAAAAAAAAATATTTTTTAACTGATGTCAACGAGAGTATAGCCCATATACCAAATTTGGATAAACTTTTCCTTAACTGTAGCTTATCTTTTTATTTATTTAGTGTTTAGTGTGCTTAATTTTTCTTTGATTATATCATCGTGGTAGTTTTCTATTTTCTAATTTTTCCCACTACCATGTAGTTTAATTTATGCATTTCATTGAATTACCATGTTATAACTGGATTTTATGTTACAGTAACGCATTGAACAATCCCTGGTTCACATTCCACTTTTCACGCTCAATTGCTCATTTGAAACAGTTCAGAACCTCATTTCAATAGAAGCATCAGGCTTTCATTTTAAAAAATCTCAGCATCGTATCTCTCCAATATAATGAGATCCAAATAATTAAACCCATTAAGCTATGGGGAGGGTTGCGTGTGCAACATGTAAACATGGGAACAGTCCCCACATGCCCCATGCCCATCCAAGGACAGGTGTACTCTATCCTAAATCAATGTGAATAGTTTATAATGCCTATTAAAGACCAAAGGAGACTCGATCCCACATCAATTAAGAGGATAAATTTCCTAACGTCTATTAAAGGTCATGGAAAATTTAATCTTAATTCATGGGAATTATGGCTTCCATGCCTTCCCGTACATATGTATTCTCTATGTCAAGCAATGAAAGACTTTATGATTGATGCACATTTGAGGAGATATGGGACATAATAGTCCTGTTGGCATGATGGAGTGCAAACACAAAAAAATAAGAGAACTAAAATTGAAAGAATCCAATAGGTTTAAGCCATCTGTATAAAAAAAAATAGAACGAGCATCCTGCAAATCCTCAGAACAGGTCAATGAATATGAAAGAAAAATTGAAACCCACTTGGATTCGGTAAAGATAAAACTCAATCAAGAATTCCATTAAGTCTGCAGAAACTGAACCTAGAACATAAGTTAAAAATATTCCAAATTCCAAGCGAAAAATCCAAGAATTATTGTTCTGAATCTTAGATCAAGAAAGTCAAGGCTGAGAATGAGGTTAAGAGCTTCATCCATCAAGAAAACGTAAACCCCAAATCTGGAATCAGAGAATAAAAGAATCTTAAATTTGAAACCTGAGACTTGAATTTCAAAACAAAAAGAGAATTGGCAAAAAACTGGAAATCAGAATGTCCCGATATGAGCTTGGGATTAAGATCTTCATCCATCGAAGTCAAGTCCATACAATACAAGTCCTAACCACCTCCAACTAAAACAACTCAAAATCAGAATCTTGAACTTTCTGCAATACTGAGTATCTGAAAGAACAGAGAATTGTGCAAATCTGAAAAAAACCTGAGAATTGTGCTAATCACGATTAGTTTTAAGTGCCATCAGAGATTAGTGATGTTGGGTTACAGCTTTCTGTAGTTTTCTGAGTTTTTACAATTTTTTCAGCATTCTGCAATTTACTGTTTTCTCAGTTTCAGAGTTGTTGCAGGGTTTAATTTATGTTTCTTAGTTTCACAATTTTGTTTTTTTAGTTTACCGATTTCTTTATTTTCCCTTTTGACTGAATTTTGGTTATCTTTCTGTTTATTCAATTTTCTTTGAATTTTGTTTGTTTGTTGAGTGGTTTTTTACTTAAAAGTTGGGTTTCGGTGTGTTTCCTGTTTTCTTATCATTTTCTGCTTTTCTGGGTAATTTTTTTATTTTTGTTTGTTATGTTTTATTATTTATTTTTCCTCTTTTTTATTTGCTTTTGAGGTCATGGGACCATTCAGGAGCTTAATATCACATAAGAAGTACATGGAATGAAAATTTCAATGATTTGAGCATTTCACAAGAATACAGAGGTGGAAAGCATGAAAAATCATAATCCCCAAGTAATGAATTTATGATAGTATCCCTTGAACCTGTGATAGGTCTTCAGGATTTTCTTCACATAAGGACATGTCCCCTTAAATTGATTTGACCCCATTGGTCGAGTTAGAACTTGTGGGCATGAAATTCATGCATGGCTCTTCCATAATTCAATGGGCTATCCCCCTTAGCATTAAAAGGAGTTTTATACTCCATGCATACGGACTGACTTGGGCGGCATTCAGGGCCTATTTTGACGGGGTTCCCCTTAACTTACTCTGTTTTTTTTGAAGGATGGAGTGACATAGAATCTCTCCATTTTGAATTTACTTTTTCTTGCTTTCCCTACTTTTGTTTTCCAAAACGTGAGGTCCAACCAAGGCCAACCCCAATTACCCTTGTTTTTTTTGGTTTTCAAAGCGTAGGGCCTCCCTAGCAGCAACCCCAGGATGGCAACAACCAATCCCTATGTTATTACTTTTGTTGTTTATTGTATGATACCATAATTATTACAATAGTGAACATTTTTATATGGTAAATGTAGTTAACAAGAATCTCAGAAAAAAAATGAAGACCAGACAGTGTCTATGGTCAAACAAGTTATTGACGATGTCTGATTACATGTTTGTAAATAATTTAATACAGCTAATTCTCACCCCTTTAAGTTGCTGTTTCTATTAATTCAATTCTTTATCTATGGAAACATATAATAGGTCACACTTGTTTCCTCATCTTTGGTACTCTTTTCCAGTTGAATATTTTCTTTTGCTACCACTCTGCGATCTGCATTATATAAAGTTGCCATCGAAAAGCATTAGTTGTTGACATTTGTGGCAGTAAAATAGTTGTAAATACTTCAGTTTAGATCGTAGCAAAGCATGCTTTGAGGCATGTCTGGTTAAGCAATCAGTTGGAAGCACTTTTTGTGCTTAGCGGATCTCTGTATTCATGCATAAGATGATATTCAGAAGTGTCTCATTTCCAAGGTCTTCATGGTTAAGGGAAAGGTTTGTATGTTAGAGAGGGAATAATAAATGTAATTAGTGGTTCCTTTTCAGAAGTTACTCATCTTATCCTCAAGCAAGATATGTACGTGTCTACTATTAAAGCTAAAGCAGCAGTGTGTGTGTATGGATGTTAATGGAGCTTTGAGCTTCCAAATTAGGTGTTGTAGTCTTTAATGTGTAGAAAGTAGGTGAAATTAATGTCTCATAGTAAGGTATATTGTGAATCAACGAAATGATTTGAGTTCAAGGATTTGTAAGGGCATAAACTATTCAAATTGTCGTCCCATTTATTTTATGGGCATTTTGTTCACGTATGAAAAAATTATTCACTTCTGTTGTTGGCAAACACAACTTTCTTTTGTCATCATGCATCTTTTAATTTCTCATGATGGTTTTGGTGTACAAAGAACTTTTACATACACACGTGCTTGATTCAACTTAATGGCCATTGCAATCTTTTCATACAAATGTCAATCATGGCTGTCACATTTTTACACAATAAACTGAGTAACATTCGCAATTTGATTTTTCATTTGTGTGTCATCTACGCATTGACCAAGCTTTTGCCATGGTTAATGACAAAAGGGCACAATATATTGCAATTTTGCTTTGCATTACCCAAAAAGATAAACAATTATTTTCCAACTACTCAATACCTACAGTTCAAGTCAAATTACACAATAAATTACAAATAGTAAAAATTAATTTACTATTTACAAACCACGTCACTTTTGTCATTAAATCTGATATATTCAATATATTGCTCAATAAATTGATATGATTTAAATATTTTAACTAATTATTTGACAAATTTAATATTTTTATCATGTCTCATACAAGTCATAAGTGTGCGAAACACGTTCTATGACTAGTAGCATTACCAAATAGGGCGTTAGGAATCTGGGAAAGGTGCAAGTTAGGGTGTGTTTTGGTTAATAGTAAAAAGAAAAATGGTGAAACCAATTTACATGGGATTAAGTTTTCAAAGAAAGAAGAATACATATTGTTGGCACCTAAAAATGTCACAGCACCAAAAAAATGACAAGTTTCAGACGAAATACATTGAATAAAACCGAACAGACATGTTGGATCTATTTTTCATTGCATTTTGGGCCAATGGGCCAAACAAGCCCAATAAGCCTTATTGGATCCAACCGACCAAATGTCGGCCCAATAACGATCGGACACCACCAGAAGGTCTACTTGACTTCCAAATGAACAATGACAGAGTCGGATAGGAAATCCGACCTATATTTGAGAAGTTATAGGAAAAACAATGAAAGTCAATTTTCAGGTGACCTTATTGGGGGCATATTGGGCCCAAAAGACAAAACAAGTGAGTCCATGGGATTGTACCGGTCGAGACCTTCGTAACGGTACCCCAATTGTCAGAATCCGGTTTCGATACGACCCTGAACAGTAAAATGGTGTCTTTCACCCTTGTTAGGTTTGGACAATTCGGGACAGGTCCGGTAACATGTTGGCACATCATTGGGTCCGCCTAACTCCATCTAGAGTAACATTGAAGTCGGATCAGAAATTTGACTTATATCTATACAGATATGGACAAAATAGTGAAAGCAAACTTTTGGGCAATTTTTGTGGGACTTAATGGCCCAAATGACCAAGCCAGTGAGCCCGCGGTGTTGTCTCGGTCACAAGCTTCGCAACGGTACTCTGAATGTCGGAATCCGACTCTGGGGAAAAAATGACCGTTTTGCCCATATTGGGCCTAGACAAATCCAAGCAGGCCCATTAACATCCGGCACCGTCAGAATGTCTGCCCAACATCAAGAAAAACAATGTCAAAATCGGATTGTCGATCCGATTTATATCCGGGAAGTTATGGATGAAATTCAAAAATTTGCGGAGCTGACACATACTTCGAGATAAGGGCAATTTTGTCCAACTCGCTCGCAGATAGCATTGTTTGTGATGAAGACCAAAGTTCTGCTGCATACTTATTTAATTGCATTTTATGTGCAATTTTCGGAATTTTTGAAGGCTGAGATCGTATCGATCAAAAATTCTATCAAATCAGTGATCTTCGGACAATTGGAGGGTTATTAATCGTAGATCTGATGGTACACAAGATCAACGACAATCAAGACATCTTCAAATTTTTTTTACCGGCATTTTTTGGAGTTAATTTAGTAAATTCTGCCCGGAATTAATCTTCACCGTTGGATTGGGAGCATTCCGATGAAAAGCTAGGTCAAACTAAACATCAGAAGATCAGCCGCCACATCCTCTGTCTCATGTCCACGTACAAAATTTCCCTCCTTGTTTTTTAGTAGATAATCAACGAGGATATTATCTTCCATTAGTGTCATTTAAAGAATGAAGAAAATAAAAGATAATGGAAGACCTTGTAGGAGCTGGCGGCGGTAAAAAAAAAAAAGAAAGGGGAGGAATCCCCGAAGTTCAGCAAGTCGGCGGAAAGCCCACTTCCCTCCGCAATCAAGCGCAGCCTTCCCGGATTCTCCATCTTTCTCTTTCTCAAGAGATTTGCGTATGCAGTTGGCCTGCTGGCAGCGTATGAGATATAAAAAAAGAGGAGTCAAAAAAGGGGAGGGAGGTTCAGCAACCCGGCAGCCAGAGGGAGAGAGAGGGACCAACAGAGAAGAGAGGGCAGAAAGCATCCGGCGCAACACCTAGGTGACTGGAGGAGGAGGCTCACGTGGGCTGCTGCCTTTACCACCAATAGAAGAAGGGGGCTTGTCTTCTACGCCAGCAGAAGAGGGGAGAGGCAGACCACGTTCTGTGGCTGCCAACAGAAGGAGAGGGGGCGGTGAGGCAAGCCCACGTCCAGCAGCCTCTTGCTGCACCCAGCTGCAACAAAAAAAGCGAAATCAAGGCAAAAGGAAAAGAGAAAGGAGAAAAAAGGTAAGACATCATGTAGTCCTTCGAGTTCTTCTTTCTTCCCCTTCTCCTCCTTATTCCGTCCATCGGCCTCCTCTTTAAACCCCTGCCGATGTCCCCTTCTATGGCATCCCCATTCTTCCTAGTTGACAGTCCCTTAAATACCATTCTAATCTTCATGTCGAACTTGCATCAGGGCCCTAAAAGACCCTTGTGCGACCCTCTTATTTAGATCCCCACTCTGATTCCTTAAGACCCTCATGTTGACCTCTCTAAACAGGTCAAAATCAATCCCCTGAAAGTTCTTCAGCAGGTCCCTCTTTGGTCTTTATGCTGCCCCTTCTGTGCCCCTTGTTCAGACCCCTAAACAGGTCTGAAACCAGACCACCTAAAGTTCCCCTTGAGGTCCCCTTACATGGCCAAGCAGGCCACTGACCTCTCTCCTACGCAGGGACAAAACCAGTTAGCCTCTTTGATGGGAGGGAATAAGGGTGACAGCCTGGGCCTCTTGGAATCCGCCGGACGGGCCAAGAGTTAAGCCGGGTGGCCCGAACTCCATCTATCAAAGACTCCCTCAACAGCCCCCTGTTCAGGCCCCTCCAAACATCTCTTACATCACCTCAAGGTAAATCGGTTAGCCTCTTTGATGAGAGGGAATAAGGGTGACAGCTCGGGCCTCTTGGAATCCGCCGGACGGGCCAAGAGTTAAGCCGGGTGGCCCTAATTTCCTCCTATCAAAGACCCCTTCAACAGTCCCCTAATCAGAGCCTAAAAACAGCCCCCACAACAGCCTCTGAGTGGCTCAATTCAGACCCTAAACTGGTCTCCCGCTGCAGCCCCCGAAACCGGTTTCCAAACCACCCCAAGTCACCCCGTTTTTGCCTACTATCAGTCCTTGAAATGTCCCAAAACAGGTGCTGGTCCTGTCCCAAAACAGGTCCTGGATTGATGTCAAAACAGGTGCCGATTTCATGCCAAAGCAAGTGCTGGCTTGGTCGGTGAAGCAGGTGCCAGTTCGGTGTCAAAGCAGGTGCTGGTTTGGTCGGCAAACAAGCTGCCAAAGTCCAATATGCTGAAAATGGGCCAACCGGGCCACGAAGACTTGAGGCAGGCCCACCGGGCCCATGAAAGCTCGAAGCCGGCCAACCGGGCCAAGAAAGACAAGTACTGGCCCATTGGGCCCATCGGACACAAAATAAATTTTAAATCAAATCTGAACATGAAATAAAAAAATCTAAGGAGTTAGCACCACACCGTGGACGCTCCACAATTGGGCGGCTAGTTCGGACCAGCTTCCGGTATGTCGACCCGGGCGTAGGCATGGGACCCGCTCCCAGTGCAGACGGACCCTTCCCCCAACATGGTTAGTCGAAAGACTTGACATGTCGGAGGGTAAATATCCATTTGAATGAGCATGGGTCGGCATGCCGTCGTAATGCCGAATTCATCTCTCGATTTTATGGAAAATTATCCCGAGGGAAGAGAGATGACTATTTTTAGATTTTACTTGTACTCCGATGTGGACCGACATGATGTATACCAACATGAAATGAAATCAATTCAAAGTTTAAGTGCCGATGGGACTGTTTTGCAAACCGGGCACCAATTCTAGCCCGACGGACCGGATGAGATGCGGACCGAACATAAATAAAAAGATAAAACAAATATGAAAATACCTTAAAACAGGTCATTAAATCTGAAAAATGAAAAAAAAATCAGATTTCTAATAATCTGGAAATTTCAATTAAAAATCATTTAATTTGATAGAAACCCACTTCTTAATCAATTGAAAATTAAATAATTTAAAACAATCAAACAAACCACATCAAAAATACTTTAAAACACCAAAAAGCAGTCATAAAACAAAAAAAATCAGATAATTAACATTCTGAAATTTAAAATTGATCGAATCAAATCAAAACTTCAAACCACCTAAAACACACAGAGCATATTCAGATCGACACCAAAATATCAACCGACATAAGAAAACGACAAAAATATCTTAATTCATATGTTGATCAAACTAAATGAGTCAAATTGCTTAAAATATCAAAATCCATTAAATACCAAACTCAAACAAAAAATAATAATTTCAACCAATTAAAATAAAAGCAACCAAAACCAAATCAAACCGAGTCAAAATAAAATAATTCAAAATCAACATAAAATCAAATATGAAAATTCACAATTCAAACCAAATAAAACCAATCTCAAATTAAATCAAGAATCAATTCCAAAACAAATAAAATCAACATCCAACAAATTTTAAACAACTTGTTCGCATCTTATCAGGTCCGAAAGGCTAGGCCCCTATTGAGTTATATTTTATCATGTGGATGTACATGTTCTCACAAACTAGTTTGCTATGGCGGTTAATCAAGGGCATTCGAGTAGTTGCTCGATGTAAGTTAATGTCGGATATTCGCACCATCCGACGGAGAGATGTCAAATTTAAATTTTCACAGAACTCGAACCTCGGTTCTAATACTTTTAAATGTATCGTCGGACCATTTAATACATTTATAGGCTATCAACTATTTTCCTAAGTAGTCGAAAGGACATACGAAAAACATTTGGAAAAAATGAAAAATATGAGGTTCTCACACATATCAATTGTTTGGACATCCCAAAATTTTTTCCTTAAAAATATTTTTTTGGCTTTGTTACTTATACATAAGTGTTTAGAATATTTTAGCATGCAGATTCTTACAAGACTTTTTCAAACTATTTTTAGTATATATTACTAAAACTTTTCATCTTTCTAGATATTTAAGTTTATAAGATGTTTGTTTTATGTTATTATTTATGTATTCTGACTAGCGAGTAATTTAATATATAAAATTGAATTTGGCTTCTTTTAAATTTAAAGATCTTAAATATAATTTCTCATAATTAATTATTTTTGAATTATTTTCAAAATTTTAAAAAATTTTAAAAAATGTTGAAATCATGTGTATTTGAAAATAATTTCTCCATGTAAAACACATAAAAATATTGATTTTGATAGATAAAAAGAAAAAAATAATACAAGAGAGACATTTTTCCGATTGAGGAGTAGAGATGTGAATACCATCTTAAGAAGAAGAACGACCGACAAGAGATTTGTCTTTGATGATGGCTTGGATCCTCGAGCACATTTGAATCAACATGTGAGGTGAGGACCTCCAAGATAAAAAATTAAGATCAAAGGGGGGGGCGAGGAGGTGGAGTGGGAGTGACTTCAGGTTGGGCCTCCTACCCACTAATGTTGAAAATCTAACTAAATGTAGCCATGGTCTGGTCAGGTACTTCAACCATTTCGTGCCATCCTTGATCATAGTTATCTTGGTACTTGGCCATATCAATGATGCAGCCGAATCTCAAGTTCATTGACATATCGACCAACAAAAAAAGGGGTTTGGCAAAAGAAGAATATTTTTGGGGTTTGGGTTAATATAATCTTAAGCAAATTTTCCTTTTCTTAAGAGGCAGAATTTTTAAAATTTTTCTTTGATTTTTGATTGTTGTGAACACAAAATATTTAAAGCCAACAAACAACAAATTCTTATTTTTTTGTTTTGGATTTGTTTTGGTGGAGAGAAAATTTTTGTTTTGAATTTTTAAGTAAGCAAGTTGTATCAAGGACTTGGAAATGATTAAATTTTGTTGTTTTTTCTTTAGTGTTAGATTAGTTGCTTAAAGTGGTCTAAGGCTAACACTCTTACAATGTTGAGAAATGGATGGATGGATTGGGATTTGGGATAAATGGTACACCTAGCCCAATCAGTGGAGAGGAATACTCCATGTCTAGGGACTTATAGAGGCCTTGAAGAAAGCAAACCTAGTCAACCAGGAGGGAATCCTCGGGAAGAGAGGCCAGCAATCTCCAAGAAGGGAGTTTTGGATATGTGTGACTTTGGGAAAGGATTGAGCTTCCCTTCTTGGATGACCGATAAGCCGATCAAGCTTGATACTCAATGCATTTTAATGCAAATAGAATGCTCAAGGATGGAGGAAGCAAACACATGCTATGCTAAAACAAAAAGAAGCAAATAGTATGATGGTAATAATGACAACAACAAATAAAGTAAATAGCAAGATAAATGACAAACAATGAGTAAACAAAGCATGCACTGAAAGGATAACTGATTTGGAAGTTTTTGTTGAGTAACATGTCCCAAGTGACGCATTATAAAAGGGGAGGCCCATGATGGGGAAAAGAGAAGGTGTGTGTTTGTGTGGGACAGAGGAATAAGGTCCGCTAGGAGATAGCAAAGGAGTCCACTTGGGACAAGTTGATTGCAAAAGAGTAAGATTGTAACAAAATCGAGAGATGGTTCACTGTGGGATGATTAATGCGTCTAATCAATAGGAGGCATTATGAACGACATACCCAGTGATATGGATATGTCTTGAAGCTACAAGGGAGTCTGTGTGGAACAATATGGGTTGTATGCTTGGGATAAAATCAAGAGTGTCTGCTGGGGGACAATGAGCAAAATGCAAGGACGTAAATAAAATAATACAAATTGACCTATGCGCTGATGAAAATGGGAGTTTACAATGGGTTCATAGCTTTTTTCTCATTGGCCGACAAGAGAAGAAGAATTCTTTTAAGCTTCTTTTCTTCATTGCATCCTCTCCTTAGCCATGTCTTGGATGACACGTCCATAGCCCAAACGTGCTATGGTTTTAGTTTCTAAAAAATCAAGAGAGAATGATGTAACGAGAACTAGTCGTGGGTGCACTACTCATAAATGAAATAAACATGTAAACAAAAGGAGCGTGATGAACCGGATTGGGGATAGTTTCCTAACCCCCTTTTTGGGTTTTTAATGCATGTGTGTTGTCAAACTGCTATGCTAAACGATGAATAATGACTAAAAATGCTTAAATGAAAACAAAACTACCTGACATTAATTGCCTGCATAGGAAATGACTCCTATCCATTGGGCTAGATAAGAGAATCTTGGCTTGAAAAAGGGGCGACCACCTTTGGAAGTAGTCAAAGAGGAATTGAGAATTCACCAAGGACAAGATGCTTAAAGATGCATAAGGCACCAAGGACTTCTCGAAAATGCCGAAGATGTCAAAGATCGCCTAGCCAAAAGATCATCCTACCAAAGATCTAAATTTCATCCAACAATACCCCTTTTATAAAGAATTAAAGGAGCATCGGATCAGTTAATGACTCCACTGATTGCAAACTTCAAATGCATTTGGGTCATCTAGACCAACCAAAATACGTCCACTCCGTGGATGCATATAATACAGATTTTCAAATTCACATTACATACTCGTGAGAGGTCAACGGTGGTTGACCTGCCCCTGATCTTGCACGTCCGGGTCGACTGGATGTGTCATACTAGCGGTAGTGTGTGGACCATTAAGTGGCACGTTTGACCAACATGTCAAAATTGGTAGACATTTCCTTAAAAGAAACACGTCTAGTTGATCGAATGTGTTTGTTTTAAGAACATCATTAATTGCTCATAACTGGTGGTCAATGAGATATTTAAATTTCAAATTGCCTTTCCTCCAAAGGAAAGGTTTGACCACTGTTGCCCCGTCTAGAAGATAGATGTGACCATGTCATACCAGGGACCTAACAGACTAGAAAGAACACCAAACGTAATTAAAGTACTTTTTTCAAAATATAGGAAAAATGCAGCATATGCTAGTCTGATCAACATGAATTAGCATGGTATTATGAGGCAAAAGGATATGAAGTTCATGCACATCATATGGACCGAAAAAAATATGACTATCATTAAAAAAAGTTCAATAAGCAAACAATCAGATTGGGGGAGGGGGCTGTAAAAAAAATGCTGCCCAACAATGTACACTTGGTCCAAATGGAATTAGCAGCAATCTCAATTTATTAAGTCGATCGACCATGGTCCCCGAAGGGGTGGCCAGCGGCAAATGACATCTTCATTAAGTCGAACGGCGACGGTCCTCCAATGGAGGGGTCGACGACGACCTTATTAATTTATTAAGCCCAAACAGCAATAATTCCCCAAAAGGGTTGACATTGGCCGATGTCATGTGTATTTAAGCCGAGCGACCGTGATCCTCCTAGAGGAGGGGTTGCCGACAGCCGAGCCATGAACCCTCTAGGTCGGCGCATTCAGCCCCAACAAGCTGGCAATTGTTTCTATCACTCGTTCCATACAGTCAGATTTGTTTAATTTCATCGTCGCGCAAATTTCTGGTGATGTCTTGCCCAGCCCCTACTATCATGTGATGTTGCGACAAAGCAAAGACAAGATCAAGAGCGTAGCCAACAAGGCAGTAATCTGATTCAAGATAAAAGGGTAGCAGCAAGCCGATCAAAGAATCAAGCAGAGTGTAGGCAGTAAAAGCTCACGATCCGGGATGTAGCCGGCTCAGCTTGCAGTAAACCTGGGGTGGCACCGGAACCGGACAATGGATGAATCTCACCCTACGGACAAATAGGAACAGAAGCGAGCTAAGCCGCGGGTGCGAGGGAAAGAACGGAAATACCACAAAACTTTTAGGCGCTGACCGTTCGTAGGCGTTCGAACAAGGGACGCTCGCGGGGAGTTGTATGCAGGAAGTGCTGGTCCGCGGCCCTGCTTGGATGACCGATCGAGAGCAGAACCACGCACGCCGCGAACCTCGAGCCCCCTACGCATGTCGAGGGAAAATATCGACGCACTTGTTCAAAAAAACTTGCGCAGGAAGGTTTCCCACTGTGATCAATGCCGCCGGGATGTGTGAGAATGATACCTCCCGTGCGCAGGAGGAAGGACTGGCACGAATGCTCCCGTGCAACAGCCGATACGCAGGTCTGGCGTCTCAGGGAGAAGGGAGGTCTCGGTGCCCCGTTGCTTGTTTAGGGAACAGTCGGTGCCGAGCAACCCTACGTACAGGAGAGTCCGGTGAAACCCAAGAAAAAGAATAGAGGGGAAAGGAGCACCTGAAGTCCGCACCGTCACCCTCACCGGCCGGTGCCGTCGACGTCACGGCCGCTAGGGCCGGAAGGAGTCCCCTCGCTGAATGCCGTGTCGACGACGGCCTTCCCCGACGGTGCCCGCGACTCCGCGACCTCTCGCCTGTAGGAGGCCGGAGGTGACGCTAAGCAGGAGCGTGAAGGGAAGAACCGAAAGGGAAGGCGACTCCCCGCGAGGCAGACAATTGCCAGAAGGTTCGCGGCAGGCCGAGGAGGCCGGAAGTGCTGAATACCAGCGAGGAAGGGGCCTTCGCCGCAGTCGACAACCAGAGGACCTAGCAGCGCGCCGGGAAGATGGAGACGCCAAGCGTGGGAAGCGAAGTCTCCGTGGAGACCGACCGCGCCGAAGAGGAGCTCGCCAAAGGAGGTCCGGAAGAAGGGGGGTGCCCGCGGAACCGCCGGAGGACTTGCAGAAGCTTGACGACGACGAGGGCGGAAGAGGGAGACTCCTGCGAGGCCGCCGGAGGGCACGCGGAAGCTTGGAGACGACGAGGCCGGAGGGGGAGAGTCGTTGTCGCTTTCGGTGGTCGGTGTACCACACACGCAGGAGGGTGGATGCCAATGGAGCGGAAAGGCCAGATTACCCCCTTCGCGAAGGTTCCTCCGCCGAGAGCTTCTGCCCAGGGATGTCAATAGTTACCGATTATCCGATTATCCGACCCGTTCGTTAGTTAACGAACAACAAGTGGATAGTTTAAATTTTCCGAATAAGCTATCCGCATTCGTTTACCGATTAACCGTTATCTTAGCGGATGCGGTCATAAATACACCATAAACCGAATCCGAAAACCGTTATCCGTATTCGCGAACTAATACATAATACGATATAACTCACAATTTATGACATCTAAGTATAAATGCCCCATCTAGAAAATCTTATTGTTCTTAACTCACCGGTTCACCCTCCTCCTTGAGATCTTAACATTGGATAAGCCTTGTCTTGACGTCTAACAGTGATGTTTTCATCCTCTTCTGCTTCTTGATGGTGCAATCCACGTACACACTTTTGCTGCAAATCGACTATCTCATATTTTATGTTGGACATGTATTATTTTGGAGATGTAATTAAGATTTTTTTTATCTCATATTTTGTGTTGCATATCTAAGTATTTACTATAGACTCAAAAATTAATTTTACTATGGACCTGTAAATTATTTTTCTATATCTCATGTTTTGTGGTAGATATATAATTAAGAATTTTCTTTTTGTTCATTGCTATAAATAGATACTTTTAATCATAATATATATATTTTTATGTGTATCTTTATCGGTAAAATTATCTTTACTTTTTTATTTTGCTAGGTTGTATTATACGTATGCTATCTGTTTATATATTCGATAACCGTCCGTTATCCGACCGTAAACTGTTTTTAAGCGGATAGAACAATGTGGTTGACGGATACACCCAACACCGATAGTTAACGAATAGCAAGTGGATACACTTTTTACTTATAGGATACAGATACGGATAATACTATTATTCGACCCGTATCCGACCTGTTGACATCCCTACTTCTGCCGTGCCTGATGCCGTTGCTCCAGGTCATCCCGGCGAAATTAAATCACGATGGGCATGATCACGCGCTGGCTTACGGCCTGTTTGTTTTCGGTATATTGATATTAGTTTTAAAATTAATAATATTATTTTTTTGAGTAAGTGTTTGACTAACAATATTAATTTTAAAATTGTTAATGAAAAGAGTAATCAAAAATAATACTGGCAAATACGTGTATTGAAATCAATATTCTGATCAACTCTCATTCCGTGCGACAAGTCCTCTCCCCGAAGCCCCCGTGAGACTCTCCCCACGCCACCCAGTCACCTCTGCGAAGCCCCAGTGCCTGCGCCTCTGCGAAGCCCCAATCGCCCCTGTGAAGCCCTAGCGCCTCTGCATCTCCCTGTGCCTCCGCAAAGCCCCAGTCACCTCCATGTCTCCCCTGTGCCTCCGCAATGCCCTATTCGCCTTTGCGAAGCCCTACTGCGGCAGCGACAATCTGTTCGTGAAGGTAAATGAGATCAACTTGAAGAGCTTGGACAAGCAGCTGGAGCGGCACCTGAGCAGGTCATGAACCCTGGAGAAGAACAAGAAAGGGGAGGACAATGCCAGCAGGACGTGCAAGGACTGGGAAATCGACCCTTCCAAGCTCTTAATCAGGGGGCGATAGCACGTGACACCTTCGACATGGTCTATCGTGGTGTTTACAATGACCGACAACAATAAGAAGAATCACCACAGATGACTAGAAAGGTTAGCTTCACTTACGATCAATGTTCTTCCCCAATGGCTATTGCAATGGCAAGAGTACAAGTTGGATTCGGAGAAGAAGGCTTGTTGCTCCCCGTCAACTTCCAACACCGATTGAAGTAATGAAAATCGTAGTGCATAGGAATAGGATGCGATGATGCCGGCTGGTGAATGGCCGCCACAAGTTCTGCAGTTGGATGGTTCTCGATCTAAACATCTACTTGTTATGGAGATCACGAGTGATAGAGATTCTTGAGCTAAAGTTTCAAGGACCATCAGATCAATTATCTTTTCCAACTGACTTTATTTACTTTGTGGAAATGGATGAGCAAAGGGGGTTGTCATGAATCTTTTCCATGCACTTTAATCACAAAGTGCATTGCTTTAAGCGAAATTTCCCAGTTCCAAATATTTCTTCCCAAGTTCATGTTCCTCTTGCACAAACCTTGTGATAGGCTACCCAACTAGAGCTTGATAAACCAAAGGATATACCTCAAGCCTTCACATCCTCTGCTCAAGCTCACAGTTTATTTAGTGGCAAAGAACCTGGGAAATAGTGTATGTTCAAGGCCACCTAAATTCATTTTGTTTTATTTTCATTGATATATTTATTCGTCTTTAACATATTTTAATCCAAATAGAAACATGTATATATACCCTCTATAGTTCTATTTCTAAGTAAAGGTATTAGATCAAAAAACTAAAAGGTAATGATGTATGAATTAATTTTAAGAGAATAATTAGGATAAATACTTCTTTTTTTGTGATGAGATGAAATGATTATTAACTTGTCTTTTTTCTGTAAACCATGCCTCCAATTCAGGTTTCCATAAGTACCATATTGGCTGCTCTTATGTTGTTGAGTTTAAGAGCCTTCTTGGTTGGAACGAGGAGAATTTGAAAGCTGATGATCATTTTATTTGAATGGTACTTTTGCTACTCAAAACTATTAATATGTCCAGTTCCTTTTTGTAGATTAGTACCGTGTATATGCTATCACCCTTATCTACAGATACTTTTGGATATAAAACCACTAACAATCTGCACCCATGCATATTCAGGGAAGGATATAGTATTTACAATAACTAGTATCACCTTTATCTATAGTTTTCTCTCTTCTCATTAATGTCATTGGTTATTTTTTTGTCTGTTCTCTTGCATTCTATTTTCTAATTAATGTTGTTCTATCTTAGGACACTTACTGTGTGCAGGGTATTAGAGAGATGGGCTGATTATGTTCTTCATATTGAGCACAATATCTAAATGTCTTTTATGTTCCCTAGTCCTTTAGGAGTGAACGCACTACCTGCCCACATATGCATTAATGGTTTTGTAATCACTTATTGTCACAACCCGGATTTTAACAAGCACAGCGGAAGATAATCCGGCAACGTAATGTGGGAAAGATATCGGTTTGGAACCAAATAAGACTAAAAACACAATCCAAATAAACAAATCCAATTATTCTGTCCAATTAACACTACGAAGTTACAATCTAAATAATACTAACATTGAACAAATACTCCACTAGCTTCTCGGATTCCAAAACACCACTACGCTTCTGCTGCGCTAAACTTGCAATCCTGAAAATATTAACAACGGAAGGGGTGAGTCACCACAGACTCAGTAGGACTTACACCCGAATTACCCCACTATAATAATGATTCTCTATTGATATTAAATGTATATTAAGCCTAAAAAATCAGATTATAATACATAGAGTTTAAACTAATTATATATCTTCCATTAAATGATTACAATGTCATTCTACTACCCCATATGATAACAAGACTCTATATGCACTAAAACCATCATATCCTGCACATTACACTACTCTAGGTATGCTCATAACACACATAAACCTGACATAAAACCAAGGACACAACTAGACCACTAACATCTATGCCAAAATGCACAACTAAACATCTGTCTGAGTAAATATCATGCTCCATCTGAATACTGTAGTCACATCACAAAACTAGCACCAGATTTACCATATAGTAGGAAGTAACATATAGTAACTAAATCCCTTAGTACCCCTAGGCAGTGGAGTACTTAGGATAAACCGCGGTATCCGGGATCAACGGATGCTCCGGATTCAACTAATCTCCGCTGCCCACGGGCCACTAACATAGTCTGGTAAAGTACATTTCCATCACAATGCAGCTCACTGCATTAACCACATTCCACACAATGCAAGCATATAAATAACTCAGACAGTAACCATGAATATGAAAATTGGCAATCCAAACATGAAATACATAGATAAACACCCATGGTTCTATGCACCACATATTTGCATATCACACCACAATCTAACACAAACTAAATGCATATAAATAGGATCATGCAAATTACAACCTAAACATATCAATTACATGCTTAAACAGAACTACCTATTACATAAAAGAAAAATAAACTAAATTCTAACATCACTATGCCTAAACCTTACATCGGCTTTTTATCAAATCGGGATATACATGTTTAAGGTTTATCGCGATGCAAACATGCTAAACTAGCTAGATTTAAACATATACAAACTTATCATGATACATGAATAACCAAATTAATCTAAGCATGCACGGTTTAAACAGATTAATCTAACTCTATCTAAACATGCAAATAAATCAAAACAACCCATTAATTCCAACCTATTAATCATGATGATCTAGGCATAATTTTTATGATTTAATTAAGTATATAAAGTGCTAAGAATAGTCGAGACGCCTACCTGAACGGCAATAATGAATAATTGAAAGACAAGGTAAACAATCTCCTCTTTATGCTGTCAAAAGGAGAAGAAAATAAATAAAATTAGAGATAACATAAAATCGGTGGAAGCTCCAAGCAATAGATAGGAGAGAGAAATATTGAGAGAGAGACGATACATAGGAGAGAGAAAGGGGATATGAGAGAGGAGAGAGATAGGCGAGAGAGAGAGAGACCAGCTGTAGAAGAGGAGGGCGCACGGTGTAGGCTGGCGGCCGGCGCAGGGGACAGTTGGGCGGCACACGCGGTGGCGGGAGGCAGGGAGGCGCCGCTGTGGTTGCACACGGCCGGGAGGCCGGCGGCGGTCGATGGCGGAGAGTGCGCCAGGCGGCGGCAGCGCGAGGGAGGATGGGCGGCGACGACGGCGACGCGTGGGGCTGCCAACACCGCGGCGGCTGCGGCGCGCGGGAAGGGTGGCGGCCTCGCAGGGCAGAACCGCGGAGGGGGCGGGGGCGTCACTTAGCGGCGGCAGTGGCTGGGAGGGTGCAGGTGGCGGCAGCGTGCGGGAGGCCGGCGGAGGGTGCAGGCGGCGTCGCGCGGCGGCCGGCGGAGGGTGCAGGTGCCCAAGGTGTCAACGGGGGGGGGGGGGGGGGGGTGGCTGGCCGGCGGACGACGGCCGCTGCGCCGTGCAGGGCAGCGGCCGGTGATGTGCAGGCGGGGGGCGAGGCCGACGAGGGGTGGCGTTGCGCAGCAGGTGGCGATGGGAGGCTGGAGGGCTGGGCATCGCCAAGGTGGTTTGGGCGACCCAGGTGGGGGGCGACGTCCGCAGGCGGGCGCGCGGGCGGGTACCCGATGGCGGCAGGGGGGGGGGGCGAGGCTGCAGTAGTCGCTCGGGAGGGTGGCGTCCGGGTGTAGCGCGCGAGCGGGAGAGAAGAAGAAGAGAGAAAGAAGACCGGGGCGGGGAAGGGAAAAATACACGTATATAGAGGGGGAGGGAGAGTTCGACCGGGACTGAGAGGAGGGGGGAGGATAGAGTTCGATCCGGGGGGGAGGTAGAGTTTGATTAGGAGTAGAGTTCTAAAGAGAGATCTAATTAAAATTTTCTTAATATATAATCTATTTTTTTATTTATATAAGTATCCTGGTCATTACACTCATTGCAGGGCACTGATCTTGGATGGAGTAGTGCATGAAGCATTGGTAGCACTTCGAGATGCTCAACATGTAGATACTGTTGCTCTGTTTTTAATTGTGTGCTGTGAGTTAAGTGCACAAATTACCTCAACTTATAAGATTGGGATGCCCATCCAAAGACTTCATAGTGAGAAAAGTATGTGATTTCTATTGACAAGTACTATGGCCAGTATCAATAAAAACTAGTTCACCTTTGCATGGATTTTGTACCTTCTGTTGATTGAAACTATTGAAGTTTATTTCCAACTCCAGGACTACCAGCGGGTCCTTGTGCCATTGTATCGCTATCAAACGTTTTAAGGAGGATTGTATCAATACCAATATCACATTCCCAAATTTTTAATGCAATTGTCCAAATCAAGATAATGAAGATGGTTATTAGGTCTTGCCCAAATGGTTATCAAGTTTTTATTTGAAAGAGAATATTATGTTCTTTTGCGTGGCTGCTTGTCCGTATAGAGCAGGCTTTTTTTCCACATTTCAATTTGTTAAAAATAGTCAATTTTGTATCAAATTTTTTATTTTTATAATTTTATTATTTAAATTAAAATTTATAAGTATAATATATTTATAATTTTTAAATAATATTAATATTTATATATTTTTAATAATATATTTTGATATTAGTATTTTATTTTGATATTAATAATAGTTTTGATTCTCTAATTACCTAATAATGATTTTAATACTGATATTATGTTACCAAACACTATTATCAATTTTAATATTGATATAGTATTACCAAACATCTTAACCGATTCCAACATCTAAACATATCAATATTAATATTGATATAGTATCATTTGTGAAATTCTAACGAAACAGGTCATTAAGTCTGAAACTTCATAATTTTGGAAAACTTGTAGCTCCTACTTTTAATATGCTCAAAAAAATAGTTAAGCCTGGCTATGAAAATAAGCAGCCACTATGGTACTCTCTTCCATATATGTGCAAGCGTTCCACAATGACACTAAAAAAAGAAAAAAATATGTAGCATATAAGTACATGTTCCAAGCACTTGCTAAAAAACAATTTAACCAGTGAACACCTTGCAAGATAGTTTACATAATTTATACAATCTGAACAATTTTATTACATAAACAATACTATCACAAATCAATAAATATAAAGTTCGGTGAGGTTCAAAAAATAGAGAAAAAGCACAAAAGTCTCAAGTTGAAAAGTCTGAAAACCTGAAATGTTAGAAAATCTTAAAACCAAAAAAAGAGAAAGCACAGAATGAAAAAAATCTATAAAAGTGGTACAATCTGAATACTGTTCAATCTGAGAAATTCAAAAATCATAAATCCTTGAAATTCTGAAATTCCAGACCTCTAGAAACTCCAAGATCCAAGAACTTTGAAAAAAATAAGAAATAAAGAAATAAAGAAATCTGAGAATTACTGATCCAAAAGGCTTGAAATCAGGAAATTGCTAACATCTAAAAACTAGAAAAGGTTTGAAAAGACTGAAAGTGTTGGTAATCTATAAAAGGAATCCATAAAATTGAGCATCTAATTTTTTTAAGAAAATCAAAAATATGAAAGTTCCCTAATGGCCCCCAAATGGGCTCAAATAGCCTTAAGTGGTTCATTGGACCCATGTATACACATATGGGTCTTTATTTTGGACATTGAGCCTTATGGGGTGTTTGGTTGCATGATAACGAAGGTTTTTGTTTTAATTTTTAAAAATTGTAAGAAACTTGTTAAAAGAGGTGTTTGGTAACCATGACAATTTTATGTTTTAAAAGTGATTTTCTTCTTAAACAAAAAAAGAGGGTCTCACCTCTTTCTTTTTCTTGTGGTCCCCCACTTTATTTGGTCATGTGCGGTGGTTACTCTTTTTTGTAATCACATCCCTCCAAACATGATAATTTTATGTCATGAGTTGCTTCACTTTTTATTTTAATATAATTTTTTATCATGAAAGTGTACAAAAAATTATCATGCAACCAAACACCCCATTAGTTTTGCAAGAAAAGAAGGACCAAATTCTATCTCAAAGAGGGCATTTGAAATTCCCCTTATCAAATGATTTTCAAGGGTAGTTTATGTAATTGGCTAGTCCAACCCTTGATAAAGGCGGCCAAGGTCCAAAATGCCCTTATCTTTATCCCTCACACCCACCAAAAAGTAAAAGTGAGATAAATTTATAAACAAGAAAAAGTTGGGACATTTTATGGACCAAAATACCCTCCCCATTTGGCATATAAAAGGTGGAAAATCCTCTTGGAGAGGAGAGAGGCAACATTCCCAAGTGCTCCTTTACGTAAGGCATCAAAGGCTCTTCTTCACATCATTCAAGGGGGTGCCAAGGAGAAGAAAGGAGGTCCAAATTCCATTTTTCATGGATTTGACTAAGTCCCAAGGTACACCAGAGGTGCAATCACACCATCTTACACCATGATGAGCAACAAGGAACATCAAATATTCAATAGCCTATTAGGCAAAGAGAAAGATCAATTTTCTTAAAGTCCAATGGGCAATGAGAATATTCATCACATCAAAGCCCTTTAAGGCTCATAAAGCCCAATTAGTAACCATCAATGGGAAATTAAGACCATACAACTCCACTCCAAGTGAATCAAGCCCAATCAACCAAGGCCAGATTAGGCCTCAACCGAGATGAACAAGAGATTGACCTAAAGCCCATTACTAAGAGAATTAGGCCCATTAAGGCCCCAAAAGCCCAATTGACCATCATCAATGGGAAACCATGATCATACAACCCTACTTCAAGTGCATTAAGTCAAATCAATCAACGCCTGATCGGGTATCAACTGACATGAGCAAGGGATCGACTCAAGGCCCGTTAACATGGAAAGTAAGCCCATTAAGTCATATGTTAGCCAAAACTCCAATTAAATCATCATAGACTCAATCCAACAACACTATAAGAGAGAGAAAACCCCCAACGGACTATGAAGGCCCACCGATTCGGTCAATTCCCGATCGGAAAGTACTGATTGGTGGATGAGAGAGAAAATTGTCAACAGACCATGAAAGTCCTTCAATTTGGTCAATCTCCAATCGGGAAGTACCGATTGATGGATGAGAGAGAAAACCTCCAACGGACCTTGTACGCACACCAATTCGGTCAATCCCCAATCAGGAAGTACCGATTGGTGGATGAGAGAGAATATCCCCAACGGATTGTGAAGACCCACCAATTCGATCAATCTCCGATCGGGAACTACTGATTGGTGGATGAGAGAGAAAACCTCCAATGGATCTTAAAGGGCCACCAATTTGGTCAATTCTCGATTAGGAAGTACCGGTTGGTGGATGGGAGAGAAAACCCCCAACGGTCTGTGAAGTCCTTCCAATTTGGTCAACCCCCGTTTAGGAAGTATCAGTTGGTGGATGAGAGAGAAAATCTTCAACGGACCATGAAGGCCTACCAATTCGTTCAATCCTCGATCGGGAAGTACCGGTTGGTGGATGAGAGAGAAAAACCTCCAACGGATCATGAAGGCCCACCAATTTGGTCAATCCCCGATCGAGAAGTATCGGTTGGTGGATGAGAGAGAAAACCCTTAACGGACTGCGAAGGCCTACTAATTCGGTCAATTCCCAATCGGGAAGTACTAGTTGGTGGATGAGAGAGGAAACCTCTAACGGACTATGTAGGCCCACCAATTCGGTCAATTCCTGATCGGGAAGTACCAGTTGGTGGATGAAAGATAAAATCCCCAACGGACCGTGAAAACCCATCAACCTGATTCACCCCCAAATGGGTGATGTCGGGGAACCAAAAATCTTTAAGACCCATTAATTTGCTTAATTCTTGATCGGGAAATATTGGATAATGGATGAAAAATCTCCAAGGTACATGAATCTGGTTAATCCCCAATCAGAAAATACTGGATAATAGATGAAAAATCTTCATGCCCCATTAATTCGGTTAATCTCCGATTGGAAAATATTGAATAATGGATAAAAAATCTTCAAGACCTATTAATCTGGTTAATTCCCGATTAGGAATTACTAGATAACGGATGAAAAATCTCCAAGACCCATTAATCCGGTTAATTCCCAATCGAAAAATATCAGATAATAGATGATAAAAAAGGCCCATTAATATGGTTAACCCCTAATCGGAAAATACCGGATAATGAATGAAAAAACTCCAAGGCCATTAATCTGGTTAATCCTTGATCAGGAAATATCGGATAATGGATGAAAAATCTCTAAGGCCCATTAATTCAGTTAACCCCCGATGGGGAAATATCGGATAATATATCAAAATTCTCTAAGATCCATTAATATGGTTAATCCCCACTCGGGAAATACCGGATAATGAATGAAAAATCTTTATGACCCATTAATATGGTAAATTCCCAATTGAGAAATACTGGATAATGGATGAAAAATCTCCAAAGCCCATTAATATGGTTAATCCCCAATCGGGAAATATCAGATAATAAATGAAAATTTTCTAAGGTCCATTAATCTAGTTAATCCCCAATCGAGAATTATCGGATAATGAATGAAAAATCTTCAAGGCCCATTAATTTGGTTAATCCCCGATCCAAGGCCCATTAATCTGGTTAATCCCCGATCAGGAAATACTAAATAATAAATGAAAATTCTTAAGGCCTATTAATTTGGTTAATCCCCAATCGAAAAATACCAGATAATGAATGATAAATCTCTAATGCCAATTAATTCGACCAATCCCTAAAAGGAAATGTCGGGTCATGGGTGATAATGTCCAAGGCCTAGCAAGTCAATTAATCCTTGAGTAAGAGCCATATGCGATAAAAGGATGTGAGGGGTCACAAGATAAAAAATGAGGGTCTCACCTCTTTTTTGTTGTCCAAAAAGGTAATATCTTTAAAAGCATAAATTTGTAATTGTTGCCAAACACCTCATTTAACAAGTTTTCACGCCAAAATCATAAAATTGTAACCAAAACATATTTTATCATGCAACCAAACACCCCATAAAGTTTTTAATTTTATGATTGATTGCTAATTAAGTGACTAATTTTTCTAACACATGATTTACTTCTCTAAAGTATCCATTTTTTCATGTGTTGCACTTCATATAATTTAATCATGTAATTTATCATGTAATTTATTCTAAGTCTAATATAGATAATGTCTCTAATTTTTCATACGTTATACTCATTTAATTTAGGTATGAACTTTCACTCAAATTTAACCATAATTACATGCCACTTTAAATTTTCTACGTAGTGTTCAAGAGAACTTCAACTTAAAACTTAATTATCTAATTATAGAACAACTTTCATACCCTTATGAGTTGTTTGGTCGCATGATAAATTAGGTTTTTGTTATAATTTTATGTTTTCGTAACAGAATTTTTTAAAAAATATTTGACAATCATTACAATTTTATTTTCTTACAGAAATTTTCTTCTTGAACAAAAAAGGTGTCACCTTTTTTTTATCCTGTGATCCCCCATCTTGTTTAGTCATATATGGTATCCTTTCTTTTTGGTTATCATATATTCCCAACATAATAATTTTATGCAATTGATGACCTCATATTTTTAATACAAATTTTTTATCATAAAAGTCTATAAAATTTTATTGTGCAACCAATCACCCAATTAAAATTCATAGATAATTCAAATCATCATCTAATTCTAATATATTTCTAACACATCTTATTTAATCGTATTGCCTTATCATGCTTCAATCCATTCGTATATATACTAAAAATTTTTAATATGATTTAATAGCTAATTATGGATCAACTATTATATTTAATTATAATAGATTATTTTTAATGTTAAAATAGTCTTGTTACACCTACTTAGTTCTTATTTTTATATATTTTTAATTTTATTTATGCAAAATTACCCGATATTTGTACCCAAGGGTGCAACCGAACCAATACACTTGACAAATGATTCGAAACTCGGCTCGATAAAAATTCGACTTAACTCCTTTATTATATTAAATAAACAAACTTGAACAAAAAATAAAACTCAACTCATTAAGTGAGTCGAGCTCGAATAGACTCCTACTCAGCTCAATAAACTCGTAAGTAGCTTGATTAAATAATTTATTAAATATTTATTTTTAAAATTTAAATTATAAATATAAATAGTTATATATTATCATTTAAATATATTAAATAATTTAAAATTTTAGTTTAAACTTAGAACGAGTTTCATAAATGAGTTAAATTTAGAGTTTCATAAATGACTTTTCATTGATTTTAGATTTTATTAACAAGTTTGTATATTGTTTAAATTTGAATGAGGATTGAATTTTAGTCTAGTTACTATCAAGTTTGGGATCAACCCGGCTCGATTAATAAACAAACCAAGTTTGAATAAGAGTTCAACGTACTCGTTAAAATTCGAACATGAACTCGTACTTTTGTAAAATAAAAGAGCTCAGTTTGAATATCATACTACTCGGTTTGACTTAACTCGTTTGCATCCCTATTTGTAGCTCGCCTAGTCGCTGGATCGCTCAGATTGGGCCGGCCTCGGGCGGAAGTTGGACTAGTTCGACGAGCACAGGGGGATGGTGGTCTACCGGGCCAAGATGGTGGGCTTGCTGAAGTGTGAAGGCAACGGGCTGGGTGCACTACGGGGCCACATTGTGTGTGCGCGTGTACGAACAGGGGCACTGTGCGCACTCGGGCGAGGCAAATGCTGTGGAGGAGATGCGATGAGGAGGGGGGATTAAGGTGCAATGTGCAGGAGAGGGTTCCCTTTTTACATAGAAAAAGAAAATGAAGATATATATAATTTAAATTATCTTTCTATTAATGTTCAAGTTGGGCTCTCTAAAAATATGTTATGTTCAAACACGACTTGCTGACCTACCTTTTTTACCAAATTGAACCAAGTTTGAGTTGAAACTACAATAAAAAATCAACTTAAGCTCCATCCAAGCTCAAGCTAGAGTTTGATGCCACCACATTTATATAACTTTAACTAGCACTATATCTACAAACTCAACTAAGGAGTTAAAATTTAAGCTTTTGTCATAAAAATATAAGTTTAAATTCCAATTAAATTAGATTTTAATTTATTTTATAAATTTAATTGACATTGCATGAATATAAATACTCATACTTCATTTCTAATAAAGAGTTCATCGAGTAATTAATGGCATACTTAAACCAAAGTCAGCTCATTGACAAGTTCAATGTTTTTTCTTGCTCTAGTTTACTCATTTTAACACGTAAACAAAGTAAAATCCGGCAAAGTCTTAAACTACTTGTCAAAGTTTTGATATACAAATTTTGAATCACCTCACAAACTATCCTAATCGAATTTTGATAGTTCGATAATTTATCAAAATTAAAAACATGAAACAATGAATTCTTCCTTTGTTCTCCTAATTTAGATAAAAAACTAGTGCATATTTAAAATTAATACAATAATATATAAATAATTAAAACTATGTTATAAACATTAAAAATAAATGTAAACGTTACAAAATTAGATCAATGTTTGATAGTAATATGAAATTTATTAACTTGTATAGACATCTATTTTAAAAAATTTTGTTACAAAAACACATGATTTTCAAACACACATGTCTGCCAATAATTTCAACTTAATCCAATAAACACATACTAATTGCTTTTATGGGGGCAAAGGTACGAGTAAAGACAGCTGAGATAAATCCACAATTAGAGATTTCACATCATGTCACTTCTATCGCGTTTTAAGCTCCATCCAATTTACCATCTAGGGCATGCTTGTCTTATTACGATTCTCGTCTCCAAATCACATATATCATTAAGATGATTTTGGTTTAGTTAACTTAGTAGAAGACTCTAAAAACAAAATTAAAAATCACATATATCATTAAGATGATTTTGCAACTATAATATGTAATCATTTTGGTTTCCAACCACTGAGTGTAATTTAAAGCAAGAGCGCCATTGTTTCAAAAGACAATGTTTTACATTAAGCTAAACAATTGAAAATACCGGCAAAATGAAACCAGTTCACTATTTGTAGAATTTTAGAGTCAAATTAGTAACAAGCGCTACGTGTATTTTAATTCCAACGTTAGAATTCAGTCACCTACATACAATGATCAAATAGGGACAGGGCTCGAATAAGAACATAAAATCGAAAAAAAAAATAGAATCACAAGCTATCTATTTACTCATTGACCACATATGAGACCCTAGCACATTGTCATGTTCTATAAGAACAGACTTGATGATGTAAAAATGTAAAAAATAAAAATGATAGATGAGACAATGTTAAACAAACTTACAATGGGGGATTCGAGTAGTTGCAAACTAGAATGACCAAAGCCTAGCGCAAGAGATCTCAAATAAAACTGTGCCGATGTCCCATCATATCTTGTTGAAGGCGACAATATATATTACAACTCTGAACATATACTCAATGCGGGGCTCAACTGTCAACTGCTCTTTGATGAGGCTATTGATGGAAATTTGGTCATTCATGATGGAGTTAGAATAGTGCCATATCGGCTAGGTAGGGGAGGTGCTCAAGCTTAATAGTCTGGGTCACTCTAACTCAGTGCCATGGTTTTGGGTCGGTTAACATGGTATCAGAGCCAAGGGCTTGGATCCCTTGGTCGCACGCCACCCATAAACAGTGTACACGTGACAAAACTAGAAGAGCTTGCATGTGAGGGGGAAAGTTAGAATAGTGCTATATCGGCTAGGTAGGGGAGGTACTCAAGCTTAAAGGTCTAGATCACTCTAACTCAGTGCAGCAGTTTTGGGTCAGTTAATAGATGGTGAGCATGATCTACAACTTCTTAATATATCATAGCCAACTGGCACAAGTTTTGCTGGAATGTTAAGTTGATCCCATGGCAGGCCAGATCAAGACAAAAGGACAAGATAGTGCAAAAAGCTAATGCAAAAGTAAAAATAGAGGGTAAGAGGAGAAGAAGCAATCAATATGCACAAGTATGAAATGAAAGAAAGCTATTAAGTAAATCAAGCAAGAGTATGCAAGCAAGATAAGCAATAAGCTAAGTAACTAGAAATTAGCAACTAAAAGGTGGTTCGTGCGGGAATCGGCTTGTGGTGGAGTGTCCAAGGTGACGAGAAATCTGAAGTAAAGGTAAAAGGGATGGTCCACGCGGGGACCGATCTGAAAGTAGGGTGGCTCACGTGGGAGCCAAATTTTGGAAAAATGGGTGGTTCACACGGGAACCAGTTTTTGAAGGAAAAGAGATGGTTCATGCGGGAATGGTTTGTTTAATTGGAAAAAGGAAGGAAGGCCATGTGGGGCCAATCTAAAGTGGTGCAAAGGGGTGGTTCACATGGGGACCGGTCTGAAAGTTGGTTGGTTCACATGGGAACCGGTTTAGAAAAGGGGGTTGGTTCACGCAGGAACCTGTTTTTATGAAGAAAAGGTAGTTCACGTGGGAATCGGTGTAAAAGATGACAAAATGGAAAGAAGGCCATGTGAGGCCAATCTTATGGTGCTGCAAAGAGGTGGTCTACATGGGGACCTATCTAAAAATAAGTTGGTTCACGCGGGAACCGAGTTGAAAAGAAAGGTGGTTCACGTAGGAACCAAGTTGAAATTAAAAGAAAGCAAGTCAAGTCCACATGGGGGACAATCTTAAAGAAAGGGTAAACAACATGTTTTAAAGTTAAATGAACATGAGAAAGGTGAAAGACAAGCCGGATCGCACGGAACCAAGTCAAAAAACAACTAGTTGCACGAATCAATCAAGCTAGCACGGTTAAAGATATTGATTGTCCCACCGTGGTCGCCAAAAAGCTGTCGACTCCGAAAATGGGTTTTTCATCTTACGGATCGGCTCCTCAAGAAAGGGATGAGAAAGAAGGAAGGGAATGTGGAAATCTACTCACCTTGGTCCCACACTCACATTGTTCCCCAAACTTTCATCTCCCGGCGTTGCTCGAGCACTGGAGACGGTTCGGGTCGTGTGGGAGGAGAGGGAAGAATAAATGAACTTAGAACATAAATAAGAGAAGAGGTGGTCGCTAGGAGCCGTGGGCTCCACTTTATGGAATAAACAACAAGATTGAGTTGACTATGTGTACCTTAGCGCGGGAGATGATGAGTGAGTTCAACCTTCTTCCTCGTCGACCAGCCGATGAGGGAGAGTCCAACCGGTGCTAGCTTGATCAATCTATGCAACTTAGACCAATAAAACAAGTGAAGGGTTTGATTAGACTTGTGGGAAGTGTAGAAACTGAAAGAGGAAGATAAAAGAAAGAAGCAATCGGAATCGAACTCACCGGATTGGGGCGAGCCCTAACCCCTTTATTTTTGTATTTTTGGTTATGTAAAATGATGAAAACTAAGTAAAAGATGTTCTAACAAGTAAATGGACTGAGATGAGAGAAACTTATGGGATGAAACAACTTGAGCTAAAGTCGAGATGAATGAAACTAGACGGTTCTGTCGACTCCGAAAATGGGTTCCGGATCGGCACCTCAAGAGAAGGTGATGATAGAATAGGGGGAAGGGAGTGATCGAAAAACACTCGGAAAACGGTAAAAAGTCCTCACCTCAACCCCACACTCACATTGATCCCCGAACTTTCATCTCACGGCGTCGCTCGAGCACCGGAGATGGTTCGGATCATGTGGGAGGAGAGTGAGGAAGAGATGAACTTAAAGCATAAATAAAGAGGTGGTCGCCAGGAGCCGCGGGCTACGCTTTATAAAATGTAAATCAAGAGATGAGTTGACTGTGTACCTTAGCGCGGGAGAGTGTGTGTGTAGGTTCAACCTTTTTCTTCTTCGGCCGGCCGATGAAGAAGAGTCCAACCGATGCTAGCTTAATAGACCTATGCAACTAGAACAATAAACCAAGTGAAAGAAACTAATTAGAACTATGGGAAGTGTAGAAACTATAGGAGAGGAGATGGAAGAAAGAAGCAATTGGAATAGAACTCACCGGATTGGGGCGAGCCCTAACCCCTTTTTTGTGTTTTTTTAATTATGTAAAAATGATTCAAATAAAGTAAAAGATGTTATAAGACAGTAAATAAACTGAATGAAATGAGTTAAGAAGGACTTATGAAGTGTGTGGCTTAAGTTGAAGCCAAATTGGTTGAAGAAGGACGGTTCGGGTAGCTTTGCACCCTTCTGGCGCAACTTTGGTGCAGAAAATGTTACGGACGACCTTGATGTCAGAATTGAGTTATGTTTGTTTCTATGGATGAAGAACTCGGAGAGAAAGAGATCTTCTGTTGATGACTTCTCCAGAATCTATCTGTATAAGCCTGTAAAAATTATGAAAGTGGGCAGATGTGGAAAACAGAACCTGGATGCGCACCCTCAGTGCAGCAATCGCCACGAACAAATGACAAGTTGGAATTGAGTGCCGTCAGGTGCAGATGAAAGAGGACGAAGAGAGGAATAAATTATATGTTGAAGACTTTTGCAGCAAGAGTCCCAGATTTTCTTCAGTAGTCGATGAAATCGGTTGATGCAGAACGCAGGGATTGAGCCTTCTCCTTCACTTTGGGATCGATCTCTCGACGTCGGATCGGCTTTGGACGTCGGGACGGCCTTGGGAGAGAGCTTTGACAATGTCAGGATGAGCTAGGCATAAAGGATTAACCTTGGGTTGTTGAGAATGGCCCTCAATTTATAGAGGATGAAAACCGGTGCAAAATATGGAAACTGGACCGACCGTGCCCCTGCCTTTCAAAGGAGGCGAGGGTGCGCAGGGCGCGCCCTCAAACCAGGGGCGTGCAGAGTGCGCCCTCAACCTGGGGGCACGATTTGTGCACCCCCGTATTTCAAAGGAAGTGGGGGCGCGTTACGCGTCTCACTACTAAAAATCGACGGAATCTTTCGAAAATTGTTAAAAAATCGACTTGACAAATGTAACGTGCCCCCAAACCGGGGGCACAGTACAAATAATCGAAAATCATCGATCGTAACCTTCCAAAAATCTGGTTTAGAAGGTGTAAACCGGGGAAATTTTCGATTTTTGGAAACTGACCGCACCCCCATGTTTGAAAGGAAGCGGGGGCGCGTCCGAGGTTGAGGGCATGCGCTCCCTCCCCTTTCAAGGGGAGCGGGGGCGCGGTACACTCTGTCTCCTATGCGCATGTTCCGCGAGCCATATCTTGCAAACGGGATGTCCGATTCGGCTCCCGTTTGTTGCGTTGGAAAGAGGACCTTCAACTGCACCTCCTCAAGTCAGTAAACCAGCTGGCATGACTCCTGAGATGTTCGCACGGGGCTTTCTACCGGTTTACCCTCTCGCGAAAAGCCAAAAACCGTGGCGAAGATCCGAAAGGATATGGTTCCGGTCGAGGAATCTTAGGTCAACTCAGGATGACTTAAAATGATGATCGAACAAGTCCGGTACAGTTGGAAAACCCAAAATCATCGAAAAATCTAAGATTAACCCGGTAAACGTGAATCGAAACTCAGAAATGCCGTAAAACCCTAAAATTGACTGAACCGGACGTATGGCTATGATTGATGAAAAATATTTGGCTAGGATTGATCCGGATGACCCGAAAAGACCCGGTGATGAACGGAAAGGCCTAACACGTGGTCCGGGATAGCCGTGTCAGTACAGATCGAAAAGCCATGACGAAGAAACCGTTATAGACTAACGCCTACCGAAATGACTTGTTGGAAACCCCGAATGTCACGAAACACACGCGGGACTCCCGAGATGTTCAAGTATGGACCATTCAAGGTCGATCATTGAGCAGGCGTCGTGTTTTTACGGTTCACGCGCGGCTCTCGCTTGAAGGTTACGGCATCATTCCGGAAATCATCGGTCCATTCTCAACTTGCGAGGGGCTCCACCAGCGTCCTTAGCTCATCTCCACGAGGTAATCCGGATTAGATAATGGTCAAATAAGAATATCACCTATGGAATAAGAGTTTCGGGCTCCGAATCAGGCCAATTCGGCGCGTCTACAGCTTGCCTCGCCTTGATGTCGGCTTTGCAAGGGAATGGCGTGTAGCGGAGCGGAGTGAAATGTAGAGAAAGCGTAGCAAAGCGAGATGGATCATAGTAGAATGTAGTGGAGTGAAATGGTGATGGACTAAAAAGGTGGCATCAACGTGTAGATGTAGACACGCTCAATGACCAAATTCGGCAAGACGAATCTCCTCAAGTCTCCTAGTTAACCGCCATGTTTCATCAAGTCTTCCTATGTTCGATTGGTAAGAGATGTGCCATTGGCACGAGAGAAGAATAGCCAACCCCCAACACGGTGGGGAGTCCTCGAAACATGGGTTCGTAGGTTCATCATCAGCCGGTAACCCGATCTTTGCTGTGTTCCTGTACTGTGATGGGCTAAAGTTTAAAAAGAGATTTGTTTTGAAAAAGTAAGAGAATACCAATCGAGCACATTCAGGCTCTCAGATTTATTTAAGTCTTCCAAGAGACAAGATTCAATTCGGAATGGAATGATCTCGAATTCCAAAAGGCAAATGTTGAAGCTCAGACCGTGAAGATAATGACAGTGCAAGTTCTGATCAAATAGGAGGCCCTTGGCGGGATAAGTTGGCTGCCATGGTGGGATAAATAGCAAGAAGGTTGTTGCAGTGGCCACAGTGGTGATAGAAATGAAGGAGTTGGAGGCACAAGGTGATTACCGAACACGGTGGGATTAATAGACACGGTGGGATATCTGAAGGGTCGGTGGGACTAGAGAACATGGTGGGATTAGAAAACACGGTGGGGTTCAGAAGGATCGGAATTAGGATAAAGATTTAGAGACTAAGGTGAGAAGGTGAAGATTATGAAAGGATGTATGCGATAACAAAACAAAATGTAATGCAACTAACGCTACATGATGCATGCTGGGCTCAAGAAAACAAAACAAAACTTGTACAATAAATAGTTGAAGATATAGATTATCTATGAGGTCAAGATACCTAGTCGGGAACCATCATCCCTCACAGCATAACTTTGGGCTTATCCGTGAGCATCGAAGATGACCCGACTGTCATAGATTTTGATGAAGGGGATCTCAGGTCAAGTCTTCTCCACACTCACGGTCTTCAACAATAATGCATAGAATAATAATACGCGACTAACAACTTATATGTTAGCCGACAAGAAATGGGGGTTTCCCATGTCCATTCTTCCATTTCTGCGAGCATTTTCTTGGCCACTCCTTCGGAGCATTGCTGGAACGAGGCAGTTGTGACGGTATTCATGGACATGGTTTCCATGCCTTCTCCATGTGGTCGTTCCCCTGGAGCTGGTGACAACAAACATTGATATGTGTAGTAGACTTTAGATCTTCTGGTGTTGTAACTGCTTATTGCAACAGTTGATGGTGTAATCAGACATTTGTCTTTTTCAGAGTCACTTGCACTGTTCCCCCTGCTCGACATCACTCAAAAGGATTGTTAACATCACATTTTGGCTTGGCCCCTTGCGATTTTTTCAAGGGGCGTAAGCCTCTTAAAGATGGTAACTGTTAATAATAAAGAAGACAATAGATGTAAGGTTAAGAAACTTACCTGTTGGCGAGATTTCCCCCTCCTTGACTCGTGTTTCTTTCCTGAAATACTTTATAAAGGGGTTAGATATGCTCTATGGCTTACCCCCTTGCCTATTTGTCATCTTGCCTTGCTTACATGTCAAGGGGGGTAGCCTTATTAACCACGTAGAATGCACAAAAATGACTAACAAGGTAAAAGTTAAGAGAGCTTACCTACTATGACGCGAATCCCTCCCTTCTTGATCTCAGAATCCTGAAACACTTACTAAAAGGGGATTAAATCTTCACCATGGCTCATCTCTTTGCCTATTGCTGTCTGCCTTGACTTAGGTCAAAGGGAGGAGCCTTATTAACAAGGTATAAAAATAAACTAGATGACCGAAATGAAATGGTTAAGAGAACTTACCTGTCGTTGAGAGAACCTCCCCCTCTTACTTTAAAGTCCCTGAAAATACTTGATAAAAGAGGATCAAATCTTCACAACAACTCATCCCTTTGCCTATTATGGCCAACTTTAACTTTGGTCAAAGGGAGGAGCCCTCTTAATGGGGTGATAATGAAGATAAATATGCAATGCAGAAATGAAACATACAAGACATAAGAATAAATATGAATGCTAACAAAGACTAAAATCAAGGTTATGCCAAGTTAAATGATTCATTTTTTTAGTTTTTTTAGAAAATATTCATTTTTTATTTTTTAAAATATTCATTTTTTTTGGATTTTTAAAAATATTCAAATTATTTTTAATTTTTTTTAAAATATTCATTTTTTTGAATTTTCAAAAATATTTATTTTTAGATTTTTGTGGTGAATGTGCCAGTATTGAGACAATTCATCGATCTTTGAGTATTAATTAAGATTCAAGCGATAAGCACCACGTGTGAATAAGGTTCCCTACCCAGAATCTTTCTTGCCCTATTCTCTTAATTGGTTTGGATTCCCCCCGAGTTTGGATAGTTTACCCTACCCTAGGGTTTTAAGATGGAAGAATAATAAAGGAAGTCTTTGATAGGATTTGGGTGTGTTGAGGAAGGTTTCTCTACTCATGCCCAAATTGCCCGTTGGGGTTTGGCCTCTTCGGGTCTTTTCTACATGTGGCACTTACTTAGACAAGTCTTTGACCTGTGGGGTCATTGCCCATCTTTTGGTGCCTTTTCCTCATTTTCTATTCTTCCGGGTACTCATTCAGACAGGCCCATATTTGTTTAAACCTGTGGGGTTCATTGCCCATCTTTTGGCACCCTTTTGCACCCTATGAGACGCCTCCTACTAAGGCGGCGGGCCTTTTCGATACTATCCTCCTCTAGTCCCCTTCACCTATTTCGGACCGAATAGAAGAGAATAGGGTAAGATTTCCTTTCCGCCTTCAGGGTTCTGCCTTGCCTCTCTCGAGTGTTGGGTTATCTGGATTCTGGGATCGGGAGGTGTTGTGTGTGCAGAGTGATGTCTACCCTTGACTTCTAGCTAACACCCTTGGATCGATGACTTAATATCGTACCATAAATTCTTCATTTTTCTCCTCTAACGAAACTATTTTTTGAGGTAGACGCCGTTCCATGGATGGTTCAAATTTTCTCCATCGGCGTTGGTTAGCTCATATGCATTGCCTGGATAATTTTCAGTTATAACAAAAGGTCCTTCCCAGTTAGGTTGCAACTTGGAGCGGGGACCACCCGGCTTAACGAATATGCATTTTACTACCATCTCGCCGATTTCAAACTTTCTATCTACCACCCTCTTTTGATAAAACCTTTTCAATCTGTTCTAATAAGTCTGGGCATGCTCGGAGGCGGCCAACCTTCTTTCATCTAGGAGTTCAAGTTGTGCAAGGATAGATTCTCACCTCTTATCGATAGGGATGTCCCTATCGAGTTGAACTCTGAGTGATGGAAGGAGTACTTCATACGGGACCACTGCTTCCATTCCATATGCGAGCGCATACGGGGTTTGACCAGTGGGGGTCCGTACAGAAGTATGATAAGCCCATAGGGCATCTACAAGCTTATCTGGCCAGTCTGCAAACTTGCTAGACTTACAGGTTTTCTTAATGATTTTAATCAAAGTTTTGTTGGTGGCTTCTGCTTGACCATTGCCTTGCGGGTAATAAGGAGATGAATGATGCAATGCAATACAGTACCTATTGCAAAGATCACGCAGATCTTGAGAGAGAAATTGTGGACTGTTGTCGGTGATGATGTCGCTGGGTATCCCGAACCTGGCGATAATGTTGCGTTTGATGAAGGAGCATAGTGTTGATGCCTTGATCTCCACGAATGCTTCCGCTTCTACCCACTTGGTGAAGTACTCTGTTGCTATCAGAATGAACGATTTGGAACGGATTCTAGAGTTAAGATCACTTAGAGGGCTAATGATATCAAAAGCCCACATGGCGAAGGGCCATGGGGCATGAATCGGATGAAGGGAAGATGCGGGAGAATGGATCTTGTCGGCATGAAGTTGGCAAGAATGACAGTGCCGAACAAAGATGGAGCAATCCTCTTCTAGGGTTGGCCAATAATACCCCTGCCTGATGATTTTCTTGGCAAGAGCTTGAGCATTGACATGGCCCCCACAGACCCCAGAATGTGCTTCTTTAAGCACCAATTCTACCTCTTCTTCATCAACGCATCTAAGCAAGATTCTACTCAAGCTCCTCTTGTAGAGCACCCCTCCTAGGATGGTATACCTCTGGGATACTCTCTTGATGGCCTTCTTTTCTTTTGCATTTGATCCAGGTGGATATGTCTGATCTTGACAATACCTTGCGATCTCATCAAACCAAGGCCTCTCACCCTCACCTCATCTAAATCTTCCAGCTCGATTAGAGAAATCTCCTCTTTCTGCTCTAGATGTTCCCTTCTGCCAAATCTCTCCTTGATCTTCAGAAATCGACCATCCTTAATCTCCGGCATTGACCTTCTAAGGACATGGATAGTCTGCACCTGTCTACCTAGCGGGACTGATATAGATGAAGCTAAGGAGGCTAGGGCATCAACAAGGATGTTCTGAGCTCGAGGAACATGGACAAAAGTGAGTTTGGAAAAGAGTTTGATGTAGCAAGAGGTGAGTTCTTGGTAAGGTTTGAGGTTTGGATGAGAAGTTTGGTATTTGGTTAGGACTTGGCGAAGGATTAGTTGGATATCACCTATCACTCTTAATTCCGTGGCACCATAGAAATGAGCGGCCTCCAGCCCAGCCAACAAGGCTTCGTATTCAGCTATATTGTTGGTTGTTGGGAAGTTAAGCTGAAATGCCTGTGGAATGGTGACACCCTCGGGTGATAGAAGGACGATTCCTATTCCCTTACCATTGAATTCAGAGCCCCGTCAAAATATAATGTCCAAAGATGGGAAGATCGGATCAACATTAGTTTGTCATCCGGGAGCTCTGACTGGACCGGATCAAAGAGGGGTATAGGGTGGTGGGCTAGGTGTTTGGCAATGGCATAGCCCTTAATCGCCTTATGGGGGACATAGGTGATATCAAACTCGGAAAGGAAGCTCTGTCAACGACCTAACCGATCAGGTAGAATAGTTTTCTCCAGAAGGAATTTGATGGGATTGATGCGGGCGATAAGATTGACCTCATGAGCTAAGAAATAGTGTTTAAGCTTCTGAACTACCCAGACAAGTGCAGCACAGGTCTTCTCCACTACAGTATACTTCTGCTCACATGGATCAAAGATCTTTAACAAATAGTAAGTTGCCCTCTCTTTCCCTTCTTCATCCACTTGTGCAAGGACTACCCCAAGAGAATTCTTCAAAACTGAGATATATAGAACTAAGGGCTTGCCAAGGACTTGCGGTCTAAGCACAGGGGGAGCTAGGTATCTTTTCAAACCATCAAATGCATCCTGGCATTTCGAATCCCATTTGAACTCGGCCCCCACTTTGGTCAACTCATTGAAAGGTTTACACCTTTGGGAATGTTGTGATATGAACCGGCGGACAAACTGTAGCCTCCTGATTAATCCTCGAAGTTCTTTCATATTTCTCGGAGAAGGCATACCAATGATTGCCTTGGCCTTGTTTGGGTCGATCTCTATGCCCCTTTTGCTCACTATGAACCCCAACAATTTTCCTAAGGATACTCCGAACGTGCATTTCTTTGGGTTCATCTTCAATTTATATTCCCTAGCCCTTTGCAAGACCTTTCTTAACACTTCAGGATGATCTTCTCAGCTTTTGGACTTAACGACTAGGTCATCCACGTACACCTCTACAAGGGTATGCATCATGTCGTGAAAGATAGCCATCATTGCCCTCTGATAGGTAGCACCAGCATTCTTTAGTCCAAAGGGCATGACAACATAGCAGTAGGTTCCCCAAGGTGTGGTGAATGAGGTCTTCTCTTGGTCTTCTTCGGCCAACCGGATTTGATTATAACTAGAATAGCCATCCATGAATGACAACATCTTGAATTCAGCAGTGTTATCAACCAGTACATCAATATGAGGTAGAGGAAAGTCATCTTTAGGACATGCTCGATTCAAGTCCCTGAAGTCTATACAGATCCGAACTCGACCATCCTTCTTCATGACAGGGACTATGTTTGCCACCCATTGCGGATAAAGGACAACCTTAATGAATTTTGCTTGATGTAACTTGTCGACCTCTTCTTTCATCTTAAGTGCAACATCAGGGTGGAATCTCCTTAATTTTTGTTTAACCGGGGTAGCTCCAGGTTTCAAAGTTAGAGGATGTTCAACTAATGAGTTGTCTAACCCCGGCATGTCTTCGTATGTCCATGCGAACGTGTCCTTGTATTCTTCCAAAATTTTAATTTAGCTCTGTTCCTCAGTGGGAGTGAGGTTTGCACTTAGGAGGACTATCTTGGGATCTTCCGGTGTTTCGAGATTCAATTCTTTTGTCGGTTCATCCACCGTGGCTAATGGTTCCTCAAACCTTTTAATTTCAAATGCATACGCATCAGCCAAGTCCTCAATTTCGTCTTCAAAATCAAGATCCTTCTATGATAAAACCTCATAAACTCCCATTGTATGATATACATTGAATTCATCCTCATATTGGATTTCATCAAGCTAGATAGCATTTTCCAAAAAACTTGGCAGCCTTGCACATTCCTTGCATTTTTGAGCTATTTGCTGGAGATATCTCTCTGGCACACGTTTACCTCGGATTTTCTTCTTTCCTACCCTAACTACTCCTAAAGAAGACGGAATTGGAAAAGCGGTATCTACAGTGGGTGAAGGATCGAGCAGATCGATCAGTTAGTTAGAGAAGAGGGGTCCCTGGTTGGGAGCACCCTCCAAGACAAGCAGAGACGTCTCCTCAATGGAAAACTGAGTTTGCATTTTTTGGGTGTTTTCAATAACGAAAATAAAATGAGCCGGTGGGGCTCGAGCAGAATTAGAAAGCTTAAGAAAATGAGAGAAAAATGGGCTTGCGGGCCCGAGAATGACAAGAAATGGGTAGATAGGCCCAAAGCTAGTGAAAAGATCTAAGGGGCACGTGGGCCCAAATGCTGGGCACGTGGGCCTAAAGCAAGAAAATAAATCTAAAGGGCACGTAGGCCCGATTGGTGGGCATGCGGGCCCAATGTTGTTGGATTGAAATGGGCATAGAAGCCTAGTGGAGTAAGAAGATTTGAATGGGCTCTCAGGCCCAATGATCAGTTCGGGTGGCCATTTTGGCCCAGAGGTGGGGATCGGGCTAGAAAGCCCATCAAGCGAATCCAGGAGGGAGAGCGTGAGGACTTTGAAATACGTGACCGTAGGATATGGCTCACGCAGGATGTTGTTTGGAGGTGGGTTTGAGTGGACAAGTTGTTTAGGGATGGACTTGCCCTCGACTGGTTCTTCCTCCTCTATGAACAATTGAGCCAAAGATGAACTCATATTGTTCACTTCCTCCTCTTGCTCTGGTGCCTTCTTCCTCTTGACTGGTTCTTCTTCTTTGTCTCCGGCCATTATCATGGTCTCCCCTTTGATGAAGAATTTTTGGAGTCCCATGGCATTTTTTGGCCGGTAGACCATCCTCGGAGTGAAATTGGGCTCGTAGCCAAGCCCGTGCTTCTTTGGTCTTTGTATGACTTTAATGGGGTGTACAACCCCCTACAGCTCCTTTCCCAACCCCTTTCCTGGTTGATAGCCCATCCCTTTCATTATCCACCACGCAACTATATCTGGAGGCATTGTTAACAACATGACCTCGGGTAGCTCTGTAGTTGAAACCAACGGTCAGACAAGTTCCGATACTGGCAGTGCAGAAGAGGGGTCATCCACATCATTTAAAATGGGGATGTTGGTTACTTTAATCACCTGGCCCTTGTATGAGAACTTCAGACGTTGATGATTGGTGGAGGCAATAGCTCCTATTGTCTCAAGATATGGGCGTCCCAAAATAGCTTTAAATGTAGGGTCTAGTTCTAAAACATGAAACTCGGTGGTGACAGCACACGGCCCGAGCCCTACTTCCAACATAACCACCCCTCGTGCAGGCTTCCGGGAGTTGTCATAGGCTGTCACCGTGACGGCAGAAGGCTCTGTTTCTTCATCGGAGATGCCGTAAAGTTGCAATGTTTCTGGCGGCATGACATTTATAGATGCTCCAGTGTTAATCAAGCAGGATTTAATCTCCACGCCTCTGATGACTACTGCAATGCGCAAAGCATATTTTCTGATCTCTGGCCGTGCCAACTCCTCCTGTGTAAATGTAAGTGCCGGATGTTCACTCCTTGGGGTCAAGACTGTAATGATCTTTTCGGGCGGGAGGTCCTCATTGACTATGACCCGCTGTAAGTACTGTTGTAGAATGTCTTAATGGTTCTTCGACCTCTTTATCAGCTCCAGAATTGAAATCCGTGCCAGGATTTTGTCCAAGTGATTCAACAAGTCATATGCTGTGCTGGGCAATGGTTCTTCCACTGCCTCTTCTTTTGCTTGCTCCTGTGGTTGCATACCGGCCTAGGGGAAGACCCTTTGGAACATCCTCCCGCTACGAAGTACCGGCGCCAGCATGGTAGGGGGGAGTGGTGATGACGGTGATGGTAGGGTTAGTTGGTATGTTGCGGGGCCCATGGTAGGTAGGGGTGGTGAGGATCGAATGATGAGGGGTCATGGATTGGTGGAGGCCGGTATGTTGGGTGATGGTTGGGGTGTTGGTGGTGATGATCTAATGATGAGAGGTCATGGAGTGGCAGTGGGTGGCGAGTTGGGTGATAGTTGGGGTGTTGTTGGTGATGGTCGGATGATTAAGGGTCGCGAGTGGTGGCGGCGGTAGGTTAGGTGACGGTCGGATAATGAGAGGCCGAGGGGTGGTGAGATGGTAGGTTAGGTGATGTTTGGGGTGTTGGTGGCGGTTTAATGATTAGACGCCGGGGAGGATTAATGGTGGTTGGTAGGTTAGGTGATGGTTGGGGTCTTTGGTTGGGATGTTGGTGGCGGTCTAATGATTAGGCGCCGTGGAGGGTTAATGGTTGGTGAGGGTAGTGGTGTTTGGGTAGTTTGTGGGTTGGGGGCAGCTCTTGGTATGGAGAGTATGGTGCGGTTTGTAGGTGGGGTTGGTTTGGTGGGCATGGAGGCGATTTGATCCTCGACCTGCCAACCCTGGGAATGGTGGGTTGACTCCTCAACGACGGAGTGGACGAGGCTGAGTCCTTGGTTTGGTGGTGCTGGTGCTTGAACGGGTGCATGTACCGGTAGTGGATCTTGGACTATGCCCAGGCCGGGCTGCTGTTGTGCTTGCTATCGCCGCGGTTGATTCTGACGTGCCTTCATAGCTTGAATGGATTCTCCCATCTGTGCCCAGTCAATGTTCCCCTGATCGTTGAGGTCATAAATGTACTCTTTAAATTGGAAACATACATCCACCGTGTGCCCAGGATACCGATGGTAAGCGTAGTACTTTGTCATGTCAACATTTGCCGGCCATCCTTCTCTCTTCTTTGGAAGCTCTAGCTGCTGTTAAGCCAGCAATGCATCGGTACATGTCTATCCTCAAACACCACTTTGTTAATTGTTTGTGAGCAAGCAAGTTGTGCAAAAAAGCTTTTAAAATGACTACTCGACAATTTTTGGGTTGAAACCTTAGATTAGATAGATTGTTAGCAATTGTTCACTCAAGTAGGTATGGTTCCTATTGCTTCAATCTTGAAGACCTAAGGTTGTCACTCAATCATTGCGAGTAGGTACTTGGGTTCTTCGGGTTTTGGGAAAGTGGTACAACCGGCCCAATTGTGCGGAGAGGAATACTCCATGGATGGGGACTTATGGAGGCCTTGATGGAAACAACCAAATCAACTAGGAAGGAATATCCCAGAAGAGAGGTTAAAATCCACCAAGAATGTGTTTGGAGGGTGAGGGTGTGTTGGGAGAGAGAGCCCCTGCCTCGAATGGCCTACGGATCGGAGCAAGTCCAGTACCCGATGCAAAAGCTAATGCAAAAATGAAAAATGGAGGGTAGGAGGAGAAGAAGCAATCAATATGCAAACATGAATGAAAGCTATTAAATAAATCAAGCAAGTGAATGCGATCAAGACAAGCAATGATAAGGTAAAACAAGTAACTAGCAACTAGCAACTAAAAGGTGGTTCGCGTGGGAACCGGCTTGTGATGGAGTGTCCAAGTGGGGACAAATCTGAAGTAAAGGTAAAAGGATGGTCCACGTGGGGACCGATTTGAAAATAAAGTGGCTCACATGGGTACCGAGTTTTGGAAAGGTAGGTGGTTCACGCGGGAACCAGTTTTTGAAGGAAAAGGGGTGGTTCACGCGGGAACCGGTTTGTTTGGTTTGAAAAAGAAAAAGAGGGCCACGTGGGGCCAATCTAAAATGGTGCAAAGGGGTAGTCCACACGGGGACCGATCTGAAAGTGTATTGGTTCACACGGGAACCGGTTTAGAAAAGGGGTTTGTTCACGCGGGAATCGGTTTTTGTGAAGAAAAGGGTGGTTCACACGGGAACCGGTGTAAGAGTTGACAAAATAGAAAGAGGGCCACGTGGGGCCAATCTGAAGGCACTGTAAATAGGTGGTCCACATGGGGACCAATCTGAAAATAAGTTGGTTCACATGAGAACCGAGTTGGAAAAGAAAGGCGGTTCACGCGGGAACCGGTTTATAAGAAGAAAAGTGGTTCACGCGGGAACCGGGTTGAAATTAAAAACATGCAAATCAAGTCCACATGGGGGACAGTCTTTAAAGGAAGAGTAAACAGCAAGTTTAAAGGTAAATTGACATGGAAAAGGTAAAGGACAAGTCGGTTCGCACGGGAACCATGTTGGAAAACAACTAGTTGCACGCATCAATCAAGCTAGCACGGTTGAAGACATTGGTTGTCCTACCGTGGTCGCTAAAAAGCTGTCGACTCCGAAAATGGGTTCCGGATCGGCACCTCAAGAGAAGGTGATGATAGAATAGGGGGAAGGGAGTGATCGAAAAACACTCAGAAAGCGGTAAAAAGTCCTCACCTCAACCCCACACTCACATTGATCCCCGAACTTTCATCTCATGGCGTCGCTTGAGCACCGGAGATGGTTCGGGTCATGTGGGAGGAGAGTGAGGAAGAGATGAACTTAAAGCATAAATAAAGAGGTGGTCGCCAGGAGCCGCGGGCTCCACTTTATGGAATGTAAATCAAGAGATGAGTTGACCATGCGTACCTTAGCGCGGGAGAGAGAGTGTGTAGGTTCAACCTTCTTCTTCTTCGGCCGGCCAATGAAGAAGAGGCCAAGCGATGCTAGCTTAATAGACCTGTGCAACTAGAACAATAAACCATGTGAAAGAAACCAATTATAACTATGGGAAGTGTAGCAACTATAGGAGAGGAGATGGAAGAAAGAAGCAATTGGAATAGAACTCACCGGATTGGGGCGAGCCCTAACCCCTTTTTTGTGTTTTTTAATTATATAAAAATGATGCAAATAAAGTAAAAGATGTTCTAAGACTGTAAATAAACTGAATGAAATGAGTTAAGAAGGACTTATGAAGTGTGTGGCTTAAGTTGAAGCCAAGTTGGTTGAAGAAGGACGGTTCGGGTAGCTTTGCACCCTTCTGGCGCAACTTTGGTGCAGAAAATGTTACGGACGACCCTGATGTCAGAATTGAGTTCTGTTTATTTGTATGGATGGAGAACTTGTAGAGTAAGAGATCTTCTGTTGATTACTTCTCCAGAATCTGTCTGTATAAGCCTGTAAAATTTATGAAAGTGTGCGGATGTGGAAAACAGAACCTGGATGCGCGCCCTCAGTGCAGCAATCGCCACGAACAAACGGCAAGTTGGAATTGAGTACCGTTAGTTGAAGATGAAAGAGGACGAAGAGAGGAATAACTCCTCTGTTGAAGACTTTTACAGAAGGAGTTCTGAATTTTTTGCAGGAGTAGATTAAGTCGGTTGATGAAGAACGCATGGATTGAGCCTTCTCCTTCACTTTGGGATCGATCTCTCGACGTCGGATCAGCTTTGGATGTCAAGACAACCTTTGGAGAGAGCTTGGACGACCTTAGGATGAGCTAGGCATGGAGGATTAACCTTGGGTCATTGAGAATGGCCCTCAATTTATAGAGGAAGGAAACCAGTGCAAAATATAAAAACTAGACCGACTGTGCCCCCGCCTTTCAAAGGAGGCGAGGGCGCGCAGGGTGCGCCCTCAAACCAGGGGTGCGCAGAGCGTGCCCTCAACCTGGGGGTGCGGTCTGCGCGCCCCCCTGTTTCAAAGGAAGCGGGGGCGCATTATGCATCTCACTACTAAAAATCGACGGAATCTTCTAAAAGTTGCTAAAAAATCGACTTGACAAACGTAACGTGTCCCCGAATCGGGGGCGTGACACAAATAATCGAAAATCATCGATGGTAACCTTCCAAAAATTTGGTTTAGAAGGTGTAAACCGGGGCAATTTCCGATTTTTGGAAACTGACCGCGCCTCCACGTTTCAAAGGAAGCGGGGACGAGCAGGGCGCGCCCCCAGTTTGAGGGCAAGCAGGGCGCACCCCCAGGTTGAGGGTGCACAGAGTGCGCCCTCCCCTTTCAAGGGGAGTGGGGGTGCGGTACACTCTCTCTCCTATGCGCGTGTTCCGCGAGCCGTATCTTGCAAACGAGATGTCCGATTTGGCTCCCGTTTGTTGCGTTGGAAAGAGGACCTTCAACTGCACCTCCTCAAGTCGGTAAACCAGCCGGCATGACTCCCGAGATGTTCGCACGGGACTTTCTACCAGTTTACCCTCTAGCGAAAAGCCAAAAATCGTGGTGAAGATCCAAAAGGACGCGGTTCCGGTTGAAGAATCTCGGGTCAACTTGGGATCACTTAAAATGATGAACGAACAAGTCTGGTACAATTGGAAAACCCGAAATCATCGAAAAATCTAAGATTAACCCGGTAAACGTGAACCGAAACTTGGAAAAGCCGTAAAATCCTAAAATTGACTAAACCAGACGTATGGCCATGCTTGATGAAAAATATTCAGCTAGGATTGGCACAGATGACCCGAAAAGACCCGGTGATGACCGGAAAGGTCTAACGCGTGGTCCGGGATAGCCATGTCAGTATATATCGAAAAGCCATAATGAAGAAACCATTATAGACTAACGCCTACCGAAATGACTTGTCGGAAATCCCGAATGTCACGGAACACATGCGGCACTCCCGAGATGTTCAAGTATGGACCATTCAAGGTCGATCATTGAGCAGGTGTCGTGTTTTTACGGTTCACGCGCGGCTCTCGCTTGAAGGTTACAGCATCATTCCGGAAATCATCGGTCCATTCTCAACTTGCGAGGGGCTCCACCAGCGTCCTTAGCTCATCTCCACGAGGTAATCCGGATCAGATAATGGTCAAATAAGAATATCGCCTATGGAATAAGAGTCTCGGGCTCCGAATCAGGCCAATTCAGTGTGTCTACAGGTTCGGGTAGTCTTGCACCCTTTGGTGTGACTATGGATGTGTAACTTAGATAGGAAGAGATCTCCTGTTGAAGACTTCTATGGAATCCATCTGTACAGGCTTGTATAAAATCTGGAAGTGAACGTATGTAAAAAATAGAACCTGGATGTATGCCCTCGGTGTAGCAGTCGCCACAGACAGACTTCAAGTAGGAATTGAGTACCGCTAGTTGCAAATGAAAGAGGATGAGGATAGGAACAATTCTTCTGTTGACCACTTTTGCATAAAAAGCCTTTAATTTTATGTAGAAGTTGATGAAGTTCGGTGATGTAGAGCGCACGGATCCCTTCACTTCGGGATCGATCCCTCAACGTTGGCATAGATTTGAATGTCGAGATGGCCTCAGGAGGGAGCTTGGATGACCTCAAGATGAGCTAGAGCATGGGTGGTCACCCCGGGTCATTGGGAATAGCCCAGTATTTATAGTGAAGGAGAACCGGTTCAAAACAAGGAAATTAGCCAACCGAGCCCCTACTTCGGGGATGTGTTTGGCATTTTATTTCTAAAAATCGTCGAAACCTTCCATAAAATTACTAAAAAATGACTTTAAATAACGAATGCACCCCTAACTCGGGGGCATGGTCAAAATAATTGATTTTAAGTGGGGAAACCTTCCAAAATCTGGTTTAGAAGGTTCGAACCGGGGCAGTTTCCGGTTTCCAAAATCGACCACGCCCTTAGTCCCGGGGTGTGCTGACCATGCCCTCAGTCTGAGAGTGCGCAGGCCACACCCTCATAGTGAGGGCACGGTGACTGCATCCTCCCTTTTCAAGGGGGGTGAGGGTGCGGTACTCTCTCTCTCTCTCTCTCTCTCTCTCCTATGTGTGTGTTCTGCAAGCCGTAACCTGCAGATAGGATGTCTGATTCGGCTCCCATTTGTTGCGTTCAAAAGAGGGCATTCAACCGCATCTCCTCAAGTTAGTAAACCAGCTGGCATGACTCCCAAGATATTCACACAGGGATTTGACTACCAGTTTACCCTCTGCGAAAAGCCAAAAACCAAGATGGTAATCCGGAAAGGCACGATTTTGGTCGAGGAAACTTGGGTCAACTCAGGATGACTTAAAATAAAAACCGAACAAGTCCGGTATGATCAAAAAACTTAAAGTCATCGAAAAATCCAAGATTAACCTTGTAAACTTGAGACGATCCTCGGAAAAGCCAGGAATAACCAGGAAACCCTAAAATCGACCGAAACGGCCGTGTGGCCCCGGATGATGACAATGTACAGCTTAGATCGACCCAGATGACCCAAAAAGGCCCGGTGATGAACGGAAAGGCTTAACACGTGGTTCGGAATAGCCATGTCAACACGGATTGGAAAGCAGTAACGAAAAACCGTTATAGACCGACACCTACCGAAATGACTTGTCAAAACCCCCGAATGTTATGGAACACACGCAGGACTCCTGAGACCTTCAATTATGGACCATTCAAGGTCGGTCATTGAGCAAGCTTCGTATTTTCATGATTAACGGGCAGCCCTCACTTGAAGGTTACGACATTATTTCGGACGGTCCATTTCCAACTTACAGGGTCTCTACCAACGACCTTAGCTCATCTCCACAAGGTGATTCGAATTAGATAATAGTCAAATAAAGAATATCACCCATGGAATAGGAGTCTGGGGCTCCAAATCAGGCCAAATTTGTTGGCATCAAAATTTTCCGCTTAGCTTGCTTGATGTAGATTTCAACAATGCCAATGCTGATGTGAAAAATCTGACCCAGATTCAGAAAATTCAAGAGCAGATGATGCAAACAGGCTCTGGAAATGCCTTGGCATGGCTTAACATGCACATGGCTTAACATACTACAAATGGCCAAGATAATGTCATCATTGCATAGCCCCGGTCGAGATCGCAACGGTGCCCAAAACATGGAAAACAGACACCAGAAGGCCGAAATGACCATTTTGCCCCCGACACATTAAGATAAGTTAGGACTCTAACATGGAATTCCAACTTTACCACATTGTCAATGTTGGATAGATCTTGGCAATGTTTGAAATGGATCGAAAATCCGACCACCGGATGAAAAGATAAGCAAGGAATATCAAATTTGGCCAAAGTCCGTGTTAAATGACGCCAGGGTCATAATGGTCCGATAAGCTCCCAGATTGACCCATGGGATGGAAATTTCAATTTCTTGGTTTAAAACTTAGCTCTTATGAATATTTATTCATGAAAATTAAAATTTGGCCATTGGGATAAGGTAATTGCACCCAATTATAGTTTCTGGCATTATCGACGGCTGAGATCGCACCGATCGGGAAAATTAGTAAAATCAGAGATCCAGAGCAATTTGAGAGATCTTAGCCACACATTTGGATTGATCATAAGATCAATGTCATCAGTGATTGTCCCATATTTTTCTGATTTAATTTTGGGTGTGTTTAATCAACATCCGATCAAAATTAACGGTAGTCGTCAGATCAGGAGTCCTTTAGATTAACGGACTAGATAGGATCTCTCTCTCTTTCTTACCTCCACTTGGCTGGCCAAAACCCTTCCCATCTGACATGTGCACAATCCCCTACAAGTTTGGGAGCTGGCCGAACTCCCTATCTGATGGTTGGCCAAAGTACTTTGCCTTATTCCTCTCAACCACCTCAACAACTCCAACAACTTCAACAACCCCTGGCCGAACCAACTCTCCCCATCTGATGGCTGGCCGAACCTCTCCCTATGCCTTGGGTTGCCCAATCTCCTACAAGATAGGGAGCTGGCCGAACATGCCATCCCTCTCTCTAGCTGGTGCATACCCACCCTCAACAACCTCAACCATCTTACCTTACTCCATACAACAACCTCAACCATTTTTCCTTATTCCACTCAACAACCCCAACAGTCCTAGCTTTCTCCCTTCTGCAGATGGCACCCCTTAGCCCCTATAAAAGCCCCCTCAGCTGGCCATGTTCAACCCAAGCTGATCACTCTACAGAAGCCCTGCCTCTCCTCCCCCTCACCAGCTCTGGTTGAACCAAGCTTCTCCTCCTCTTGTGTGGACGTCTTCAATAGCAAGTTATCAAGCTCTTCCTATTTTGTTTGGTGCTCCAAGTGAAGAAGAAGAAGGAGAAATATTCTCCTTCTTGAAGGTGTGCCAGCAGCAGCCCATTCTGGGGTACATCAACTTCAACAGCAAATGCTCCATCTTGGTGCGCCAATTCTAGCACCATCCATAGCAAGAAAAGAATAAGAAGAATAAGAAAAAAGGGCCAGCCATTTTCTCCTTCAATCTCCAACAAGAATTATGCCAAAAAGGTGACGGAAGATGTAGTACTTTCTAGTTCTCTTCTTCCCCTCTTCTTTCTCTTCCACCCCTCTTCTTTCTCTTCCACTCGGCCTTCTTATTGGCCATTCAAATGCTTCAAAAAAACCCAGCCATTTTGGTACCATTAAAGCCATGTTCAACCTCCCTATGTTGGCATCATAAACATTTTTTGATCAGCCCCTTTAGGCCCCCTCATTTTAGACCCCTTTGCTGTCTATGTGTGCACAACCCATAGGTGGCCTGTAAACAGCCCATTTGGTATCTCCAAGCAACCCCATGCTGTTGCCTAACACCATGCCCCTTGTTTCCATCCCTCTAGCAGACAATTAGACTTAAACATGCTTCTAATCAGGCCATGTTCGACCATCCTTGCTGCCCAAGTGGATAAATTTCAAAAGGTACCCAAATCAGGCCCCTCTGTTGGCCTTGAAATCAGGCCCCTCTAATGACTTTGAAACCAGCACCTGTTTAACTCCTCTGATGGTCATGTAAATAGCACGCAATCAGCCTTATTGCATTCCATACACAACCCCCTTACCCATTGAGGAGGATGGAGTGATGTCCCGGGCATCCTTAGATCCACAATATGGGCCAAGTCTCCCCCGGGTGGGCTCGTGATTCCTCGTTTTGGTTGATGAAGAGGGTGATGTCATGGGCATTCTTGGATCCACAAGATGGGCCAAGTCTCCTCCAAGTGGATTATCAACTTCAATCAAGACAGCCACCTTTGTTTAGCCTTTTCCATTTCTATCTCAGAAAAAAATAGCCCCTTTGTGGCATTGAAATTTCCATTTTATTACCCCTTGTGCACAACCTACCCTTTGTGCAGTCCCCTTTTTAATCCTTCCAACCAAAACCTTAGCCAATCTATTTCAGCCCCTCTAAGGCACCATTTGACGATTGCTACAACATGGGTAAAGGTGCAAAAACAATGATGCAAATAGGTGCCAAAAACAAGTGCTGCAAACAAGTGCAAAAAATCAAATTCTATAGATAGTCCAAATAGGCCATGCTAGCCAATGATGTTGCAAGACAAGTCCTTGTGAGGACTGGGTTGGGGGTGACAGCCTAATCCCCCTTGGCTCACATGTTGGGTCAAGGGCTTGAGAAGGTGGCTCTCAATTCTGATCTAAACAGGGTGCAAATCAAGTCAACCGTGCCAAAGAAATGCAAAACAGGCTGCCAGGGCCCATGAAGCTTGAATTAGGTCAACCGGGCCGACATGACATGAAACCGACCTTCTCAGGCCTTGAGACATGAAGACCAGCTCATTGTGCTGATAAAGCTGGCCCATTGGACATTGAACAATTAAAAATCACACTTAACTAAATATGAAGGCGAGATGCCAAAACTAAAAAAGGAGATTTGCACCACTTTGTGGGCTCTCCACAGTTGGGCAACTCATCCAGCTTGCACCAGAATGCTGACCCGGACGTAGGCATGGAACACGCTTCCCACTGTAGATGGACCCTTTCCACTACTTAGAAAGTCAAAAGACTATGTCATGTAAGATGGGTAAAAATTCCACACCAATTGAAAAATAAGGCGGCATGTTGCCAAAATTTTCTCGGTTAAGTGGGATTTTACATTAATGAAAGGACATTCACATATTCACCTTGGACACCATTGAACATGGCATATGAATTTCCACATCTGATGTACACTAACATGGAATACTTTGAACATGAATATTTTAAGTGCCGAGTTGATTGCATGTGACCAGGCATTGACACTAGCTTGACGGATCGGATGTGATGCAAATCGAACAAAAGTTAATCAAATCTGAACATAAATTAATCATATCTTAAAATACATTCAAACCAACTTTAAACAAGCTTATAACAGGTAATTAAAGTCTTAACATTCAACAAAAATCATATTTAATACAATTTGGAAGAATTGATTTAATACACTTAATCTATTGGAATTCAATTACTCAAATAAGTGTACATCAAATAATTTACAAACAACTCAAAAAAAAAACATAAAGACACTTCAAAATATCTGAAATTCATCTAAAACATGTAAATTTAGATCGTTAACAATCTGAAACCCAAGCTTAATCAATTTGGACTAAGTTTGAAAATGTTTTAAAACATACCGAACACACCCGAATTGGTAAAACACCAACCAATTTGAGAAGACCACATAAAAATGACTCAACACATGTTAAAGAAACTTCAACAAGTCAAATTGATCAACACATCTAAAATATCAAGTTCAAACAAAAATAAAATAAACTTCAACCAATTGAAGTAAAACAAACCAAACTCAAAAAACAAATAACATTCAAATCTAAGTCAAATTTAAATCTCAAATTAACATTTCTAACCACATCAAAAGCAATTCATAAATCAACATGAATCAACTCCAAACCAAATCTAATCAAACATGTCTACATCTCATCAGGCCCAAAAGGCTGGGGCCCTTTTTGTTCTTTATACGTTGTGTATGTGCACGCTATCATCAACAAGATCGCCATGGCAATTAATCAAGGGTGTTCGAGTGTTTGCTCGATGTAAATGAACATCAAATATTCGCACTATCCAATGCAGAGAGGTCAAAAATATTTCCACAAAACCCGAACCTCGGTTCTATACTCTTCTAATATCACTCGACTATCTAGTATCTTTATAGGCTATCACCTATTTTACTAGAAAACTCAGAGGTTGATATTTCAAAACATACAAAAAAAATCTTTTCTAAGAATAAAAAATATTCTCGAGATTTCCACATTGGACAATTCACTCTACCTTACAAGTGCCACTCATTATCCTTTGAGAAGTTTGTCTTAATTAAGAATGGTGAGATGTCTTAATTGAATATAAAATATGGGACTGAAGTGAAAACATGGATGTGAGGGCCTGAATTCAAAGAATGATTGAAAGCATGAACACAATGGTTTGATTAAAAATATGGGCACAATAGCTCGATTCAATAAATCTTAGGTGCAGTGGCCCATTTGAAAAAAGAGTGATTAAAAACATAGGTGCAACAACATAGTCAAAAAAGTATGATTAAAAACATGGACATAATGAACATATTAAAAAAGTATGATTAAAGACATGGGTGCAATGACCATATTGCAAAAGCACGATTAAAAATATTGGGTGCAATGACCATATTGCAACTAGAGACATGGGTGCATGAGGCATAATTAAAAGACATGAGCATGAATGCCCAATTAGAGAAATATTAGCTGCATGGGCCTGATATAGGATGATTGTCAAGAGGGCCTAATTTAAGAAAAATATCGATGTGCTTAAAGGCATAATTGAAAAGGGGCTTGTGGGCCCAATGGATAAAATTGGGCCTGAGGGCTTGATTCTGGCAGGATGGGCTTGAGATCCTAAGTTGACTAAAGAAGGTGGGCTCATGGTCCCAATTTAGAGAGATGAGAATGAGCATGTGTACTTGATAGTAATGGAAGGAATGGGGTGTGTGGGTCTAGTAATAGAGAAAGGAATAGGGCATTGGGCCCAGTTGTAGAGGAGGGAATTGGGCGCAAGGAACTGATACTTAAAAAGGGAATTGGGCACATGTGCATGGTAATAGAGAAGGGAGTTGGGCTCATGGGCCCAATTTGGCAATGTTCACACAAGGGCCCAATTCTGAAGAATGGGAAAATGGGCTCAATTAGAAAAAGTGTTGATTTACATGTGGGCAAAATTGGGGAGCATGGGTGCACGAGCCCAACTGAGTGGAATGATGGGCATTTTGGCCCAAATGTGAAGGATGAGGGACTCACAAACCCAATTCAAGCAGATGATGGGCATGAGGGCCCACTTTAGAAATATGGTGGGCATGTGGGCCTGGACTAGAATTGTTAGAGTGGGGGTTATGACCTGAAGATTGATGCTATTGTTGAAGGTGGGATGCCTAGGCCCAATCAAATTCGATGGTGGACAACAGGGCCCGATTTGGAAAAGTGGGCACACAGTATCGATTTAGAGGAATAAGCATATGGACCCGACTTAGAAAAGTGGGCATGTGGAACCAATTTAATGTTATGATGGGTACATGGGCTCAATGTAGAAGAGTGTTGGGTGCTTGGGCCCAGTTCAGAAAGATGATTATTGTAGGCCCTATTGTTGAAGGTGGGCTCGTCAGCCCTATTGACCACATTGAACCCTAGGGCCTGATCTAGAAGGTCAAGGTAGCCTTGAAATAAGAGTTAGGAATTGGGTTCACTCAAATGGTGGATGTCCTAACAATCCCTTCCCCCATACTAACTACTCGGATGATTGTTGACTAGTATGACCCTAGTGGGTTGCCTTGTGGATGACTGCATAGTTGAAAGGGGTCCTAAAAATCCTTTGCCTTGGATCTTGCTAGTCGATGATCATTGAATAATCCAACCTTTGCTGGTTTGTGATTGGATTTCTTCTTCTCTTTTGCTTTCTTGATCAACTGCCTCGCTTATGGCCCCAATATCCTTAAGGGTTGATGAACCGATTGAGGGCTATGTTTCTTCTTCTCAAATTGTGTCCCTCTTATAAAATGTTCATATAAATTTCCAATCATGAGAGTTATTCTTGTCTTGATTTTCCTTGACTCTGGGGTAGATTCTTCAAATCGAAATCCTACACTTATAATAAAAAGTAGTGGTTGCATTGATTGTGCTATCCCTTGTAATTCTATGCTTAAGCCCTTGTCGACTTGATATCTAAACATCTCCAAAATCCATCACCCTATGTTGCTAATTGTTGGATTTTCCCTAGGATGTTCAATGATAGAAAGTGTGCCATGTTTTAGAAGTTCTTAAGGGATAGGGATGATAAATTGAGCACTAGATTTAGGCCAATCATTATCAATTTTGATTTTATATTTTCCAATTTGTGCGTTCTATTTCTGATTGGCTTTTTCTCGAGTTGATTCAAGGATAGAGTATGTATTGGGTTCAAGGGGCACCATAGAGGTAAATAGAGAATAAAATGTGAGAGGATAATTGATTTTGAGTTCTGATATATTCATTGGATGATCTTGCTCATGATCATCTTGCTCCTAGGATACAGTCGAGATTATCATGGCCCTATGACAAATAAAAAGAGCTGGTTCTAATGTTAGGTTGGGGGCATAGGCTATTATTAGCAAGCTTTACTTGTGTGTAGCATGTTGCAAAGGTTGCTAAAAAATATTTGGTGGCACAACTGGCTGAGGTTAAGTGTAATTTGTCGACTCCGAAAACGGGTTCCGGATCGGCACCTCAAGATAAGAAGGTGAAAGATGGAATTGGGGAAAAGGGGAGTGAATCGAAAACACTCGGAAAGCAGTAAAAGGTCCTCACCTCGGTCCCACACTCACATTGATCCCCGAACTTTCATCTCACGGCGTCGCTCGAGCACCGGAGATGGTTCGGGTCATGTGGGAGGAGAGTGAGGAGGAGATGAACTTAAAACATAAATGAAAGGTGGTCGCCAGGAGCCGCGGGCTCCGCTTTATGAGATGTAAATTAAGAAGTTGACCGTGTGTACCTTAGCGTGGGAGAAAGGGATGTGAGTTCAACCTTCTTCTTCTTCGGCCGGCCGATGAAGAAGAGTCTCCAATCAATGCTAGCTTGTTCAACCTGTGCAACTAGAACAATAAACCAAGTGAAGGAAAATAATTAGAACTATGAGAAGTGTAGTAACTGTGGTGAGAAGATGAGAAATAAGCAATTGGAATCGAACTCACCGGATTGGGGTGAGTCCTAACCCCTTTTTTGTGTTTTTGATTATGTAAAAATGATGTAAATAAACTAAAATATGCTTTAAAACAGTAAATGAACTGAGTTAAATGAGTTGAGAAGGCTTATGGAATGGATTGGCTTGAGTTGAAGCCGAGTTGGTTGAAGATAGCCGGTTCGGGTAGCTTGGTACCCTTCTGGCGCGACTTTGGTGCAGAGTATGCTATGGACGACCCCGATGTCAGAATCGAGTGACGTTTATTGGAGTAGACAGAGGACTCAGATAGGAAGAGTTCCTATGTTGATGGCTTCTCCTAAATCCTTCTGTAGAAGTCAGTAAAAATTCTGAAAGTGGGCGGATATAGAAGACAGAACCTGGATGCACGCCCTCAGTTTAGCAATCGCCACTAAGAAAATCGGAATTGAGTGCCGTCAGTTGGAGATGAAAGAGGATGAAGAAAGGATCGACTTCTATGTTGAAGACTTTCACAGCAGATGCGTCGAATTTTCTGTAGAAGTCGATGAAGATGGTTGATGTAGAACGCCCGGATCTAGCCTTCTCCTTCACCTCGGGATCGATCTCTTGACTTCGGATCGCCTTTGGACGTCGGGACGGCTTTGGAGAAGAGCTTGGACAACCTCTGGACGAGCTAGGCACCGGGGATTAACCTTGGTTCGTTGAGAATGGCCCTCAATTTATAGGGGAAGCAAGCCGGTGCAAAATTTAGAAACTGGACGTAACGCGCCCCCGCGTTTCAAAGGAGACGAGGGCGCGCAGGGCGCGCCCTCAAACGAAGGGCGCGCAGGGCGCGCCCCCAGTTCGGGGGCGCGGTCTGCGCGCCCCCCTGTTTCAAAGGAACTGGGGGCGCGTTACGCGTCTCACTGCTAAAAATCGACGGAAACTTCCGGAAATTGCTAAAAATCGACTTGACATACGTAACGCGCCCCAGAACCGGGGGTGCGGTACAAATAATCGAAAATTAGCATCGGAAACTTTCCAAAAATCCGGTTTAGAAGGCGCTAATCGGGACAATTTCCGATTTAAAGAAACTGACCGCGCCCCCCTCTTTCAAAGGAACCGGGGGCGCACAGGGCGCGCCCCCAGTTTGAGGGCGCGCAGGGCGCGCCCCCAGTATGAGGGCGCGCAGGGTGCGCCCTCCTGTTTCAAAGGGGACGGGGGCGCAGTACACTCTCTCTCCTGCGCGCGTGTTCTGCGAGCCGTATCTTGCAAACGGGATGTCCGATTCGGCTCCCGTTTGTCGCGTTGGAAAGAGGGCCTTCAACCGCACCTCATCAAGTCGGTAAACCAGCTGGCATGACTCCCGAGATGTTCGCACGGGGCTTTCTACCAGTTTACCCTCTCGCGGAAAGCCGAAACCCGGGGCGAAGATCCGAAAAAGCACGGTTCCGATCGAGAAATCTCGGGTCAACTCGGGATGACTTAAAATGATGACCGAACAAGTCCGGTACGACCGAAAAACCCGAAATCATCGAAAAATTTGATATTAACCCGGTAAACGTGAATCGAAAGCCGTAAAAGCCGCGAAACCCAAAAATTGACTGAACCGGATGTATGGCCCCGGTTGATGAAAATATTCGGCTAGAATCGACCCGGATGACCTGAAAAGACCCGGTGATGACCGGAAAGGCCTAGCATGTTGTCCGGGATAGCCGTGTCAGCACATATCGAAAAAGCTGTAACGAAAGCTGTTATTGACCGACGCCGACCGAAATGGCTTCTCGGAAACCCTGAATGTTACGGAACACATGCGGGAATCCCGAGACCTTCAATTATGGACCATTCAAGGTCGGTCATCGAGCAGGCTTCGTGTTTTTACAATTCACGTGCGCCTCTCGCTTGAAGGTTACGACAATATTTCGGGAATCATTGGTCCATTCTCAACTTGCGAGGGGCTCCACCCATGTCCTTAGCTCATCTCCATGAGGTAATCCAGATCAGATAACGGTCAAATAAAGGATATCGCCTATGGAATAAGAGTCTGGGGCTCCGAATTAGGCCAATTTGGCGTGTCTACAGCTTGCCTCGCCTTGATGTTGGCTTTGCAAGGGAATGGCATGTAGCGGAGCAAAGTGAAACGTAGAGAAAGCGTAGCGAAGCGAGATGGATCGTAGTGGAATGTAGCGGAGTGAAATGGTGATGGACTGAAAAGGTGGCATCAAGGTGTAGATATAGACACGCTCAACGACTAGATTCGGCAAGACAAATCTCCTCAAGTCTTCTGGTTAACCGCCATGTTTCATCAAGTCTTCCTATGTTCGATTGGTAAGAGATGTGCCATTGGCACGAGAGAAGAATAGCCAACCCCCAACGCGGTGGGGAGTCCCCGAAACATGGGTTCGTAGGTTCATCATCAGCCGGTAACCCGATCTTTGCGGTGTTCCTGTACTGTGATGGGCTGAAGTTTAAAAAGAGATTTGTTTTGAAAAAGTAAAAGAATACCAATCGAGCACATTCAGGCTCTTAGATTCATTTAAGTCTTCCATGAGACAAGATTCAATTCGGAATGGAATGATCTCAAATTCCGAAAGGCAAATGTTTAAGCATAGACCGTGAAGATAATGACGGTGCAAGTTCTGATCAAAATAGAAGGCCCTTGGCGGGATGAATTGGCTGCCATGGTGGGATGAATAGCAAAGAAGTTGCAATGGCCTCTGTGGTGAAAAGAATTGAAAGATTTGAGGGCACAAAGTGGTTACCGAACACGGTGGGATTAATAGACACGGTGGGATATTAGAGAGGTTGGTGGGACTAGAGATCATGGTGGGATTAGAATGACACGGTGGGATTTAGAATGATCGAGAGAGTGAGAAGGTGAAGATTAGGAAATGATGTATGCAATGATAAAACAAAATGTAATGCAATTAATGCTACATGATGCATGTTGGGATCAAGAAAACAAAAACAAAATTTGTATAACAAATAGTTGAAGATATAGATTGTCTATGAGGTCAAGATACCCATTCGGGAACTATCGTCCCTCACAGCACAACTTTGGCTTATCCGTGAGCATTAGAGATGACCCGACCGTCGTAGATTTTGATGAAGGGGATCTCGGGTCAAGTCTTCTCTATGCTCATGGTCTTCAACAAATAATGCATAAGATAATAATACACGACTAGAGACATATATGCTAGTCGGCAAGTTATGGGGGTTTCCCATGTCCATTCCTCTTTTTCCGCGAGCAATTCCTGTTGGCAAGATTTCCCCCTCCTTGACTTGTGTTTCTTTCCTGAAATACTTAATAAAGGGGTTAGATCTGCTCTATGGCTTACCCCCTTGCCTATTGTTATCTTGCCTTGCTTACATGTCAAGGGGGGTAGCCTTATTAACAAGGTAATATGAACAAAATGACTGATAATGAATAAGATAAGGGTTAAGAAAGCTTACCTGCTATGGTGAGAGTCACACCCTTCTTGATCTTAGCATCCTGAAACACTTGATAAAAGGGGATTAAATCTTCACTATGGCTCATCTCTTTGCCTATTATGGCCAACTTTGACTCAGGTCAAAGAGAGGAGCCTTCTTAACAAGGTGTAATAACCTAAATGACCGAAATGAAATGGTTAAGAGAACTTACCTGTCGTTGAGAGAACCTTCTCCTCTTACTTTAGAGTCCCTGAAAACACTTGATAAAAGAGGATTAGATCTTCACAACGACTCATCCCTTTGCCTATTATGGCCGAATTTGACTTAGGTCAAAGGGAGGAGCCCTCTTAATGGGGTGATAATGAAGGTAAATATGCAATGCGGAAATGAAACATGCAAGACATAAAGATAAACATGAATGTTAGCAAAGGCAAAAAATCAAGGTTATGCCAAGTTAGATGATGCATTTTTTTAGATTTTTGGAAAGTATTCAAAATTTTTTTATTTTTGAAGATATTCAACTTTTTTTTTGATTTTTTATGAAAATATTCAAAACTTTTTTGATTTTTTTGGAAATATTTGATTTTTTTGGATTTTTTAAAATATTCATTTTTTTGGATTTTTGAAAATATTCATTTTTTTGGATTTTTGAAAATATTCATTTTTTTTGGGTTTTTGAAAATATTCATTTTTTTTTGGATTTTTGAAAATATTCATTTTTTTTTGAATTTTTGTGGAGAATGTGCCAGTATTGAGACCATTCATCGATCTTTGAGTGTTGATCAAGATTCAAGCAATAAGCACCACGTGTGAATAAGGTTCCCTACCCAGAATCTTTCTTGCCCTCTTCTCTTGATCGGTTTGGATTCCCCCTAAGTTTGGACAGTTTACCCTACCCTAGGGGTTTTAAGATGGAAGAATAATAGAGGAAGTCTTTGATAGGATTTGGGGGTATTGAGGTGGGTTTCTCTACTCATGCCCAAATTGCCCGTTGGGGTTCGGCCTCTTCGGGTCTTTTCTACATGTGGCACTTATTTAGACAAGTCTTTGACCTGTGGGGTCATTGCCCATCTTTTGGTGCCTTTTTTTATTTATTTTCTATTCTTCCGGGTACTCATTCAGACAGGCCCATATTTGTTTAAACCTGTGGGGTTCATTGCCCATCTTTTGGCACCCTTTTGCACCCTATGAGACGGCCTCCTACTAAGGCGGCGGGCATTTTCGATACTATCCTCCTTTAGTCCCCTTCACCTATTTCGGACCGAATAGAAGAGAATAGGGTAAGGTTTCCTTTCTGCCTTCAGGGTTCTGCCTTGCCTCTCTCGAGTGTTAGGTTATCCAGATTCTGGGATCGGAAGGTGTTGTGTGTGCAAAGGTGATGCCTACCCTTGACTTCTAGCTAACACCCTTGGATCGATGAATTAATATCAAACCAAAAATTCTCCATTTTCTTCTCTAAGGAAAATATTTTTTGAGGTAAACACCGTTCCATGGATGGTTCAATTTTTCTCCATCGGCGTTGGTTAGCTCATATGCATTGCCTGGATATTTTTCAGTTATAACAAAAGGCCCTTCCCAGTTAGGTTGCAACTTGGAGCGGGGACCACCCGGCTTAACGAATATACATTTAACTACCATCTCACCGATTTCGAACTTTCTCTCTACCACTCTCTTTTGATAAAATCTTTTCAATCGGTTCTGATAAGTCCGGGCATGCTCGGAAGCGGCCAACCTTCTTTCATCTAGGAGTTCCAGTTGTGCAAGGAGAGATTCTCGTCTCTCATCGACAGGGATGTCCCTATCAAGTTGAACTCGGAGTGATGGAAGGAGTACTTCGTACGGGACCACCGCTTCCATCCCATATGCGAGAGCATACGGGGTTTGACCAGTGGGGGTCCGTACAGAAGTACGATAAGCCCATAGTGCATCTACAAGCTTATCTGGCCAGTCTACGAACTTGCTAGACTTACAGGTTTTCTTGATGATTTTAATCAAGGTTTTGTTGGTGGCTTCTGCTTGACCGTTGCCTTGCGGGTAATAAGGAGATGAATGATGCAATGCAATGCGGTACCTGTTGCAAAGGTCACGCAGATCTTGAGAGAGAAATTGAGGTCCATTGTCGGTGACGATGTCGCTGGGTATCCCGAACCTGGCAATGATGTTGCAATTGATGAAGGAGCACAGTGTTGATGCCTTGATCTCCACGAACGCTTCTGCTTCTGCCCACTTGGTGAAGTACTCTGTTGCCGTCAGGATGAATGATTTGGAACGGATTTCAGAGTTAAGATCACTTAGAGGGCCAATGATATCGAAAGCCCACATGGCGAAGGGCCACGGGGCATGAATCGGATGAAGGGAAGATGCGGGAGAATGGATCTTGTCGGCATGGAGTTGGCAAGAATGACAGTGCCGGACAAAGATGGAGCAATCCTCTTCTAGGGTTGGCCAATAGTACCCCTGCCTGATGATTTTCTTGGCAAGAGCTTGAGCATTGACATGGCCCCCACAGACCCCAGAATGTGCTTCCTTAAGCACCAATTTTGCCTCTTCTTCATCAACGCATCTCAATAAAATTCCGCTCAGGCTCCTCTTGTAGAGCACCCCTCCTAGGATGGTATACCTCTGGGATACTCTCTTGATGGCCTTCTTTTCTTTTGCATTTGATCCAGGTGGATATGTCTGATCTTGACAATACCTTGCAATCTCATCAAACCAAGGCTTCTCAGCCTCATCTAACTCTTCCAACTCGATTAGAGAAATCTCCTCTTTCTGCTCTAGATATTCCTTCCTGCCAAATCTCTCCTTGATCTTTAGAAATCGACCATCCTTAATCGCTGGCATCGACCTTCTACGGACATGGATAGTCCGCACCTGTCTACCTAGCGGGACTGATAGAGATGAGGCTAAGGAGGCTAGGGCATCAGCAAGGATGTTCTGAGCTCGAGGGACATGGACAAAAGTGAGTTTAGAAAAGAGTTTGATGTAGCAAGAGGTGAGTTCTTGGTAAGGTTTGAGGTTTGGATGAGAAGTTCGGTATTTGGTTAGGACTTGGCGAAGGATTAGTTGACTATCACCTATCACCCTCAATTCCGTGGCACCATAGAAATGAGTGGCCTCCAGCCCGGCCAGCAAGGCTTCGTATTCAGCTATATTGTTGGTTGCCGGGAAGTCAAGCTGAAATGCCTGTGGAATGGTGACACCCTCGGGTGATAGAAGGACGATTCCTATTCCCTTACTGTGAGAATTCAGAGCCCCGTCAAAATATAATGTCCAAAGGTGGGAAGATCAGATCAGCATTAGTTCGTCATCCGGGAGCTCCGATTGGACCGGGTCAAAGAGGGGTATAGGGTGATGGGCTAGATGTTCGGCAATGGCATAGCCCTTAATCGCCTTCTGGGGGACATAGGTGATATCAAACTGGGAGAGGAAGCTCTGCCAACGACCTAACCGATCAGTTAGAACAGTTTTTTCTAGAAGGAACTTGATGGGATTGATGCGGGCAATAAGGTTGACCTCATGAGCTAAGAAATAGTGTTTAAGCTTCTGAACTACCCAGACTAGTGCAGCACAGGTCTTCTCCACTACAGTATACTTCTGCTCACACGGATCAAAAATCTTTGACAAATAGTAAGTTGCCCTCTCTTTCCCTTCTTCATCCACTTGTGCAAGGACTGCCCCAAGAGAATTCTCCAAAACCGAGATATACAAAACTAAGGGCTTGCCAGGGACTGGTGGTCTAAGCACAGGGGGACTAGCCAGGTATCTTTTCAATCCATCAAATGTATCCTGGCACTTCGAATCCCATTTGAACTCGGCCCCCGCCTTGGTCAACTCATTGAAAGGTTTACACCTTTGGGAGTGTTGTGAGATGAACCGGCGGACAAACTGTAGCCTCATAATTAATCCTCGAAGTTCTTTCATATTTCTTGGAGGAGGCATACCAATGATTGCCTTGGCCTTGTTTGGGTCGATCTCTATGCCCCTTTTGCTCACTATGAACCCCAATAACTTTCCTGAGGATACTCCAAACGTACATTTCTTTGGGTTCATCTTCAATTTATATTCCCTAGCCCATTGCAAGACCTTTCTTAACACTTCAGGATGATCTTCTCGGCTTTTGGACTTAACGACCAGGTCATCCACGTACACCTCTACAAGGGTATGCATCATGTCATGGAAGATAGCCATCATTGCCCTCTGATAGGTAGCACCGGCATTCTTCAGTCCAAAGGGCATGACGACATAGCAGTAGGTTCCCCAAGGCGTGGTGAACGAGGTCTTCTCCTGGTCCTCTTCGGCCAACCGGATTTGATTATATCCAGAATAGCCATCCATGAATGACAACATCTCGAATCCAGCAGTGTTATCAACCAGTACATCAATATGAGGTAGAGGAAAGTCATCTTTAGGACACGCTCAGTTTAAGTCCCTGAAGTCTATACAAATCCGAACTCGTCCATCCTTCTTCATGACAAGGACTATGTTTGCCACCCATTGCGGATAAAGGAAGACCTTAATGAATCTTGCTTGATGTAACTTGTCGACCTCTTCTTTCATCTTAAGTGCAACATCAGGGTGGAATCTCCTTAATTTTTGTTTGACCGGGGTAACTCTGTGTTTCAAAGTTAGACGATGTTCAACTAACGAGTTGTCTAACCCCGGCATGTCTTCGTATGTCCATGCGAACGTGTCCTTATATTCTTCCAAAATTTCAATTAAACTCTGTTCCTCAGTGGGAGTGAGGTTTGCGCTTAGGAGGATTGTCTTGGGATCTTCCGGTGTTCCAAGATTCAGTTCTTTTGTCGGTTCATCCACCGTGGCTAATGGTTTTTCAAATCTTTTAAGTCCAGATGCATACGCATCAGCCAAGTCCTCAATTCCATCCTCGAAATCAGGATCCTTTTCTGATAAAACCTCATAAACTCCCAGTGTATGATCTACATTGAATTCATCCTCATATTGGATTTCATCAAGCTGGATAGCACTTTCCAAAAATCTTGGCAGCCTTGCACATTCCTTGCATTTTTGAGCTAATTGCTGGAGATATCTCTCTGGCACACGTTTACCTCGAGTTTTCTTCTTTCCTACCCTAACTACTCCTAAAGAAGACGGAATTGAAAAGGTGGTATTTACAATGGGTGAAGGATCGAGCAGATCGATCAGTGAGTTGGAGAAGAGAGGTCCCTGGTTGGGAGCACTCTCCGAGACAAGTAGAGACGTCTCCTCGATGGAAAACTGAGTTTGCGAGAGGACGTTTTTTTTTGGGTATTTTGGGTATTTTCAATAACAAAAAGAGAATGAGCCGATGGGGCTCGAGCAGAAATAGAAAGCTTAAGCAAATGGGAGAAAAATGGGCTCGCGGGCCCGATGATGACAAGAAATGGGCAGATAGGCCCAAAGCTAGTGAAAAGACCTAAGGGGCACGCGGGCCCGAATGGTGGGCACGTAGGCCCAAAGCAAGAAAATAAATCTAAAGGGCATGTGGGCCCGACTGGTGGGAACGCAGGCCCAAGGTTGTTGGATTGGAATGGGCATAGAAGCCCAGTGGAGTAAGAAGATTTGAATGGGCTCTCAGGCCCAGTGATCAATTCAGGTGGCCATTTTGGCCCAGAAGTGGGAATTGGGCTAGATAGCCTATCAAGTGAATCCAAGAGGGATAGAGTGAGGATTTTGAAATACGTGACCGTAGGATACGGCTCACGCGGGATGTTGTTTGGAGGTGGGTTCGAGTGGACAAATTGTTTAGAGATGGACTTGCCCTCGACTGGTTCTTCCTCCTCTATGAACAACCGAGCCAAAGATGAACTCAGGTTGTCCACTTCCTCCTCTTGCTCTGGTGCCTTCCTTCTCTTGACTGGTTCTTCTTCTTTGTCCCCGGCCATTGTAGACACGCCAAATTAGCTTGATTCGGAGCCCCAGACTCTTATTCCATAGGCGATATCTTTTATCTGACCGTTATCTGATCCGGATTACCTCGTGGAGATGAGCTAAGGACATTGGTGGAGCCCCTTGGGAGTTGAGAATGGACCGAAGATTTCCGGAATAATGCCGTAACCTTCAAGCGAGAGCCGCGCGTGAACCATAAAAAAACACGAAGCCTGCTCGATGACCGACCTTGAATGGTCCATAATTGAAGGTCTCGGGAGTCCCGCATGTGTTCCGTAACATTCAGGGTTTCCGAGAAGTCATTTCGGTAGGCGTCGGTCAATGACGGCTTTCGTTACGGCTTTTCGATCCGTGGCCGACACGGCTATCCCGGACCACATGTTAGGCCTTTCCGGTCATCACCGGGTCTTTTCAGGTCATCCGGGTCGATTCTAGCCGTATATTTTATCAACCGGGGCTATAAGGCCGGTTCGGTCAATTTTAGGGTTTCGCGGCTTTTACGGCTTTCGATTCACGTTTACCGGGTTAATCTCAGATTTTTCGATGATTTCGGATTGTCCGATCGTACCGGACTTGTTCGGTCATCATTTCAAGTCATCCCGAGTTGACCCGAGATTTCTCGACCGGAACCGTGCTCTTTCGGATCTTCGCCACGGGTTTCGGCTTTCCGCGAGAAGGTAAACCGGTAAAAAGCCCCGTACGAACATCTCGGGAGTCATGCGGCTGGTTTACCGACTTGAGGAGGTGCGGGTGAAGGCCCTCTTTCCAACGCGACAAACGGGAGCTGAATCGGACATCCCGTTTGCAAGATACGGCTCGCGGAACACGCGCGCAGGAGAGAGAGTGTACTGCGCCCCCGCTCCGCTTGAAAGTGGAGGGCGCTCCCTGCGCGCCCTCAACATGAGGGCGCGCCCTGCGCGCCCTCAAACCGGGCGCGCCCCCACGCGCCCCCGGTCCCTTTGAAAGGTGGGGGCGCGGTCAGTTGCTTTAAATCGGAAATTACCCCGATTAGCACCTTCTAAACCGGGTTTTTGGAATGTTTCCGGGCGAGAATTTTCACTTATTTGTACCGCGCCCCCGGTTCGGGGGCGCGTTACGTATGTCAAGTCCATTTTTAGCATTTTCCGGAACATGCCGTCGATTTTTAGCAGTGAGACGCCGAACGCGCCCCCGCCCCCTTTGAAACAGGGAGGGCGCGCGGACCGCGCCCCGGCCGGGGGCGCGCCCTGCGCGCCCTTGGTTTGAGGGCGCGCCCTGCGCGCCCTCGTCTCCTTTGAAACGCGGGGGCGCGGTACATCCAGTTTCTAAATTTTGCAACGGCTCTCTTCCCCTATAAATTGAGGGTCATTCTCAACGAACCAAGGTTGAACCCCGGTGCCTAGCTCGTCCAGAGGTCGTCCAAGCTCTTCTCCAAAGCCTTCCCAACGTCCAAAGGCGATCCGAAGTCAAGAAATCGATCCCGAGGTGAAGGAGAAGGCTCGATCCGGGTGTTCTTCATCAACCATCTTCATCGACTTCTGCAGAAAATCCGAGGCTTCTGCTGCAAAAGTCTTCAACATACAAATTGTTCCTCTCTTCGTCCTCTTTCATCTCCAACTGACGGCATTCCATTCCGACTTTCCGTTTGTTCGTGACGGTTGCTACACTGAGGGCGCGCATCCAGGTTCTGATTTTGATATCCGCCCCCTTTCATAATTTTTACTGACTTTTACAGGAGGATTTCGGAGAAATCATAAACATTGAAATGCTTCCTCTCTGAGTTTTCTGTCCACTCCAACAAACGGAACTCGATTCTGACATCGGGGTCGTCCGTAACATCCTCTGCACTGAAGTCGCGCCAGAAGGGTGCAAAGCTACCCGAACCGGCCTTTTCTCAACCAACTCGGCTTCAACTCAAGCCGATCCATTCTATAAGCTTTCTCAACTCCATTAACTCTGCTTATTCATTGTTTTAAAGCATATTTTAGTTTATTTACATCATTTTTACATCATCAAAAACACAAAAAAAGGGGTTAGGACTCACCCCAATCCGGTGAGTTCGATTCCAATTGCTTCTCTCTCATATTCTCTCTACAGTTACTACACTTCACAAGTCTAACCAAATTCTTCACTTGGTTTATTGTTCTAGTTGCACAGGTTGATCAAGCTAGCATTGGATTGAAGACTCTTCTTCATCGGCCGGCCGAAGAAGAAGAAGGTTGAACTCACATCCCTTTCTCCCACGCTAAGGTACACACGGTCAACTTCTTTCTCTTTCCATTACATAAATCGGAGCCCGCGGCTCCTGGCGACCACACTTTATTTTTATTCATGTTCTAAATTCATATCCTCCTCACTCTCCTCCCACATGACCCGAACCATCTCCGGTGCTCGAGCGACGCCGTGAGATGAAAGTTCGGGGATCAATGTGAGTGTGGGACCGAGGTGAGGACATTCTACCGCTTTCCGAGTGTTTTCAATTCACTTCCCTTTTTTCCCCAATTCCATCCATATTTCACCTTCTTATCTTGAGGTGCCGATCCGGAACCCGTTTCGGAGTCGACAGCTTTTTGGCGACCACGGTGGGACAACCAATGTCTTCAACCGTGCTAGCTTGATTGATCCGTGCAACTAGTTGTTTTCCGACTTGGTTCCCGCGTGAACCGGCTTGTCCTTCACCCTTTTCCATGTCAATTTACCTTTAAAAACTTGCTGATTACTCTTCCTTTAATATTGTCCCCCATGTGGACTTGATTTCTTGTCTTTAATTTCAGCCCGGTTCCCGCGTGAACCACTTTTCTTCTTATAAACCGGTTCCCGCGTGAACCACCTTTCTTTTCCAACTCGGTTCCCGCGTGAACCAACTTACTTTCAGATCGGTCCCCGCGTGGACCACCCATTTGCAGCACCTTTATATTGGCCCCACGTGGCTCTCTTTTCATTTTGTCAACTCTTACACCGGTTCCCGCGTGAACCACCCCTTTTCCTTCAAAAAAACCGGTTCCCGCGTGAACCACCTTTCTTTTCCAACTCGGTTCCCGCGTGAACCAACTTACCTTCAGATCGGTCCCCGCGTGGACCACCCCTTTGCACCAATTAGATTGGCCCCACGTGGCCCTCATTTCCTTTTTCCAATCAAACAAACCGGTTCCCGCGTGAACCACCCATTTTCCCTTCAAAAACCGGTTCCCGCGTGAACCACCTACTTTTCCAAAACTCGGCTCCCGCGTGAGCCACTTTATTTTCAATTCGGTCCCCGCGTGGACCATCCTTTTACCTTTACTTCAGATTTGTCCCCAATTGGACACTCCAACACAAGCCGGTTCCCGCGCGAACCACCTTTTAATTGCTAGTTGCTAGTTACTTGTTTTACTTTCTCATTGCTTATCTTGTTTGCATTCACTTGCTTGACTTATTTAATAGCTTTCATTCATGTTTGCATATTGATTGCTTCTTCTCCTTCTACCCTCCATTTTTCATTTTTTGCATTAGCTTTGCATCGGGTACCGGACTTGTTCCGATCCGTAGGGCATTCGAGGCGGGGGCTCTCTCTCCCAACACACCCTCACCCTCCAAACACCTTCTTGGTGGATTCTTACCTCTCTTCTCGGGATATTCCTTCCTAGTTGATTTGGTGGTTTCCATCAAGACCTCCGTAAGTCCCCATCCGTGGAGTATTCCTCTCCGCACGATTGGGCCGGTTGTACCACTTTCCCAAAACCCGAAGAACCCAAGTACCTACTCGTGGTGAATGAGTGATAACCTTAGGTCTTGAAGATTGAAGCAATAGGAACCATACCCAATTTGAGTGAAAAATTGCTAACAATCCATCTAATCTAAGGTTTCAACCCAATAATTGTCGAGTAGTCATTTTAAAACCTTGTTTGCATAACTTGCTTGCTCACAACAATTGAAAAGAAAAAAAAAATCTCTTTCAAAACACCTAAAAAAAAAAAAAAAAATCCCTTTAATTTTTATGTTCAACTTGCTTGCCAAACAACAAAATTGAAACCAAATCAAATCAAACAAACAACCATAACCAACCAAAAAAAAAAACTCTCTTTGCATTTACACCCTTCATTTGCTTTCTTTCAACCATTTTGTAAGGAAATTTGACAGGATGCCCACTCTAAGGTCCGGAAGACACATCGGGATGTCGGACTACTGCGGCCAAGAAGAGGAGTACGAGATGGGTCACTACGAGCTTCAGCAACCCGTAGTCCAACCAGATGGCCATGTTAATGCCGTGATGGAACCTGAGGTCCAAGATCCTGCTCACCGATCCACTTCACATATTATAGAACAAGCTCTCAAGGATCTATCTCTTCACCTTGATCCCGAGGCCTTTGCAATTGTCCAATATGCCACTAAGGGCAAGATGCCCACCAATCAAGCTCCGATCGAGGGAAATCAAGCCCCCTCACCACCCCAACCGGCAGTCAGTGCCCTTGATCATCTCTTCTCCCGGGCAACCTTGCCGTGTCTCTACTCACCCCGTTGTGGGGCATTCACACACCCCGCACCAGCCTCGTTTCCAACCCACCTCTTCCAACCCAATCAAGTAAACACTTTGCTCCCGCGGCTCAGAATCCAGCCTCACCCAGGTGTTAATGAACAAAATCGACCGGATGGATGAGCGCTTCGAAGAGATGAGGCACCGCCTCGATTCTAAAGCCATCCCCGAAATCTCTCGTCCCCTCTTTCCCGCTCTACACCTTCCTCCTTCAGAGATACCAGCCTTCCAACGTTACAACGGGACTGGTAATCCTTTTAACCATCTAAAGAGCTTTCTCTATGACTCCTCATTCTGGAAAAATGACCGCAAAGCCCTTGCCTTCCTATTCCGTCGGTCATTGGATGGATCCGCCCTAGACTGGTTCTATTCTCTTGATTCCATTGAGGCGGCGGATTTCGACATTGTTAAGACGAAGTTTCTACAGAGGTACAAGGATAGGGTGGGGCCAGCCTGCTCAATAACTGACTTAATTGCTGAAAAGATGAGGCCGGATGAGGACTTCGCCCGATTTGCTGATCGGTGGAGGGGAATGGCTGAGAGGCAAGTGGATACCATCTCGCAGGGGAGCAGTGAGGATGCTCATTGGGAACACAACGCCTAACCTTCGCAACCTTCGATCATGCACCGTCCAACAACCATGAGTGAACCGTGTGATAGCGCCCGCACCCTCCAAACCCACTTTAAGGATGCATCCATGATCAACCCGTTCGACACCAAGCCCCGTAATACTAGAAAGCCTACACCGGTAGGACCCACCACCGAAGGGGTAGTAAATAATGAGAGCATCAATGCCATGGGTAACTGTGGTGGGTACCGGCAAAGCCAATACCGTAACCCACCACCCAATCAACAATACCGCCCGGCCCCTCAACCAGCCCCTCAGCCACAGCAACAACTTGCATACAACCGAGCACCACCACAACAACCCACCTACAACCGGGCGCCCCAGCAACCAAAGGCCTACAACCCAGCGCCTCAACAACAACATGTCTACACCCGACCACCACCACCACAACAACCCTACAACCAAGTGCCACCACCAGCCAACCGACTTAGGAGGGGGGACCCAAGAGAGAATACTACCCTCAACTGCCATTCCCCCTCGTCGACATTTTCAATGCATTGATGGCTGAACAGCACACTGTGGATGTCTGTTTCCAGTTTAAAGATTACATTCATGACCTCAATGATCAGGGAAACATTGACTGGGCACAGATGGGAGAGTCTATACAAGCCATGAAGGCACGACGAATCAACCACGGCGACAACAAGCACAACAACAGCCCGGCTCGGGCATAGTCCAAGATCCGCTACCGGTACATGCACCCGTACAAGCACCGGCACCAGCACCACCAAACCAACGACTCGGCCTCGTCCACTCCGCCATCGAGGAGTCAACCCACCATTCCTGTGGTTGGCGGTCGAGGATCAAATCACCTCCATGCCCGCCATACCGACCCCACCTACAAACCGCACCATACTCTCCATACCGAGAGTTGCCCCCAGCCCACAAACTATCCAAACACCACTACCCTCACCAACCATTAACCCTCCACGACGCTTAATCATTAGACCGCCACCCGTCTCCCAACCAGCACCCCAACCATCACCCCAACCTAACCCACCAACCACCATTAATCCTCCACGGCGTATAATCATTAGACCGCCACCAACACCCCGTACATCACCTAATCTACCAATCACCGCCACCCCACGACCCCTCATCATTAGACCATCACCACCAACACCCCAACCATCACCCAACATACCGGCCTCCACCAATCCACGACCCCTCATCATCCGATCCTCACCACCCCTACCTACCATGGCCTCCTCAACCTACCAACCAACCCTACCATCACCATCATCACCACTTCCCCCTACCACGCCGGCGCCCGGTACTTCGTAGCGGGAGGATGTTCCAAAGGGTCTTCCCCTGTGCCGGGATACAACCACAAGAGGAAGCAGAAGAGGAGGTAGTGGAAGAACCGTTGCCCGGCACGGCATATGATCTATTAAAACATTTGGACAAAATGCCGGCACGGATTTCAATTCTGGAGCTGATAAAGAGGTCAAAGAATCATCAGGACATCTTGCAACAATACTTACAGCGGGTCATGGTCAATGAGGACCTCCCGCCCGAGAAGATCATTGCCGTCCCGACCCCGAGGAGTGAACATCCGGCACTCACCTTTACACAGGAGGAGTTGGCACGGCCGAGAGATCGAAAGTACGCCTTGCGCGTTGCGTAGTCATCCGAGGCGTGGAGATCAAGTCTTGCTTGATTGACACCGGAGCATCCATAAATGTCCTGCCGCCAGAACCATTGCAACTTTGCGGCATCTCCGATGAAGAACTCGAGCCTTCTCCCGACACGGTGACCGCATATGACAACTCCCGGAAGCCGGCACGGGGGGTGGTTACATTGAAAGTTGGGCTCGGGCCGTGTGCCGTCACCACCGAGTTTCACGTTCTAGAACCGGACCCTACATTCAAAGCTATTTTGGGACGCCCGTACCTTGAGGCAATAGGAGCCGTTGCCTCCACTAATCATCGTTGTCCGAAGTTCCCATACAAGGGCCAGCTGATCAAAGTAACCAACATCCCCATTCTGAGTGACGAGGATGACCCCTCTTCTGCACTACCAATATCAAAATCTGTCCAGCCGTTGGTTTCAACTACAGAGCTACCTGAGGTCATGGTGTTAACGACGCCTCCAGATTCAGTTGCGTTGCGGATGATGAAAGGGATGGGCTATCAGCCAGGAAAGGGGCTGGGAAAGGAGCTGCAGGGGGTTGTGCACCCCATTGAAGCCGTACGAAGACCAAAGAGACACGGGCTTGGCTATGAGCCCGCTTTCACTCCGCGGATGGTCTACCGGCCAAAAAATGCCATGGGACTCCAAAAATTCTTTATTAAAGGGGAGACCATGATGATGGCCGGGGACAAAGAAGAAGAACCATCCAAGAGGAAGAAGGCACCAGAGCAAGAGGAGGAGGTCGACAACCTGAGTGCATCTTTAGCTCGGTTGTTCATAGAGGAGGAAGAACCAGTCAAGGGCAAGTCCATCTCTAAACAACTTGTCCACTCGAACCCACCTCCAAACAACATCCCGCGTGAACCGTATCCTACGGTCACGTATTTCAAAATCCTCACTCTATCCCTCTTGGATTCGCTTGATGGGCTATCTAGCCCAATTCCCACATTTGGGCCAAAATGGCCACCTGAACTGATCAATGGGCCTGAGAGCCCATTTAAATCTTCTCACTCCACTGGGCTTCTATGCCCATTCCAATCCAACAACCTTGGGCCCACATGCCCACCCGCCGGGCCCACGTGCCCTTTAGATTCATTTTCTGCTTTGGGCCCGCGTGCCCACCATTTGGGCCCACGTGCCCCTTAGATCTTTTCACCAGCTTTGGGCCTATCTGCCCATTTCTTGTTATCATCGGGCCCGCGAGCCCATTTTTCTCCCATTTACTTAAGCTTTCGATTTCTGCTCGAGCCCCATCGGCTCATTCCCTTTTTGTTATTGAAAATACCCAAAATACCCAAAAAAAAACGTCCTCTCGCAAACTCAGTTTTCCATCGAGGAGACGTCGCTACTTGTCCCGGAGGGTGCTCCCAACCAGGGACCCCTCTTCTCCAACTCACCGATCGATCTCGCTCGATCCTTCACCCATTGTTAATACCACCTTTTCAATTCCGTCTTCTTTAGGAGTAGTTAGGATAGGAAAGAAGAAAATTCGAGGTAAACGTGTGCCGGAAGTATATCTCCAACAAATAGCTCAAAAATGCAAGGAATGTGCAAGGCGGCCAATGTTTTTGGAAAATGCTATCCAGCTTAATGAGATCCAATATGAGGATGAATTCAATGTAGATCATACACTGGGAGTTTACGAGGTCTTATCAGAAAAAGATCCTGATTTCGAGGATGGAATTGAGGACTTGGCTGATGCGTATGCATCTGGACTTAAAAGATTTGAAGAACCATTAGCCACGGTGGATGAACTGACAAAAGAATTGAATCTCGGAACACCGGAAGATCCCAAGTCAGTCCTCCTAAGTGCAAACCTCACTCCCATTGAGGAACAGAGTTTAATTGAAATCTTGGAAGAATATAAGGACACGTTCGCATGGACATACGAAGACATGCCGGGGTTAGACAACTCATTAGTTGAACATCGTCTAACTTTGAAACCTGGAGTTACCCCGGTCAAGCAAAAATTAAGGAGATTCCACCCCGATGCCGCACTTAAGATGAAAGAAGAGGTCGACAAGTTACATCAAGCAAGATTCATTAAGGTCGTCCTTTATCCGCAATGGGTGGCAAACATAGTCCCCGTCATGAAGAAGGATGGCCGAGTTCGGATCCGTATAGACTTCGGGGACTTGAATCGAGCGTGTCCTAAAGATGACTTTCCTCTACCTCATATTGACGTACCGGTTGATAACACCGCCGGATTCGAAATGTTGTCATTCATGGATGGCTATTCGGATATAATCAAATCCGGTTGGCCGAAGAGGACCAGGAGAAGACCTCGTTCACCACACCTTGGGGAACCTATCGCTATGTCGACATGCGCTTTGGACTGAAGAATACTGGTGCTACCTGTCATAGGGCAATGATGGCTATCTTCCATGACATGATGCATACCCTTGTAGAGGTGTACGTGGATGACCTGGTCGTTAAGTCCAAAAGCCGAGAAGATCACCCGGAAGTGTTAAGAAAGGTCTTGCAAAGGGCTAGGGAATATAAATTAAAGATGAACCCAAAGAAATGCACGTTTGGAGTATCCTCAGGAAACCGTTGGGGTTCATAGTGAGTAAAAGGGGCATAGAGATCGACCCAAACAAGGCCAAGGCAATCATTGGTATGCCTCCTCCGAGAAATATGAAAGAACTTCGAGGACTAATCGGGAGGCTACAGTTTGTCCGCCGGTTCATCTCACAACACTCCCAAAGGTGTAAACCTTTCTATGAGTTGACCAAGGCGGGGGCCGAGTTCAAATGGGATTCGAAGTGCCAGGATGCATTCGATGGTTTGAAAAGGTACCCGGCTAGTCCCCCGTGCTTAGACCACTACCCTCGGCAAGCCCTTAGTTTTATATATCTCGGTTTTGGAGAATTCTCTTGGGGCAGTCCTTGCACAAGTTGATGAAGAAGGGAAAGAGAGGGCACTAGTCTGGGTAGTTCAGAAGCTTAAACACTATTTCTTAGCTCATGAGGTCAATCTTATTGCCCGCATCAATCCCATCAAATTCCTTCTGGAGAAAACTGTTCTAACTGATCGGTTAGGTCGTTGGCAGAGCTTCCTTTCTCAGTTTGATATCACCTATGTCCCCCAGAAGGCGATTAAGGGCTATGCCATTGCAGAACATCTAGCCCATCACCCTATACCCCTCTTTGACCCGGTCCAATCGGAGCTCCCGGATGATGAACTAATGTTGATCCGATCTTCCCACCTTTGGACATTATATTTTGACGGGGCTCTGAATTCACACGGTAAGGGAATAGGAATCGTCCTTCTATCACCCGAGGGTGTCACCATTCCACAGGCATTTCAGCTTGACTTCCCAAAGAACCAACAATATAGCCGAATATGAAGCCTTGCTGGCCGGGCTGGAGGCCGCTCATTTCTATGGTGCCACGGAATTAAGGGTGATAGGTGATAGCCAACTAATCCTCCGCCAAGTCCTAACCAAATACCGAACTTCTCATCCAAACCTCAAACCTTACCAAGAACTCACCTCTTGCTACATCAAACTCTTTTCCAAACTCACTTTCGTCCATGTTCCTCGAGCTCAGAACATCCTTGCTGATGCCCTTGCCTCCTTAGCTTCATCTCTATCAGTCCCGCTAGGTAGACAGGTGCGGACTATTCATGTCCGTAGAAGGTCGATGCCAGCGATTAAGGATGGGCGATTTCTGAAAGTTAAGGAGAGATTTGGCAGGAAGGAGTATCTGGAGCAGAAAGAGGAAGTTTCTCTAGTCGAGTTGGAAGAGTTAGATGAGGGTGAGAGGCCTTGGTTTGATGAGATCGCAAGGTATTGTCAAGATCAGACATATCCACCTGGATCAAATGCAAAAGAAAAGAAGGCCATCAGGAGAGTATCCCAGAGGTATACCATCCTAGGAGGGGTGCTCTACAAGAGGAGCCTGAGCAGAATTTTATTGTGATGCATTGATGAAGAAGAGGCAGAATTGGTGCTTAAGGAAGCACATTCTGGGGTATGTGGGGGCCATGTCAATGCTCAAGCTCTTGCCAAGAAAATCATCAGGCAGGGGTATTATTGGCCAACCCTAGAAGAGGATTGCTCCATCTTTGTCCGGCACTGTCATTCTTGCCAACTTCATGCCGACAAGATCCATTCTCCCGCATCTTCCCTTCATCCGATTCATGCCCCATGGCCCTTCGCCATGTGGGCTTTCGATATCATTGGCCCTCTAAGTAATCTTAACTCTGAAATCCGTTCCAAATCGTTCATCCTGACGGCAACAGAGTACTTCACCAAGTGGGCAGAAGCGGAAGCGTTCGTGGAGATCAAGGCATCAACACTGTGCTCCTTCATCAAACGCAACATCATCGCCAGGTTCGGGATACCCAGCGACATCGTCACCGACAACGGACCGCAATTTCTCTCTCAAGATCTGCGTGATCTTTGCAACAGGTACCGCATCGCATTGCATCATTCATCTCCTTATTACCCGCAAGGCAATGGTCAAGCAGAAGCCACCAACAAAACTTTGATTAAAATCATCAAGAAAACCTGTAAGTCTAGCAAGTTCGCAGACTGGCCAGATAAGCTTATAGATGCCCTATGGGCTTATCGTACTTCTGTACGGACCCCCACTGGTCAAACCCCGTATGCTCTCGCATATGGGATGGAAGCGGTGGTCCCGTACGAAGTACTCCTTCCATCACTCCGAGTTCAACTCGATAGGGACATCCCTGTCGATGAGAGGCGAGACTCTCTCCTTGCACAACTTGAACTCCTAGATGAAAGAAGGTTGGCCGCCTCCGAGCATGCCCGGACTTATCAGAACCGATTGAAAAGGTTTTATCAAAAGAGGGTGGTAGAGAGGAAGTTCGAAATCGGTGAAATGGTAGTTAAACGTATATTCGTTAAGCCGGGTGGTCCCCGCTCCAAGTTGCAACCTAACTGGGAAGGGCCTTTTGTTATAACTGAAAAATATCCAGGCAATGCATATGAGCTAACCAATGCCGATGGAGAAAAATTGAACCATCCATGGAACGGCGTTTACCTCAAAAAATATTTTCCTTAGAAAAGAAAATGGAGAATTTCTAGTATGATATCAAGTCATCGATCTAAGGGTGTTAGCTAGAAGTCAAGGGTAGACATCACCTTGCACACACAACACCTCCCGATCCCAGAATCTAGATAGCCCAACACTCAAGAGAGGCAAGGCAGAACCCTGAAGGCGGAAAGGAAACCTTACCCTATTCTCTTCTATTCGGTCCAAGATAGGTGAAGGGGACTAGAGGAGGATAGTATCGAAAATGCCCGCCGCCTTAGTAGGAGGCCGTCTCATAGGGTGCAAAAGGGTGCCAAAAGATGGGCAATGAACCCCACAGGTTTAAACAAATATGGGCTGTTCGAATGAGTACCCGAAAGAATAGAAAATGAAGAAAAAGGCACCAAAAGATGGGCAATGACCCCACAGGTCAAAGACTTGTCTAAGTAAGTGCCACATGTAGAAAAGACCCGAAGAGGCCGAACCCCAACGGGCAATTTGGGCATGAGTAGAGAAACCCTCCTCAACATCCCCAAATCCTATCAAAGACTTCCCTTATTATTCTTCCATCTTAAAACCCCTAGGGTAGGGTAAACTGTCCAAACTCAGGGGGAATCCAAACCGATCAAGAGAAGAGGGCAAGAAAGATTCTGGGTAAGGAACCTTATTTTCACGTGGTGTTTATCACTTAAATCTTGATTAACACTCAAAGATCGATGAATTGTTTCAATACTGGCACATTCTCCACAAAAATCCAAAAAAAACATCAAATATTTTCAAAAAAAAAAAAAAAAAAAAAAACCCCAAAAAATCAAATATTTTCAAAAAAAAAAAAAATATATTTTCAAAAAAATCGAACATCTTCAAAAATAAAAATAAAAAAAAATTTTTTTAATACTTTTCAAAAAAAATCTAAAAAAATATGCATCATCTAACTTGGCATAACCTTGCTTTTTGCCTTTGCTAGCATTCATGTTTACCTTTATGTCTTGCATGTTTCATTTCCGCATTGCATATTTACCTTCATTATCACCCCATTAAGAGGGCTCCTCCCTTTGACCTGAGTCAAAGTTGGCCATAATAGGCAAAGGGATGAGTCGTTGTGAAGATCTAATCCTCTTTTATCAAGCGTTTTCAGGGACCTTAAAATAAGAGGAGAAGGTTCTCTCAACGACAGGTAAGTTCTCTTAACTATTTCATTTCGGTCATTTAGGTTATTACACCTTGTTAAGAAGGCTCCTCTCTTTGACCTAAGTCAAGGCAAACAGCAATAGGCAAAGAGATGAGCCATGGTGAAGATTTAATCCCCTTTTATCAAGTGTTTCAGGATGATAAGATCAAGAAGGGTGTGACTCTCACCATAGCAGGTAAGCTTTCTTAACCCTTATCTTATTCATTGTCTGTCATTTTGTACATTCTACCTGGTTGATAAGGCTACCCCCCTTGACATATAAGCAAGGCAAGACAACAATAGGCAAGGGGGTAAGCCATAGAGCAGATCTAACCCCTTTATTAAGTATTTCAGGAAAGAAACACGAGTCAAGGAGGGGGAAATATCACCAATAGGAATTGCTCACAGAAACAGAAGAATCAACATGGGAAACCCCCATAACTTGCCGACTAGCATATATGTCGCTAGTCGTGTATTATTATCTTATGCATTATTTGTTGAAGACCATGAGCATAGAGAAGACTTGACCCGAGATCCCCTTCATCAAAATCTACGACGGTCGGGTCATCTCTAATGCTCACGGATAAGCCAAAGTTGTGCTGTGAGGGACGATAGTTCCCGAATGGGTATCTTGACCTCATAGACAATCTATATCTTCAACTATTTGTTATACAAGTTTTGTTTTATTTTCTTGAGCCCAACATGCATCATGTAGTATTAATTGCATTACATTTTGTTTTGTCATTGCATACATCATTTCCTAATCTTCACCTTCTCACCCTCTCGATCATTCTAAATCCCACCGTGTCATTCACCATATTCTCTAGTCCCACCAACCTCTCTAATATCCCACCGTGTCTATTAATCCCACCGTGTTCGGTAACCACTTTTGCCCTCAAATCTTTCAATTCTTTTCACCACAGAGGCCATTGCAACTTCTTTTGCTACTTATCCCACCGTGGCAGCCATTTCGTCCCGCCAAGGGCCTTCAATTTTGATCAGAACTTGCACCGTCATTATCTTCACGGTCTACGATTAAACATTTGCCTTACGGAATCTGAGATCATTCCATTCCGAATTGAATCTTGTCTCTTGGAAGACTTAAATGAATCAGAGAGCCCGAATGTGCTCGATTGGTATTCTTTTACTTTTTCAAAACAAATCTCTTTTTAAAATTTTAGCCCATCACAGTACAGGAACACCGCAAAGATCGGGTTACCGGCTGATGATGAACCTACGAACCCATGTTTCGGGGACTCCCCACCGCGTTGGGGGTTGGCTATCCTTCTCTCGTGTCAATGGCACATCTATTACCAATCGAACATAGGATGACTTGATGAAACATGGCGGTTAACCAAGAGACTTGAAGAGATTCGTCTTGCCGAATCTGGTCGTTGAGCGTGTCTATATCTACACCTTGATGCCACCTTTTCAGTCCATCGCCATTTCACTCCACTACATTCCACTACGATCCATCTCGTTTCACTACGCTTTCTCTACGTTTCACTCCGCTCCGCTACATGCCATTCCCTTGCAAAGCCGACATCAAGGCGAGGCAAGCTGTAGACACGCCAAATTAGCTTGATTCGGAGCCCCAGACTCTTATTCCATAGGCGATATCTTTTATCTGACCGTTATCTGATCCGGATTACCTCGTGGAGATGAGCTAAGGACATTGGTGGAGCCCCTTGGGAGTTGAGAATGGACCGAAGATTTCCGGAATAATGCCGTAACCTTCAAGCGAGAGCCGCGCGTGAACCATAAAAAAACACGAAGCCTGCTCGATGACCGACCTTGAATGGTCCATAATTGAAGGTCTCGGGAGTCCCGCATGTGTTCCGTAACATTCAGGGTTTCCGAGAAGTCATTTCGGTAGGCGTCGGTCAATGACGGCTTTCGTTACGGCTTTTTCGATTTGTGCTGACACGGCTATCCCGGACCACATGTTAGGCCTTTCCGGTCATCACCGGGTCTTTTCAGGTCATCCGGGTCGATTCTAGCCGTATATTTTATCAACCGGGGCTATAAGGCCGGTTCGGTCAATTTTAGGGTTTCGCGGCTTTTACGGCTTTCGATTCACGTTTACCGGGTTAATCTCAGATTTTTCGATGATTTCGGATTGTCCGATCGTACCGGACTTGTTCGGTCATCATTTCAAGTCATCCCGAGTTGACCCGAGATTTCTCGACCGGAACTGTGCTCTTTCGGATCTTCGCCCTGGGTTTCGGCTTTCCGCGAGAAGGTAAACCGGTAAAAAGCCCCGTACGAACATCTCGGGAGTCATGCGGCTGGTTTACCGACTTGAGGAGGTGCGGGTGAAGGCCCTCTTTCCAACGCGACAAACGGGAGCTGAATCGGACATCCCGTTTGCAAGATACGGCTCGCGGAACACGCGCGCAGGAGAGAGAGTGTACTGCGCCCCCGCTCCGCTTGAAAGTGGAGGGCGCTCCCTGCGCGCCCTCAACATGAGGGCGCGCCCTGCGCGCCCTCAAACTGGGGGCGCGCCCTACGCGCCCCCAGTCCCTTTGAAAGGTGGGGGCGCGGTCAGTTGCTTTAAATCGGAAATTACCCCGATTAGCACCTTCTAAACCGGGTTTTTGGAATGTTTCCGGGCGAGAATTTTCACTTATTTGTACCGCGCCCCCGGTTCGGGGGCGCGTTACGTATGTCAAGTCCATTTTTAGCAATTTCCGGAACATTCCGTCGATTTTTAGCAGTGAGACGCCGAACGCGCCCCCGCCCCCTTTGAAACAGGAGGGGGCGCAGACCGCGCCCCGAACCGGGGCGCGCCTGCGCGCCCTTGGTTTGAGGGCGCGCCTGCGCGCCCTCGTCTCCTTTGAAACGCGGGGGCGCGGTACATCCAAGCTTTCTAAATTTTGCAACGGCTCTCTTCCCCTATAAGTTGAGGGTCACTCTCAACGAACCAAGGTTGACCCCCGGTGCCTAGCTCGGCCAGAGGGCGTCCAAGCTCTTCTCCAAAGCCTTCCCAACGTCCAAAGGCGATCCGAAGTCAAGAAATCGATCCCGAGGTGAAGGAGAAGGCTCGATCCGGGTGTTCTTCATCAACCATCTTCATCGACTTCTGCAGAAAATCCGAGGCTTCTGCTGCAAAAGTCTTCAACATACAAATTGTTCCTCTCTTCGTCCTCTTTCATCTCCAACTGACGGCATTCCATTCCGACTTTCCGTTTGTTCGTGACGGTTGCTACACTGAGGGCGCGCATCCAGGTTCTGATATTGATATCCGCCCCCTTTCATAATTTTTACTGACTTTTACAGGAGGATTTCGGAGAAATCATAAACATTGAAATGCTTCCTCTCTGAGTTTTCTGTCCACTCCAACAAACGGAACTCGATTCTGACATCGGGGTCGTCCGTAACATCCTCTGCACTGAAGTCGCGCCAGAAGGGTGCAAAGCTACCCGAACCGGCCTTTTCTCAACCAACTCGGCTTCAACTCAAGCCGATCCATTCTATAAGCTTTCTCAACTCCATTAACTCTGCTTATTCATTGTTTTAAAGCATATTTTAGTTTATTTACATCATTTTTACATCATCAAAAACACAAAAAAAGGGGTTAGGACTCACCCCAATCCGGTGAGTTCGATTCCAATTGCTTCTCTCTCATATTCTCTCTACAGTTACTACACTTCACAAGTCTAACCAAATTCTTCACTTGGTTTATTGTTCTAGTTGCACAGGTTGATCAAGCTAGCATTGGATTGAAGACTCTTCTTCATCGGCCGGCCGAAGAAGAAGAAGGTTGAACTCACATCCCTTTCTCCCACGCTAAGGTACACACGGTCAACTTCTTTCTCTTTCCATTACATAAATCGGAGCCCGCGGCTCCTGGCGACCACACTTTATTTTTATTCATGTTCTAAATTCATATCCTCCTCACTCTCCTCCCACATGACCCGAACCATCTCCGGTGCTCGAGCGACGCCGTGAGATGAAAGTTCGGGGATCAATGTGAGTGTGGGACCGAGGTGAGGACATTCTACCGCTTTCCGAGTGTTTTCAATTCACTTCCCTTTTTTCCCCAATTCCATCCATATTTCACCTTCTTATCTTGAGGTGCCGATCCGGAACCCGTTTCGGAGTCGACAGCTTTTTGGCGACCACGGTGGGACAACCAATGTCTTCAACCGTGCTAGCTTGATTGATCCGTGCAACTAGTTGTTTTCCGACTTGGTTCCCGCGTGAACCGGCTTGTCCTTCACCCTTTTCCATGTCAATTTACCTTTAAAAACTTGCTGATTACTCTTCCTTTAATATTGTCCCCCATGTGGACTTGATTTCTTGTCTTTAATTTCAGCCCGGTTCCCGCGTGAACCACTTTTCTTCTTATAAACCGGTTCCCGCGTGAACCACCTTTCTTTTCCAACTCGGTTCCCGCGTGAACCAACTTACTTTCAGATCGGTCCCCGCGTGGACCACCCATTTGCAGCACCTTTATATTGGCCCCACGTGGCTCTCTTTTCATTTTGTCAACTCTTACACCGGTTCCCGCGTGAACCACCCCTTTTCCTTCAAAAAACCGGTTCCCGCGTGAACCACCTTTCTTTTCCAACTCGGTTCCCGCGTGAACCAACTTACCTTCAGATCGGTCCCCGCGTGGACCACCCCTTTGCACCAATTAGATTGGCCCCACGTGGCCCTCATTTCCTTTTTCCAATCAAACAAACCGGTTCCCGCGTGAACCACCCATTTTCCCTTCAAAAACCGGTTCCCGCGTGAACCACCTACTTTTCCAAAACTCGGCTCCCGCGTGAGCCACTTTATTTTCAATTCGGTCCCCGCGTGGACCATCCTTTTACCTTTACTTCAGATTTGTCCCCAATTGGACACTCCAACACAAGCCGGTTCCCGCGCGAACCACCTTTTAATTGCTAGTTGCTAGTTACTTGTTTTACTTTCTCATTGCTTATCTTGTTTGCATTCACTTGCTTGACTTATTTAATAGCTTTCATTCATGTTTGCATATTGATTGCTTCTTCTCCTTCTACCCTCCATTTTTCATTTTTTGCATTAGCTTTGCATCGGGTACCGGACTTGTTCCGATCCGTAGGGCATTCGAGGCGGGGGCTCTCTCTCCCAACACACCCTCACCCTCCAAACACCTTCTTGGTGGATTCTTACCTCTCTTCTGGGATATTCCTTCCTAGTTGATTTGGTGGTTTCCATCAAGACCTCCGTAAGTCCCCATCCGTGGAGTATTCCTCTCCGCACGATTGGGCCGGTTGTACCACTTTCCCAAAACCCGAAGAACCCAAGTACCTACTCGTGGTGAATGAGTGATAACCTTAGGTCTTGAAGATTGAAGCAATAGGAACCATACCCAATTTGAGTGAAAAATTGCTAACAATCCATCTAATCTAAGGTTTCAACCCAATAATTGTCGAGTAGTCATTTTAAAACCTTGTTTGCATAACTTGCTTGCTCACAACAATTGAAAAGAAAAAAAAAATCTCTTTCAAAACACCTAAAAAAAAAAAAAAAATCCCTTTAATTTTTATGTTCAACTTGCTTGCCAAACAACAAAATTGAAACCAAATCAAATCAAACAAACAACCATAACCAACCAAAAAAAAAAAAAAACTCTCTTTGCATTTACACCCTTCATTTGCTTTCTTTCAACCATTTTGTAAGGAAATTTGACAGGATGCCCACTCTAAGGTCCGGAAGACACATCGGGATGTCGGACTACTGCGGCCAAGAAGAGGAGTACGAGATGGGTCACTACGAGCTTCGCAACCCGTAGTCCAACCAGATGGCCATGTTAATGCCGTGATGGAACCTGAGGTCCAAGATCCCGCTCACCGATCCACTTCACATATTATAGAACAAGCTCTCAAGGATCTATCTCTTCACCTTGATCCCGAGGCCTTTGCAATTGTCCAATATGCCACTAAGGGCAAGATGCCCACCAATCAAGCTCCGATCGAGGGAAATCAAGCCCCCTCACCACCCCAACCGGCAGTCAGGCCCTTGATCATCTCTTCTCCTGGGCAACCTTGCCGTGTCTCTACTCACCCCGTTGGGGGGGATTCACACAATCCTGCACCAGTTCCTGGTTCCAACCCACCTCCTCCAACCCAATCAAGTAAACACTTTGCTCCCGCGGCTCAGGAATCCACCCACACCCAGGTGTTAATGAACAAAATCGACCAGATGGGTGAGCGCTTCGAAGAGATGAGGCACCGCCTCGATTCTAAAGCCCTCCCTGAAATCTCTGTCCCCTCTTTCCCAGTTCTACACCTTCCTCCTTCAGAGATACCAGTCTTCCAACGTTACAACGGGACTGGTAATCCTTTTAACCATCTAAAGAGCTTTCTCTATGACTCCTCATTCTGGAAAAATGACCGCAAAGCCCTTGCCTTCCTATTCCGTCGGTCATTGGATGGATCCGCCCTAGACTGGTTCTATTCTCTTGATTCCATTGAGGCGGCGGATTTCGACATTGTTAAGACGAAGTTTCTACAGAGGTACAAGGATAGGGTGGGGCTAGCCTGCTCAATAACTGACTTAATTGCTGAAAAGATGAGGCCGGATGAGGACTTCGCCCGATTTGCTGATCGGTGGAGGGGAATGGCTGAGAGGCTTGTGGATACCATCTCAGAGGGGGAGCAGGTGAGGATGCTCATTGGGAACACAACGCCTAACCTTCGCAACCTTCTGATCATGCACCGTCCAACAACCATGAGTGAACTGTGTGATAGCGCCCGCTACCTCCAAACCCACTTTAAGGATGCATCCATGATCAACCCGTTCGACACCAAGCCCCGTAATACTAGAAAGCCTACACCGGTAGGACCCACCACCGAAGGGGTAGTAAATAATGAGAGCATCAATGCCATGGGTAACCAGGGTGGGTACCGTCAAAGCCAATACCGTAACCCACCACCCAATCAACAATACCGCCCAGCCCCTCAACCAGCTCCTCAGCCACAGCAACAACTTGCATACAACCGAGCACCACCACAGCAACCCACCTACAACCGGGCGCCCCAGCAACCAAAAGCCTACACCGGGCATGACATTTATGGATGCTCCGGTGTCAATCAAGCAGGACTTGATCTCTACGCCTCGGATGACTACTGCGACGCGCAAGGCATACTTTCTGATATCTGGCCGTGCCAACTCCTCCTGTGTAAATGTGAGTGCCGGATGTTCACTCCTCGGGGTCAGGACAGTAATGATCTTCTCAGGCGAGAGGTCCTCATTGACCATGACCCGCTGCAGATATTGTTGTAGAATGTCCTGATGGTTCTTTGACCTCTTTATCAGCTCCAGAATTAAAATCCGTGCCGGCATTTTGTCCAAGTGCTTCAACAGGTCATATGCCGTGCCGAGCAACGGTTCTTCTACCACCTCCTCTTCTGACTGTTCCTGTGGTTGTGTCCCGACCTGGGGGAAGACCCTTTGGAACATCCTCCCACTACGAAGTACCGGCGCCAGAGTGGTAGGTGGAAGTGGTGATGATGGTGATGGTAGGGTTGGTTGGTAGGTTGAGGAGCCCGTGGTAGGTAGGGGTGGTGAAGATCGGATGATGAGGGGTCGTGGATTGGTGGAGGCCGGTATGTTGGGTGATGGTTGGGGTGTTGGTGGTGATGGTCTAATGATGAGGGGTCGTGGAGTGGTGAAGACTGGTGGGTTGGGTGACGTTTGGGGTGTTGGTGATGGTCTAATGATTAGACATCGAGGAGGATTAATGGTGGTTGGTAGGTTAGGTTGGGGTGATGGTTGGGGTGCTGGTTGGGAGGTTGGCGGCGGTCTAATGATTAGGCGCCGTGGAGGGTTAATGGTTGGTGAGGGTAGTGGTGTTTGGGTAGTTTGTGGGCTGGGGGCAGCTCTCGGTATGGAGAGTATGGTGCGGTTTGTAGGTGGGGTTGGTATGGCGGGCATGGAGGTGATTTGATCCTCGACCTGCCAACCCTGGGAATGGTGAGTTGACTCCTCGATGGCGTAGTGGACGAGGCCGAGTCGTTGGTTTGGTGGTGCTGGTGCCGGTGCTTGTACGGGTGCATGTGCCGGGAGCGGATCTTGGACTATGCCCAGGCCGGGCTGCTGTTGTGCTTGCTGTCGCCGTGGTTGATTCTGACGTGCCTTCATTGCTTGAATAGACTCCCCCATCTGTGCCCAGTCAATGTTCCCTTAATCATTAAGGTCATGGATGTAGTCTTTGAGTTCTGATATATTCATTGGATGATCTTGCTCATGATCATCTTGCTCCTAGGATACAGTCGAGATTATCATGGCCCTATGACAAATAAAAAGAGCTGGTTCTAATGTTAGGTTGGGGGCATAGGCTATTATTAGCAAGCTTTACTTGTGTGTAGCATGTTGCAAAGGTTGCTAAAAAATATTTGGTGGCACAACTGGCTGAGGTTAAGTGTAATTTGTCGACTCCGAAAACGGGTTCCGGATAGGCACCTCAAGATAAGAAGGTGAAAGATGGAATTGGGGAAAAGGGGAGTGAATCGAAAACACTCGGAAAGCAGTAAAAGGTCCTCACCTCGGTCCCACACTCACATTGATCCCCGAACTTTCATCTCACGGCGTCGCTCGAGCACCGGAGATGGTTCTGGTCATGTGGGAGGAGAGTGAGGAGGAGATGAACTTAAAACATAAATGAAAGGTGGTCGCCAGGAGCCGCGGGCTCCGCTTTATGAGATGTAAATTAAGAAGTTGACCGTTGTAGACACGCCAATTTGGCCTTATTTAGAGCTTAAACCATTATTCCATTGGCAACATCTCTTTTAGGCCATCAAAATCATGATGAACCACCCTTTTGGATGAGCTGAGGTGCTTATTGGAAATATGAGGATGATTTTCTAATTTCTAATCAAATCCGTGTTTGCCGAACAAGAGTCTCTTGGTGGTGTGCCAGATTATGCTTTTCCTAGCATATCCTCTACTTGAAAATTTTTCACAGGATATGTGTACTTTTAATGAATAATTCCTCAACATCAATAATCTTCCCCTCTGAGTCCTCTTTTCAATGCAACAAACGGCATTCAATTCTGATCTACCATTTGTCCGCAGCGCCCTTTAGAAGTCAGATGCGCAGTTCTGTCCGCACGCAGCACCAATCAAGCCCAATTGCATGCAAGCCCAGCCCATTGGGCACATATCTGATGAATTCACGACCTTACCTTCATTTTTCATCCTCCATATCACTTTTTATAGCATCTGGAAGCTTCATGGTTGAAATTAGCATCATCTAATGATGGCAATCCAACTTGTTGTCTTGTATATCAAGACTTGCCATTTTTAGACTAGATTTGTTTCCTCTTCAAGTGGAGACATATTTTGAGCATGGAGAAGGTGATACACGGTTTTAAATCTCTCTCAATCATTTAGGTAAGTTTCTAGATACCTCAGGATGAAAATCAGAAACATTAAATGGAGGAAATCCAACCTATGGTCGGATGTATCAAAACTTGCTATTTTTTGACCTGGTTCTCATCCCCTATAAAGGGAGACTCATATGAACAACCTAAGAAGGGCATCCCCATCCTCCAGCACTTCTATCTTCGTCCTCCATCCACCCTAGGCTCTTCCCAATCTCCCCAAATAGTTCTATCTTCGTCCCGGTGCCCGGAGATCAACCCAAAGTGAAGAAGAAGCCGGTCTATGCTCCAACGTGCTGCACTGCTGATCATCGGCTTCTACAGATATTTCTAGTCATTTTATGGCCTAAATTTCTTCATAAGAAGTGTGGTTCATCAAGATATCTTTCATCTCCAACAAACAGAGATTAATTCTGACATTTTCTCTGCTTGTTATGGCTTCAACACCGGCGCTGCACAGACTGATCCAAAGTCTTCTCTTCTAAGTCATCATCTTCTCAGTCAATTTCAGTACATTTAATGGTGGATTCAACCTATGCATCCTTCATAAAAATTGTTACCCGGTGAGTTATCTTTTATCTCCAATAAGAATCATTCAATTTGGATATCTGTGGTGCCCATATCATGTCCTACATCGACATTGTGCTGGGAGTTTCCAGAACTTCACTGTCCAAGATCCAGCTTATCAGGTAAATTCAGTATACTTATCATAAGATTCAGGCAAACTTTTCTTCATATAAAACCACCCTCGGTGAGTCATATTTATTTTGAAACAAACGTCACTCAATTCTGACATCAGTGCTGTCTATTACGGTCTCTACATCAGAGTCATGCCAATTTACATTGAATCTATCCAACCCGGTTGCCACTTTGCCTGGGTTGTGTTGTCTTTAACCATTTATATTTTTTTTTCTTCATTAAAATCATTTAGTTCATATTTAAGCATCATTTTTATTCTATTTTTATCATTTCATACATCATCAAAAAACCAAAAAAAGGGGTTAGGGCTAACCCTGAATCCGGTGAGTTTGTTTCCAATTGTCGTTTTATGTTATTACTTTTACAAGTTACTACACTTCACTCAGTTCTAATCCTTCTTCACTTGTTTTATTGTCTTATTGTCTTCTAGTTGCACAAATACAACAAGCTAGCATTGATTGGAGACTCTTCTTCATCGGCCGGCCGAAGAAGAAGAAGGTTGAACCATATCCCGATCTCCCACGCTAAGGTACACGGTCAATTCAACTCAACTTCTTAATTTACATCCCATAAATCGGAGCCCGCGGCTCCTGGCGACCACATCTTTCATGTTTTAATTTCATATCCTCCTCACTCTCCTCCCACATGACCCGAACCATCTCAGGTGCTCGAGCGACGCCGTGAGATGAAAGTTCGGGGATCAATGTGAGTGTGGGACCGAGGTGAGGATCTTTTACAGCTTTCCGAGTGTTTTACGATTCACTCTTTTTTTCCCCCAATTCCATCTTTCACCTTTCTCTTGAGGTGCCGATCCGGAACCCGTTTCTGGAGTCGATAGCTTTTTGGCGACCACGGTGGGACAACCAATGTCTTTAACCGTGCTAGCTTGATTTGTTTGTGCAACTAGTTTCATTCTAATTCAATTCTAGTCACTAGATTGTTTGTTTTGTTGCATGATTGCTTGTCTTGTTTGCATATCGCATGCTCTATTTACTTCATTACATTTCATGTTTTTGCACATTGATTGCTTCTTCTCCTCTTACCCTCCATTTTTACTTTTGCATTAGCTTTTTGCATCGGGTACCGGACTTGCTCCGATCCATAGGTCATTCGAGGCGGGGGCTCTCTCTCCCAACACACCCTCACCCTCCAAACACCTTCTTGGTGGATTCTTACCTCTCTTCTGGGATATTCCTTCCTAGTTGATTTGGTGGTTTCCATCAAGACCTCCGTAAGTCCCCATCCGTGGAGTATTCCTCTCTGCACGATTGGGCCGGTTGTACCACTTTCCCAAAACCCGAAGAACTCAAGTACCTACTCGTGGTGATTGAGTGACAACCTTAGGTCTTGAAGATTGAAGCAATAGGAACCATACCCACTTGAGTGAACAATTGTTAACAATCTATCTAATCTAAGGTTTCAACCCAAAATTTGTCGAGTAGTCATTTTAAAAACTTGTTTGCACAACTTGCTTGCTCACAACAATTGAAAACAACAAAAAAAAATTTCTTACAAAACACCTAAAAAAAGAAAACAAAAACATTTTTAATTTTGTGTTCAACTTGTTTTCCAAACAACCAAATTGAAACAAAAAAAAATCAAACAAAACAAAACATAAAAAAAATCTTCAATTATGTGCTTTGCTTGCTCTTTTTTTAACCATCCTTGTAGAAAGATCGACATGTTGTCCATGATGCTAAGGTCCGAAAGACACGTCAAGATGTCAGACTACTTCAAGCAACAGTAGTACGGGGAAGGTCTCTACAAGCTCCAACAACAACCTGAGAGCCATGTCAATGCTGCTATGGAACCTGAAGTGCAAGGGAATGCCCATCAGTCCACTTCATTTATTATAGAACAGGCTCTTAAGGATCTATCTTTTCATCTTGATCCCAATACCTTGTCATTCATACAATCTATAGTGAAGGGCAAGATGCCTATTAATCATGGTGCAGCCAAAGTCAACCGAGCTGCCTCACCTCCCCAATCGGCAGCTCAACCTCTTACCATAACCCCACAGGGCAGCCCCCGCCATGTTACTTCACCTACTCACCCCATTGTGGGTCATTCTTCAGCTTGCACACCAACCCACCCCCTCCCATCCGAGTGCCACATGCACACCCCCGGTGAATTCCTCCCCACTGTTGCCAAGGATAAAGAAACCATCGAATTCCCCCTCTATACTATCTACATCCCCCAATCACAAATGCCAACCTACCATCGCTACAATGGCTCAGGTGATCCCTTCACCGATGTCAATGATTTCCTGAGCAAATCATCTCGATGGCATAATGATAGAAAGACCCTTGCCTTTCTTTTTAGGAGATCTTTAGAGGGTGTAGCCCTAGATTGGTTTTTTTTCATTGAACGAAGTAGAGATATGGGATTTCGAAATTGTCAATGCCAAATTCTTGAAACGATATGGGCTAGGCTATTCAATAATTGGGGAAGCAAAAAAAGATGTGAAATTAATGCGATATTCTGATGAATTGAGGCCCAGGCTTGAGAGGAGCATTGATGCTATGAACCAACCTAAGAGCCCTCTCCAACCTCACCCAGATCATCATCTTCAGCCAACTCCTCGACGCCAGTTGATTAGGCCACCCATGCCACAATCTCGGCCGGACATGCAACCAGTGTCAACGGCACAATCAATTGTGCACAATCAAGCTCCTCATGTCAATTGTGCCAACACCTCATTATCAAAATCAAATTCTCACCCTATTCCACGAACAACCCCTCGGCCAATCATACGGCCCTTGGCTTCTCAGCCTATTCCACCAACAACTCCTCAGCCAACCATCCAAGCCATGACTCCTCAATTAATTACATCAATAGCTCTTCAGCCTGAACCGACTTCTATGCCAGCACCACTTCAATCAATCCCTCAATATAGGGTTCCCCCTCAGTCAGTTGCTCCTGCCATAGTAGAAGAACCAGTCACTCCGATCATTCATGCTCCTACTATGGTATATGATTTAGTTACTCTGACCCCTCAAGCTCCTGCCTTGGAAAAGGAATTAATAACTCCAACCATTTGTGCTCCTGCCATGGCAGAAGAATCAGCTTCTCATCATGTCATTGCTATATCTCAAGATCATAGTCAGCTAGTAGGGGAGGTCGAACCAAACTCTTCTACCTTTTCGGAATCCCCTAGACTAGGCATGCCCTCTTCCATAGAACATCCTGAGGAGAAGCCTGCTATAGAGAGCTTAGATGAAGGAATCATAAACATAGTTGATTGTCAATCCGATGATGGACTAGGCAAGGATTTGTCAGGCATTGATCAACTGTTGCCATCATTGGAATCGATCAATGAAGATGGGGAGATAGAATTGACCCTTGAACTGAAAAATAAAGGAATAGAATTGGTCGGTGAAATAGGGAATGAATCGACAAGCCTCCCGAAGGATGTAGACCTTAGCAAAGGGATACTAGGACCTCCTCCGCCTAGGCAGGGCAAAATCCTCGAAATCGATCTTAGGGCCACGCCCCTTACCCTATTCTTCTCCTAAGCAACAATCTGGCCCATGGGCCCATGATCAATCAATCCTAGGGCCACGCCCCCTTCTTTATTCTCCTCTAAATCAACGATTGGGCCCATGGGCCCACAATTCCTCAATCTTAGGACCACTGCCCTTTCTTTATCCTTCTTACAACCATCAATCAGGCCCATGGCCCCAAAATCTGTCAATCTTAGGGCCATGGCCCACACCCCATCCCACTCAATCGAGCCCTTATGCCCCATTTTTGGGCTTTTATGCACCTTTTCATCAACTGGGCCCATGTGCCCCTTTCCATCATCCGGGCCCATGTGCCCCCTTTATCCAACTGGGCCCATGTGCCCCTTTTAATCAACCAGGCTCTTATGCCCCTTTTCTTCAACCGGGCCCACGTGCCCCTTTTAATCAATCGGGCTTGCATGCCCCTTTCCTTCATCTGGACCCATATGTCCCTTTTCCCCAACTGGGCCTTCGTGCCCCTTTCCTTCCAATGTGCGCGCGTGCCCATTATTCTTCCCAATCGGGCCCATGTGCCCTTAATTTTTTGAAATCGGGCCCACGTGCCTGCAATTCACCTCAACCGGGCTCACATGCCCATGTTTTTTTACAACCAGGCCCATGTGCCCAAATTTCTTCTAAATCGGGCCCACGTGCCCACCTTCCAACAAACTCGGGCACACATGCCCACACTCCTTCAACTTCGGGCCTGTATGCCCCCATTTCTTCACCATCGGGCCCACGTGCCCATACTTCTTCAAAATCGGGCCCCCGTGCCCCCACTTCTTCGAATTCGGGTTTGCGCACCCATACTCTTCAATGGTGTCCACGAGCCCATCACAAATCTTCCAAATCACAATCATACTTCCAATCACCTAAATCGGGTCCACAGGCCCATTCTTTTCGTTGGGTCCCTCGGGCTCAACCTTCAATCGGGCCTTCAAGCCCATCACCTCCCATCGGGCCCTCATGCCCATCAACATCAACTGGGCCCTCTAGCCCGCCTTCAAATCTTGGGCTCACGTGCCCCCTGATTCCAACCCTTCCCGGGCTTTCAAAACCACTTTCATCTCACGGGTCCAAGAGCCCATTTTAACTCACTTTTGTTTTCAAGCATGTTTTTTTCCTTTTTGCATTCTCTTTCCTTTTCCAAATTTTATTTTCAAAAAAAATCAAGGTAGAGAAATTTCCTAGGTGATACCACAATCTTTGCCTTCTACATCATCAATCCTAACTCCGCCATGCTAAATCAGATCCTCCACATTTTCACTTCATCCTATGACTATGAATCTTCAATCCAATGCAATATGGTGCATATCAAAAGTGGAAGCAGTTGGGCAAGGCAAGGCAAGGCATGGCAGACAAGGCAAGGCAAGCACAAGCAAAGCCGTCATCAACAATGAACTTCTTCTTCTCTCAGGTATTACATGAAATTGCATTCATCATCATTATGTCATCCTCAAGGCAATGTTTTTCTTGAAAAGATTTTGAATCTCACATGACAATCTTACTTGAGAGAAATTTATGATTGACGATAGGTACTTTTTATTTCATCCTAATGAATTCTTTACAATGCAAGGCATGTTTTCAATTGATTCACCTCTGGAATGTAATCTACCTCAAAAATGGAGAGAACTACCAGTATGACTTGAGTCCACATGTGGTTGTTGTCTAGGAGTCGAGGGTAGATACCATTCTACACACACAACACGTCCTGATCCCTGAATCTGAATGACTTGACACCCGAGAGAAGCTAGGCAAGGCTTAGAGATGGAAGGAAAACCCTCGCCATATTCTCTTCTGTTCGGTCCAAGATAGGCAAAGGGGACTAGAGGGGGAGAGTATCGAAAGCATCCACAACCTTAGTAGGAGGCCATCTCGAAAGGTCCAACTTCTCAAAAAAAAAGGGGTGCCAAAAGATGGGCAATGATCCCCACAGGTTTAAACAAATTTGGGCATGTCTGAATGAGTACCCAAGAATGCAGAAAATGAAAAAAGGCACCAAAAGATGGGCAATGACCCCACAGGTCAAAGCACCTATCCGAATGTGTGCCACAAAAATAGGTTTGTCGATAAAGAAGAAAAGACCCGAAGAGGCCGAACCCCAATGGGCAATTGGGTGTGAGTAGAGAAATCCCTCTCGACATCTCCAAAGCCTATCAAGGACTTTCCCTCAATTCTTCATTCTTACCCCCACGGTGTGGGTGGACCAACCAAATCAAAGCTAAACTCTGGCCGATCAAAGGTTGAAGGTCAAAAGATTCTGGGTAAGGAACCCCATTTTGCACATGGTGTCTACCAACGAACCTAGAAGAACAACCAAGTGATGAGAACTTGTGTCAATACTGATTTTTCTCTCCAAAAAAAAATATTTTCAAAAAAAAAAACTCCAAAAAAAATTAAGTTGAATATCTTTAAAACTCCAAAAAAAAATTTCTCTCAAAACTCCAAAAAAATGAATCTCAAAAGAAATAAATCTTTTCACAAAACTTAGTTTTTAAATTCCAAAAAATTTTCAAAAAAACAAAAAAAAATCATCACCATGCTTGGTTTGAATTTTCGTCTTTACATTCACTACTCTCATGTTTCAAATTCTTCATTGCATATTTTTTGCTTTATTTTTACACCCTTAAGAAGGCTATTACCCCCTTGACAAAGGTCAAAGCATACTACAACTTGCAAGGGGGATAAGCCGCATTGTTGTTCTAATCTCTTCCTTCTAAGTGTTTCAGGCACAAGAAAAACTTTACACCCCTTGACAAAGGTCAGGGCATACTGCAACTTGCAAGGGGGATAAGCGATATTGGCATTCTAATTTCCTTTTTCTAGTGTTTCAGGCATGAAGAACAAATGAGGATAATTTCACAACAAGGCGAAGCTCGCCACTTCCCTCCCCAAGGATTCTTAGGAGGAGGTGCCACCATGACCTCGACCTCAACTTCGTCGAGGAGCATTTTCAAGATTTCAATAAGGCGATGCTCGCCACTTCCCTCCCCTGAGGATTCTTAGGAGGAGGTGTCACCATAACCTCGGCCTTAATTTTGCCGAGAAACCTTTTTCAGGCGATGCTCGCCACTTCCCTCCCTTTAGGATTCTCAGGAGGAGGTGTCATCATTACCTCGGCCTCAACTTTGCCGAGAAGCTTTTGTTCTGTGTCCTCATTAGGACACATGAACTCTTTTGTGAGAATGCATGTCATCATACCGCAAACTCACCGTTATCATTTCCTTTCTTAGCATATGTTAGGTGCATTACTATTTATTTTATGCATTGATGTTGAAGACCGTGAATGCAAAGAAGACCAGGCCCGAGATCCCCTTCATCAAAATCCACGACGGTCGGGTAATTCTTTGTGCTCACGGATAAGCCAAAATTGTGCAGTGAGGGACGATGGTTCCCGAATGGGTATCCTAACCTCATAGACAATCTATATCTTCAACTAATTGTTAGACAAGTTTTGTTTTTGTTTTCTTGAGCCTAGCATGCATCATATAGTATTAGTTGCATTGCATATTTCATGATCATTGCATACATTCTTTCAAAATCTTCACCTTCTCACCTTAGTCTCTAAATCTTTTATCCTAATTCCGATCATTCTAATCCCATCGTGTTATCTAATCCCACCATGATCTCTAGTCCCACCAACCTCTCTAATATCCCACCGTGTCTATTAATCTCACCGTGTTCGGTAACCACTTTGTGCCCTCAAATCATTCATTTCTTTTCACCACTATGTCCATTGCAACTTCTTTGCTATTCGTCCCACCATGGAAGCCAATTCATCCCGCCAAGGACCTTCTATTTGATCAGAACTTGCACCGTCATTATCTTCATGGTCTGTGCTTAAGCATTTTGCCTTTCTGAATCTGAGGTCATTCCATTCCGAATCAAATCTTGTCTCTCAGAACACTTAAATGAATCAGAGCCCGAATGTGCACGATTGGTATTCTTTTACTTTTTCAAAACAAATCTCTTTTTAAACTTTAGCCCATCACAGTACAGGAACACCGCAAAGATCGGGTTACCGGCTGATGATGAACCTACGAACCCATGTTTCGGGGACTCCCCACCGCGTTGGGGGTTGGCTATTCTTCTCTCGTGCCAATGGCACATCTCTTACCAATCGAACATAGGAAGACTTGATGAAACATGGCAGTTAACAAGGAGACATGAAGAGATTCTCTTTGCCGAATTTGGTCATTGAGCGTGTCTATATCTACACCTTGATTCCACCTTTTCAGTCCATATCTATTTTGCTCCGCTGCATTCCATTACAACTCATTTCGTTTCTCTACATTCCTCTACATTTCACTCTGCTATGCTACATGTCATTCCCTTGCAAAGCCGACATCAAGGCGAGGCAAGCTGTAGACACGCCAATTTGGCCTTATTTAGAGCTTAAACCATTATTCCATTGGCAACATCTCTTTTAGGCCATCAAAATCATGATGAACCACCCTTTTGGATGAGCTGAGGTGCTTATTGGAAATATGAGGATGATTTTCTAATTTCTAATCAAATCCGTGTTTGCCGAACAAGAGTCTCTTGGTGGTGTGCCAGATTATGCTTTTCCTAGCATATCCTCTACTTGAAAATTTTTCACAGGATATGTGTACTTTTAATGAATAATTCCTCAACATCAATAATCTTCCCCTCTGAGTCCTCTTTTCAATGCAACAAACGGCATTCAATTCTGATCTACCATTTGTCCGCAGCGCCCTTTAGAAGTCAGATGCGCAGTTCTGTCCGCACGCAGCACCAATCAAGCCCAATTGCATGCAAGCCCAGCCCATTGGGCACATATCTTATCAATTCACGACCTTACCTTCATTTTTCATCCTCCATATCACTTTTTATAGCATATGGAAGCTTCATGGTCGAAATTAGCATCATCTAATGATGGCAATCCAACTTGTTGTCTTGTATATCAAGACTTGCCATTTTTAGACTAGATTTGTTTCCTCTTCAAGTGGAGACATATTTTGAGCATGGAGAAGGTGATACACGGTTTTAAATCTCTCTCAATCATTTAGGTAAGTTTCTAGATACCTCAGGATGAAAATCAGAAACATTAAATGGAGGAAATCCAACCTATGGTCGGATGTATCAAAACTTGCTATTTTTTGACCTGGTTCTCATCCCCTATAAAGGGAGACTCATATGAACAACCTAAGAAGGGCATCCCCATCCTCCAGCACTTCTATCTTCGTCCTCCAGCCACCCTAGGCTCTTCCCAATCTCCCCAAATAGTTCTATCTTCGTCCCGGTGCCCGGAGATCAACCCAAAGTGAAGAAGAAGCCGGTCTATGCTCCAACGTGCTGCACTGCTGATCATCGGCTTCTACAGATATTTCTAGTCATTTTATGGCCTAAATTTCTTCATAAGAAGTGTGGTTCATCAAGATATCTTTCATCTCCAACAAACAGAGATTAATTCTGACATTTTCTCTGCTTGTTATGGCTTCAACACCGGCGCTGCACAGACTGATCCGAAGTCTTCTCTTCTAAGTCATCATCTTCTCAGTCAATTTCAGTACATTTAATGGTGGATTCAACCTATGCATCCTTCATAAAAATTGTTACCCGGTGAGATATCTTTTATCTCCAATAAGAATCATTCAATTTGGATATCTGTGGTGCCCATATCATGTCCTACATCGACATTGTGCTGGGAGTTTCCAGAACTTCACTGTCCAAGATCCAGCTTATCAGGTAAATTCAGTATACTTATCATAAGATTCAGGCAAACTTTTCTTCATATAAAACCACCCTCGGTGAGTCATATTTATTTTGAAACAAACGTCACTCAATTCTGACATCAGTGCTGTCTATTACGGTCTCTACATCAGAGTCATGCCAATTTACATTGAATCTATCCAACCCGGTTGCCACTTTGCCTGGGTTGTGTTGTCTTTAACCATTTATATTTTTTTTTCTTCATTAAAATCATTTAGTTCATATTTAAGCATCATTTTTATTCTATTTTCATCATTTCATACATCATCAAAAAACCAAAAAAAGGGGTTAGGGCTAACCCCGAATCCGGTGAGTTTGTTTCCAATTGTCGTTTTATGTTATTACTTTTACAAGTTACTACACTTCACTCAGTTCTAATCCTTCTTCACTTGTTTTATTGTCTTATTGTCTTCTAGTTGCACAAATACAACAAGCTAGCATTGATTGGAGACTCTTCTTCATCGGCCGGCCGAAGAAGAAGAAGGTTGAACCATATCCCGATCTCCCACGCTAAGGTACACGGTCAATTCAACTCAACTTCTTAATTTACATCCCATAAATCGGAGCCCGCGGCTCCTGGCGACCACATCTTTCATGTTTTAATTTCATATCCTCCTCACTCTCCTCCCACATGACCCGAACCATCTCAGGTGCTCGAGCGACGCCGTGAGATGAAAGTTCGGGGATCAATGTGAGTGTGGGACCGAGGTGAGGATCTTTTACAGCTTTCCGAGTGTTTTACGATTCACTCTTTTTTTCCCCCAATTCCATCTTTCACTTTTCTCTTGAGGTGCCGATCCGGAACCCGTTTCTGGAGTCGACAACCGTGTGTACCTTAGCGTGGGAGAAAGGGATGTGAGTTCAACCTTCTTCTTCTTCGGCCGGCCGATGAAGAAGAGTCTCCAATCAATGCTAGCTTGTTCAACCTGTGCAACTAGAACAATAAACCAAGTGAAGGAAAATAATTAGAACTATGAGAAGTGTAGTAACTGTGGTGAGAAGATGAGAAAGAAGCAATTGGAATCGAACTCACCGGATTGGGGTGAGTCCTAACCCCTTTTTTGTGTTTTTGATTATGTAAAAATGATGTAAATAAACTAAAATATGCTTTAAAACAGTAAATGAACTGAGTTAAATGAGTTGAGAAGGCTTATGGAATGGATTGGCTTGAGTTGAAGCCGAGTTGGTTGAAGATAGCCGGTTCGGGTAGCTTGGTACCCTTCTGGCGCGACTTTGGTGCAGAGTATGCTATGGACGACCCCGATGTCAGAATCGAGTGACGTTTATTGGAGTAGACAGAGGACTCAGATAGGAAGAGTTCCTATGTTGATGGCTTCTCCTAAATCCTCCTGTAGAAGTCAGTAAAAATTCTGAAAGTGGGCGGATATAGAAGACAGAACCTGGATGCACGCCCTCAGTTTAGCAATCGCCACTAAGAAAATCGGAATTGAGTGCCGTCAGTTGGAGATGAAAGAGGACGAAGAAAGGATCGACTTCTATGTTGAAGACTTTCACAGCAGATGCGTCGAATTTTCTGTAGAAGTCGATGAAGATGGTTGATGTAGAACGCCCGGATCTAGCCTTCTCCTTCACCTCGGGATCGATCTCTTGACTTCGGATCGCCTTTGGACGTCGGGACGGCTTTGGAGAAGAGCTTGGACAACCTCTGGACGAGCTAGGCACCGGGGATTAACCTTGGTTCGTTGAGAATGGCCCTCAATTTATAGGGGAAGCAAGCCGGTGCAAAATTTAGAAACTGGACGTAACGCGCCCCCGCGTTTCAAAAGAGACGAGGGCGCGCCCCCAGTTCGGGGGCGCGGTCTGCGCGCCCCCCTGTTTCAAAGGAACTGGGGGCGCGTTACGCGTCTCACTGCTAAAAATCGACGGAAACTTCCGGAAATTGCTAAAAATCGACTTGACATACGTAACGCGCCCCAGAACCGGGGGTGCGGTACAAATAATCGAAAATTAGCGTCGGAAACTTTCCAAAAATCCGGTTTAGAAGGCGCTAATCGGGGCAATTTCCGATTTAAAGAAACTGACCGCGCCCCCCTCTTTCAAAGGAACCGGGGGCGCGCAGGGCGCGCCCCCAGTATGAGGGCGCGCAGGGCGCGCCCTCCTGTTTCAAAGGGGACGGGGGCGCAGTACACTCTCTCTCCTGCGCGCGTGTTCTGCGAGCCGTATCTTGCAAACGGGATGTCCGATTCGGCTCCCGTTTGTCGCGTTGGAAAGAGGGCCTTCAACCGCACCTCCTCAAGTCGGTAAACCAGCTGGCATGACTCCCGAGATGTTCGCACGGGGCTTTCTACCGGTTTACCCTCTCGCGGAAAGCCGAAACCCGGGGCGAAGATCCGAAAAAGCACGGTTCCGATCGAGAAATCTCAGGTCAACTCGGGATGACTTAAAATGATGACCGAAAAAGTCCGGTATGACCGAAAAACCCGAAATCATCGAAAAATTTGATATTAACCCGGTAAACGTGAATCGAGAGCCGTAAAAGCCGCGAAACCCTAAAATTGACCGAACCGGATGTATGGCCCCGGTTGATGAAAATATTCGGCTAGAATCGACCCGGATGACCTGAAAAGACCCGGTGATGACCGGAAAGGCCTAGCATGTGGTCCGGGATAGCCGTGTCAGCACAGATCGAAAAAGCCATAACGAAAGCCGTTATTGACCGACGCCTACCGAAATGGCTTCTCGGAAACCCTGAATGTTACGGAACACATGCGGGAATCCCGAGACCTTCAATTATGGACCATTCAAGGTTGGTCATCGAGCAGGCTTCGTGTTTCTCAATTCACGTGCGGCTCTCGCTTGAAGGTTATGGCAATATTTCGGGAATCATTGGTCCATTCTCAACTTGCGAGGGGCTCCACCCATGTCCTTAGCTCATCTCCATGAGGTAATCCAGATCAGATAACGGTCAAATAAAGGATATCACCTATGGAATAAGAGTATGGGGCTCCGAATTAGGCCAATTTGGCGTGTCTACATAATTGTCTGAAGGGCCAGGGGTTGAACAATTAATTGATGTTGAGAAGCCAAATGTTGTGCATCTAGCTTAAGAGAATGATTCATGTATTGTATCACCAGCTAGGGTTGAGGGACCAGATGAGGCATGAGAAGCATGGGTTGATTGATTAATTAAAAAAGATGATTCATGAATTGAATGCTTGGTTGGGGATGAGGAATCGATTGAAGAAAGGGTGTGGACACACATAAAATTGGCCTAATTTAGAGCACAAAACTCCTGTTCTTTATGGTGATACATGTGATTACTCCATTAGAATAATGTCAGGTCTTCTCTTTGTTCCAAAGCTTTGCCTATCCATGTCAGAGGTTTTCCTAAGTTTTTTGAATGAAACTGCACCTTTTGAGTGAGAGTCGCCTATCCACACAAAACTGGCTCAATGACTGATGTTTAATTTAACGAGGGATTTGCTTACACCGAAAGCATTGCTAATCATGATGCATCTTTTCAATTGCTATTTAGATTGTTCTAGGTATCGTCTGATCATGACTGTCCCATTTTGTGACATGACAGTTGACATTTTTAGGTTTTCCCATAGAAGGCCAAGTCTTTTAACTCCTCATTACTTTCTAGACATCATTGTGCCATTTTGGAGCTTTTCCAAAGCTCCCTATGCTATTTTTACAAAACAAGCCCACATGCCATCCTTTGAGGGTGCATGGCATTGCATCCTGGGTTGGGGGCACATGGTCATGCACCCTTGGTCAGGGACACATGTGCCCTCAAGTTTCAACATTGATTCCAACTGCTGATTTCGATTGAAACTTTCAAATTTTGATTTATTACCTAAAATATGTGCCTTATGTTTTTGGCAACCCAATTAGATTTCTAGATTTTGAAAAATTTTTGGTCTATTTTCCATGCATCATTGGGGGAGGGAACATGTGCTCCCAAGGGAGGGTGCGAGGCACGATGACTTTCTATTTATTAATGGCTAAATCGTAGTCAAATTTGGGTATTTTTCTACTATGTTTTATGTGCCCCTAGGGAAGGGTGCATGTGCCCCCTTGGGGGCACATGGGATTGTTTTCTCTGATTTATCTTCTTCTCTTCTCCCTATAAATTGGGACGACCTCCATGATAGAAATGTATGTCCTACAAGACAATCATATGTGATATGATTTTATATTTCTTATAATATCTTATTCAGTATTAATAACATTCATCATTACTTGCCCTATCTAGATGCGGCTATCAAAATGAAGTCCTACGTTGCATGAAATGATGATTGAGTCATGATGAGATCAATCATCTAGAAGCATATGATCTAAATGTTCTTAGTCATAGGATTTTTGAGACAGTACATCAAAGATCTGGTAAGACTACTGCATATGAAATCTTCTTATATGATGATGATGGCCGATTGTTGACTCTAAAAATTTGACGGGGCCTCTCCTTTTCAGGGAAGTCCGTGAATCCGGATCATCATCTCAAGAAGGGATGAGAAAGAAAGGAAGAAAACACGGAAAGCAACTCTCACCTCAGTCCCACACTCACATTGATCCCCAAACTTTTATTCCTTGGAGTCGCTCGATCACCAAAGAGACAGTTCGGGTCATGTGGAAGGAGGATGAAAAATATAAAATTAATACATGTGGTCGCCAGGAACCGCGGGTTCCAATTTATGAAATAAGAGTGACCATGTGTACGTTAGCGTGAAGAGTGCGGGTCAAAGCTTCTCCTTCTTCGGCCGGCCGATGAAGAAGAGTCCTCAACACATGGGTGCTTGATTTTCTATGCAAATAGACAAACAAACAAATTAAAAAGACAATTAGAACTAAACAAAATGGAGTATATGTAAGGAAAATGACATGAAACACACAACTAACTAGAAACTGACCGGATTTGGGTTATCTCTAACCCCTCTTTTTTATTTTAGGATTAACATAGTAAAATAATGCAAAAAATATAAAAAAATAATAGGACAATGGAGAATCATGAAACAAAGAGATAGTAAGAAGAAAAGAAAGATTCTGATAAGAATAGAGAGAGATATGGCCAAATCTGAGTTGTTGAAAAGGCCGAGCAGCAATCCAGGATCTACCAGGCGTGACTTTGTTTCTGCACTAGTCACGACCAGCCCTGACCTCAGAATCACTTGCCATCAATTGAAAACTGAAGAAGACTTGGAGAAGAAGAACTTTGATGTTGAGAGCTCTGGCAGAATACGTCCACACGTTACTGTAGAAGCCAAAGAAGAGAGACCTAGCAGATCACCTGCAGATCAGCCTTCCTCTCTCCTGAACTGGCTTTTCTCTCTCTAAAAACTCAAAATTCTCTCTCTAAAAATCAAAAAATTGATTCAGTAGGGATCTTGGATGTCTTGGGATGCTTGGGGGGTCATGTACCAGCCTCTGGAATGACCAGAATCAAAGTCTATATATAGGAGAAAAATGTCTCGATCCAAGCTAAAAAAGGGGGCCTTGTGCCCTGGTGCTGGGCACATGTGCCCTGGTGTTGGGCGCATGTGCCCCCACATGAGGGTGCATGGCATCCACCCTATAAAAATGATCTTATCCGGTCAAAAAATTCGATTCGATCCGGTTAGAGGTAGAGTCCTGGTGAAAAACTAGTTCCCTTGTGCCCTTGATCGGGAGCACAAGGCCACGTGCCCTTGATCGGGGGCACAAGGCCATGTGCCTCAGGGTTAGGGCATATGGCCACGTGCCTCAGGGGTAGGGTGCATGGCCACGTGCCTTGGGTCCTGGGCGCATGTGCCCAGGGATCTGGGCGCATGGGACTATTTTTGCGTGTCCTTCCGGAAGCCATTGCGGACACTCTCGAAGTCGAAATTCGCCGCCGTTTGTTGCGTTGGAAAGATAACAGGATGTAGAAGATTTATATAAAATGGATCAACCATAACATCATTAAAAACTTCATAATTTTATCCGGAAGTTAGTACAGTGAACGGAAGATCCGATACTGGTCGGAATGACTCTGACGGTCAACCGGAAAGACACGTCATGAATCAAAACTTGTAAGGAGTGTGAATCTGATCATAATCTTCAATGCATGATCATTAGGCATTGGTCATTCAGACAATTTTTGTGTTTACACGATTTACGTGTGGCTTTTGCTCGAAAATTATGGCTTTGTGAGAAAAACTTTGGAAAACATCCGATTTCATTCGGCGAAGCTCCAAATCAATCTTTAAAAGGACTTGGCATCATTCTAAGATTAATCACACATGGTACCCAATGAAACATAAGTTTTATGCTCTGAATTAGGCAAATTTTGCGTGTCTACAGCTTGCCTCACCTTGATGTTGGCTTTGCAAAGGAATGACATGTAATGAAGCGGAGTGATTCGTAGTGAACTGTAATGGAATGCAAGTGAGCGTAGATGAATGTAGCGGAATGGAATGGTGATGGACTTAAAAGGTGATATCAAGGTGTAGATATAGACACGCTTATCTACCCGATCCAACAAAATGAATCTCACTAAGTATTCTAAATCGCTTTCATATTCTATCAAAACCTTATATAATTGATTGGTAAAAGACATGCCATTGGCACGATATATGAAAAATAAAAGATAAAGGATGTAGCCAACCCTCAGCGCGGTGAGGAGTCCTCGAATTCGTAGGTTCATCATCAGCCAGCAACTCGAACTTTGCGGTGTTCTTGTACTGTGATGGCTAAAGTTTTAAAGAGAAAATGATTTTAAAATGAAAAGAATACCAATCCATCATATTTTAAATCTCAAATTCATTCAAGTTTTATCAAAATACTTAGTTTAATTCTGAGTGGAATAATCTCAAATTCAAAAGGGTTCATTTAAGCATAACAAAATTGCTCGGGTATCGTGAAAACCATGAATCATGCTCTGGCAGAAAACTGAGTATTCAAGAAATGACAAAACAGACTGAAGCCATAGAGGGATTGAAAGATAATAGTGGGACTAACATAGAATGATGGGAAAGAAGAAACAATGGCATGACAAACATGACATAGTGGGATAAAATAAAAGAAAAGACATGGTGGGATAGAATAAAAGACACAGTGGGATAAAAGAAAGGAAAGAATAAAACATGGTGGGATAAAATAAAAGAGTAAAACATGGTGAGATAACATTGGTAATGATGAAGAATGAAAAAGAAGATGGATATGAAAACAAAGAAAATTATGTAGAAAATAGTTGAAGATATTGATTGTCTATTGGAGGTCAAGACACCTAATTAGGAACCATTGTCCCTCCAATGTTCAATTTTGGCTTATCCGTGAGTGTGAAGAAATGACCAAGCCATCGTAGATTTTGTTGAAGGGGATCTTGGGCCCGGTCATCTTCACGCTCAAGGTCTTAAACATCAATGCATATAATACATATCAAATGAACCTAACATAACTAAAAGACAAATGGTAGGAGTGATGTGAAGTGAAAAATGGAATGATGGTGTTGATGTGAGATTGATGAGAATGTGGATTTGAGTGAAGTCTTCAGGCATGGTCTATCAACTTGCATCAACCGCCTGATTCATCAGCACCATGATAATACTTGACTGGGTGGCACTTCTTTTCTTTTCATCGCAGGGCTGGCATGACGTTCCTTCCAGAACACTGATCTCACCAATTCACCTGTTGGACTTAAAAGGTTGCCTGCACATTTCTGGTTAGTACCCAACAGACAAAATTGTCATATGAAGCATATTATTCTCAAAATGAACAACTAAAGTTTTTCACTATTAGAACCATCATTTGGAGGTCAAAACAATGTTTTAGATGATGGTTCCTTTAGCAAAAATGTCATTCTCAATATTCTGGACAATTTATGATTTTTTGATATTTTTTTGAATTTTTCAAAATTTTTTTTACCCATGTGCCCCTGATCGGGGGCACGTGCCCATGTGCCTAGGGGGTGGGGCACGTGGCCATGTGCCCCCAGATGAGGGCACATGCGCCCAGAGGCATTTTTTTTTTTGCAAAAAAAAGTACCTGATGGCCCTTCTCTTTCGCTTCTTCAGATCCTAAAAACACTTAACAAAGATGATTAAATTTTCATCATAACTCATCCCTTTGCCTGTATATCGTTTATCTTGATTTTGAGTCAAAGGGAAGAGCCTTCTTAACAAGGTGGAATAAAATAAACAACTTGAATGAAATAGGGTAAGGGTTGAGAGAACTTACCTACCGCGGTGAGAATCTTCTCCTTTCCTACATTGAAATGCCTGAAACACTGGATAAAAGAGGATTAGATCTTCATCACGACTTATCCCTTTGCCTATTATGGTCAACTTTGACTTAAGTCAAAGGTAAGAGCCTTCTTAATAAGGTAATTAACGGCGAAAATGGACATGCAATGCAGAAATAGAAATATGCATGACAAAAAAATAAACATGGATGCAACTAACGCAATGATCATGATTGAGCTAATGATGTATTTTTTTTGATTTTCTTAAAAATATTCATTTTTTTTGGATTTTTAAAATATTCGAGTTTTTGGATTTTTGAAATATGCATTTTTTAGATTTTTGAAATATTCATTTTTTTGAATTTTATTTCTTTGAAATGTGCATTTTTTTGGATTTTTTTGAAATATTTATTTTTTTTAGATTTTTGAAATATTCGATTTTTTTGGAGAAAATGTTGGTATTTGATACAATTCATCGGTCTTTGAAGTTTGTCAAGACTCAAGTGGTAGAGTACAAAAATAAAGTTCCCTACCTAGAATCCTTCTAACCTTCTTCCTTTGATCGGCTTGGATTCCACCTAGATTCGGTTAGTTTACTCAACCTAAGGGGTTTAAGGAGGAAGAGTATAGAGAAAGTCCTTGATAGGGTTTGGAGATGTTGAGAGGGATTTCTGTACTCACACTCAAATTGCCCGTTGGGGTTCGGCCTGTTTGGGTCTTTCCTATTTCTTGTTCTTTTCTATGTGGCACATATTTAGACAGGTTTTTTGACCCGTGGGGACATTGCCCATTTTTTAGTGCCTTTTGCCTTGACTATTATTCTGGGTACTCATTCAGACAGGTTGTCACGCCCCGAATTTAAACCAGCATAGCGGAACATAATCCGACGACGTAACCAGGAAAATAACCCCCAAAATTATATCGATTTGGAATAATAAAAGACTTAAATCACAATTCCAATGATTTCTTCTAAAATAGCATGCTAACAATACAAACTAATAAAACTTATACCAATCTATGGCATAAAGATCACCCAATTGTCTTCCCAAGAATCGATCCGCCACGCTTCTGTTATGCTAAACTTGATTACCTAAAAATTGATAAGAGGATTGGAATGAGTACGATGACTCAGTAGACACCCCATCATCCTAGGGGTGTAAACGGCTCGGTTCGGTTCGGTTTGGGCATTTTTTTTCCAAACCGAAACCGAACCGATAAGAGGAACTGAACCGAACCGGTTCAGTGAAGCCTGAACCGATTGTGGTTCGGTTCGGTTCGGTTCATCGGTTTAATGTATATTTAAATAAATAAAAATAAACATAAAATAAAATATACATTATAATAATTATTTAAGATTAATATGAAGACTAATACTTTATTTATAATATATAATTATATTTTTATACTAATTAACTTAAATTTATATTAATATATATTTAAAATTGATATAATATATATTTAAATGTAATATAATATGTAAATAGAGTGGGTCAAACTTTGTCAAATCGGGTCAACCGGTTTACCGGTTCGGTTCGGTTTGGGGAGGTGCCGAACCGAACCAAACTGATAAGAAATTATCGGTTCGGTTCGGTTCAAGAAACCAAATGGCTAACCCGTCAAACCGAACCGAATGGATCGGTTCGATTCGGTTCGGTTCGGTTTACCGGTTTACCGGTTTTACTTGAACACCCCTACATCATCCGCCAAATCGGATAGCCAAAAAGCCCTAGATGTTAATTAAATAGGTACCCAAACCTACAACCATTATATATACATATAGACTAGTCAATATATTAAACATTTACCTTAATCCACGTGTTTTAAACTGCCAACCAACACCTATAGACACACCAACCAGCACCTATGAACACCTTAAAATGACCTGAAATGATGAGGTAAACATATGCATAATCACCTACTATATGCTCCATAAGATGATATACTATAAATGGGACAAACCATGCATACACCATGCAACACAACATGATACTTAACAAAATAAAATACATCACTAGACCACCTATACCATAGCATGCAATAACGCACCCATCCTCTAATAAGAATCACACATTTTTCTTATTAGCAAGGAATGCGTCGTCTTGCCACCTCAACCAGCTACTACTAGATCTATCATATATAGCAGTACCATATAGCTAAACGAAATCCCATAGTACACCTAGGTAGTGGTGGCACAAGAACAAACCACGATATTCGGGATTGAAGGATGCACCGGACTGTTCTAACCTTCACTACCCTCGGGTCACGACTAACTAGTATGGTGTAGTTGTTTTCATTACAATTTCAACGCATCATGCATTCACCTCAATCATGCCATGCTATGACCACAAATGCGCAAGATCTATGAACATAAAATGAACATATACACAACTATTACCATGCTAGACAACCATGCTAGAAATGAACCAAAATAAGACAACATCCACATATAAACAACTAAACATGATTGAACATGAATATAACTAGGTGCTGAAAACTTAATCACCACACCATCTAATCTTGTTAACCTATCATAATTTCTTAACAAGATTAACATAATCTAAACATGTTAAAAAGTAACAGGATGACAAGTTAAAAGGAAGCATACTACACTATTAACTAGGTATGATCTCATATACACATAATAGAGACATAAACGTATGTCAACTATGCACACCATAAATGTATGATATCACATGATACTACGCACCTCTATCTAATTAACCCATGTCAACTCACAATTTAAGCAATAAAAAAATTGTAATCACACACACCCTTTAATTGAAAGGTCAAATCTAAGAATCATGGAGGATTAAATAAGAATTTTAATGATAATAGACACGTCAAGGATGTCTACTTGATCTACGCTAAGGAACTTGGGAATCGGCGACCAAAAATGATTCTGGACCATGGCTACGTAGCGTACAACTCGAGCCAATCTAATAGGCTAACTCACACTGGCAAAGTTGCTGGAAGAAGCACCCTGATCATGGAAAAATGTGACTTTGGATCAAAGAAAAGGAGAGAAAAATAAGAGGACAAGAACTTGGATAATAGGATATTGAAAGGTGCTCACGGCGGCAATAGGGGGCGGCGCACGGACGGCACACATAGGCGATTGCATGGCTTGGCAGAGGGCGCTGCACGACGGTGCTGCCGCAGGCACGGTTGCTGGCCGGAGAGAGGTGCCATTGACCGGGGCGGTACCTGGCATGGATGCGCACGCACGCGCATGTGCAGGCGGTAGGTGCAGACGAGGGTGGAGCTGGGCGTGCGCGGAGGTGCTGATGTCGGTGGTTGCATGGCGGGGCCACGTCAACGCAGAGGGGAGCGGAGAGGCGGAGACATCCGGGGGTTGATGTCAGCGTCGTGAGCAGTGAAGGGCGGCACGAGCGGGAAGCGGCGCGGGTGGGTGGCTTCACGGCACAGGGAGGACGGCGATCACGGGTGGCTGGCTGCATGCAGCAGCAGAGGAGGGGTGGCAACGCGCAAGGAGGCATGGTCGCACGCAGGGGGGGCTTCGAGGTCGTGGCCAGTGCAGGGCAACGACATTAGGTGCGCGGGTGGTGGCGCTCAAGCGGAGACGGGAAAAGCTGGCGACGATGGGTGAGGCGAGAAAGTAGAACAATGCATGGCGACCAACGGGAGGCGAAGATGGTGAGGAGACGACGGCGAGGGGGAGAGATAGAGGACGCGGCAGGAAGAACAAAACGACAAGAGAGAGAGAGAATGGCAGGAGGCGACAATTTAGGAGGATGGTTAAGGTATGGAGAGAGATAAAAACGGAAGGAGTGAGGGAGAGATTTAAATACAATAAATTACATATTTAATTATATTTACAATAATAATATAGTTAATATAAAATAAAAAATGTATACATTACAATCTTTCCTCCTAAGAAAAATTTTGTCCTCGAAATTTTAAAATCTTCACCAAAAAATTCGAGGTGAACTACTTCTTAGAAACTCTATTTTAATTCCTTAAACATACAATAACCTTTATGATTCATTGACAAGATACATGTAGTCTCATTATGTCCTCCAAATCGAGATTTACAATTGTTTATCTTTGACTAAATCATACTCTAGAAATGATATTCGAATGTCAATTGTTTGTATAAATATATCAACCAAAATTTAATTTTTTAACAAAACTTTACATACCTCAAGTATCAAAAATTCTTGTTGAATGCAATCGTAACAAATTCTAAACTTCTATTGTACCCATTAGATCATACATTTTCAAGATTATTCTTACTTGATTCCTCATCATTATTCTTATTCCAACTAATGGTGTTAACACATTATTATGTGTATATCAGTATTCCATTCAATCACTAATATCATTCATATCAAAATTCTAACTTTTTTTTCCATCCAGATCATGCTCAATACTAATTATCATAAATCAAATATGATAGAAACCACATGATTATTATCAATACACAATCGAACCAAGATTCTCTTATCCATTTGCTTTTCCTTTAAGATAATCATCCAATATCATTTAAGTATAGTCTATCCATCCAAACATCACAATAAAAACTTAGCTGTACTTGTACCTCTTTGGATAAGCAACATCTCAACACTATTTTCAAAGAGTCATCAATAAAAAGATAAGCCTTTCTTTTCACATTCGTACATTCTGAACATACACTTTTTCAAAATAATCTATTTGAAGATCATTTCTAATAAATTGAGGTTTAACTAATTCTTCTACTACAATTAATCATAATACAAAAATCAATCTATCCTCATCTACTCAAGTCTAAATATAAGTATGCAAAGTCTATTCGTAGCCAAGTTTGTTGGTCAAGATTTGAAGAGAGAATGAATCCTTAAATCGGATAAGCCATACACAGATCATGGTAGAAAGAAATAACTCTTGAGTTCAAGGTCGATAGATAATAGAAGATAATTAGAATGATAGCCTCATGCTCTAAATCAGATTGCCAAAATCTTAAACTAATTACAAGCCTATCTAGATAATCATCTATTCACTAGGCTTTATATTTGATCTCTAAGTCTCACTTTCAAAATCAAAAGATTAACAACCTTTATGCTCATGTTTATGTTTTCATAAATCTTTCCAAAATTCATATTAAGATTCATTCTACAAATTTGATATCTTCTCATCTTCTCGTATAAAACTACATCATTTTCATTCAATTCAAATTAGTTTGATATCAATGCCTTATTTCCATTCAATCTCAAAGAAAAACTTCACAAAATAATGATGCCATAAAATGAAGTATAACTCAAGATTTATGTTATCCACTTATCCAATCAATGCAATTATTCTTACCCTTTGTATCATTCATATGCATATAATCTCAAATATAATAACCTCATACAATCTACGTTGTATAAGTTCTCAAGATGACCAAATCTCTAACTTCCAAAGTAATTCTAATGAGTTTACTACTTTTGACAATATTAACATAACCTAAACCATAATGATTCAATAATCAAGTATGTCATCTGCAATATCTTTTTGTCAAAGGTTGTTTCTATCAAATCATAATCAAAGAATTTATCTCTAACTTTCATCATAAGAATAATATCTATTTATAATCACATATAATCAACAAAATGATTCTCACTTTCAACGAGTTCTCAACTCTCATATTTTAAAAATTCATCTCAATATCACTCTTACATGGTATATTCTCATTCTCCCTTAAAATACAGTTATATTCATATTCTAACTATTTCCAAACAACTAACAAGATACATCTCACTATCATTCTATCTCTATCTAATCTAATGCCCTGTTTGGTTAGAGTTTCATTTTTGATACTATATCAATATTGATATTAATATTTTCAAATGTTAGAGTATCAATATCAAAAATAATACAAGTTGACACTTGTATTACATAATATACTTTGTTTGCACTACAAATTAAAAAAATGATATAATTAACCAAACACCTATTAATGGTTTCTATTAATATCAATTTTAAAATTGATAGTAATAGAGGTACCTAATAATGTTACCAAACAGGATGTAAAAGATCACTTCCAATAGACCAAAGTCAAAACTCCACATAAGATGAACCTATGAGTATACATAACATATAACTAAAATCATCCAAAGTCAAGATTTGGCTAAAATAATCAGACAAGTTATAAGGAGGTAAATGAGTTCAAAAATCGGATAATGAAGATTAAAGATTGTGATTGAGGAGTATAATTATAATATCAATCAATCGCTAGTACATCACAACACCTAACTATAATCATACTCAAGCCATCTCTAATTCTCCAACTCATACTAGATCATCTAAATATCTATCCTCAAAACTTGCACTTGATCAATATTTCATCCTTGTTAGCACAAAATAAAAAATGTCACTAATTCCAAGCATGATAAAATTCTCTTAATCTTACTCTGAAATTTCAAATTGATAATCTCAATCCTATATCTCATTTCTTTTCCATTGAAACCATATACTACCAATAATACGTCAATCACCAGTTCACCTCATCTAGATAAATCCAATACACAAATCACATATCATCTCACATAGACCAATAAATTAAATCAATTTAAAGATTCACCGATCTATCATCTTTCTATACATTAATCATGTGATATAATCATGATTCTAACCATTAAATTCACCATTAATCCATATCACTGACTATCTTAAATATGAATATTCATTCTTAAAGTATAAACCAACCTAATAATGATCAAGCACATGTATCAAACATTCGATAATCCAATATATATAAATCAAGAATCTTGTCTTAAGATTAATAAAAGAAAATTCTTAATCAAGCCAAGCCACAAGATTGACCAAACCTAAAAATCAGTCATCATATATTAACTATTCAATCTAAATCTTTGATGACTCAATCACCCTCTAATATTAAAATCCAACAAATCCAATTTGGTAGTCTTATCCTATAAACAAAAATTCAAACTCCAAGATCCACTAAATCTGAAAATTAAATTTTCATGAAATGATATCAGTATTTATCCAATGTAGACCTCTAATAATCTGATATCAAATTTCCATGTCATTCAATCTAATAGTCAATATAAATTATTCTGTTTGACTAAGATCATTTTCTTCCAAACATCAATTTTGTCTAATCAAAACCGATATCATAAACTCGGGCAAGTCAAAAATAGACATTAAGGCCGAGTTAATGCTCTAATACCAAGTTGTCACGCCCCGGATTTAAACCTGCATAGCAGAACATAATCCGACGACGTAACTAAGAAAATAACCCCAAAAATTATATCAATTTGGAATAATAGAAGACTTAAATCACAATTCCAATGATTTCTTCTAAAATAACATGCTAAAAATACAAAATAATAAAACTTATACCAATCTATGACATAAAGATCACCCAATTGTTTTCTCAAGAATCGATCCGCCACGCTTCTGTTGTGCTAAACCTGATTACCTGAAAATTGATAAGAAGATTGGAATAAGTACGATGACTCAGTATACATCCCATCATCCGCCAAATCGGATAGCCAAAAAGCCCTATATGTTAATTAAATAGGTACCCAAACCTACAACCATTATATATACATATAGACTAGTCAATATATTAAACATTTATCTTAATCCACGTGTTTTAAACTGCCAACCAACACCTATAGACACACCAACCAGCACCTATAAACACCTTAAAATGACCTGAAATGATGAGGTAAACATATGCATAATCACCTACTATATGCTCCATAAGATGATATACTATAAATGGGACAAACCATGCATACACCATGCAACACAACATGATACTTAACAAAATAAAATACATCACTAGACCACCTATACCATAGCATGCAATAACGCACCCATCCTCTAATAAGAATCACACATTTTTCTTATTAGCAAGGAATGCGTCGTCTTGCCACCTCAACCAGCTACTACTAGATCTATCATATATAGCAGTACCATATAGCTAAACGAAATCCCATAGTGCACCTAGGTAGTGGTGGCACAAGAACAAACCGCGATATCCGGGATTGAAGGATGCACCGGACTGTTCTAACCTTCACTACCCTCGGGTCACGACTAACTAGTATGGTGTAGTTGTTTTCATTACAATTTCAACGCATCATGCATTCACCTCAATCATGCCATGCTATGACCACAAATGCGCAAGATCTATGAACATAAAATGAACATATACACAACTATTACCATGCTAGACAACCATGCTAGAAATGAACCAAAATAAGACAACATCCACATATAAACAACTAAACATGATTGAACATGAATATAACTAGGTGCTGAAAACTTAATCACCACACCATCTAATCTTGTTAACCTATCATAATTTCTTAACAAGATTAATATAATCTAAACATGTTAAAAAGTAATAGGATGACAAGTTAAAAGGAAGCATACTACACTATTAACTAGGTATGATCTCATATACACATAATAGAGACATAAATGTATGATATCACATGATACTACGCACCTCTATCTAATTAACCCATGTCAACTCACAATTTAAGCAATAAAAAAATTGTAATCACACACACCCTTTAATTGAAAGGTCAAATCTAAGAATCATGGAGGATTAAATAAGAATTTTAATGATAATAGACACGTTAATGATGTCTACTTGATCAACGCTAAGGAACTTGGGAATCGGCGACCAAAAATGATTCTGGACCATGGCTACGTAGCGCACAACTCGAGCCAATCTAATAGGCTAACTCACACTGGCAAAGTTGCTGGAAGAAGCACCCTGATCATGGAAAAATGTGACTTTGGATCAAAGAAAAGGAGAGAAAAATAAGAGGACAAGAACCTAGATAATAGGATAGAGAAAGGTGCTCACGGCGGCGATAGGGGGAAGAGCACGGATGGCGCACGCAGGCGATTGCATGGTGCGGCGGAGGCGGCGCACAACGGTGCTGCCGCGGGCACGGTTGCTGGCCGGCAAGAGGTGGCGTTGACCGGGGCGGCACCTGGCATGGATGTGCATGCACGCGCATGTACGGGCGGCAGGTGCAGACGAGGGCGGAGCTGGGCGGGTGTTGATGTCGGTGGTTGCATGGCGCGGCCATGGCAACGCAGGGGGGAGCGGAGAGGCGGTGATGTCTGGGGGGGTTGATGTCGGCGTCGCGAGCAGTGAAGGGCGGTGCGAGCGGGAAGCGGCGCGGGTGGGTGGCCACACGGCACAGGGCGAACAGCGACCGCAAGTGGCTCGCTGTATGCAGCGGCTGGGGAGGGGCGGCAACACGCGAGGAGGCACGGTCGCACGCAGGGGGGCTTTGAGGTCATGGCCAGTGTAGGGCAACGACGTCAGGCGCCAGGGTGGCGGTGCTCATGCGGTGGGGGACAAAGCTGGCGACGACGGGCGAGGTGAGAAAGCGGAATAGCGCATGGCGACCAATGGGAGGCAAAGATGGTGAGGAGACAATGGCGAGGGGGAGAGATAGAGGACGCGGCAAGAAGAAGAAAATGGTGAGAGAGAGAGAGAATGGTAGGAGGTGACGGTTTAGGAGGATGGTTAAGGTATGGAGAGAGATAAAAACAGAAGGAGAGAGGGAGATATTTAAATACAATAAATTACATATTTAATTATATCTACAATAATAATATAGTTAATATAAAATAAGAAAATGTATACGTTACACAAGTTGATCATTTTTATTTTTCTAACCTGAGGGGTTCATTGCCCATCTTTTGGCACCCTTTTGCACCCTCCGAGACAACCTCCTACTAGGGTGGCGAGTGTTTTCGATACTACCCCTCTTTAATCTTCTCTCCCTATCTTGGACCGAGTAGAAGAGAATAGGGTCAGGGTTCTCCTTCTGTTTCTAGATTTCTAACTTGCCTTTCGGTGTCAGGTTGTCTGGATTCTAGGATCGGGAGGTGTTGTGTGTGTAGGATGATACCTACCCTTGACTTCTCACAAACAGCCTAGGATTGATGAATTGAAATTATACCAATGGTTTCTCCATTTTTATGGAAAATACTTTTTGGGGTAAACTCCATTCCAAGGATGAGTCAATTTTTCTCTATTTGCATTAGTCAATTCATATGCATTGCCTGGATACTTCTTAGTGATTACGAAAGGCCCTTCCCAGTTAGGTTACAGTTTGGAAAGGGGACCCCTGGCTTAACAAATATGCGTTTGACTACCATCTCACAAATTTTGAACTTTCTCTCAACCACCCTCTTTTGATAAAACCTTTTAAGTCTATTCTGATAAGTCCAGGCACGTTCAGCGACGGCTAGCCTTCTTTCATCCAAGAGTTCAAGTTGTGCAAGGAGAGATTCTTGTCTCTCATCGATAGGAATATCCCTGTCGGGCTGAACTCGAAGAGATGGAAGTAATACTTCGTAGGGGACCACTACTTCCATCCCATATACTAAAGCATATGGGGTTTGTCCAGTGGGAGTCCTTACAGAAGTACGATAAGCCCATAGAGCATCTACAAGCTTATCAGGCCAGTCGGCAAACTTGCTAGACTTACAAGATTTCTTGATGATCTTGATTAAGGTTTTGTTGATGGCTTCTTCTTGACCATTGCCTTGAGGGTAGTATGGTAATGAATGATGCAATGAAATATGGTACCTGTTGCAAAGATCACACAGATCTTGAGAGAGAAATTGTGGCTCATTATTAGTGACGATGTCGTTGGGGATCCCAATCCTTGCTAGGATGTTGCACTTGATGAAGGAGTAAACTGTTTACGCTTTAATCTCCACAAACGCTTCCGCTTCAGCCCACTTTGTGAAGTACTCCGTTGCCATCAAAATGAATGATTTTGAGTGCATTTCGGAGTTAAGGACACTCAAGGGGCCAATGATATCAAAAGCCCACATGGCGAAAGGCCATGGGGCATGAATTAGATAAAGAGAAGATGCGGAAGAGTGAATCTTGTCGGCATGGAGTTGGCATGAATGACAGTGCTAGACAAATATGGAGCAATCTTCTTATAGAGTTGGCCAATAATACCCTTGTCGGATGATTTTCTTAGCAAGGGCTTGGGCATTCACATGACCACCAAAAACTCCAGAATGTGCTTCCTTCAGCATCAACTCAGCTTCTTCTTCATCAAGACACTTGAGCTAGATTCCACTTAGGCTTCTCTTGTAGAGCACTCCTCCTAGTATTGTATACCTCTGGAACACTCACAATCTCATCATACCAAGTCCTCTCACCTTCTTCTAATTCTTCTAACTCAATTGAGGAGATTTCTTCTTTGTGTTCCAAGTATTCCTTTATGTTGAACCTCTCCTTAACCTTCAGAAAATGTCCATCCTCAATTGCTAGAATTGACCTCTTACAGATGTGGATAGTTTGCACTTGCCTGCCTAGCAGGACAGATAGAGATGAAGCTAGTGAAGCTAAGGCATCGACAAGGATATTCTGAGAACAGGGGACATGGACTAAAGTGAGTTTGAAAAATAGCTTGATGTAGTAAGTGGTGAGCTCCTGATAGGGTTTGAGGTTTGGATGGGAAGTTCGGTATTTGGATAGGACTTGGCGTAGGATCAATTGACTATCACCTATCACCCTCAGTTCGGTGGCACCATGGAAATGAGCGGCCTCCAACCCGGCTAGCAAGGCTTCATACTCAGCTATGTTGTTGGTTGCTGGAAATTTGAGTTGAAAAGCCTGTGGAATGGTGACACCTTCAGGTGACAAGAGGACAATACCTATCCCTCTACCATGAGAGTTCAGAGCCCCGTCAAAATATAATGTCCAAAGATTGGAAGATCAGAGGAAATGATCGAATGTACCTAAGCGGAGGGATTGTGTAGGGAGATTATGGGTTCTATCTTTTTCCTTTTTGGTTGGCTGAGAAGAAAGAGCTTGAAGTGCTTTTAGTTGTTCCTACAAAAACAAGTAAGCCACAAAAACAAGTGAAGGTGGATTAGAGCTAAAATAGTGAAGAATCTTGCAAAAAGAAAAACTAAAATTACAAAAGGAAGTGGACTAACAAGATTGGGAATAACTCCCAACCCCCCTTTTTATGTGTTTTTGGATGATGATATATGATATTACTAAGCTAAATATGCATGTAAACATGATTATCCATGATGAAAAATATAAAAACAAAGTAATGCTAGGATATGGGGAAGAAAAATGAGTTTCGACTACAAAAATGGCAATCTGGAGCCCAGGGCAACCTGGAAGGGGGGTCACTGTAAGCACCCGAAATGGGATATCCATAGATCTCCCTTTTCCAGCCCCTACGCTTTCTTTGGGGACTTGGTGGATGGGATGTTAGTGGTTGTGGTCGCCAGGAGCCAAAGGAAACGGGGAGATTGTTGGGTTCCGACTTCTCCTCTCTCAGCTGGCCGAAAGAAGAGAGCTTAGTGAGTCTTTCGTCCTTGATCCGGTTGAAGCCCTGCCTCGGCCGTATTTACCTACAAATTTCTATATGAAAACATAGAAACAAGTAAAAAGATCATTAGTTCTAGTGAAAGTGCAGAATCATGCTCAAATTCGAACTTAAACATGCAAAAGGGAAGGAACTGACCGGATTGGAACTAAATCCCAACCCCTATTTTTGCTAGACTTTTAAAGAGGTATGAAGATGCAAAGGTGTGGCTTAATGCATGCTAAATAACATGTTAATGTAATTTAAAATGAAAGGGAGGAGTAAAAGATAGACCGGAAAGATAAATAAACTAAAAAAAATGCAAAATGGGGTTTGCCCCTGCTAATGCCCCATATATGGGGCGCTAGCTGCAGGTGTCCCCTTGATGGGGCGCATTGACCAAAGTCAAAGCGCCTTATTTATGGGGCACCAGGGACTGGTTTCAGCAGATTTTCTTCCCTTCTTCGCGGTGTCGCCCCGGAGTGTAGGAAGACCTCCAAGATGGAAGAAGGAGTTCTTCAAGCAGCCAATACTCAAGTGAAGCTAATGGAAGAGTGTTTTGGCACTAGATGTAAGGGAAATGGAGTGTAGAGGCCCTCAAATTCGAAGAAAAATCATATTTCTGAAGAAGGAAACTGCAGGTTTTTGGGGTTTTTGGGAGAGGGTTTGGGGGGCGCCCTTGGTGTGTCCTAAACCCTTCAAATGGGGGTCTTTTTATAGGCAAGAAGAGGGCAACTTTATCTGCAGAACTATCCCATCAATCTGTCCAGTCAGTCAGACCAGGTGGTGGTGCCCTATAAGTAGGGTGCCAGGTGCCCTATATACAGGGTGCCTGGTGCCCTATATATAGGGCGCTTTGACCCTGGTCAACGCCTATCGATCTTCTTTGAAATGCGCCGAAAAACTTGATTTTTCTGGAAAACTCGGTTCCCTTGAAAGGTTACTCAAATATTATTCATGAAAACAAGAATTTAAGCTCTTCAATTGGACCAAAATTGTGTGTCTACAGTTTGCCTCGCCTTGGCATCGGCTTTGTAGGGGAGTGACACAAATGAAGCGTAGGTGAATGTAGCGAAGCGTGATGAGGCATACCGGAATGAAGTGGTAATGGACTGAAAAGGTGACGCCAAGGTGTAGATTTAGACACGCCGTTATTGGCCTTGTTGAGTGGAATAAAAATTTACCGGGCTCTGAGATTACCCTTTGTCTTATCGAAACCTTTCTGTGGTTGATTGGTTAAAGAGAAGAACACTACTAAAACTAAATAACTAAAATCCCACGTGGGGGAGAACTGTTACTGACCAGGACTCGAACTGCATGGTGTGCTGGACTCGGTAGAAATGCATTGAAAAGTAAATTGCGAAAAGTAAAGAGGAGACAACCAATCAACCAAGGTTGGGTTCTTCAAATTCATAAGGTTTTACTCAACAATACCGGTTCAGTTCGACATGGAAAAACTTTTTGTTTTGATGAAATCATTGTTAAAACATGGTGGAAACCGATTCTGCGAAAAATCAAGGCCTCCTCTAGGGGCTATAAAAGACCATCTTTAAAATGTTCATAGTGGACAGGAAAGAGGTCATGGCAGGATTATGGTGGGGTGATGCATGTGTGAAATGATGCATGCTGGGTTTAAAGAAATACAATGAAGTATAAGAAAATAGTTGAAGATATAGGTTGAACATGACGGGTCAGGACATCCATGAAGAAACCGTCGTCCTTGCATATTCAACTTTGGCCTATCCGCAAGCCTAGGGAATGACTGAGCCCTCACTGATTTTGTTGAAGGGGTTCTCAAGCTCAGCCCCCTCTAGACTTGAGGTCTTCAACATCTCAAATATTATTTATTTTGATAGATGCAATACTAAATGCAAGTCCTAATAGAGGTCGGGGTAGTCCACTTTTGTTTTTCAATTTTTGATTTTTTTGTTACTTCCTCTAAGTGTCTAGAGATATGAAGCTCGCATGCCTTCTCCTATTCCTGCACCCACTTAGAGAAGATATTAGAACTTTACTTTGGCTTAGTCCCTTGCCTTGATCTTTTGTCAAGGGACATAGGCCTTATCAAGGTAAAGATAATAGAAAAATCATAAATATGCATAAAAGGAAATATGCAAGATTGAAATGAATCATGAATGCAAAGGCAACTAATCAGTCTAGAAAGCAAATTTTTAGGTGTTTTGAAATTTTTGATTTGTTTGGGTTTTGATGGTTTTATAACATTTTTGATGTTTTGGAACTTTTATGATTATTTGGTGTTTTGGATTTTTACTTTTTAAGAACTTTGATTTTTGGTATTTTTGAAGTATTCAAAATTTTTTGTTCGGTGTGAAAGAAACGACCATCTAATCCTTTGCTATGCTTGTCATAGGTGCCCCTTTTCATTACCTAATGGTTAAGAGTAGGCATCATGTGTAAGAAAGTGCCTAGTCTGAGATCTTCTGACTTTCCGCCTTCGATAGGCTATGGCTTTTCTTGGATCCAGTCGGTCAACCCTGCTCGCAAGGTTAAAGAGGGAAGAGGATTGATGGTAAGTCCTTAATAGGATTCAGGGGTGTCGAATTCGTTTCTCTACTAGTGCCTGCGTTGCCCACTTGGGATTTGACATCCTTGGGTCCTTCCTTCTAGCCCTTTTTCTTGAATGGCCCACATTTAGATAAGTCTTTTTTATTTTGCTTGATTTTGACCTGAGGGGTTCATTGCCCATCTTTTGGAGCCTTTTCTTTTTTTGGGCTTTTGTTGGTACACATTCAGACAGGTCTATTCTTTTGCCGACCTGAGGGGTCATTGCCCATCTTTTGGTACCTTTTCTTTTGAGAAGTCAGATTTTCAGAGGCATCCTCCTACTAAGGCAATAGGCACTTTCGATACTCCTTATTCTAACCCTTTTCATCCCTTCTGGACCGAAATAAGAAGAGAATAGGACAGGGTTGACCTTCTTTTGCCAAGTGTTGCCTAGCTTTCTCTCTGACTTCCAATCATCGGATTCCGAAACCTAGGTGTGTAGTGTGTGCAATATGATGCCTATCCTTATTTTCCTAAGTGACAAGTTGGTGCACCGAACAAGCAAGCGTTAGATGTTACCGTCATTCTTCACACCTTTAGATTTTATAGATTTTTTTGTGATTTTTGTTTTAAGGGAAATATTTTTTGAGGTATACACCATTCCAGGGATGAGCTAGTTCTTCTCCTTCTGCATTAGTTAGCTTGTATGAATTACCAGGATAAACAGCCGAAATTTTATATGGACCCTCATAATTAGGTTGAAATTTGGAGCAGGGACCGCCTGGCTTAATGAATATTCTTTTAAGCACAACCTCACCGATTTCAAATTTTCTCTCCACCACCCTCTTCTGATAAAATCTTTTAAGTCTATTCTTATAAGATCTAGCATGTTTGGCAGCGGCCAGCCTCCTTTCATCCAAGAGTTCGAGTTGCGTGAGAAGGGAATCTCGGCGTTCATCCGTCGGGAAGTCCCGATCGATCTGGACTCGGAGGGAAGGAATGAGTACTTCATATGGGACTACCGCCTCCATCCCAAATGCCAAGGCATAGGGGGTTTGACTCATTGGGTTTCGAATAGAAGTGCGGTAGGCCCATAGAGCATCAACTAGCTTATCTGGCCAGTCCGCGAACTTGCTAGACTTACACATCTTCTTAATGATTTTTATCAGAATTTTATTGGTTGCTTCTGCTTGACCGTTGCCTTGAGGATAATATGGAGATGAATGATGCAATTTGATGCAATACCTGTTGCAAAGGTCACGCAGCTCCTGGGAGATGAATTGTGGTCCATTGTAGGTGATGATGTCACCTGGGATCCCGAACCGGGCAATGATGTTGCGTTTGATGAAGGTGCATATTGCTGATGCCTTAATTTCCACGTATGCTTCCGCTTCCTTCCACTTGGTGAAGTACTTTGTTGTCGTTAGGATGAAGGATTTGGTTTTGTTTGTGGAGTTTGGGTCACCAAGGGGTCCGATAACATCAAAAGCCCACATAGTGAAAGGCCATGGGGGCATGAATCGGGTGAAGGGAAGATGCAGGAGAGTGGTTCTTGTCAGCGCGAAGTTGACATTGATGACAGTGCCAAACAAAGATCGAGCAATCTTCTTCCAGAGTAGGCCAATAATACCCTTGCCCGATGATCTTCTTGGCGAGGGTTTGAGCATTTACATGGCCTCCACATACTCCGGAATGTGCTTCCTTAAGCACCAATTCAACCTCTTCTTCATCTACGCATCTTAATAGAATGCCAGCCATACTCCTTTTATAAAGCACTCCACCTAAGATGGTGTCTCTCTGGGAGACTCTTCTTATAGCTTTCTTTTCCTCGGCAGTTGAACCTGGTGGATATGTCTGATCCTTATTGTAATTCGCAATCTCATGATACCATGGTTTCTCACCCTCTTCTAGTTCATCCAACTCAACCAAAGACACTTCCTCCTTTTGCTCAATGTATTTCTTCCTTTCAAACTCTTCTTTAACCTTCAAGAATCATGCATCTTCCACTGCCAGAATGGTACACCGGCGGACATAGATCGTCCTAACCTGTCTGCCTAGTGGGACAGATAGTGAAGATGCCAGAGAAGCGAGAGTATCGGCAAGAATATTTTGAGCATGAGGGACATGAATGAATTCGAGTTTGGAGAATAGCTTGATGTAACAGGTGGTGAGCTCTTGGTATGGTCTAAGCCTGGGATGAGATGTGCGGTATTTGACCAGCACTTGGCGGAGAATCAACTGACAGTCACTGATCACCCTTAGTTCAGTGACACCATAGAAGTGGGAAGCCTCCAGTCTGGCCAGTAAGGCTTCATACTCAGCTATATTGTTTGTTGCTGGAAAATGGAGCTGAAAAGTCTGTGGAATGGTGACACCTTCGGGTAATAGAAGAACGATCCCTATCCCTCTACCCTAGGAGTTTAATGCCCCGTCAAAATATAAAGTCCATAGATTGGAAGATCGGATGAACATCAATTTTTTGTCGGGGAATTCTGATTGGATAGGGTCAAAGATTGGGATAGGATGATGGGCAAGGTGTTCAGCAATTGCATAGCCCTTGATTGCCTTCTGTTGGATGTAGGTGATGTTGAACCGAGAGAGGAAGAAACCCCAATGTTTGATCAATGTTATCCTTCTCCTCATATCGGATTTCATCCAGCTGAATCACATTTTCTAGATATTCCGGTTGCTTGGCACATTCTATGTTTTTCCGAGCTAACTGATACAAGTATCTTTCTGGAACTCTTCTACCCCTGATTTTTATTTTTTTATTGGAAACTACACCTAAAGAAGAATAAGGTAAATACAGAAAGGAAGAGGAGGTGGATGGGTAAAATTTATTGTAGAGGATGAAGGGCAAAGGAGATCGATCAGAGACCGGGTGGCCTCCCGGTTTGGATCATCCTTCGGAGTGAGTTGGGAAGTTTCTTCGATCGAAACTTGGGTTGAGAACATAACGCTTTTTTTTGATCTTTTTGAGAAGTACTAAGCATAAACACAGAATGAGTTTGGTTGGTTGTAGTTTCCAGCGTGGGCTGGGATATTGACAGAGAAGGGAACAAATCGAGCAAAGATGGGTAAAGAGAGCATCCATCCTTGCTGCCTGGTGAATCTGATGGTGGACTTGTTGGGAACAAGTCTGTCAGATCCGTGGAGATGGCAAGGGGTGAATGCCCCTGATTCTGATTGCCAGAAGGCTCGTTGTGGAATAATTCTTCACTTGACCCTTCTTCAGAGAATAACCATGATATGTCGAGATACGGCTCATTCTCTGAGCTATCCACTTTCTTTCTCTTTGCTTGTTCTTGCAGTTCTTATTCCTCAATCATCTGTATTGTTTCTCTCTTGTCGAAGAACTTGTGCAGACACCCCTGGAAGTATTTTTGACTGATCTTTTGGCCATTATCACATGTCCCATCGTACCCTATCCCATTCCTTGATGTTGTCTTTACCAGCTGGATGGGCTCTACTATGCCTTGCAATTCTCTTCCCAATCCTCGATCTTCTTGATATCCCAGACTTTCCATCATACGTCATCTGGGGGTCTTGGTATCATCCTTCTTTCTTTTCCAAACTTGCCTGGGCTACCTTCTATCCTTTGGTAGATCGAGAATTGTGAAGACTGGTTGATTTGGCGAGCCAGGACGGAGAGTAACCAGGCAATCCACATGCATACTTACCACCTTAACGACTTGGCCCTTGAAGGGAAATTTGTTGCACTGGTGATTGGTTGAAGCCATGGCCTCTAATGCCTCAAGATAAGGCCTTCCCAAGATAGCTATGTAAGTTGGGTCCATGTCTAGGATGTGGAAGTCGACAGTAACAACTCGGGGTTTGAGTTTGACTTCGAGTGTAACCATGCCATGGGCGGGCCTCTTGGAATTGTCATATGCTGTTACGGTGATTTGTGACGGTCGAATGTCCTCTTCTGGGATTCCACACAATTGTAGCATTTCTGGTGGTAAGACATTGATGGATGCACCGGTATCAACTAGACAAGACCTGACATATGTTTTGTTAATGCTGTCAGTGATACAAAGTGCATATTTCCTTGCTTCTGGCTCGACCAACTCTTCTTTGGTGAAAGTGAGGGCGGTGTTCACTTCTCGGGGTCAAGACTGATGCAATCTTCTGAGGGGGGAGGGTTTCATTGACCATTACTCGTTGTAGATATTGTCAAAGAACTTCCTGATGAACCTTGGACCTTTTGATCAGCTTTAGAATGGAAATACGTGCAGGGGTTTTGTCAAGGTGTTTCAGCAAATCGTAAGATGTCCCTGGTGTAAGGAATCGTCCATAAAAATTTGGTGCAGCGGAAGCGACGATTCCTATGGGTTCCTTTAGAATCCGTCTCAATCAGAACCGAACGACGAAAACCGAAAACCGATCAAATCGGGTTCGAATATACCTGATAGGGATTCATATAATCCCATGGAGAGGAAGGAGATGAGCTTCTCAAGCTCTACAAACCGTTCAAGTGTCCGGTCTCCAGCAGTATCCACACGAACTTCATCCACAGCAGGTTCTCCCTTCGCGCCGGCCTCGAGAACTCTTCCCGAACGGAGCTCCATCGACCATGGACACCTTCTAGAGAGAGGAGGAGGTAGGGAGGAGGCTTGGGACGTGGTTTTCACCCTTGGCTTGATGGGGTTTGGCTGAAACCATTAGTATTTATAGAGAATTATGGAATTTTTCATAAAAACCCAAAATCTCTATAAATTTCGTCCTTGCCCCTGTTCTTGTGGATAAGTCCTTTTGTGTGTGACCCACTAGGCCCAATAGCCTATTTGGTTGAGGTCTAAATAAAATAGAACAATTCTATTTAATTTAATTAAATCCGTTATCCGATAACAGATTAATCGACCTACCGATCATGAAGGGTACAAGCCACATCCCATGATCCCAAATGGCTATGGGGATAATCTCATCTCCATTGAGCCTTTCCATCATCAGTTACCACATGGATATAAACCCTCATCCATCCAATGTCCCGGTCGGAAAGGAGTACGGCATCGACTGTCAACTCCTTAGTGTACCGACTCTATAGGATCATGTACTCGGAATTGGATCAATTGGAAAACTCCTTTTCCAATTATCCTATCTACCCTGGCCAGGGATTTAGAGTACTATCCCATAGGACATTCACTCTCACTTACCGAGAGTGGACGATCCCTTGTTGTCCGCTCAATTGCCTCCATCGGATTTTCCTTGTACCCGATCCATCGCTATATAGGACCATCTAAATTGTGATCCATAAGTCAATGGTCAAAGCACAAGTTCCACCCAACAAGGCATCTTTGGCGACTCACGGCAAAGGCCCAACCATGCAAACTAGAAGATAGAAAACCATGATAGGCAGTTCGGTAAGATACCATTCAGGGTTTCTAATTCGTTCAGTTCAGTGAACTCATTCAACTAATGAGCACCTGTATGTGTATCTCAGTGTCTCCACACTAATGACCAATGAGATCGGTCGTCCTCATCACATGAGAAGACATCACATACACTAGTCTATCCGGATCCTTGATGTCCCGTCTCAAGTATCCTATGACTAGGAACATTTAGATCAAATACCTCTAGATGATCAATCTCATTATCATGATCTCATCATGATTTAATCATCATTGTATTTGATCAAGGACTTCATTATGATATTCGCTTCTAATAAGAGCTTATAATGAAGATTTGCCTAATTAATTGAATGAGATATTTCTTGAAATGTCGAATCATATCATATATGATTGGCTTGTAGGGCATACATTTCTATCAATCTCCCACTTGCACTAAAGCCAATCACCCATCTGGCTGATCTATATCAGCTCGAGGTGAAGCTCAAACACTCTTTGAGTAACTGCTTCAGTTAGTGGATCTGCAATGTTATTAACGGTACATACTTTATCTTTAATTATATCTCTATAAGTTGCAATCTCTCTTATTGTATAGTATCACCACAGAAGTTCTAAACTTCTGATGAGACATCGGCTTTACTCCATTGTTCTCTCAAAACAATGATACACTTTCAGAGAAAATTGAGACAATCTCATATCAAATATGTAGATGAAAAAAGTTCATCTAGACTACTTCTCAAGTAGTGTGCAACCACTATGTAAACTTGTTTACATATGTTGTAGAACTTACAGTGTTCTATCACATAGAACTCTTTCAACTCACTGCACCACCATAATTCTGACTTAATATCAAACTTATTTGATTAGAAGCTTGTGTTTGTAAAACTACAAGACTTCAAGTCTTATCCTCCAGTGTATAGAGATACATTCTCAGTGCTTCTCAAGTACCAAATGATATATCTCTAAACTATCCAGTGACTCTCACCTGGATGTTCTTGATGAATGCTCATAACACTTAGAGCATTAATCACATCATGTACGTAGCATCATATAAATAATAGACCCTATGACAAAGGCATAAGGGCTCCATTTATGTGATCTCTTTATCTTTCAAGAAGTGTACAAAGACAACACTTTACAGAGATCAACTCCACACCACATAGGTAAGAAACCTATCTTGGAGTTTATCATGTCAAACCCTTTGACTATGGTGACTACGTACATTAACTGGGCATTGATTTTAGATCTATCTCCATAGATCTCAAAACCCAAATTGTGTTTGGAGGATCAATTTGATAGCTAGGTTCACTTATGATAACACACCTACTTCATTCTCAATGAGTAGTATGTCATCAACATAAAATGTCAAGAAAGTAACAGCACTCCCACTTATCTTGTTGAATACACAAGGCTCCTCTTCGTTCTTAACGAAGTCATAAGATTTAATCTCATTAAACCTTATATATGATCTATGGGAAGTTTTACTTCAGTCCATAAATGAACTTAATACACACTCTTCTTGGATGTTATTGGGATTTGATTCCCTATAGTTGTATCATATACACCTATTCCTCAAAATACTTTAGAGGAACACTATCTTAACATCCAATTAGCTTATCTCATAATCATAGAGTGTAACAATCAAAATCCGAATGGATTAATCCATGGAATAGGTAAAAGATCTCATCATAGTCAACCATTTGACTTCAATGATATCCTTTTCAACTATTCTCACCTTTGAAAGTATCTACCTTCTAATCCACTCCAATCTATTCTTTAGTGATCCATTTATTCCTTATGGATACTATATCCTTAGGTGGATCTATCAAGTTCTAAACTTGATTAGAATAGATAAAGTTTATATCGGATTTTATTGTCTCTTCCCATTAATGAATCAATATCTCATATTGGTTCTATATAGATCCTAGGATCAATATCCTTATTATCTTATGCCTCATTTCATCTATCAGAGATATGTCTCACATATCTCTTAGGTAGAATGGACACAAGTAAAGACTTATGATTTGTCCTTGTGTAATTATTAACTAGCACCTTAATAGAAGGGTTGTGGGACTGGAACATCTTCCATATATACCTTGCTCCCACTATATTTCTTAAGAAGGAACATTTCCTTTAGAAATATAGTGAGCTGAGCAACACATACCCTTATACATAAGGGTCGTATATTTAATATCCAAAAGTTTCCTTTGGATATCCCACAAGCAATACTTCATAGTCTTATATTCCAACTTGTTAGAGTTATACTTCTTCACCAGGTCGGACATTCCGAAACCTTAACTTGCTTAAGGTCAAGTTTTAACCCCTTTTCCATATCCTATATGGAATAATCAAAACAGACTTAGAAGGTACCTATTAAGAACAAGTGGTTATAACGAGTACTTAACCAAAATTAGACAAAGAGAAAATTTGCAAAGCTCGTTATTGTTTATATTATGTCTTACATAATATGGCTTTTCCTTTTAGCTACTCAATTAAGCTAAAATGTGTAAAGATGTCCATTAGATTCTATTATCCTTCTATTATATGTAAATTATGTACTTAAGTATTCCCCTCCTTGAACTCATCAAAGAGTTCTAATACTCTTTCCATTAGTATCTCTACTTCATTCTTAATCTCAAATAATTTCTCAAAGGTCTTAGTTTTGTACTTCATAAAGTACATGTTTCCAAACCTAGAGACATCATCTTTGAAATAATGAAGTAGAAATATTCTTCTTTAGCCTTACTAGATATGGGCTAACATACATTTAAATGTACGAGTTCTAATAACTCATTAACCCATTCTCCATGTCTATATAAAGCTAAAGTGTAGATTGATCTAAATCAACCCATTTCCTCTTAAAAGGAATATTCACACATAACATGAGAGCTAACATATCAAATATGATTAAACAATTCATTAAGCTCCCACTGGCAAACACTTTGCCATTCAATCTATTAGAACATCTATCATTTCCATAGCTTAGAATAAATCAACATTTATTCAAGTAGGAAATCATATAAAGTCCTTGTAGAAGGATATAATAGCAATATTAATTATTAAGACATCTCGATAAGGCTATTAAAGAATTGCACCTCCCATTAATAATGATGCAACTTTTGCACCATTTCATATGTAGGTCAATATCTTCTTTGTTAAGCCTTCATTTACTTGTCATCATCTACAACTCCTTGTAGATATAAGATGCATATCAGGTATCTCATACCATTAGATGCATCCATAGTATCTAATATTATGATATACACATATAGTATCTAATACTATCAAGTGTATATTTAAAACAAGTAAGTGCCAATGACTTGGATACATGAAGCTTCTCAAGCTCTACCTTTGCATTATATACAAAACACTTTGTACTTTCTCTTCCACTTATCATCATCATGACGGTGTAAGAATCATGTCTTATTATGGCTTTATTATCTTGACCACCTTCTTTTACTATTAACTCTCTCCTATTTTTATCTAATGATTTTACTTCTTACTATTGGTCTCACCAACAAGAAGTAATCAAGATGTATTGTTGATCTAAATTGCCCTTTAGTTAGCTCATCAATATGAGCCATGAAGGATTTCATATCCATCTATCCATGTTGTCTCTATAATTATGTCTCATAGAGACTAACATCTAGTTTAATGCAAACAATGCATCTTGTCTATGAGATAAGATCTTATCTTTCTTTCATATCACTAGATAATTTAGGAGACACCTACTTCTCAAGTAGAATAGTTAATTGGTCAACTATGAGAACAATTCTCTTAGTTCTAAACCATTCTAAGAAGTGTGAGCAATTAAGTTATGTGGCATCTAATATGCCATACTAATGGTGGTTTATTATCGTATTCTACAACAGAGATATAATTTTATCAATATAACATTGCAGACATTCATTAAAATTAAGATATGGTCTTTGATCCTAATTTATGCTCCCACTAATTATCGACGAATTTGCATAACCCTCATTATGCAAAGACGGGATATCACGATGAAATCCTAGTGGGGACTAAGACCCTATTAACCTTATGGTGATGACCTTGTGGTAGCACAACAAATCACCCCATACTTAATAGGTAGGCAACTATTGCCGGTTGCAACTCTTGCAACTCTTAGTCATTTAGCCTCTAGAGTTATGACCTTGTGGTAGCACAACAAGCCATATACTCTAGTTAGGTCAAACCCGCTTGTTACATTATGAGAATGGATTCTTCACACAGCCCTTGTGGTAGCACAACAAAGCCATGCAAATGGTCCACCCCAAGGTTCGGCAAATGCCTTAGCCATGATCACCAATCCCTTGCTGAATGAGTCTTGTGGTAGCACAACAAACCCATCCAATCTAAGATTGGCTCATCAAGACCATAACAAAGGAAGGCTACGTGAGTCATTCTTAATGTCACACGTTTATCAACCTAATTATGACAAGGAGGGATTTTATTTTAGTCTCATCAAGTATATGTGCTAAGTATATATAATACCTTTGGAATATCATATATCTAAGGTATAAAAGATAGCACACAACCACATATCAAATATGCATAAAAATTAGGCGATCATGGACTTAACCCTAAGCATGCACCTAAGGCACCCCTCTAGGTGCAATTCCTTGCTTCAGATGCTTGAGTTGGTATGCTCCCACTTCAGAAGGGTGCTTCTCCAAGTGGTCCCGCTCTCCAACCTTCCACGAACCAGCTTCTAACTCTTACAAGCGGCTTAAGGGTATGCAGACCCCACAAATGTACATAACTCAATAAGAAACCTTGGTTTTAACCAAGGGGAGTACATTAATGGAGGGAGGTAGAATGTACAATCAGATTGTATAGAGAGAGAGGAGGCACATGCAGGCCCCATTTAATAACATAACCAACATAATTAAAAGCAATCACAAGCCAAGCACAATTAAGTCCATGATCACCTCCACACACACTAACATTCATCACATGAACATAGAGCGCATACATAATAATTATATGAGATATATCATATATATCAGCATAAAATTATATATAATTTATTTTGAAATTCTCAATTTCATGCATGTCGAATTTTTCATGAAATAAATAACATGAAAATAACATGACAATAACATATAAACAATTTATATGAAATGAACATATAAAACTAAACTATTTAGAACATTCATGCATTCCCAACACTGTCCAAGGTCAGAAATTAATGTCCCAATTTATATTCTGTAAAATATAATTTTACAGAATTAATTAAGACACTAATAATTTAAGTTAAACCTTTAAAACAATTTTAAAGTTTAACCATGAGTGAATCTATGTAAATAGAACTAAACATCATCTAACATGTCATTAAACACTTTAAAACATGTTAAATAATATTATAGAATTTTTCAAAATTTTTATGGAATTTTATGGCAATTTTTCGGATTTTTCTATGATTTTAAACAATTTAAAAACATTAAATAAATAATGTGGCGCATTGCGCCGCGTGCGACGGTGCACTGTGCCCGTCCGGCGTGCGCCACGTTGCGCCGCAGGGTGCGCCGGGCTCAAAAGACGCGTGCGCCAACCTCCGTGCGCCGGCGGGTGCGCCGGTCGCCTCCCCGAGCAGGTACTGTTTATTTGGAGGAGAGTTAATCTCATTAACTCGGACATATCTCCTTATACCGGACTCCGAAAAATCTGGAAAAATATGCGTTGGAATCCTTATCGAATAAGGAATCCAAAACAGTCGGTATAGTATCCAGGAAAAATTCCAATCGTCCTAAAATTGAGGAAGAAGATGCGGCGGTCACCCAAATTCCGTAGCAGAAATCTCTATTTTGCAACGGGGATAACTCCTTATACAGGAAGACAAATATTCTCCAAAAATACACTTTAGAATCCTCATCATATGAAGTTTCCAAATATGTATATATACCTTCATATAAAAATTCTCTATCAACGGGAAATCAGGAAGAAACAAGTCGGCGCCGCCAGATTCCGCAGAACCCTAGTTCGTCGGAAAACACAAAAATTCTCATCCTCCGCCGTCGTTCAAAGCTGGATATCAAAGGTAAAGGCTAGGTAATCATATTACCCATCTCCTAAACCCTTTACAAGCCTCAATTTCTTCTATGGACGGAGATTTCACAAAATCCCCAAATCCGGGTGTTGGTTCGGGCATGACAGAAACACCAACTTTTGAGGCTTCTCCCGAACACTACAGAGATCCAAACTTCAAAAGGCTTGTGGCGTTGGAAAGCCCTATATCACTAGATTATATCAAGTCCAACCAATATTTTATCTGAGTCATACACAGAATATGGTCGCCTCGTCAAAACAGACGTTTGCACAGATTCGGGAACACATAAATAACATGAAATAATGTCGATTCGACGTCGGTTTCGATCAAGACTTGAACCGGGCTCTGATACCACTGTAAGGAATCGTCCATAAAAATTTGGTGCAGCGGAAGCGACGATTCCTATGGGTTCCTTTAGAATCCGTCTCAATCAGAACCGAACGACGAAAACCGAAAACCGATCAAATCGGGTTCGAATATACCTGATAGGGATTCATATAATCCCATGGAGAGGAATGATATGAGCTTCTCAAGCTCTACAAACCGTTCAAGTGTCCGGTCTCCAGCAGTATCCACACGAACTTCATCCACAGCAGGTTCTCCCTTCGCGCCGGCCTCGAGAACTCTTCCCGAACGGAGCTCCATCGACCATGGACACCTTATAGAGAGAGGAGGAGGTAGGGAGGAGGCTTGGGACGTGGTTTTCACCCTTGGCTTGATGGGGTTTGGCTGAAACCATTAGTATTTATAGAGAATTATGGAATTTTTCATAAAAACCCAAAATCTCTATAAATTTCGTCCTTGCCCCTGTTCTTGTGGATAAGTCCTTTTGTGTGTGACCCACTAGGCCCAATAGCCTATTTGGTTGAGGCCTAAATAAAATAGAACAATTCTATTTAATTTAATTAAATCCGTTATCCGATAACAGATTAATCGGCCTACCGATCATGAAGGGTACAAGCCACATCCCATGATCCCAAATGGCTATGGGGATAATCTCATCTCCATTGAGCCTTTCCATCATCAGTTACCACATGGAAATAAACCCTCATCCATCCAATGTTCCGGTCGGAAAGGAGTACGGCATCGACTGTCAACTCCTTAGTGTACCGACTCTATAGGATCATGTACTCGGAATTGGATCAATTGGAAAACTCCTTTTCCAATTATCCTATCTACCCTGGCCAGGGATTTAGAGTACTATCCCATAGGACATTCACTCTCACTTACCGAGAGTGGACGATCCCTTGTTGTTCGCTCAATTGCCTCCATCGGATTTTCCTTGTACCCGATCCATCGCTATATAGGACCATCTAAATTGTGATCCATAAGTCAATGGTCAAAGCACAAGTTCCACCCAACAAGGCATCTTTGGCAACTCAGGTCAAAGGTCCAACCATGCAACCGTGATGATAGAAAACCCTGATAGACAGTTCGGTAAGATACCATTCAGGGTTTCTAATTCGGTCAGTTCAGTGAATTCATTCAACTAATGAGCACCTGTATGTGTATCTCAGTGTCTCCACACTAATGACCAATGAGATCGGTCGTCCTCATCACATGAGAAGACATCACATACACTAGTCTATCCGGATCCTTGATGTCCCGTCTCAAGTATCCTATGACTAGGAACATTTAGATCAAATACCTCTAGATGATCAATCTCATTATCATGATCTCATCATGATTTAATCATCATTGTATTTGATCAAGGACTTCATTATGATATTCGCTTCTAATAAGAGCTTATAATGAAGATTTACCTAATTAATTGAATGAGATATTTCTTGAAATGTCGAATCATATCATATATGATTGGCTTGTAGGGCATACATTTCTATCACCTGGTACCGGTTCTTCTAGGTGTTCTTCTTCTTCTTCTTCTTGTGATCGACCTGGTTGACCGGTTTTGGGAAAAATTCTTTGAAACATGCGCCCGCTTCTAAGCACCGTGGCAAGCTGAGGGGCTATGGTTGGTGTAGTAGAGGTGGATGGAGGGTTAGGTCGGATAATGGGAGGCCTAGGTAAGGGCGTAGTGATGATAGTTCGGGTTGTAGGGATGTGGGTAGGTTGTGGTGGCATGGTTGTACAAGGTGGTACGATGATGGGTCCTAACGGTGACGGTGTTTGTGGTGGCTCATCCGGGCGGATCAGGGTCCTATCCGGTTGGAGTTGTATGGCTGGTGGCGTTATGGTTGGTCGTGACAAGTTGCGGATGATTGGTGGTTGGCTTCTTTTGGTGGGTATAGCTCGTGGTATGGAGTGAACGGTTCGACTAGCGTGGTTCGAAGGGTTAATGTTCATGAAGGAAGCGGGTCTCTCGATTTGCCAATTTTGGCCTCTATCACGGAGTTCATCGGTAGAGGTTAAAATGGAATTAATCCTCTGATTTTATGGTTCTATCGCGGGTGCATGCGCGGGTAGCGGGCTCTGAATGATCCCCAGACTGGATTCCTGTTGTTGTTGTTGTTGGACCAGTGCCTGCTACTGTTGCTGAGGCCGGTTCTTTACTGCCTTGATGTATTCGCCTATTTGACCCAAGTCAATACTTCCCTACTCGTGGAGATCATGGATATAATCTTTAAACTGAAAGCAATTCTCCACTGTGTGCCTCGGGTATCTAAGGTATAAGCAATATCTATCCGTATTGGCATTCTGTTGCTACTCCAGCTTTTCTCTTGGCAATGAAATCTGCCCTGCCGCCATAAGGGCATTGAAAATATCTATGAGAGTACGGTAATGGTGGGTAATGGTTTCTTCTAGGCCCTGTTCTTCGTGGCGCATAGGCGGCGGGGGGAGGTGTCTGGTTATAGGTGGTTGGTTGGCGGGGTGGTTGAAGTGCAAAGGTTTGCACGGCCAACTGCCGGGGTTGCTGGGGGACTGGTGTCTGCGTTGGTTGTTGGGGATACTGGTTTGGTGTTTGGTGACGAAAAGGTTGGGGTTGAATATGAGTGCGAGGTGCCGTTTGGGTTTGGCGGAGGTTTCTGTACTGGGGATTTCTGTACTGCTATTGGTGGTTGTTGGGCGGGTTTCCTATGATGCTGACGTGTTCGTTGGTTACCACACCTTCGGTTACGGGCCCAGTGGCAGTGGTGGTTGTCTTTTTGGTGACTCGGGGCCTAGGGTCGAAGAGGTTCATGATGGGAGAGTCTCGGAGTTGGGTTTGGATGTACCGTGCTCTTTCATAGAGTTCGCTCATGGTGACAGGGTGATGTAATGCCAATACGTTCTTCAGGGCTGGGGTGGCGTTAGTGATGATCATCTTTACTTGCTCTGGTTCCGAAATGGAATCAGTAAGCTTTTCTGCCATGGACCTCCACCTATCAGCATATCTGGTAAAATCTTCATCATTTCTTATTCTTTCGGCCATGAGGTCGGTGATGGAATATGTTGGTCCGACCCTATCTTGATATCTTTGCAAAAATTTAGCTTTAACAGTTTCAAAGTTACTCGCCTCTAAAAAGTCAAGCGAGTAGAACCACTTTAAAGCTGAATCCTCTAATGATCTTCTGAAAAGAAAAGCAAGGACCCTTGGATCATTTTTCCACATTACCGACTCATAAAGAAAGTCTTTGATGAATGAATGGATTACCGGTTCCATTGTAGCGACGGTATACCGGCATCTCAGAGGGAGGTAGATGAAAAGTAGGGAGGATGGGAAGAGAAATTTCAGGGGCTGCCTTGGTGTCGATCAATCATCTAAGCTCTCTATACTGCTCATCCATGCGATTGATCTTGTTAATCATGGCCTGATCGACAGAAGGTTCCCTAAGAGGAGGAGGAGAAGTGGGTGCTTGGTGCACCGGAATTGGGATTTGATGGGCCGAAGTGGCCGGATAGGAAGGGTACATTAGGGGATGCACCAAAGGGTGAGTAGGGTTGAGATGATTAGAGGAATGAACTAGTGGCCTAGAAGGAGCAATGGCATTCGGATTGGGATGATCTAGATTAGCCACCGGTATAAGAATGGCCATGAGTGGGCACATTGGGTTGATGTGCTACCGACCGAGGGGTAGAGATGTGAAGACCACCTTCGGAAGGCGACTTGCCCTTGAGGATGGCTTTGATAGCCTGAATTTGGGTAGGGTCAGCATGAAAAAATGCCTCCCAAAGTGAATTTGGATTGGGTCGAGGAGAAGTTTGACTAGGTTCGGGGAGAACTTCGGGTTCAATGACGGCACATACGGCATCAGGGTAGAAATAAGATTGGTCATACTCGAACTGTAGTTGCTCGTATCTTTGATCCGCCATTCCGATAACTCGACCTGACCTTAAATTCATAAACACAATAGAAAAAGAAAGTTGACAAATAAAAGCTTAAGGATTTTTTTTAGTTTTTATTTTTTACCCCTTTTTTGTTTTGATTTTCTTTTGTCGGACAAGCAAGTTATCAAGCAAATTAACCTCAAGCAAATTTTTTTGTTTTGGTTCTTTTTAGGTGATTTTGGGATTTTTGTTTAATTTTTAGTTTTTGTTTGCAAACAAGTAATAGCAAAGACTTGGAATGATTAACGCAATTTTTTTTGTTTCAACATCAAATTAATGGCTTGTTAAGAGAAGTATTGTCCACTCAAATAAATGGGTAGAACCCTATGCTCTCACAACGCTGAGCAATCTAAGGTTGTCACTCTTTTCACAACGATAGGTAATAGGTACTCCGGGTTTTGGGATAAAATGGTACAACCATCCCGATCAGTGAAGAGGGAATCCTTCACGTCTGGGGACTTACGGAGGTCTTGATGGAAGCTACCCGGTCCTTCCGAGAGGGAATCCCCGGAGGAGGAGTTGGCAACCACCAAGAGGGATGTTTGGGTGTGTGGGGCTTTGGGAGGAGAGAGCCTCCCTTCTCGGATGACCTAAGGAGCCGAAACCCCAATGCAAACTAAATGCGAGTGAAATGTCAAGGAATAAAGAGCAAGCAAGAAGAAAATAAAAGCATACAATGATTAATGAGATGTTGTAGCAAGCAAGTGAACAAGACAATGATATGAAATTAAACTAAGATTAAAGAAAGTATTAATTTAACTAAGCATGCTTTGAAAGATTTGCTAAAGGAAAACTAGGCTTAGAAGGAAATAGACAAGTATACTTAACAAGGGATGAAAGAAGATGGTATATAAGATGCTAAAGTAAAATAAGTTGATTAACAAAGTTGGAAATCAAATCGCTATGCTTTTAAAAAGATAAACGGAGAGCAAGTAAACTTTAAGAGAAGTAGGTGGTACTTCAAAGAAACTAGTAAGCAACATAAACAAGTAACAATGCAAGGAAATGAAAATGACTCACATGGAAATGAAAATAAACATGCTTTCAAATGGACATTCTTAGGAAAGAAAATAGGATCTCACTACAGCAAAGTCGGTCCCACCGTGGTCGCCAAAAGGTGTAAGCACCTGAAACAGGATATCCATAGATCTCCCTTTTCCGGGCCCTACGCTTGCTTTGGGGACTTGGTGGATGTGATGTTAGTGGTTGTGGTCGCCAGGAGCCAAAGGCTCCAAAATATAGTAGAAAGAAATAAAAATGAAGAATAAAAATGATTGTTGTACCTTTGAAAGCAGAGAGAATGTTGGGTTCCGACTTCTCCTCTCTTGGCCGGCTGAAAGAAGAGAGCTTAGTGAGTCCTTCGTTCTTGATCCGGTTTAAGCTTCGCCTCGGCCGGATTTACCTACAAATATCCATATGAAAACATAGAAACAAGTGAAAAGATCATTAGTTCTAGTGAAAGTGTAGAATCATGCTCAAATTCGAACTTAAACATGCAAAAGGGAAGGAACTGACCAAATTGGGACTAAATCCCAACCCCTATTTTTGATAGGCTTTTAAAAAGGTATGAAGATGCAAAGGTGTTGCTTAATGCATGCTAAATAACATGTTAATGTAAGTTAAAATGAAAGGGGCGAGTAGAAGATCGACCGGAAAGGTAAATAAACTCAAAAAAATGCAAAACGGGGCCTGCCCCTGCTAATGCCCCATATATGGGGTGCTAGCTGCAGGTGTCCCCTTGATGGGGCGTGTTGACCAAAGTCAAAGCGCCTTATTTATGGGGCACCAGTGACTGGTTTCAGCAGATGTTCTTCCCTTCTTCGCGGTGTCGCCCCGGAGTGTAGGAAGACCTCCAAGATGGAAGAAAGAGTCCTTCAAGCAGCCAATACTCAAGTGAAGCTAATGAAAGAGTGTTTTGGCACCAGATGTAAGGGAAATGGAGTGTAGAGGCCTTCAAAGTTAGAGAAAAATCATATTTCTGAAGAAGGAAACTGCAGGTTTTTGGGGTTTTTGGGAGAGGGTTTTGGAACGGTTTGAGAGCTTGGAGAGGGGTTGTAAGGCCTTGGGAGTGTTGTGGTGGATGAAAGAGTTTGGGGGGCGCCCTTGGTGTGTCCTAAACCTTTCAAACGGGGGTCCTTTTATAGGCAAGAAGAGGGCAACTTTATCTGCAGAACTGTCCCATCAATCTGTCCAGTCAGTCAGACCAGGTGCGGGTGCCTTATAAGTAGGGCTCTGGTGCCCTATTTATAGGGCGCCTGGTGTCCTATAAGTAGGGCACTAGGTGCCCTATATACAGGGCGACAAGTGCCCTATATATAGGGCGCTTTGACCCTGGTCAACGCCTATCGATCTTCTTCGAAATATGCCGAAAAACTTGATTTTTCCGAAAAACTCGGTTCCCTTGAAAGGTTACTCAAATATTATTCATGAAAACAAGAATTTAAGCTCTTCAATTGGACCAAAATTGTGTGTCTATAGTCACCTGGGCAACCCGGTAGGGGGCTCACCTGGGCAACCCGGCAGACAGGTCACCTCCTACACCAGGACTCGGTTTGCTCCCGAATGCTCCCACGATGCTTTCAAATGGCCTTCAAAGATTGATGATGACTCCCAGAGGCTCCTTGGATGTAGATGATGATCTCCCCTTGGATGTAGAAGCTTGAGAAGATTTAAAATGGATGTCGATGAAGAAACAAGATGAAGAACGTCAGTTTACAAAGGTGGATGGAATGGGAAGCTCTCAATCTTTTGGGCAATGAAGCTTGGATGATGGAGATGGCTTGAAGCTCTCTAGGGCTCTCTCTTGGGAGTTTGGGATGTTCACAACCTTCCCACACTTTTTCAATCCTTGAAAAAGTTGTTAGGGGTCCCATTTTATAGGCAAAAGGACAACAGGGGCATTTCAGGCATGAAAAGTGTCATCCGAAACAAAAGATGACCCGTCTGCCAGGTCATTGGGTGACCATGCAGGAAGGTCACCTGGGCGACCTGTCTGGCAAGTCACCTGCGAAACCATAAATGCCATTAAATGCGCATGTGCCGAAAGCTGGTTGTCCGCCATTTGGGTCTGCTATAGTGTCAGGCGTCCCGTCCAACGGGATGCCTACGCATGGTCAATTCCGACTATCCAAACAAATGTGCGCCACTCGTGGGTCACTTTGTTCAGTCCGTACACTGTAGTAGCAAGCGACCCGTTGACCGTGGTGCCTCCCGTACCTAAATAGACTTGACCCCCCACCTAGCACCGTCATAACGAACCGATGTGACAAGAACTGGGAAATGACCCGTTGACCGGGTCACCTAGGTGACCCGACAGGTAGGTCACCTTCTCCTTCAGTGCTCATTTTTGGGCCATTCTCGGTTATCCAGTTTGTTTATTGGAAAACTCGAGTATCTTATAAGAAAACATGAATCTTAGGCTTCTCAAATAGGCAAAATTTGCGTGTCTACAGCTTGCCTCACCTTGGTGTCGACTTTGCATGGGAGTGGCTTGGAATGAAGCGTAGATGAATGAAATGGAGTGTAATGAGGTGTAGCGGCATGTAATGGCACATACTGAAAAGGTGGCACCAAGGTGTAAATTAGACACGCAGACTACCGCCTAATTGGGCAAAGATCGGACATCGTCGGTCCTTTGCAATTCCCATTTGCTCTTTTTAGATCATTCCCTTTATTGATTAGATGGATTTAGTGCCATAGGAATAAAAATAGAAGAAGAAGAAGTCTGCCCCCCCAGTGAGGGGGACCTCCGTGTCGTGGCTCGTGAGTTCATCGCGGTTAGCAGCCCAACTCTATGGTGTGCTTGTACCGAGAAGGGAAAACTAAACTAATGAAAGCATAAGGTGAACATCCAATCATCTCGGGGTCAGATCTTCTAGGTTCATTTGGTCCTTGTGAAGGCACTAATTCTGTTCAGAGTGGAATGATTCCATGTTCTTCTAGAATCTACTGAACTTAGCGAGAAACTTTTCGGAAAACTGGAACAAAATGCTTTTGACATTTGGAGTGCTCAAAGAGTGTGCGATGCATGAGTGTGATGATGCATAATTTATGATTTTTTCTTGGGGGTAAAAATAAAAAGCAAATGGAAAATATGCAAATAGTTGAAGATATAGGTCCAATGTTTAATAGGTCAGGATACTTTTGAAGAGAACCATCGTCTTTGCTCATAAGACTTTGGCCTATCCTCGAGTTTGGAAATAGTTGATCCATCATTATTTTTGTTGAGGGGGTTCTCAAGCTCAACTGTCCTTGAACTCGAGGTTTTCAATGTTTAATTGCATATATATATGGTAGAAGAGTGTCCCAACGTCTGTTTGGTTTCTAGACTGCCTCGGCGACCTGTCTACCGGGTCACCTGGGCGACCCATCAGCTGGGTCATCTACGTCTATCATTAGAGCAGACAGATTGAACTTCTGGACATCTTTTCAGCCTTAAATGGTGTCCTGGCCTGCTTTTTCTTCCTTTAAGACCTCCAACTCGTTTCTCTTATGAGAACACCATACTTTTTCTTGCCTTGTTGGCTCTTCTACTCCCCTAACAATGTCTCTTCCTTCAAGATTCATCCATCCAAGGAAGGCAAGGCAATTTACGAAAGTATCGGGGCATGTTTTCAACCAGACAATGGCTGGAATTGTAAGTTTTCTTTTGATGCTTCTTTGTTTCTTCTTGTGCAAAGATCATACTCTTCTTGTTCTGATTTTTCTTTGGAAATTAGTCATGTTGTCTGGAAGTGACCTGGCATTAGGTCGCCTGGGCGACCTGGTAGCGGGTCCCCTAGGTGACCCGCTATCGGGTCACCTAGGTGACCCGGTAGGCGGGTCATCTACGCACTGCTGACGTTTTACTGTTTGCCTATTCAGGATCCTCCGCCTTTCTTGGGAGCTCACCGTTATGGTTTATGTCAATGGGTTTCCTGCATTATTCCATACATCACTTTGGAGGCCCGTTATGTACTTTGGCAATGGGGCATGGCCGATTTCTTTGTCCATGTGATGAATTGCTCCAAATATCATTGGGATTTTGCCTTAGTAGGGGCTTTAGTTAAATGTTCGCATCCGGATACTAATACATTCATTCTTGATACTTTTGAATGCACCATTCTTTTTGAAGAAGTCGAAATGTTGTTGGGCCTCCCGGTTTCACCCTACGGCTAAAAAGATTTCATGTTCATCCCGCCTTTTCCTCTTACTACTCACTTATTTTTAGAGGAACTTATGACTCCAACTGAGGCCTCTTCACTGATTGTTGGTGGCAAGTTTTCCTTTGAAGGCTTATTGTCGTGGTCACTCAAGAGCATGGATAAAGCTTCCGAAGATTCGGACAACCTCATTTGTGAGTTAAAGGGGGTGGTGACTTGTGCTGTTTTGGCCTTCCTTTATCCTTCAAAGGATGGTTGGATTATTCCCAATTCTTTGCCTTGTATTTGGGGATTGTGGCACCGGGAGCGCATTGCACCATCCGTTTTGGGTTTCTTATATGAAGGGCTTTATGCGGCTTGCCTTGGCCGCCTATGTTCGGTAGCATTCTTCTCTTAATTTCCTAGGCGGAGCTTCACTTCAAATTTGATGTTGCTGTGCTGAGAAGGTTGTTCCTACTTCAAGTTTGCTCCTTTGTAGCCCTCTGTATTCTTTATCTTTAGTCCTTGGTATGGAGGAAAAGGTCATTAACAAGTGCCCCACGGTGAAGACTCATCAAGACTAGCATTTATATCTATCCATACTTAACCGTGTTGGCTTCTTATGCATGCCACTCCCTTTACTTCGCAAGGATCTTAAAGCATGCTTTGCTCTGGGAGTGGATCTTCGACTCATTATTGGTAACTCATTGATTTTATATAATGCTCACCGGTGTTTTCCTCAGTTAGTTCTCTACAGGCAAAAGGTGTCGCGGGTATCCCATCTTCCAAGTATCAAGAACCGACATCTTGGTACGTCTGATGATGCATAGGAATGCCAAATGTGATTGCTCTTTGGAAGGCATGCAAGCTACATAGTTCTTAGATGGTGACCGAAGAAGGTGAAGCTCACAAAGCTCGTTACTTGAAGAAGCTTCGGGTGATTCGTGCTTGATTTTCTTTCCCTGCACATGTGTTAGCTTCAAAACATGTATTTTCAGACTATTAAACATTTTTTGTGGTGCATGCATTTTCTTTAAGTAAAGAATGACTCTTTTTAGTTCTGGTAGCAAGAGGTGACCCATCTGGGGGTCACCTAGGTGACACGGCTGCCGGGTCGCCTAGGCATCCCAGTCAACGGGTCGCCTACCATATCTGTTTTGATAGGATTGCTTGAATTGATTGGTCTTCTACCCACCTTGACCAGCTTTCGGGTCTTTAAAAAGCCCCTAAATCCATGGGTTCCCTTGCCTACACCCTCCTTAGCCTTTCTTAGAGTGTAAAACTTTGAAATTTTTATCTAAGGAGGTTGTCATCATGCCTTATGCTAGGCACAACCCGGTAAGCCCTAAGGAGGTCATCATCATGCATTACGCTCTCCAATCCCATGGATTAGGGCAAGGCACTTGGAGGCGAACGAGAGGCATCTTCTTTTAGTTTGAGCTGGCTGGCAATGTTGCCAGCTAGCTTCTATGTCTTGGGGAGAGCTTCATGGCCTTGACGGCTTCATAGAGTACTTTTTGTTTCTCTCTGTTATCTTGGACTAGAGCTTGTTCTGGAAAGGGGTTAGTACGGAGATGTACAAGAAACAATTTTCACATTAAAAGCATTTTAAATCTTTATAAAAACAAATTTCCATTCTAACATGATTGTCAAGTTGATCGTAAAAACATTTTCTCTTTCTTTTGGTGCGCCAGGTAATCAGGTCGAGAAGACGCGACTACCAGGTCAAATCGATCCTCCATGATCTCAACTTGGGGTCAGAAGGTACCAATATGGATTTTCCATTTTTCTAGTGTTTTTTGGTGATTTTTGCGGAATTTTTAGATGACAAGCAAAATTTCACTATTTCTATATAAAGGGCTTAGATTTGCCGTTTATTTTCACACGTTCCGATGGTGATTCCATGTTCAGAAATATATGGGCGACTTCCGTGGCTTCTCGTTCCTTCTACGGTCTTTGAGGTCCATTGTTCTTTTTGTGACTATTGTAGATCGTAGTTTCTACTTTTCGTAGGCGCATAAATTTTTGGAATCAAAGATCAGTGTAGGAAGAAATTGGCGAAGGAGGGGGACGCGTGCGTCCCCCCCACCTTTGGCGACCCGACACTGGGTCACCTGGGCGACCTGGTGCCAGGCCACCTGGGCAGGTGGCTCGGCACCTAGGTCACCTGGGCATTCCAAAATCGTCGGAATGCCCAGTGGTTGGACTTGTTTCATGTGTTTCTACCATGCTTCTTTCTTTTGACTCTTTTGTTTGTACATGTTGTGACATTCCTGTAGACACGTAATTTTGGTCCAATTGAAGAGCTTGAATTCTTGTTTTCATGAATAATATTTGAGTAATCTTTTAAGGGAACCGAGTTTTCTAGAAAAATCAAGTTTTTCAGCGCATTTCGAAGAAGATAGATAGGCGCCCTGTATATAGGGCACCAGGCGCCCTGTATATAGGGCACCAGGCGCCCTGTATATAGGGCACCAGGCGCCCTATAAATAGGGCACTAGGTGCCCTACTTATAGGGCACCTGCACCTGGTCTGACTGACTGGACAGATTGATGGGATAGTTCTGCAGATAAAGTTGCCCTCTTCTTGGCTATAAAAGGACCCTCATTTGGAGGCTTGAGGACACACCAAGGGTGCCCCCCAAACTCTCTCATCCACCAGAACACTCCCAAGGCCTTACAACTCCTCTCCAAGCTCTCAAACCGTTCCAAAACCCTCTCCCAAAAACCCCAAAAATCTGCAGTTTCCTTCTTTAGAAATATGATTTTTCTTAGACTTTAAGGGCCTCTACACTCTATTTCCTTTACATCTAGTGCCAAAACACTCTTCCATTAGCTTCACTTGAGTATTGGCTGCTTGAAGAACTCCTTCTTCCATCTTGGAGGTCTTCCTACACTCCGGGGCGACACCGCGAAGAAGGGAAGAAAATATGCTGAAACCAGTCACTGGTGCCCCATAAATAGGGCGCTTTGACTTTGGTCAACACGCCCCATCAAGGGGACACCTGCAGCTAGCGCCCCATATATGGGGCACTAGCAGGGGTAGACCATGTTTTGCATTTTTTTGAGTTTATTTACCTTTCCGGTTGATCCTTTACTCCCCCCTTTCATTTTAACTCTCATTAACATGTCATTTACCATGCATTAAGTCACACATTTGCATCTTCATACCTCTTTAAGAACCTATCAAAAAATAGGGGTTGGGATTTAGTCCCAATCTGGTTAGTTTCTTCCCTTTTGCATGTTTAAGTTCGAATTTGAGTATGATTCTACACTTTCACTAGAACTAATGATCTTTTCACTTGTTTCTATGTTTTCATATGGACATTTGTAGGTAAATTTGGCCGAGGCGGAGCTTCAACCGGATCAAAGATGAAGGACTCACTAAGCTCTCTTCTTTCGGCCGACCGAGAGAGGAGAAGTCGAAACCAAACAATCTCCCTGCTTCCAGGGGTACGGCGGTCATTTTCATTTCTCCATTTCATTTCTTTTCATTCTACTATATTTTGGAGCCTTTGGCTCTTGGCGACCACAAACACTAACATTCCATCCACTAAGTTTCCAAAGCAAGAGTAGGGGCCGGAAAAGGGAGATCTACGATCCCGTTTCGAGTGCTTACACCTTTTGGCGACCACGGTGGGACCGACTTTGCTTTAGTAAGTTCTTCTTATCTTTCCTAAGAATGTCCACTTGAAAACATGCTTATTTTCACTCTAATTCTCATTAAAGCCATTTCCATTTCTTTGCATTGCTATTTACTTGCTTACATGCTTGTTTGTTTCCTTGGAGTGTCATCAAGTTTCTTCCAATTTACCTACTTTTCGTTGGTCCTTTTAAAGCATACAATCTGATTTCTAGCCTTGTTTATCAACTTATTTAACCTTAGCATCTTAGATATCATCTTCTTTCATCCCTTGTTAAGTATATTTGCTTATTTACTTGTAAGTCTAGTTCTTCTTTAGTAAATTTTCAAAGCATGCTTAGTCAAAATTAGTTCTCTTTTTCACCTTAGTTTGATTTCATATCATTGTCTTCTTTACTTGCTTCCTACAACATCTTGTTAATCATTGTATGCTTTTATTTTCTTCTTGGTTGCTTCTTATTCCTTGACATTTCATTTGCATTTAGTTTGCATTGGAGTTTTGGGTTCGCCCGTCTCCTTAGGACATCCGAGAAGGGAGACTCTCTCCTCCCAAAGCCCTACACATCCAAACACCCCTCTTGGTGGTTGCCAACTCCTCCTCCGGGGATTCCCTCTCGGAAGGACTGGGTAGCTTCCATCAAGGCCTCCGTAAGTCTCCAGACGTGAAGGATTCCCTCTTCACTGATCGGGCAGGTTGTACCATTTTATCCCAAAACCCGGAGTACTTATTACCTATCATTGTGAAAAGAGTGACAACCTTAGATTGCTCATCATTGTGAGAGCATAGGGTCCTACCCATATTTCTTTGAGTGTCAAATATTTCTCTTAACATGCCATTAATTTGAGGTTGAAATAAAAAAAATTGCGTTAATCATTCCAAAGTCTTTGCTATTACTTGTTTAAAAACAAAAATGAAAATTAAACAAAAATCCCAAAATCACCTAAAAAGAACCAAAACAAAATTTTTTTTTGCTTGAGGTTAATTTGCTTGATAACTTGCTTGTCCAACAAAAGAAAATGAAAACAAGAAAAGGGTCAAAAATTAAAACCAAAAAAAATTCTTGATCTTTTATTTGTCAACCTTCTTTTCCTATTGTGTTTATGAATTTAAGGTCAGGACGAGTTATCAGAATGACGGATCAACGATACGAGCAATTGCAATTGGAGTATGACCAATCTTATTTCTATCCTGATGCCGTATGTGCCATCATTGAACCTGAAGTTCTCACCGAACCTAGTCAAATTTCTCCTCAACCTAATCTAAATGCACTTTGGGAGGCATTCTCTCATGCCGACCCTACCCAACTTCAGGCTATCGAAGCCATCCTTAAGGGCAAGTCACCCGCCAACCACATTCCTCCTAAAGGTGGTCTTCACATCTCTACCCCTCGGTCAGTGGCACGTCAACCCATTCTTATACCAGGCTTGTAGCCCCAATTTCTCCTCATCTGGTGGCTAATCTGGATCATCCCGATCCGAATGTTGTTGTTCCTTCTAGGCCACCAGTTTATTCTTATAATCATCTCAACCCTACTCACCCTTTGGTGAATCCCCCAATGTACCCTTCTTATCCGGCCACTTCGGCCCATCAAATCCCAATTCCAGTGCACCAAGCACCCACTCCTCCTCCTTCTCTTGGGGAACCTTCTATCGATCAGTCTATGGTTAACAAAATCAATCGCATGGATGAGTAATATAGAGAGCTTAGATGATTGATCGACACTAAGGCAGCCCTTGAAATTTCTCTTCCTTCCCTCCCTACTTTTCATCTACCTCCCTATGAGATGCCGGTATACCGTCTCTACAATGGAACCGGTAATCCATTCATTCATATCAAGGACTTTCTTTATGAGTCGGTAATGTGGCAAAATGATCCAAGAGCTCTTGCTTTTCTTTTCAGAAGATCATTAGAGGGTTCAACTTTAGAGTGGTTCTACTCGCTTGACTCTTTGGAGGCGAGTAACTTTGAAACTATCAAAGCTAAATTTTTGCAGAGATATCAAGATAGGGTCGAACCAACATATTCCATCACCGACCTCATGGCCGAAAGAATGAGAAATGATGAAGATTTTACCAGATATGCTGATAGGTGGAGGTCCATGGCAGAAAGGCTTATGGATTCCATTTCAGAATCGGAGCAAGTGAAGATGATCATCACCAATGCCACTCCGACCTTAAAAAATATGTTCGCTTTGCATCACCCCACCTTCATGAGTGAACTCTATGAGAAGGCATGGTACATTCAGACATAGCTTAAGGACTCACCTATCATGAACTTGTTTGATCCTAGACCCCGAGTTGTCAAGAAAACCACTTTTACCACAACCGGCCCAGTGACTGAGGGCATAGTGACAAACGAGAACCTCAATGTTGTAGGTTACCCACCTAGCAATTATCAACACCAGTTTAGGAACCATCAACAAAATCAACCGTTTAGAAACCCTCATCAACCTTAGTTCCAGCCTCGTCAACAACAAGCTCCGATCCCTCAGCGACCACAAGCCCCAGTTCCCCAACCACCACGACAACAACTTGCCAACTTCAACCAAGCACCCCCTCCCATGGCTTATGAACCCCGAAAAATAGGACCTAAGAGAAACCATTATCCGCCTTTGCCATACTCTTTCAAGGACATCTTTAATGCACTCATGGTGGTAGGGCAAATTGCATTGCCAAGGGAGAACTTGGAGTGGCCTCAAAATGTCAACACAGAGTGATACTGCCTGTTTCATAAATATCCTGGGCACACCGTGAAAAATTATTTTCAGTTCAAAGACTACATCCACGACCTTAATGTGCAAGGTAGTATTGACAGGGACTAGATGGGGGAATACATCAAAACAGTGAAAGATCAACCTCAACGGCAGCACGCACCAGCTCAGCAGCAACAACAACAGAACCCCGGCCTGGGGATTATCCAAAACCCTCTACCTCCACATGCACCTGCACCTGGGAATCAACACGTTAATCCCATCTTGATCTCTTCCGAGGAGTATCATCATCGGGGCCAGAATTGGCAAGTTGAGGGAGCCACCTCCACCATGCATGTCAACTGAACCGTCCATTCTATACCCTGAGCTACATCAGCCAACCCCATTACTCTCAACCGGCCACCCATCATCCGAGCACCATCACGACCCATTGTAAGACCACCAGCCATACAACTTCAACCAGGAAGGACCCTAATCTTCCAGGTTGATCCACCACAAACATCACCACCACTAGGACCCATCATCATCCCGCTCCAAGCAACTGTACTTTCACAACCTACCTACCCTACTATGCCTCAAACCTCCATCATTACACCCGTCGCAAGAGCTCCCATCATTCGACCTAACCCACCACCCACCACTACCACCCCAACTATAGCTCCTCAACTTGCCACAGTACTCAGGAGTGGGCGCATGTTCCAAAGGGTCTTTCCCCAGGCTGATCAGTCAGGATTAGTACCAGAAGTAGAAGAAGAATACATCGAAGAACTGTTGCCCGGGACATCCTATGACTTGCTAAAACATCTTGATAAAACCCCGGCATGGATCTCTATCTTAGAGTTGATCAAAAGATCCAAAGTCCATCAAGAGGTTCTTTAACAATACTTACAGCGGGTGATGGTGAATGAGAGCCTCCCCCCAGAAAAGATTTCATCAGTTATGTCAGTAATTTATTCAATATTCCAACAAAATTGGACTTTATTTATCTTAAGCCCAATCTATATCTTATTTGAAAAATAAATCCATTAATGTTCTTACTAGCAATTGCTTGCTCAATTACCTATTTGGATACAACAGTATGAAACATTGATATTATATTATTGTTCATATCTACAATCATATCTATAGATGCTGAGATATCGGAAAACAATTTTAAAATTAATGTAATATTCATTTTGATGCATCAGCCCCATGAGACCCTTTGACAAGGTATTTGACTTGTGCAATGTGAATAGTATGATTCTATGATTGACAACTTTTTTTTTACAACAATAATTTATCTGCAAAAAAAATTATCTTTACCCTTTCATCTGCTATGACATTTTACTAATATTCTTAATATAATTATATTTTTGTCAATAAATATATATATATTTTAATAAAAGTAATATAAAAATAAAAAAAAACAAAAAATATTGTACAAGTTGTTAGAAGATCATATCCCCAAAGTGGAACATTACCGTTGTAGGCACGTTGCACTTGTAGCAAGAGCACTTCAATAGGGCAATAATTGTACATGGTGTAACTAAACCAAAAGAAAAAAAAGATGTTCTTGCCAAGTTAACAATTAAGAAATTTTTTACACAATAGACATTAAATTAAAGTTGTCTTCGGATCTTTTGGCAAACAACCAAGAATATCTAGACTGTCATGACCCGGATTTCAACCTGCACAGCGGAACAAAATTCGACGACGTAACTGGGGAAATAACTCCTATAAACACATCGGTTTGGAAAAACTTGAAGATGATAAAGGTCCCAATTCATAATTCTAACAATTTTCAAAGTCATGTAATAAACTTTTACAATCTAAACAATAATATACCAATCTAAAATGCACATTGGTCAATCAATTACTTCTCGAAGTCCATACCACCAAGTTTCTACTGCGCTAAACCTGATATCCTGAAAATATAATAAAAGATTGGAGTGAGTCATAATGACTCAGTAGACATTCCATCATCCACCAAATTGGATAGCCAACAGGGCCCTATCATGATAAATTTATAAGTACCCAACCTTCACCTGTTTTATACAAATATAAAACTAAACAATATATGAATAATCTGACATTCTATGTATTTTAAAGCATACAACCAGCACCTTCAAAACCTAGACCAAAGAGGACTTCTCACAAAGACACAATACTATGAATGGGCCATGCATTGCAACACCAACTACTGAGAGATACCATGCATACCATGCTAAACAATATGTTTAAATGAGCTAATGAACCCTACATGATTGCTAACTCAAATACCATACCACCATGCACCTATCCTCTATATGAAACATTCATATTTTCATTTGTTTCTCAAGGAATGCGCCGTCTTGCGATCTCAACGAGTTAGGACCGGATATACCATATATAGCAGTAATTATATAGCTAAGCTAAATCCTGTAGTGCACCTAGGTAGAGGTGGCACTTAGGATAACCCACGGGATCTGGGATCGAAGGATGCACCAGATGGTTCTAAGCTCTGCTACCCACGGACATGACTACTAGTCCAGTCTAGCTCAGTCTCAAATTACAATTTTTTTAATGCACACATGCATTCACAACATCTCATGCCTTGCCATGAGTTACTCACAAACATCTCACATCATGCCATGCTCAATCTTAAGTACTATGCACATACACCATGCATACTAACCACTAGAAAATGAACATCATACTAATATGACAGCTAAAATGACATACATTAACAATGCAATTGTTTCCATCTATTAAACACCACATACATACTATGCTCATGATGTTAAAACTCTAATTAACATGCTTAGACAAATGCCAACATGATATGCACATACACACCATATGCCATGATAAAACTATGCACAATTAAGACCTCTTAACTTGCTTTAAGGACAAATATATATAACAAAAATCAGATCTAATAAAAAATAGTTACTCTCTTTAATCTTGTTAACTTACAACCGAAAACATATATAACAAAATTAACATAACTAGACATAGAAGAGTCTAATAAATTATTTAGAACTTTGCCTAATCCAATTAACTTGTAACAACATATAGAATAGACCCAATCGAGTTGAGCAAAATCAAACAAGTTTACAACTAACCGTCAAAATTTATACCAAAATGCCATACACATAATTGGGATACAATGAGATCAATTAACTACTAAGATCACCATGTAAATTGTATGTATCGACCAAATTTAAAACATACAACTACAAACAATCACCACGTTCAATATCAACCCGATACATATAAATCGACATCTACAAGTTATTGGTGAATATTAAGTATTTAAATCTAATGATATTAGACATGTCCGGGATGCCTATTGGAATGGAGTTGACAATTTATGATCCGAGATTAGCATGTGCCTTTACCGATTAATAAAGATTCCACTCTTCAATTTAAGCTAGCTGCAAGTATAACCATGTAGATGGATATATAACATGGATAGAATACAAGAGAAAATGATGTGAGGGAGTGAAAAATAAAATAGAAGAGAAAATATTGCTTACTGAAGCAACCTGGACGCATGGGTGGTGCGGCGGCACTTGCTGGCGCACGCAGGAGGAAGAGGCGGTGCACAAAGAAGATGCGGAGGCAGAGGCCCGAGGGGGCTGTGGGCCATGGCGGTGCACGCTTGCCTGGGTGATCGTCGCTAGATAGGGCAGCAACATAGGAGGTCCATGCTGTAGCGACGGGGGAAGGGGGAATCGCGTGGGCTGGGGGGCTAGCCGCGGATGGGCGGCTGAGTGCGCCAGAGGGGGGAGGGGGGGTGGAGACAACTGCAGCGGGCAGCTGGGCGTGAGGCCGCACGCGCAAGGGAGGGGGGAGGAGGAGGCACTGCAGTGTTGGTCAGTGCGAGGGGAATGCACGCAAGAGGGGAGGAGGAGGCGTCGTGGTGCGTGCAAGGAAGGGGGGCTTTGTGCAGGCAGAACCCGAGGGGGGGGGGAAGCTGCAGCAGGGCAGCGCACGTGGGAGGAAGGCGTCATGTGGTCACTAGCCGCAAACAGTGCGGCGAGGCCGCTGCGCTCGCAAGGGAGAAACCGAGAGAGGGAGGGAGGGGGAAAAGCGGTGAAGGCAGAGGCGGCACTGTAGCGACTAGAGTAAAAAGAGGGGCAGCTAGGGCACAAGAAGGGAAATCCGATGGGGTAAAAATGGGGAAAAGAAAGGGTAAGAATGGAAACAAAAGGTAGGGTGAAAAGGTGAGGGTAAAAGAGAAGATAAAGAAGGAAGGTGATATTAATATATATATATATAATATCTTTAAAAAAATCAAATATTACATAGACTCTGATGTAATCAAAGTTTAGACATGTCTTCAACCCAAATAAACGGTAGGTAAGTCTAAACAAGTTAACACCTAAGAGGCATGTGTTTGTGTGCATATTTACTATATCTCTCCATATGTATATATTCTATATAATGTTTTGTAATTAGATCAACAAAAGTCTCTGAAACCTTTCTATTGGTAACATCAGGACTATCACCTGATGAGTCTTGAATGGATTGAAGTATTAAGCATAAAAATGAGTACTAATTTGATATTAGATAGTACCATTTGACGTTTAATGTTAATATCTTAACTAAAGTCAGAAATTTATTCAATATTCCAACCAAATTGGCCATTATTTATAGTAAGCCCAATCTTTATCATATTTGAAAAGCATCAACCCATTAATATCTTTACCAACAAATGCTTGCTTACTTACCTATTTGGATACAACAGTTTAAACATTGATATCATATTATTGTTTGGATCTACTACCATTTTAGATATTGAGATATCGGAAAAGAATTTCAAAATTAATGTAATATTCATTTTGCCACATCAAACCCTTTAGACCCTTAGACAAGGTGACTTACTTGCACACATTTGACATGCGTAACCTGAACATTATGATTCTAGGATTGACAACTACTTTTTATGGTAATAGTTTATCTATAAAAAAATCAATACTAATTATGTTACCAGATAGTTTCATTTTAATTATTGATGTTTAATGTAAATATCTTAACTAATGTCAGTGATTTATTCAATACTCCAACTAAATTGCCCTTTATGTGTGATTGACCTTATAATAATGCTGGGTCTTTTAAAGTTTATTTGGAGCTTCGCCGAATGAAATCAGTTGTTTTTCGAAGTTTTCCAAAAAAAAGCCATAATTTTCGAGCGAAAGCCACACGTAAATCGTGTGAACACGGAAATTGGCTGAATGACCAATGCCTAATAATTATGCATTGAAGGTTATAGTCAGATTCACACTCCAGACAAGTTTTGTTTCATGCCATGTCTTTCCAGTTGGCCGTCGGAGTCATTTCGACCAGTATTGGATCTTCTGTTCACTGTCCTAAATTTTGGACAAAATTATGAATTTTTTTAGGGTGTGATGGCTGATCCATTGCTGTAAAACGCTTCTTCGGCCTGTTATCTTTCCAACGCAATAAACGGCATCGAATTCCAAGTTCGGGAGTGTCCGCAATGGCTTCCGGAAGAAGGATGCGCAAAAATAGTCCCATGTGCCCGGGTCCCTGGGCACATGCGCCCATGACCCAGGGCATGTGGCCATGCTCCCTGTCCCTGAGGCACAAGGCCTTGTGCCCCGATCGAGGGCACGAGGGAACCAGTTTTTCACCGGGACTCTACCTCTCAACGGATCGGATCGAATTTTTTCGACCGGATCAGACCAAAATTTTTGGATGGATTGGATGTGCCATCATTAGGAAGCACATGTGCCCCTCAGTGATGCGCATGTGCCCTGGGGTAGGGCACAAGGTACCCTGTTTTTTAGTGTGGATCGCGATGGTCGTTCTCTTGTAAATTGAGGTCGATTCCGGTCATTCCAGGGAGAGGTTCACGACCCACCAGGCATCTCAAGACATCAAAGCTCCCTTCTACATCAATTTTTTAATTTTTAGAAAGAGAATTTCGAGTTTTTAGAGAGAGAAAAGTCAGTTCAAGAGAGAGGAAGGCTAGTTTGCAGGTGATCTGCCAGGTCTCTCTTCCTCGGCTTTTACAGCAGCGTGTGGACGTCTGCTGCCCGAGCTCTCAACATCAAAGTTTTTCCTCTCCAAGTTTTCTTAATTTTTTAATTGACATAACATGATTCCAAGGTTGGGGCTGGTTGTGACGAGTGCATAAGTAAGGTCGCGCCTGGCAGATCCTGGACTGCTGCTCGACTTTTTTGACAACCCAGATTTACTCATATCTCTCTCTATTCTTATCAGAATCTTTCTATTCTTCTTCATATCTCTTTGTTTCGTGATTCTCAATCCTCCTATTATTTTTTACATTTTTTTTCATTATTTTTAGTCTATTAATCCGAAAATAAAAAAAGAGGTTAAAGATAACTCGAATCCGGTCAGTTTCTAGTCAGTTGTGTGTTATTTTATTCTTCACTTGTTTGTTTGTCTAGTTGCATAGGAAATCAAGAACTCACACATTGAGGACTCTTCTTCATTGGCCGGCCGAAGAAGGAGAAGCTTTGACCCGCACTCTTCACGCTAAGGTACACACGGTCAATCTTTATTACATAAATCAGAACCTACAGTTCCTGGCGACCACATGTCTTAATTTTATACTTACCATCCTCCTCCCACATGACCTAAACCTCTACTTTGGTGATCGAGCGATGCCAAGGGATGAAGGTTCAGGGATCAATGTGAGTGTGGGACCGAGGTGAGAGTTGCTTTCCATGTTTTTCTTCTTTCTTTCTCATTCCCTCTTGAGGTGACAATCTGGATTTATGAACTTCCCTAAAAAGGAAAGGCCCCGTCGAATTTTCAGAGTTGACAGCTTTGTGGCGACCATGGTGGGACAAGCAATGTCTTTAACCGTGGGTGCTTAGTGTTTTCTCACAACTAGTTCTAGTTCTATACCGGTTCCCGTGTGAGCCATTCCTTCTTTCTGCCTTTCTTAATTTCATGCTATCTTAAAATTTCTGATTTCACCCATCTTTCATCAGATCTGAAGTGCCAAGTACCTCATTTAATTTCTTTCATTTTATTTCAATCGGTTCCCACATGAACCCACCTTTGCTTTAAAACTGGTTCCCACACAAACCAACTATCTTCTACAAACCGGTTCCCACGTGAACCAACATTTATTTTTAGTTATTCAAATCAGATTTATATTCTTTGCTGCATGTTATCACCCTCAAATTGGTCACCGTGTGACCCTCTTTTATTTTCAATTGCCATTTAAACTGGTTCCCACGTGAACCACCCTTTTTCCTTTTAAACTTGTTCTTGCGTGAACCAATCTCTTTCTTTACTTCGGTTACCACGTGAACCAAACCACTTTCCTTCAGATCTATCCCCACTTGGATCAGATCCTTATTCACCTTTAATTGGCCTCACATGGCCCTCTTTTGACCATTCAAACCGGTTCCTGCATGAACCACCCTTTTTTACCCAAAACCGGTTCCCGCGTGAACCACCTTCACTTTTTACCCGGTTCCCACGTGAACCAGCTTATTCTTACATTGGTCCCTGTGTGGATCACCATTTTGCTTGGCTATCAGATCTAAACCCTTTTCTTTCCATCACTTTTCACTATCTCCATTTGGCTCCCGTGTGAAACAAGGTCTAGATTTTAGTTTCTAGTTGCTTGTCTAGTTTCCTTGTGTCATTGTTTGTTTATTTAAGTTTATGTTTTGCTTATTACTTGCTTTATTACTTGATTGCATTCTCTGATCCTTCTCTCTACCTCCTTATTTTACACTTTCTTTTGAGGCGGGAGCTCACTCTCCCATTTACCCCTCCCATCCAAAACACCCTCTTGGTGGATTCTGACCTCTCTTCTGGGATATTCCTTCCTAGTTGACTTGGTTGGTTTTCATCAAGGCCTCCGTAATTCCTCATACGTGGAGTATTCCTCTTCACGATCGGGTTGGTTGTACCACTCCCCAAAACCCGAAGCATCCTATGTTACCTACACGTGGTGAGATTGTGTGAAACCTAGGTCATTGGAGATTAGAGTTAGGATCCTAACCCATTTGTTGAGAGAACAATTCCTAACAAATCCATAAACTTAAGGTTTAATTAAAATCATTGCGTAATCTTGTTTTCAAGTCTTTGCATCACTTTTTTGTCAAACAAAAATTCAAAACTCTGACATTCTTTTGCAAGATACTAAAAACTAGAAAAAAGTTCTTTGTTTATTTTGCCAACTTGTTTGTTTTACCTTCTCCTTGAAGTTGAAAGGTGACAAATGCAATTAAGGTCTGGAAGGCACGTTGGAATGGCAGAACACGCTGAACATCAAGAGCATGAGATGGGTCACCAACCAATTCCATCAGACGGTCATGTTAATCCCTTGTTTGAGTCAGAAGCGCAACAGGTCCCTCAACCATCTGCTCCCCGTGATGTTGAACAACTCTTTAGGGAGTTGTCTCTTTATACTGACCCAGAAACCTATGCCCGTATACAATCTATGGTGAAGGGAAAAATTGCCACTGATCAGTCTGAAGCCAACTAAGTTGCCTTATATCCTTGTCCTATGGTTCGACCACCACTCATCCAATCACCCTTAGGTTCAACCACCTGTTGTTCAGAAATTTGTGATTCAACCATCACTAGCACAACCATCCATAGTTCAACCATTTATGGTTCAACCATCATTTGTCCAACCACCTTATTTCAACCATGTTGCTCCCTTGGCCCAACAAGTCATGGGACAATCTTAAGAGAATTTGCCAAGTCATGCTCTTCAATTCCAAAATCATGCCTCTAACCATATACCCCCACCAATAAACCAAGAACCTGCTCTCAGCCAGGCAATCATGAATCATCTCACCCAAATGAATGAACGTTATGAAGAGCTGAGATATCGCTTGGACTCCAAGTCAATTCCTGAGGTCTCTATTCCTTCTTTGCTAGTTCTTCACTTGCCACCTTCTGAACTACCAGTTTATCGCCGCTACAATGGTACTGTTGATATAAATGTATGCCCTACAAGCCAATCATATATGATATGATTCAACATTTCTAAGAATATCTCATTCAAGTAAATAGGCAAAACTTCGTTACTAGCTTTTATTAGAAGCGTATATCGTAATGAAGTCCTTGATCACATGCAATGATGATTGAATCATGATGAGATCATGATAATGAGATCGATCATCTAGAGGTATGTGTTCTAAATGTTTCTAGTCATAGGATCCTTGAGACGGGACATCAAGAATCCGGATAGACTAGTGTGTGTGATATCTTCTCATATGATGAGAATGACCGATCTTATTGGTTATCAGTGTGGGGACACTGAGATACACACACAGGTGCTCATTGGTGGAATGAGTACACTGAATTGACCAATTTAGGAAAACCTGATCGGTATCTTACCGAATTATTTATCAAGTTATTCTTACATCTCAATAGCACGGTTGGATCTTTGACCTGAGTCGCCAAAGATGTCTTGCCAGGCGTACTTTGACTATTGACTGATGGATCACTTAGTATTGTGGTCCTATATAGTTAATGGATTGGGTATATGGGAAACCTGGTGGAGGCAATTGAGCGGACAATAGGGGATCATTCACTCTCGCTAGGAGAGAGAGAATGTCTTGCCAGGATCCTTGGCCAAGGTAGATAGGATAATTGGAAAAGGAGTTTTCCTGTTGATCCATTCCTGAGTACAAGATTTCATAGAGTTGGAATACTTTGGGGTTGACAATCAGTGCCGAACCCCTGACCGACCCAGACATTGTATGAACGAGGATTTAAATCCGTGTGGTAATTGATGATGGAAAGGCCCAATGGATGTTATTTAACTCCCCAAAGTCATTTGGGATCATAGGATGTGGCTTGTACCCTTTATGATCATAATGCCATAAAAACTATTATCGTATAACGGTTTTGATTTAATTTAAAAGAATTTTCTTTTAAATTAATTAAGGCTTCAACAAAATTGACTATTGGGCCAAGTGGGTCACACACATTAGATCTGGTCAATAAGATGAGGGCATGGACGCAATTTTATAGAAGTTTTGGATTTTTGTGAAAAATTCCATCTTCTATATATAAATGACTTATGACGCCAAACCTTAACATGCCATAGGGCTGGAGCACGCCCCAAGCATCCTCTCTTCTTTCTCTCTCCTATAGAAGGTGATCTCCCATGGTCAAGCTTGGATCTAGAAGGTTTCTGGAGGCCCGAAGGAAGGGAGAACTCGTCTATTGAAGCAGATCGTGTGGATACCGCTAGAGACCGGACACTTGAACGGTTTTCATCAAGGAGGAATGTCCTCACTTCATCCATGGTGAGGGATTTTAGAAATCCCATGAGGTACTCTCGTTTTACTTCATATTCGGTTCCCGGTTTTACTCGATCAAGGCAAAGATCATGGTTTTCGGAATCAAAATTTTTTCACTGTCATGTATTGATTCCTTACAGTGGTATCAGAGCCCAGTTGAAGCTTTAGTCGAAGTTGAATCGAAATTGGCTTGATTTCATGTGATTTCTTGCTTTCCCGAAACTGTATACAAAGCAGTTTTGATTTGATCACCATAGTTTGTATGAGATACCAAACTGTGTGTGGTTAGTTTCAATGGATTCTAGTGAATTAGATCTTTCCAATTCCACAAACCTCATGATTTTTGGCCATCCGGAGAGTTCGGACTGAGTTCGGAAAGTTGCTAAGATGATCATATCCGAAAATCTAGCCAAAATTAGGGGAGTTGATGAACTTACGTATTTGGACTCAAATACCTTTGTCTAATGATGTAGGAAGATATGAAATTAAGTTTCCAAGAGTTTCCATAAGTTATTGGGCACTCAATAACTTATTTGCGGTTTGGGTTATTTGCGGCCGTGGCAACTTCCTCTATAAACTACGCATTGGATAGAATTTTTCATGAGATGAAACTTCTATAAATAGAATCCTTATTTTTTAAGTATTCCAACACATATTTTTGTGGATTTTTTGGAGTCCGTTTGAGCCCCCAAATAAGACCCGAAAGTTGGGCGTTTTCTAGGGTTTCCGCACAATCCGCCCCGCCCTTATCAGGCGAAGAAGACGGAGAGTCCGGATTGGATCCGGACCCGCCAGCATGGGGGGTACGTGGCGGAAGGACTGAGCGCCCAGGCTAGGGTATGTGGTCGCACCGTATTGGCCCCGGGGGTGCGTGGCGGCGCACGCGGGCGCAGAGCGTGCGGCGCGCGGCGGTTGGCGGATTCCGCGTGGGGGTCGTGGCCGGCGCCGATTGGCCGGCGCAATGCACCGCCAATTATATAATTCGAAAATAATTTTTAAATTGTTTAAAATTTATTTTTGATCTAAAAAATTACATAAAATTCCATAAAAATTCTGAAAAATTGTAGAATTTATTTAATGAGTTATTAAAGTGTTTATTGACTTATTAAATAGAATTTTACTATTTTGTCATTGAATTATATTATTTTGATTTTTAAATTGTTTTAAGATCAAAATTTAATGAAATTAATGATTATATAAGTTCTGGTAAATTATTTAATAGGTTTGTAAAATGTTTATGAACCTCTTAATTGTTTTGGACTCTGGTTGCCAAAGAATCATTTTATAAATGATTTTATTTATTTTTTAAAATCTTTATTGACTAAATTAGTGTTCAAATAAATTCTGAAAATTGTGATTTTGAAGAATTATGATTTGGACATTAATTTAATGCTCTGAAAAATTTTGGAAAATCATAAATCATCTGAATATTTTGTATTGCTTGTCTTATGCATGTAAATTGTTTATATGTGCATTTCATGTTATTTATTTTATGAAAATTTGACAAGCATGAAATTTGGAATTTCAAAATTACAGTATATAATTTTATGATGGTATATATGATATATCTCATATAATTATCACGTATGGGCTCTATGTTCATGTGATGAATGTTGGTGTGTGTATGGAGGTGATCATGGACATAAATTTGCTTTGCTTTTGATTGCTTGGTTAATTAAGTTGGTTATGTTATTAAATGGGGCTTGCGTGTACCTCCTCTCTCTCTATACAATCTGATTGTACATTCTACCTCTCCCCCATTTGTGTACTCCCCTTGGTTAAAACCAAGGTTTCTTATTATGAGTTATACATTTGTGGGTCTGTGTACCCTTTAGCTGCTTGTAACGGTTAGAAGCCAGCTTGTGGAAGAATGGAGAGCGGGACCACTTGGAGAAGCACCCTTCTAAAGTGGGAGCATGCCAACTCAAGCTTTTGAAGCAAGGAATTTCACCTATAGGGGTGCCTTAGGTGTATGTTTAGGGTTAAGTCCATGATCACCTATGTTTTAATGCATATTTGATATGTGGTGTGTGCTACATATTATACCTTAAATATATGATATTACAAAGGTATATTAATATTTATATGTAGCACCTATGTTGATGAGACTAAAATAAAATCCCTCATCGTTCTAATTAGGTCGATAAATGTAAGACATTAAGAATGACTCATGTAGTCTTCCGTTGTTATGGTCTTGATGAGCCAATCTTAGATTGAATGGGTTTGTTGTGCTACCACAAGGCCTATTTAGCAAGGGATTGGAGATCATGGCCAAGGCATTGGGCGAACTTTGGGGTGGACCATTTGCATGGCTTTGTTGTGCTACCATAAGGGCTATGTTAAGAATCCATTCTCATAACGTAACAAGCAGGTTTGACCTAACTAGAGTGTATGGTTTGTTGTGCTACCACAAGATCATAACTCTAGAGGATAAATGACCACACTTCTTACAAGATCCAACCGTGCTATTAATATAGCATGCTAGATGCTAAGTATTTTAATGGCTCACACTTCTTATATCGGTTTAGAACTAAAAGAATAGTTCTCATAGTTGACCTATTGACTATCCTACTTGAGAAGTAGGTATCTCCTACACTATCTAATGATGTGAGAGAAGATAAGATCTTATCTCATTGAAAAGATGTATTAATTGTCGTATATCAGATGTTAGCCTCTATCAGATAAAAATAGTAGTGGCAACATGGATAGATGGATATGATATCCATCATGGCTCATGCATAGATGGATATGATATCCATCATGGCTCATGGAGATGAGCCAAATTTGACATAGCATTCTTCTACTATCATGATGATGGTAATTAGAAGAAGAAGTGCAAAGTGTATTGCACATAATGCAAAGGTGGAGCTTGAGAAGCTCCATGTATCTATGTCATTAATATTTACTTGTCTTAAATACACATTCAATAGTATAAGATACTATATATGTGTATTCTAGTATAAGATACTAGTGACGCATATAATAGTATGAGATACCAGATATGCACCATATATCTACAATGAGTTGTAGATAATAGCAAGTAAATGAAGGCTTAAAGAAGATTGTTGACCCACATATGAAACGGTACAAAATATTGTATCATTATTAGTGGGAGATACAAAATTTTTATAGCCTTCTAGAGTTGTCTTAATTATCCTTCCAAAAGAATATTGTTTTCATTTCCTAGTTGAATAAATAGAGATTTATTCTACGGTATGAAAATGATAACTGGTAAAGTGTTTATCAGTAGGAGCATAATAAAGAGTTTATTTATATCAGATATGTATGCTCTTATAATATGTGTGAATAATCCTCATTAGGTGAAGTAGATTGATATTGATCAATCTATTCTTTAGTAGTACGATCATATTTATAAGAAAAGACTTAAAGAGTACTATTCAGATAGAAACATATAGGTAAATGATTTGGAATCATTAACTATATGTAAGTCTTATCTTATCAAACAAAATGACCATATCTCCATTAGTAAGACATGGAGAGAAGGCTAATGAGTTTATAGAACTCATGCATCTAGATGTATGTTAGCCCATATCTATTAATGTTAGAGGATAATATTTCAACTTCATTAATTTTCAAAGATGACTTCTCTAGGTATGGACATATTTACTTTATGAAGTACAAATAAACCTTTGAGAAATTATTTGAGATTAAGAATGAAGAGGAAAAATTAATGAAAAGAGTATTAGAACTCTTTGATGAGATCAAAGAGGGGATACTTAAGTAATAATTCACATATAAATGAAGGATAGTAGAATCTAATTTTGATGGATACCTTTTATACATTTTAGCTTAATTGAGCAGCTAAAATGAGAAGCCATATTGTGTAGGGCATAATATGGATAATAATAACTTTTGCAAAATTCTTCTTTGTCTATTTAGGGGTTAGCACTCAATATAGTCACTGATTCTCAAATTGGTACCTTTCAAGTCTATTCCAATTATTCCATATTAGATATGGAAAGGGGTTAAAGCTTGACCTTAAGCAAGTTAAGGTTTTAGAATGTCTAGCTTGTTAAAGAAGTATAACCCTATCAAGTTGGAATATAAGGCTATAGAGTGTTGGCTTGTGGGATATCCTAAGGAAACTTAAAGATATTAATGCCTCCCATAGGGAGAAGGGTATGAGTTGCCCATCTCACCATATTTCTAAAGGAAGAGTCCCTCCTTAAGAAAGATAGTGGGAGCCAGTATAAATGGAAGGTGTTCCAGTCCCACAATCCATGGACACTTTTATTAAGATACTAGTTTATATTTACACAAGGGAAAATCATAGATCTTTTCTTATGTCCAATCAACCTAAGAGATATGTGAGAAGTATCTTTGATGGAAGAAATGAGACATAAGATAAAAGGATAATGATCCTAAGATTTATATTGAAGCAATATGAGATATTGATTCAAAATGGGAAGAAACAAAAAAATCCGATATAAACTCTATCTATTCTAATCAAGTTCAGAACTTGATTGATCCACCTAAGGATTTAGTATCTATAGGGTATAAATGGATCACTAAAGAATAGATTGAAGTATATTAGAAGGTAGAGACCTTCAAAGTAAGGATAGTTAAAAGGGATGTCATTTATGTCAAATAGTTGACTATGATAAGACCTTTTACCAATGCCATGGAATTAATCCATTCGGATTTGATTGTTACACACTATGACTATAGGATATGTCAAATGGATGTTAAGATAGTGTTTCTCTATGTTATTTTGAGAAACAGGTGTATATGATACAACCTTTGGGAATCAAGTTCTAAAACATCCAAATAGTGTGTGCATAAGGTCCATTTATGGACTAAAGTAAAACTTCTCATAGATGGTAGATAATGTTTAATGAGATTAAATCTTTTGACTTTATTGAGAATGAAGATATGCCTTGTGTTTTCATATAAGATAAGTGTGAGTGCTATTATCTTCTTGACATGATATATGTATGACATACTACTCATTAAGAATGAAGTAAGTATGTTATCATAAATGAGCCTAGTTATCAATTAATCCTCCAAACTTAATATGGGTTTTAAGATCTATAGAGATAGTTCTAAAAGGTTTCTTGGCCTTACCCAATTCATGTGTGTAAATACCATAGTTAAAGAGTTTAACATGGTAAACTCCAAGATAGGTTTCTTACCTATGTAGTGTGGAGATGATATCTTTAAAGAGATGTCTTTGTAGACTTCCTGAGAGATAAAGAGATCACATTAGTATAGACCTTATGCTTTTGCAATAGGACCCACCACATTTGTGATGCTACGCACATGATTTCATTAATGCTTTAAGTATTATGAGCATTCATCAAGTAAATCCTTGTGAGAGTCACAGGATAATTTAGAGATGTGTCCTTGAGTACTTGAGAAACACTAAGGATATATCTCTAATGTATGGAGGATAAGACTTGAAGTCTTGTAGTTTTATGAACACAAGCTTCTAATCAGATAAGTCTAATAATAAGACAAGCTAATGGTGGTGTAGTGAGCTAGAAGAGTTCCATGCAAGAGAACACTGCTAATTCTAAAACTAATCTAAAGTAGATTGAATAATGATTGTATATTGCTTGAGATGCTAACTAGATGAAGATGTTCATCTAGCTTATGGGATTGTCCCAACCTTCTCTGAAAGTGTATCATTATTTTAGGAAAACAATGGGGTAGAGCCAAAGTCTCTTTAGAAGTTTCAAACTTCTATGGCAATACCATAGAATCAGAGAGAATGTAGTTGATAGAGATATAATTAAAAGATAGAGTATCTTCCGTTAATAACATTACAGATCCACTAACTGAAGTAGTTACTCAAAGAGTGTTTGAACTTCACCTTGAGCTGATAGAGATTAGCTAGATGAGTGATTGGCTTTAGTGCAAGTGGGAGATTGATAGAAAATGTATGCCCTACAAGCCAATCATATATGATATGATTCGACATTTCTAAGAATATCTCAATCAATTAAATAGGCAAAACTTCGTTACTAGCTTTTATTAGAAGCGTATATCGTAATGAAGTCCTTGATCACATGCAATGATGATTGAATCATGATGAGATCATGATAATGAGATCGATCCTCTAGAGGTATGTGATCTAAATGTTCCTAGTCATAAGGTCCTTGAGACGGGACATCAAGAATCCGGATAGACTAGTGTATGTGATGTGTTCTCATATGATGAGAATGACTGATCTCATTGGTCTTCAATGTGTGGACACTGAGATACACACACAGTTGCTGATTAGTGGAATGAGTTCACTGAACTGACCAATTTAGGAAAACCTGATCGGTATCTTACCGAACTGTCTATCAGGTTATTCTTACATCTCAATAGCACGGTTGGATCTTTGACCTGAGTCGCCAAAGATGTCTTACCAGGCGTACTATGTACTTTGACTATTGACTAATGTATCACATAATATTGTGGTCCTATATAGTTAATGGATTGGGTATATGGGAAATCTGGTGGAGGCAATTGAGCGGACAATAGGGGATCGTTCACTCTCGATAGGAGAGAGAGAATGTCCTATGGATAGTACTCTAAATCCTTGGCCAAGGTAGATAGGATAATTGGAAAAGGAGTTTTCCAGTTGATCCATTCCTGAGTACAAGATTTCATAGAGTTGGAATACTTAGGGGTTGACAGTCAGTGCCGAACCCCTGACCGACCGGGACATTGTATGAACAAGGATTTAAATCCGTGTGGTAATTGATGATGGAAAGACTCAATGAATGTTATTTAACTCCCCAAAGTTATTTGGGATCATAGGATATGGCTTGTACCCTTTATGATCAGAATGCCATAAAAACTGTTATCGGATAATGGTTTTGATTTAATTTAAAGGAATTGTTCTTTTAAATTAATTAAGGCTTCAACAAAATTGACTATTGGGCCTAGTGGGTCACACATATTAGATCTGGTCAATAAGATGAGGGCATGGACGCAATTTTATAGAAGTTTTGGATTTTTGTGAAAAATTCCATCTTCTATATATAAATGACTTATGAAGCCAAACCCTAACAAGCCATAGGGCTAGAGCACGTCCCAAGCATCCTCTCTTCCTCCTCTCTCCTATAGAAGGTGATCTCCCATGGTCAAGCTTGGATCTGGAAAGTTTATGGAGGCCCGAAGGAAGGGAGAACTTGTCTATTGAAGCAGATCGTGTGGATACCACTAGAGACCGGACACTAGAACATTTTTTATCAAGGAGGAATGTCCTCTCTTCATCCATGGTCAGGGATTTTAGAAATCCCATGAGGTACTCTCGTTCTACTTTATATTCGGTTCCCGGTTTTACTCGATCAAGGCAAAGATCATGGTTTTATGGAATCAAAATTTTTCCGCTGTCATGTATTGATTCCTTACAACTGTCAATCCCTTTCTCCACCTAAAAGATTTTCTCTACGAGTCCTCATTCTGGAAAAATGATTGTAGGGTTCTTGCTTTCTTGTTCCGTCGATCACTAAAAGGGTCTGCATTGGAATGGTTCTACTCGCTCGACCCCTTTGACGCAGGAGACTTTGATATTGTCAAGACCACATTTTTGCAAAGATACAGAGACCAGGTGGCACCATCATGCTCCATTACAGATTTGATTGCTGAGAAGATGAAGCCTGAAGAGGACTTCATAAAGTTTGCTGATCGCTGGAGGGGAATGGCAGAGAAGTTGATAGATGTTATTTCTGAAGGGGAACAAGTGAAGATGCTTATTGGAAACACTACACCTACCTTAAGGAATGTATTAATCATGCACCGTCCTACCACCATGAATGAACTCTATGACAGTGCCCGATACTTGCAAGTCCACTTCAAAGATGCTACCATGATAAATCCATTTGATCCCAAACCTAGGAACATCAGGAAGACCCCGTCTGCACCAGCTGGGCCTACAACTGAAGGAGTGGTCAACAATGAAGCTGTAAACATTGTGGGGAACTAGGGAGGGAACCGTCAAAACTAGTTTAGAAACCCACCACAGAACCTTTCTTACCACCCCCCTCAACAACAGGTTAGGCCACAACAACTACGACAACCACAACAACCCCCTTAGACAGTAGTGCAACCCCAACAACCTCGTCAACCTACCTACAATAGGGCACCGCCACCACCCAATCAGGCACCACGAAGGGGAGGTCCTAGGAGAGAGATTTACCAACAACTCCCTTACTCCTTGACCGACATCTTCAATGTTCTCATGGCAGAAAATAGTTGGAATTGCCCAAGGAAAGAGAGGTTTGGCCAACAAATGTAGATATGTCCCGATACTGTGCTTACCACCGGTGTCTTGGTCACACTGTAGAAGTGTGCTTTCAATTCAAGGATTACATCCACGATCTGAATGACCAAGGCAGCATTGATTGGGCTCAAATGGGGGAATGCATACAAGCTATGAAGGCTAGGCAACAGCAGCGGCAGCGTCCACCGGCTCAACCTCAACAACAACCCAGCTTGGGGATTGTTCAGAATCCACTCCCATTACATGCTCCCGCTCCAGCACTGGCACCAGCAAATCCAAACCCAGGAATTGGTCTAGCACACTCCGTTGTCCAGGGAGATGCCAGCCGTGCTCAAGGTTGGCAACTAGAAAATCACAATGCAACCATGCTAGTCAACCCAGCTGTCGACTCCAGAAACGGGTTCCGGATCGGCACCTCAAGAGAAGGTGAAAGATAGAATGGGGGAAGGGGAGTGAATCAGAAAACACTTGGAAAGCGGTAAAAAGTCCTCACCTCAACCCCACACTCACATTGATCCCCAAATTTTCATCTCATGGCGTCGCTCGAGCACCGGAGATAGTTCGGGTCATCTGGGAGGAAAGGGAGGAATAAATGACTTAATGCTTAAGAAGATTGAAGAAGTGGTTGCCAGGAGCCGTGGGCTCCGCTTTATGGGATAAAAGACAAGATTAAGTTGATTTAACCGTGTGTACCTTAGCGTGAGAGATTGAGATGTGAGTTCAACCTTCTTCTTCTTCGGCCAACCGATGAAGAAGAGTCCAACCAGTGCTAGCTTGATGTATTTGTGCAACTAGAAGAAAATAAGACAAGAAAACAAGTGAAGAAGGATTAGAACTGAGTGAAGTGTAGTAACTTGTAAAAATAATAACATAAAAGGGCAATTAGAAACAAACTCACCGGATTTGGGGTTAGCCCTAACCCTTTTTTTTGGGTTTTTGTGATATGATGAAAAACATAATAAAATGATGCTTAAATATGAATTAAATGATATGAATGAAGAGTTAGCAAAGAGAATATAAATGGTTAAAGACAACACAACCCAGGCAAAGTGGTAACCAGGTTGGACAGATTCAATGTAAACTGTGCGGCTCTGATGCAGAGATCGTAATGAACAACACCAATGTCAGAATCAAGTGATGTTTGTTTAAAAGTAAAGATAACTCACCGAGGGTGGTTTGATAAAGACAAGTTTGCTTGAATCTTATGATAAGTGATATGAATTTACCTGATAACCAGGATCTTGGACAGTGAAATTCTGGAAATTCCCAGCACAATGTCGATGTAGGACGTGCTATGGGCACCAAAGATATCCAAATTAAATAATTATTATTTTAAATAAAAAATAACTCACTTGGGAACAATTTCTATAAAGGATGTGTAGGCTGAATCTACCATTAAATGTACTGAAATTGACTTAGAAGATGATGACTTAGAAAAGAAGACTTCGGATCTGTTTGTGCAGCACTGGTGTTGAAGCCGTAACAAGCCAAGGGAATGTCAGAATTGATCTTCGTTTATTGGAGATGAAATATATCTTGATGAAGCACACTTCTTTTGAAGGAATTCAGGCCGTAAAATGACCAAAAAGATCTGTAGAAGCTGATGATCAGCAGTGCAGCACGTTGGAGCATAGACCGGCTTCTTTCTCACTTTGGGATGATCTCCGAGCACCGGGAAGAAGAGAGGACGATTTGGGGAGGTTGGGACAAGCCTAGGGTGGCTGGAGGATGAGGAGAGGAGTGCTGGAGGATGAGGATTCCCTTCTTAGGTCGTTCATATGAGTCTCCCTTTATAAGGGATGAGAAATAGGTCAAAAAATAGCAAGTTTTAATACATCCGACCATAGGTTGGATTTCCTTCATTTAATGTTGCTAATTTTTATTCTAAGGCATCTATAAACTTAACCAAATGATTGAGAGAGATTGGAAACCATGGATCACCTTTCCCATGTTAAAAATATGTCTCCACTTGAAGAGAAAACAAATCTGGTCTAAAAATAGCAAGTTTTGATGTATAAGACAACAAGTTGGATTGCTATCATTTGATGATGCTAATTTCGACCATGAAGCTTTAAGATACTATACCAAGTAATATGGAGGTGGAAAAAGGAAGTTAAGGTCATGAATTGGTCAGATATGTGGCCAATGGGCTGGGCTTGCATGCAATTGGGCTTGATCGGTGCTTCATGCGGATAGAACTGCACGTCTAACTTCTAAAGGGAGCTGCAAACAAATAATAAATCGGAATTAAATGCCGTTTGTTGCATTGAAAAGAGCACTCATAGAGAAAGATTATTGATGTTGAAGACTTCTTCATTAGATGTTCACATAATCCTATGAAAAATTTTAAAGTATAGAATATGCTGGGAAAAGTATAATTTGGCACACAACCAAGCGGCGCGACCTAGGTGCAAAGACCACCAAGAGCAACATGGAAGTTAGAATGGGCTCTCATTTAGGAAAAATGAATTTTATTAGAGATCAAAAACTCTTCCTCATATTTCTAGTGAACTCCTCGGCTTGTCCAAAATAATGATTCAACTTGATTTTGATGGTCTAAAAGAGATGTTTCCAATGGAATAAGAGTTTAAGCCCCAAATAAGGCCAAATTGGTGTGTCTACACCAGCTAGGCCTCCTGCTAGGAACCCTTCTAGACAGATAATCTGTGCACCTTTTACTCCACAACCACTACCAAGCTCAAATACCCAACCACTGGCCGCCACTTCTTCTCACCGACTCATCATCAGGCCAACCCCCTCCTTAACTACACTTTCCTCAACCATTGCTACGCACCGGCCCTTGCTCATACAGCCACCACAATCACCACCAAACCTGAACCTGCAGCCTATGAACTCTATCACTCCAAAACCCCAACCTATCATATCACCAACCCTATAGCCTACCACATTGCCAACACCTTCATTAATCCCATCAACCACTCCTGCACCCCGACCTCTTCTTATCAGGCCACCAGTATCACTTTCACTACCACCTCCAAATCCTACCCCTCTACCCACAAACCCAATCATCAAAGAGCCACCAATTTCATTACCTACCATACCTGCACCTACACCACCTGTTCCACCACATCCCACCCTAGTTAACCCATCACCTTTACCCGACTGCCAAATAGCCCCGGTGCTTCGGAGTGGGAGGATGTTCCAGCGGCTCTTTCCCCAAGCTGGGACTCAACGACAGGAACCAGTGGAGGAAGAACGAGTGGAAGAACCCTTGCCAGGCATGGCCTATGATTTGTTAAAACATTTAGATAAGACACTGGCCCATATCTCTATAGTTGAGTTGATCAAAAGATCAAAGGTGCACTAGGAGATTCTACAGCAGTATTTGCAAAGGGTTATGGTGAATGAAGATCTCCCACCTGAGAAGATCACTACAGTGTCAGCCCCTAGAAGTGAGCACCCAACACTCACTTTCTCTCAGGAGGAATTAGTATATACAGAGGTCAGGAGATATGCTTTGCATGTGGTTGTGGTTATTTGTAATATTGAAGTGAAATCCGGTTTGGTTGACACTTGAGCTTCTATCAACGTTATGATGCCAGAAACTATGTAGTTGTGCGGTATATTTGAACAAGAAATCAAGTTATCCTATGTCATGGTGACCGCCTATGACAACTCCAAGAAGTCTGCACGTGGGGTCGTCACTCTAGAAGTTAAACTTGGACCATGTACGGTTACAATAGATTTTCATGTTCTAGAATTGGATACAACTTTTCGGGCTATACTTGGGAGGCCATACTTGGAAGCAATAGGAGCTATGGCTTCAACAAACCATTAGTGCATAAAGTTTTCCTTTAAAGGACAAGTGGTCAAGGTGACTAGCATGCCTGTAAGGGACGAGCTGAACGATGCTTCTTTGCCCTTAGGACTATCAATACAACCCCAGATCTCAGTGGGAGAATTACCAGAAGTCAAATGCATGACTGCCTCTCTACTAGACACAGTGGGATGGCGAATGATGATGAAATTGGGCTATCAGCCTTGAAAAGGTTTGGGCAAGGATCTTCAAGGGATCACTCAGCCGATTTAATCTGTGAAAAGGCCACATAGGCAGGGGTTGGGATACGAAGAGGATTCCATCCCAAGGAGGGTCTTCCAGCTAGGATATACCATGGGACTCCATACATTCTTTACCAAAGGGGAGACCATGATAATGTTTGTAGATGACAAGAGTTCTATGATGGCTGCCAAGAGAAGAAAGGCTCCAGATGAAGAAGAAGACTTGGAAGACCTGTGCTTATCTTTGACTCGCTTGTTCTCAAGTGTGGAAGAGCACCAAGAACCACTCAAGGGCAGACCAATCTTGGATCATTTTATGGAGCAGGCTACCAACCAAGTCAAAACCATTTCATGAGGCCCAAATACGACTATCCCATGTTTGAACCTCGTATCGTTGTTTCTAGATCTTTTGGACGGACTTCCAAGCCCACTTACTCACTTTGGGCCCATGTGCCCTCTTCAATCTTCTATTCTCAATAGGCCTACTTGCCCATTTACTCCCCTCATCAACTTTAGAACTGAGGGTTCTTTCTAGCATGGGCTCACATGCCCATCCATTTCCAAAATCGGGTCCATGTACCCATTTACGTTTCTCATTAGTTTTGTGCCCATGTGCCCATTTTTCGTTACCATTAGGCCCACAAGCCCCTTTTTCCTCTTTATTCTTAAGTTTTTCTCTCTATTAATTTTGTCAGTTTCTAGCAAGTCTTGAGTCATTCTGACTCATTCTATCTTATTACTTGAAAATCCCAAAAAAAAAAACGTCTTCTCTCAAACTCACATTTCCATCGAGGAGACGTCTCTACTCATCCCAGAGGGTGCTCCCAATCAGGGATCCCTCTCTTCTAAATCATTGATCGATTTACTCGATCCTCCCTCCACTGTAATTATCACCTTTCCAGCTTTTTCTTCAATAGGTTAGGTTAGGTTAGGAAATAGAAAAGTCAAAGGTAAACATGTTCCAAGTAGGTATCTACAACAATTGGCGCAGAAATGCGTAGAGTGTGCAAAGCTGCCAAACTTTTTAGAGAATGCCATTTAGCTAGATGAAATCCGATATGACGATGAGCATAACATAGATTATACTTTGAGGGTATATGAGGTGGTATCAGAAAAGGATCCTAAATCTTAGGATGAAATCGAGGACTTGGCTGATGCATATGCATCTGGACTTAGAAAATTTGAAGAACCAACAGCCACAGGGAATGAACCAACCAAGGAACTGAATTTAGGAATCTTAGAAGATCCTAAGACTATCCTCATCAGTGCAAACCTCACTCCCTCAGAAGAACATTTGATCAAAGTTTTGGAAGAATATAAGGACACGTTCGCATGGACATATGAAGACATGCCAAGATTAAATAATTCATTAGTTGCCTGGAAGATCCTAAGACTATCCTCATCAGTGCAAACCTCACTCCCTCAGAAGAACATTTGATCAAAGTTTTAGAAGAATATAAGGACACGTTCGCATGGACATATGAAGACATGCCAAAATTAGATAATGCATTAGTTGAACATAGATTAACCTTGAAACCTGGAACTACCCCGGTTAAACAAAAGCTCAGGAGATTCCACCCTAATATTGCACTAAATATAAAATAAGAGGTCGACAAACTACACCAAGCAAAATTCATTAAAGTCATCCTATATCTACAATGGGTGGTTAACATAGTCCCTATTATGAAGAAGGATGGATGGGTTTGGATATGCACAGATTTTAGGGACTTGAACCGAATGTGTCCTAAGGATGATTTTTCTTTACCTCATATTGATGTTCTGGTCGATAACATAGCCAGATTTGAAATGCTTTTATTAATGGATGGCTATTCTGGATACAATTATATCCGGTTAGCTAAGGAGGACCAAGAGAAGACCTCGTTCACTACACCTTAGGGAACATATTGCTATGTTGTCAAGCCCTTTGGGTTGAAGAATGCTGGTGCTACATATCAGAGGGCTATGTTGGCTATTTTTCACGACATGATGCACACCCTTGTAGAGGTGTATGTGGATGATTTGGTTATCAAGTCCAAGAATCAGAAAGATCATTCTGAAGTGCTAAGAAAAGTTTGCAACGAACTAGAGAATACAAGCTGAAAATGAACCCTAAGAAGTGTACATTTGGAGTTTCATCAGGAAAGCTACTAGGGTTCATAGTAAGCAAAAGGGGCATAGAGATCGACCCAAACAAGGCCAAAGCAATCATTAGTATGCCTCCCCCAAAGAATATGAAAGAGCTTCGAGGATTGATTGGGAGGCTACAATTTGTCTGCAGGTTTATCTCACAACATTCTCAAAGTTGTAAATCTTTCTCTGAGTTAACCAAGGTGGGGCCGAGTTTAAATGGGATTCAAAGTGCTAGGAGGTGTTTGATGGGTTGAAAACATATCTGGCAAGTTCCCCTATACTTAGACCACCAATTCTTGACAAGTCCATGGTCCTCTACATTTCGGTTCTTGAGAACTCTCTTGAGGCAGTCCTTGCACAAGTTGATGAAGAAGGGAAAGAACGAGATACTTACTGCTTGTCTAAGATGTTTGATGCTTGTGAGCTGAAGTACACTGTGGTAGAAAAGACATGTGCTGCTCTTGTTTGGGTGGTTCAGAAACTCAAGCACTATTTTCTTGCTCACTGTGGTAGAAAAGACCTGTACTCATTGCTCGTATCAATCCTATCAAGTTTCAGTTAGAGAAAACAGTCTTGACTGATCGGTTAGGGCATAGGCAGAGCTTCTTGTCCCAATTTGATATCACTTATGTCCCACATAAGGCAATCAAGGGCTATGCTATTGCTGAACACCTTGCCCATCATCCCATACCCATCTTTGACCCAGTCCGGTCGGAGTTCCCGGATGAGGAACTAATGTCAGTCCGATCTTCCAATCTTTGGACATTATATTTTAATGGTACTCTGAACTCTCATGGTAGAGGGATAGGTATTGTCCTTCTGTCACCTGAAGGTGTCACCATTCCACAGGCTTTTCAGCTTGACTTTCCAGCAACCAACAACATAGCTAAGTATGAAGCCTTGCTGGCTCGGCTGGAGGCTGCTCATTTCCATGGTGCCACAAAACTGAGGGTGATAGGTGATAGTCAATTGATCCTATGCCAAGTCCTATCCAAGTACCAAACTTCCCATCCAAATCTCAAACCCTACCAGGAGCTCACCACCTGCTACATCAAGCTATTCTTCAAACTCTCTTTTGTCCATGTCCCCCGTTCTCAGAATATCCTCGCCGATGCCTTAACTTCACTTGCTTCATCTCTATCTGTCCCGTTAGGCAGGCAAGTGTGAACTATCTACATTTGTAAGAGGTCAATTCCAGCAATTGAGGATGGATGTTTTTTGAAGGTTAAGGAGAGGTTCAACAGAAAGGAATACTTGGAACACAAAGAAGAAACCTCCTTAATTGAGTTGGAAGAATTAGAAGAAGGTGAAAGACCTTGGTATGATGAGATTGCGAGGTATTACCAAAGTCAAACCCATCTAGATCAACCACCAAGGAAAATAAAGCAATTAGAAGAGTATCCTACAAGTATACACTCTTAGGAGGAGTGCTCTATAAGAGAAGCCTAAGTGGAATCTTACTCAGGTGTCTTGATGAAGAAGAAGCCGAGTTGGTGCTAAAGGAAACACATTCTGGAGTTTGTGGTGGTCATGTGAATGCCCAAGCCCTTGCTAAGAAAATCATTCGACAAGGGTATTATTAGCCAACTCTAGAAGAAGACTACTCCATCTTTGTCCGGCACTGTCATTCATGTCAACTCCATGCTGACAAGATTCACTCTCCCACATCTTCCCTTTATCCAATTCATGCCCCATGGTCTTTCGCCATGTGGGCTTTTGATATCATTGGTCCCTTGAGTGACCTCAACTTCGAAATGTGCTCAAAATCATTCATTCTGACGGCAACGGAGTACTTCACAAAGTGGGCTGAAGCGGAAGAATTCGTGGAGATTAAAATGTCAACAGTTTGCTCCTTCATCAAGTGCAACATCCTGGCAAGGTTTGGGATCCCCAGTGACATCGTCACTGATAATGGGCCACAATTTCTCTCTCAAGTTCTGTGTGATCTTTGCAACAGGTATCACATTTCATTGCATCATTATCACCATATTATCCTCAAGGCAATGGTCAAGCAGAAGCCACCAACAAAACCTTAATCAAGCTCATCAAGAAATCTTGTAAGTCTAGCAAGTTTGCCGACTGGCCTGATAAACTTGTAGATGCTCTATGGGCTTATCGTACTTCTGTAAGAACTCCCACTAGACAAACACCATATGCTTTGGCATATGGGATGGAAGCAGTGGTCCCCTACTAAGTATTACTTCCATCTCTCCAAGTTCAGCTTGACAAGGATATTCCTGTTGATGGGAGACGAGAATCTCTCCTTGCACAGCTTGAACTCTTGAATGAGAGAAGGCTAGCTACCACCGAGCATGCTTGTACTTATCAGAATAGACTTAAAAGGTTTGATCAAAAGGGGGTGGTTGAGAGAAAGTTCTAAATTGGTGAGATGGTAGTCAAATGCATATTTGTTAAGCTGGGTGGTTCCTGCTCCAAATTACAACCTAACTGGGAAGGGCCTTTCGTAATCACAGAGAAGTATCCAGGCAACGCATATGAATTAACTAATGCAGATATAGAAAAATTGAATCATCCTTGGAATGGAGTTTACCTCAAAAAGTATTTTCCATAAAAGTGGAGAAACCACTGGTATGATTTCAAGTCATCGTTCCTAGGTTGTTCGTGAGAAGTCAAGGGTAGGTACCATCCTACACACAACACCTCCCAATCCTAGAATCCAGACAACTCGACACTTGCGAAAGGCAAGGTAGAAATCTAGAAATGGAAGGAGTTCCCTTACCCTATTCTCTTCTACTCAGTCCAAGATAGGAAGAGAAGATTAGAGAGAGGTAGTATCGAAAACACTCGCCACCCTAGTAGGAGGCCGTCTCGGAGGGTGCAAAAGGGTGCCAAAAGATGGGCAATGAACCCCTCAGGTTAGAAAAATAAAAATGATCAACCTGTCTGAATGAGTACCCAGAATGATAGTCAAGGCAAAAAGCACTAAAAGATGGGCAATGTCCCCATGGGTCAAAAAACCTATTTAAATATGTGCCACATAGAAAAGAGCAAGAAATAGGAAAGACCCAAAGAGGCCGAACCCCAACGGGCAATTTGGGTGGGAGTAGAGAAATTCCTCTCAACATCTCCAAACCCTATCAAGGACTTCCTCTATACTCTTCCTCTTTAAACCCCTTGGGCAGGGTAAACCGACCGAATCCAGGTGGAATCCAAGCCGATCAAAGGAAGAAGGTTAGAAGGATTCTAGGTAGGGAACTTTATTTTGCACATGGTATCTACCACTTGAGTCTTGACAAACTTCAAAAACTGATGAACTGTCTCAAATACCAGCATTTTCTTCACAAAAAATCGAATATTTCAAAAAAATCCAAAATATTGCATATTTCAAAAATCTAAAAAAAATTACATATTTTAAAAATACCAAAAAATCGAATATTTTTGAAAATCTAAAAAAACGAATGTTTTCAAGAAAATAAAAAAAGCCCCAAAAAATGCTCAGTCATGATCATTGCCTTAGTTGCATCCATGTTTATTTTTCTGTCATGCATATGTCTATTGTTGCATTGCATGTTCATTTTTGGCTTTAATTACCTTGTTAAGAAGGCTCTTCCCTTTGACTTAAGTCAAAGTTGACCATAATAGGCAAAGGAATGAGTCATGGTGAAGATCTAATCCCCTTTCTATATAGTGTTTCAGGCATTTCATTGTAGAAGAGGAGAGGATTCTCACCACGGCAGGTAAGTTCTCTCAACCCTTACCTCCATTTCATTTAAGTCATTTATTTTATTCCACTTTGTTAAGAAGGCTCCTCCCTTTGACTCAAAATCAAGGCAAATGATATATAGGCAAAGGGATGAGTTATGATGAAAAGTTAATCATCTTTATTAAGTGTTTTTAGGAGTTGAAGAAGCAAAAGAGAAGGGCCATCAGGTACATCTTTTTGCAAAAAAAAAAAAACCTCAGGGCACATGTGCCCTCATCTGGGGGCACATGGCCAGGTGCCCCACCCCAGGGTGCATCGGCACATGCCCCCGATCGAGGGCACATGGACAAAAATTTTTAAAAATTTAAAAAAATATCAAAAAATCAGAAATTGTCCAAAATGTTTAAATTGACATTTTTGCTAAAATAATGATCTTCAAAAACATTGTTTTGACCTCCAAATGATGGTTCTAATAGTAAAAACTTCAGTTGTCCATTTCAGGAATAATATGCTTCATATGACAATTTCGTTTATTAGGTACTAACCAGAAATGTGCAGGCAACCTTTTAAGTCTTAACAGGTGAATTGGTGAGATCAGTGTTCCCAAAGGAACGTGATGTCAGTCCTGCGACGAAAAGAAAGGGAGTGCCACCCAGTCAAATATCATGGTGCTGATGAATCAAACAGTCGATGCACGTTGATAGACCGTGCCTGAAGACTTCACTCAGATTCACATCATCACCAGCATTCTATCCTTTAATTCACATCACTTCTACCATTTGTCATTTAGTTATGTTAGGTTCATTTAATATGTATTAAATGCATTGATGTTGAAAACCTTGAGGGTGAAGGTAACTGGACCCGAGATACCCTTCAACAAAATCTACGACGGCTTGGTCATTTCTTCACACTCACGGATAAGCCAAAATTGAACATTGGAGGGACGATGGTTCTTAATCAGGTGTCTTGACCTCCAATAGACAATATATATCTTCAACTATTTTCTACATAATTTTTTATGTTTTCACATCCATCTTCTTTTTCATTCTTTATCATTACCAATTCCATCCCACCATGTCTGTCTTTTATTCTATCCCACCATGTCTATCTTTTATTTTATCTCATGATGTTTTATTCTTTTCTTTCTTTTATCCCACCGTGTCTTTTATTTTATCCCACTATGTCATGTTTGTTATGCCATTATTTCTTCTTTCCCATCATTCTATGTTAGTCCCACCGTTATCTTTCAATACCACTATAGCTTAAGTCTGTTTTGTCATTTTATGAATACTCAATTTTCTGCCAGAGCGTGATTCATGGTTTTCACGATACCCGAGCAATTTTGTTATGCTTAAGCAAACCCTTTTAGAATTTGAGGTTATTCCACTCAGAATTAAACTGAGTATTTTGTTGAAACTTAAATGAACTTAAGATTCCAAATATGATGGATTCGTATTCTTTTCATTTTAAAATCAATTTCTCTTTTAAACTTTAGCCCATCACAGTACAAGAACACCGCAAAGTTCGGGTTGCTAGTTGATGATGAACCTACGAATTTGAGGACTCCTCACCGCGTTGAGGGTTGGCTACATTCTTTATCCTTTTAATTTTCATCTCTCGTGCCAATGGCATGTCTTTTACCAATCAATTATATGAGGTTTTCATGGAACATGAAAGCGATCTAGAATACTAAGCGAGATTTATTTTGCTGGATTGGGTAGATAAGCATGTCTATATCTACACCTTGATGCCACCTTTTCAGTCCATCACCATTCCATTCCACTACATTCATCTACGCTCACTTCCATTCGATTACAGTTCACTATGAATCACTTTGCTTCATTACATGCCATTCCCTTACAAAGCTGACATCAAGGCGAGGCAAGCTATAGACATGCCAAATTTGCCCAATTCAGAGCATAAAACTCATGTTTTATAGGGTAACATGTGTGATTGACCTTATAACGATGTCGGGTCTCTTAAAGTTTATTTGGAGCTTTGTTGAACGAAATATGATATTTTCCGAAGTTTTCCGCAAAAGCCATAATTTTTGAGCGAAAGCCACACGTAAATCATGTAAACATAAAAATTGGCTAAATGACCAATGCCTAATGATCATGCATTGAAATTTATGGTCAGATTCACACTTCAGGCAAGTTTTTTTATGCCATGTCATTCCGGTTGGCTGTCGGAGTCATTCCGACCAGTATTGGATCTTCTATTCACTGTCCTAACTTCTGGATAAAATTCTGAAGTTTTGTAGGGTGTGATGACTGATCCGTTGTTGTAGAAAGTTTCTTTGGCTTGTTATCTTTCCAACGCAACAAACGGCGTCAAATTCCGAGTTCAGGAGTGTTCTCAATGGCTTCCGAAAGAAGAACGCGCAAAAACTGTCCCATGCGCCCAGGTCCCTGGTCACATGCGCCCAGGACCTAGGGCATGTGGTCATGCGCCCTTCCCCTGAGACACATGGCCTTGTGCCCCCGATCGAGGGCACGAGGGAACCAGTTTTTCACTGGGACTCTACCTTTGAACGGATCGGATCGAATTTTTTGACCGGATCAGACCAAAATTTTCGGATGGATTGGATGTACCCTAACTGGGAGGCACATGCGCCCCTCAGTGGGGCGCATGCACCCTGGGGTAGGGTGCAAGGTACCCTGTTTTTTAGTGTGAATCGCGACGGTCGTTCTCCTATAAATTGAGGCCGATTATGGTCATTCCAAAGAGAGGTTCACGACCCCCCAGGCATCTCAAGACATCAAAGCTCCCTCTAGCATCAATTTTTTGATTTTTAGAAAGATAATTTTGAGTTTTTAGAGAGAGAAAAGTCGGTTCAAGAGAGAGGAAGGCTGGTCTGCAGGTGATTTGCCAAGTCTCTCTTCTTTGGCTTCTACAGCAGCTTGTGGACGTCTTCTGCCCGAGCTCTCAACATCAAAGTTCTTCCACTCCAAGTCTTCTTCAGTTTTCAATCAATGGCAGATGATTCTGAGGTCGGGGCTAGTCATGACGAGCGCATAAGCAAAGTCGCGCTTGGTAAATCTTGGACTGCTTCTCGGCTTTTTCGACAACCCAAATTTACCCATATCTCTCTCTATTCTTATCAGAATCTTTCTGTTCTTCTTTCTATCTCTTTGCTTCATGATTCTTCATCCTTCTATTATTTTTTTACATTTTTTGCATTATTTTTAGTCTGTTAATCCGAAAATAAAAAGGGGTTAAAGATAACCCAAATCCGGTCAGTTTCTAGTCAGTTGTGTTTCATGTTATTTTCTTTACATATACTCCACTTTGTTTAGTTATAATTGTCTTCTTCACTTGTTTTTTTGTCTAGTTGCATAGGAAATCAAGCACCCAGGCGTTGAGGACTCTTCTTCATCGGCTGGTCGAAGAAGGAGAAGCTTTGACCCGCACTCTTCACGCTAAGGTACACATGGTCAATCTTTATTGCATAAATCGGAACCCGCGGTTCTTGGTGACCACATGTCTTGATTTTATACTTCTCATCCTCCTCCTACATGACCCGAACTATCCCTTTGGTGATCGAGTGACACCAAGGGATGAAAGTTCGGGGATCAATGTGAGTGTAGGACCGAGGTGAGAGTTACTTTTCATATTTTTCTCCTTTCTTTCTTATTCCTTCTTGAGGTGACGATCTGGATTCACGGACTTCCTGAAAAGGAGAGGCCCCATCAAATTTTCAGAGTCGACACTCACTACAAGAATACATGCTATTTAGGATGGGGCAATGGTGACAACATCTAAAAGTTGACGCCAATAAGATTATTCGGTACAGTGCCATAGATGTCATCGCCAATAAGAGCATAATAGCGACAACTGACACATGTTGTTGCCAATAATTGTATTAGTGACGGCACACACCTTCTAAAAACATTTTGGAACCATGGGTTTGGCAAATGTGTTGGTGTTGGTGATGCCTTTTTTGGGCATCACCGGTATATTATGATTGTGATAGCTTGCTCCATAACATTTGGGTTAAAGTCAATCATTCAATGGTTATAAGTCAATGGCAACGATTGAAGCCATTGTTAATGGTAATACCCTTGGAGATGATGGGTAAGCTGCCAATAAACTTTTCATTTTAAGATCTCTCTATCTCTCTCTCTCTCCCCCCCATCCAGGTGATCCACCTTTTGCCATCTCCATCATCATGTCACCATCACCACCTAGTGATGGGAACTATCTCTCTTCCTCTCTATCAACTGCTTCGGCTATAGTGTTATCTCCCTCTCTTAAGGCTCCGACGGTGCCACCTTTGTCACTGTCGCCGTCATTGTTAGTTCAACAGACAAATGTTGTTTTCATCACTCTCATATCTCCACTATTAGGTATTTACACCCTAAATTGTCTAGTCTAGTATTTTTTTAAATTTTATTTTTATGGTTAGTTCTGGTGTAACACTGTGTAAAAAAATGATGATGAAATGAAGAAAAATAAATTGAAAACTCTTCCTTTCTGCCACATACCCCCTCCCTCACTGCATCTGCTTGCCGCCTTCCTCCCCCTTCCAGAACCTTCTCCTCCACAGCCTCTGTCCTAATTTTCTTCCGCTCGTCACCACCTCGCCAACATCTCATCGCGTGGAGTTCTCTTGAATCCACCTCCTCCTTCTTGTGGTGGCCTCCCCGAGCTAGCACCCCCCGTCTATGCCACCATCACCATCGCCCTCTCTCTCACTCTCTTTATCTTCCCTCTCTTTCTTTCCGCTCTCTCTCTCTTCCTCTCTTATTCTCCCTCGATCTCTCTCCTGTTTAGACCTCTCTCTCTTCTAAGTTATTTTATTAATTAAATTGAGTATTTTAATTAATCTAGTTATCATTTTTAATGCTTTTAGGACTAAAGGACAACTCGGTAGTCATTGTCCCAGTCGCCTCGCGATTAAACCGGCTTGGGTTCCTGGACGTGAGAATTTACCGATCTCCTCGAGGTAGACATCCCAACTTATCCTTAGCACTTGATATTATAATTAATGTGATAAAAATATGTTTATAAGGTAAATGGTTAAAAATTAATGAATAAATGATAGTTTAGATATTAAATTATTTGCTTGGGTTTATTCAAATGTCATACACGCCATTCTTGTAGTGTTTCATGCATTTCCATTAAGAGATTCATTTAGATACAAATTTATTTAATTATTGCCTGTTAGTTACTAAAAATTAAATATATAATTGTGGAATTAAATTGTAATGTTTTGTTTAAATCACAGAATCGAATTATGATTTGTTATGACCCGATCCATGTTTATTATGATCCTGAATGTGGTAAATAGATAAATTAAAATGTAATTCAATTTGATATATTAATACTAAAAATGTAATTATTAATCTTGAAATGCAAATTATAAATTAATTGGATCCTTGTTATGCTCTATTTTAAAATTGCATTAAATGTGGTTAGATCAATTGATATGATTATGTTTAAAAGCATGTGTGTGATCAATTGCAAGATTTTGCAATAACCTACTGATATTTGCAAAAATGATTGAACCAAACTGCATATTTGAGTGCTGTACCGTTAATTGTCTACGTAATTATCTGCTTTTTACTTGTGAGATGTGGATGGTGCTTAAATGCATTCTGTGATGGAACTGTTACTTCTCCAGCCTAGAATTAGAGTCCCATGGGCAACAGATGATATAGTGAATCCAGTGCATCCTTCGATGCCGGATACCGCGATTTATCCTAACTATGCCCCTGCCTAGGTGTACAAAGGATCTATCTTACTATATGGTACTATCTATATATATTAGAGTTGGAGTGAGTCCTGTGACATATTTGCAATGTCCAAGTAGAGCTTATAATTTACTCAGACCAATGATTTTAAATAGAGTTAAGACATTTATGATAGGCACATGCAGGTCTATATGGCATGAGCATATAGATTAGTTTAGTCGGCTTGTTAGGTTCATGTAGAGGTAGGTGTTATTGACAATCAAGTGAAAGAAACCCCATTTAGATAAATAGTCATGATAAATAGCTTATATGATATTATAGCAATTGGTGGGTTCTTATTTATATAATTATCAAATAGATTTGTTAGTATATTAGGATAGTTGGGTATAAGTCCTACTGAGTCACGTTTGACTCATTCCATCTTTTATATGTTGTTTTACAGTCGATTTTGAGTCTCCATCTCCCGGTGCAGAGTTTGTGGGAGATCCTACTCCTACCGAAGGATCCAAGGAGGTGTGAACTACCTTGTACAGGTGAGTGTTGGTTGTGTACCTGATCGAGCCGGTAGGGTTAGTCTGTGGAAGTGGGTTTTTGGTGGTTGTGCTATTTATTTTTATGGATATGTTTATACCGTTTTTTGTGTTATGTAATCGGATGTGTGATCCGATTTTATAAATACCAGTTGTAGAATTTGTGATTATATGAATGCCAGGTTATTTTCCTACTATGGGTTTATTAATTTAAACCCAACTGTCACGTTCCCGGATTGCCGTATTTCCCGCCATGCGTGTTTATTGTGGTGTTAATCCAAGGCATGACAGAAGTTGGTATCAGAGCAATTATACGACCTTAGGATCATTATTGATCTACCTGGATATAATAATTGGATGAGGAAAACAATGCCTGGTTTGGATTAGATTGAGTTTAAGAATCGGATGTCAGTTATTGACCAATTTTATAGAATGTATGAGTTGTCAGTAACTGATGGGTGATTGGATTTTTGTAACAGGATGGCTTCTTGAGGAGGTGATCGTAGATATAATAATGGCAAGTTACAAGACATCCCAGTGGTAGAAGGAGGCCAATCGGGCCACTATACTCCGGACCCTGGTCTGAATGGGGCCTAGACACTCAATGCAGTAGGGCTTCTAGGGGCTATTCATGAGTTGTTTCAGACAGTTCATGCCCAAGTTCAAGCACAACAAGGAATGACTTAGCAGGTGTCGACTCCGAAAATGGGTTCCGGATCGGCACCTCAAGATAAGAAGGTGAAAGATAGAAGAGGGGGAAAAAGGGGGGGAGTGAATTGAAAACACTCGGAAAGCGGTAAAATGTCCTCACCTCGATCCCACACTCACATTGATCCCCGAACTTTCATCTCACGGCATCGCTCGAGCACCGGAGATGGTTCGGGTCATGTGGGAGGAGAGTGAGGAGGAGATGAAATTAAAACATGAAAGATGTGTTTGCCAGGAGCCGCGGGCTCCGCTTTATAGAATAAAAACAAGAAATGAGTTGATTTGACCGTGTACCTTAGCGTGGGAGATCGGGATATGGGTTCAACCTTCTTCTTCCTCGGCCAGCCAATGAAGAAGAGTCTCCAACCGATGCTAGCTTGATAAACCTGTGCAACTAGAACAATAAACCAAGTGAAGGAAAATGATTAGAACTATGGTAAGTGTAGTAACTGTAGAGAGAATATGAGAAAGAAGCAATTGGAATCGAACTCACCGGATTGGGGCGAGTCCTAACCCTTTTTTTTTGATTATGTAAAAATGATGTAAGTAAACTAAAAGATGCTTTAAAAAAATAAATAAACTGATTTAATGGAGTTGAGAAAGCTTATGGAATGGATCGGCTTGAGTTGAAGCCGAGTTGGTTGAAGAAGGCCGGTTCGGGTAGCCTTTGCACCCTTCTGGCGCGACTTTGGTACAGAAGATGCTACAGACGACCCCAATGTTAGAATCGAGTGCCGTTTGTTGGAGTTGACAGAGGACTCAAATAGGAAGAGTTCCAATGTTTATGACTTCTCCGAAATCCTCCTGTAGAAGTTTTTAAAAATTCTGAAAGTGGGCGGATATAGAAAATAGAACCTGGATATGCGCCCTCAGTGTAGCAATTGCCACGAATAAACGGCAAGTCGTAATTGAGTGCCGTCAGTTGGAAATGATAGAGGACGAAGATATAAACATCTTCTATGTTAAAAACTTTTGCAGAAGGAGTCTCATATTTTCTGCAGAAGTCGATAAAGTTGGCTGATGCAGAACACCCGGATCGAGCCTTCTCTTTCACCTCAGGATCGATCTCTTGACTTCAGATCGCCTTTGGACGTCGGGACGGCTTTGGAGAAGAGCTTGGACGACCTCTGGATGAGCTAGGCACCGGGGATTATCCATGGGTCGTTGAGAATGTCCCTCAATTTATAGGGGAAGAAAGCCGGTGCAAAATTTGGAAACTGAACCGACCGCACCCCCACTTTTCAAAGGGGATGAGGGCGTGCAGGGCGCGCCCTCAAACCAAGGGCGCACAGGGCGCGCCCCAAGTTCGGGGGCACGGTCTGCACGCCCCCCTGTTTCAAAGGGAGTGGGGGCGCGTTACGCGTCTCACTACTAAAAATCGATGGAAATTTCCGTAAATTGCTAAAAATTGACTTGACATACTTAACGCGCCCCCGAACCGGGGGCGCGGTACAAATAATCGAATATCAACACCAGAAACCTTCCAAAAATCCGGTTTAGAAGGTGCTAATCGGGGAAATTTCTGATTTAAAGAAACTGTCCGTGCCCACGCTTTTCAAAGGAACCGGGGGCGCGCAGGGCGAGGCCCCGGGTTGAGGGCGCGCAGAGCGCGCCCTCCCCTTTCAAGTGGAGTGGGGGCGCGGTAGATTCTCTCTCCTGCACGCGTGTTCCGCTAGCCGTATCCTGCAAACGAGATGTCCGATTCGGCTCTCGTTTGTCACGTTGGAAAAAGGGCCTTCAACCGCACCTCCTCAAGTCGGTAAACCAGCTGGCATGACTCCCGAGATGTTCGCACGGGGCTTTCTACCGATTTACCCTCTCGCGGAAAGCCGAAACCCGTGGCGAAGTTCCGAAAGAGCACGGTTCCAGTCGAGAAATCTCGGGTCAACTCGGGATGACTTAAAATGATGACCGAACAAGTCCGGTATGATCGGAAAACCCAAAGTCATCGAAAAATCTGAGATTAACCCGGTAAATGTGAACCGAAACTCGGAAAAGCCGTGGAACCCTAAAATTGACCGAAATGGCCATATGGCCCCGGTTGATGAAAATATTCGGCTAGAATCGACCCGGATGATCCTAAAATACCCGGTGATGACCGGAAGGGCCTAACACATGGTCCGGGATAGCCGTGTCAGCACAGATCGAAAAAGCCGTAACGAAAGCCGTCATTGACCGATGCCTACCGAAATGACTTCTCGGAAACCCTGAATGTTACGGAACACATGCGGGATTCCCGAGACCTTCAATTATGGACCATTCAAGGTTGGTCATCGAGCAGGCTTCGTGTTTTTTTACAGTTCACGCGCGGCTCTCGCTTGAAGGTTACGACATTGTTTCGGAAATCATTGGTCTATTCTCAACTTACAAGGGGCTCCACCAATGTCCTTAGCTCATCTCCACGAGGTATTCCGGATCAAATAACGGTCAAATAAAAGATATCGCCTATGGAATAAGAGTCTAGGGCTCCAAATCAAGCCAATTTGGCGTGTCTACAGCTTGCCTCGCGTTGATGTCGGCTTTGTAAGGGAATGACATGTAGAGGAACGAAGTGAAGCGTAGAGAAAGCGTAGCGAAGCGAGACGGATCGTAGTGGAATGTAGTGAAGCAAAATGGTGATGGACTGAAAAGGTGGCATCAAGGTGTAGATATAGACACGCTTAATGACCAGATTCGACAAGATGAATCTCCTCAAGTCTCCTGGTTAACCGCCATGTTTCATCAAGTCTTCCTATGTTCGATTGGTAAGAGATGTGCCATTGGCACAAGAGAAGAATAGCCAACCCCCAACGCGATGGGGAGTCCCCGAAACATGGGTTCGTAGGTTCATCATCAGCCAGTAACCCGATCTTTGCGGTGTTCCTGTACTGTGATGGGCTAAAGTTTAAAAAGAGATTTGTTTGAAAAAGTAAAAGAATACCAATCGAGCACATTCAGGCTCTTAGATTCATTTAAGTCTTTCAAGAGACAAGATTCGATTCGGAATGTAATGATCTCAGATTCCGTAAGGCAAATGTTTAAGCATAGACCGTGAAGATAATGACTGTGCAAGTTCTGATCAAATAGAAGGTCCTTGACAGGACGAATTGGCTGCCATGGTGGGACGAATAGCAAAGAAGTTGCAATGGCCACAGTGGTGAAAAGAAATGAAAGATTTGAGGGCACAAAGTGGTTACCGAACATGGTGGGATTAATAGACATGGTGGGATATTAGAGAGGTTGGTGGGACTAGAGATCATGGTGGGATTAGAGAACACGATGGGATTAGAAAACACGGTGGGATTTAGAATGATCGAGAGAGTGAGAAGGTGAAGTTTAGGAAATGATGTATGCAATGACAAAACAAAATGTAATGCAATTAATGCTATGTGATGCATGTTGGGCTCAAGAAAACAAAAAAAAACTTGTATAACAAATATTTGAAGATATAGATTGTCTATGAGGTCAAGATACCCATTCGGGAACTATCGTCCCTCACAGCACAACTTTGGCTTATCCGTGAGCATCAGAGATGACCCGACTATCATTGATTTTGATGAAGGGGACCTCGGGTCAAGTCTTCTCCGTGCTTATGGTCTTCAACAAATAATGCATAAGATAATAACACACGACTAGCGACATATATGCTAGTCGGCAAGTTATGGGGGTTTCCCATGTCCGTTCTTCTGTTTCCGCGAGCAATTCCTGTCTTTCATCAAAATGTTAGTTCCGAATGAACAATGATGTTCACTCGACCTTAATAAAGATAAAACAAAAATATATTTGATTTAACAAATTTTTCTGATTTTTTTTTGATTTTTTTTGAATTTTTGAGAAATTTTCAAAGGATTTGACCGAACGTGCCCCCGAACCGGGGGCGCAGCCTGCGCGCCCTCAGTTCGGGGGCGCGGCCTGCGCGCCCTCAGTTCGGGGGCGCGGCCAGCGCTCCCTAGGTTTAGGGGTGCGGCCTACGCGTCCCCACCTCAGGGGCGCGTTCGATCCCAGTTTCCTATTTTGATCGGATCCGAATCCGATTCAAATCGGGACCGATTTTCCCTATATAAACACCTCTTAGGACGACCAAATCATCCTACCAACACCTAGGATGGCTCCTCCTTTGAAAAAGCAGCGTGTTGGCTCGGTTCGAGGTATTTCAAGCGTCCCGGGTCAACTGAAGGCTATAATCGGCGCCGACTTGGTAAGTTTGCTGCCAATTTTAGCTTTCAGTCACTCTCTTCTTCTTCTTCTTTTTCTTAAAAATTTTCTCTTACCTCCTGTTTGGGTGTAGGATTACCCAAACTTCCCTGGGCCTCGCCGGTATTGCTATCCTTTCTGGCTTTCTGGCTTGCTTGACGTCCTCGGCTTGTCGGTCAGAGCGATTCTTCAAGATTGGGGCTTAACCGGGCTCTTGATCCATGCCAAGCAATATTCAGGCTACTCCCTTGACTTCGGTTTGATGGGAGCTCTTGTTGAGTTGTGGCACCCCGACACTCACACGTTCGTGTTCAGCAGCTTTGAGTGTACAGTTCTCCTTGAAGAGGCAGAACTCCTTCTCGGCCTTCCTCGGACTAAGAAGGGAGAGACTGAAGGTATGTTCATCCTTTCAGGACCCCTCTCTTGCTTGGAATTCTTGCAGGATTTTGTCGAGGCTCGGCAGATCAGCACCTTGTTAGCCGGAAAGCGAATCAGTGTTCCCAAGTTGGGGGCTTGGACAATCTCTCTTCTGATGGCTCCTGGTCTGGACGAGGACCGGATTCTGCACGGTGCAAAGGGTTTCGCGGCTTGCCTTGCCGCGGTGTTCTTGTTTCCTGCGGAGGATGGTTTTCTGGAGGTTGATCAACTTTCGTGCATCCATGGCATCTGGAGCGGTGCGCGGTTGGGGCCTTCAGTTCTGGGCTTCTTGTACTGCGGACTGTCCACAGCTTGCGTGGGCCATCCTCCCTTCGGTAGTGCGCTTCTACTGGCTTGCTGGGCCAATCTTCACTTTAAGTTTGATCCAACCGGTGAGGTGGCCACCAGGTCGCAGCTCTTCCTCCGTAGCCCCTATGCCGATGCATTTGGCTTTGGCGAGAGAGTCGCCAACAGGTGTGCATCAGTGAAGAAGAGGCTGGACTGGCGTGCTCACTTTGCCTCCATGAACCGTTCTAGCTTCTTGCACTCTTCTGCTGCCCTAATGCAGAAGGACTTCTAGGTGTGCTTCGTGCCCGGCGTGGATCTCCGCCTGGTTACGGGTTCGGCCTTCGTGTTGTACAACGCTCACCGTTGCCACTCTCAGATTGGCTTGCCTCGGTATGAGTTGCCCAAGCTGTCCCACTTGCCACCTATCAAGGGCAAGCAGCTTGGCTCAGCGGATGACGAGTCGATCTCAACCATTGCCTTGTGGGAGACGAGTCGGGTGTGCCGCCCAGGCCTCCTGATTGAGGAGGACCTTGATCGGAAGCGCCGCTACATCTCTGTGTTGAAGCTTCTACTTGCCTGAGAGTCTTCTTTTCCTGCTTTAACTTGTCAGCCATGTTGTTTTTATTTTAAATAAACAATGAATTGTTTATAGCAAATTTGAGTGAAAAATCAATAGAAATTTACCTTGTTTCATAAAAATGCAAGACATATGTTGACAATTATGATGAATATGCCTTGTTATTTTTCAACACCATGAATATTTTTTAATATGAAACAAGATATTTTTGAAAGGTTTTAACATGCCTTTTTTCCTTAGGTAAATTTTCAGAGCAAACCGTGAGTCTGATGAATTTTCTTTCGGTGACTACTTGATCGGCTCGATTTTCTGAACAGCTTGGCGCTTTCTAAAATTTTCGCCATTTTTATCAATTTTGCTTCTGAAAAATACATTTTCAGCCATTTCTGACTAATAAATGTATAGAATTTTCTCCTGACCCCTGAAAAATGTTAGTTAGTGATGATAAAAAGCATGAATATGTCTATCTAATTTAGGAATTGAGACATTCAAAGTTATGTGAAAAGAGGGATTTTTGGTGAGAATTTAAAGAGAAATTTTCTTAACAAAGTTATTTTGAGCAAACCGAGCATCAGATCAGAATTCTTTCGGTGGCGTTGCGATCAGCTCGATTTTGTGAACCTTGGGTGATATTTTCAAATTTCTCTCATTTTCACATTTTTACTCTCTATAAATACCCCCTGGGGGTAAGAATATCTCATTTCCACCTGTACACCATCTCTCCTCGCGCCAGAAGCTCCAGAGTTCCAACTCAGATCCGGAGTCTGATATGCCATCAAAGGTTAGTGCCCCTGTTACAAAAAATGTAGATCAGGTTATGCTCTTCGATTTGGTTCAAGTTTCACGCGATTCCGAGTTGATTCGACGAAGTTATCGCGAAAATAAGGATCGAGCAGGTGAGAGGGTGCGGTCAACGCAAAACGTTGACCGCGCCCTCGGACCGGGGGCGTGCAGACCGCGCCCCCGGTTTGGGGATGTGCAGACCTCACCCCCAATAGGAGGATGCGGTCTGCGCGCCCTCTCTCCTCACCGGACAGGGGTGCGCTCTGCGCGCCCCTATTATGAGGGCGCGGTCAACGCGCCCTCAAATGAAGGGCGCGCTGAGCGCGCCCTCCCTCTCCAAAGGAGGGGAGGGCGCGTTCGGCTGATGATGATTTTTTTATGAATGAAATAAATAAAAAAATGTATGTAACAATGTTTGATGTCAACTTCCCTTTTGGCACAGATGCCGAGACATGTTCGCCGCCACGACTCCGATTCCGAGGAGCCCGAGCTTCCGGCAGTCCGAGAGGTACGTTTTCTTTTCCTGCACTTAATGATTAGCTCCTTTGCATTTTGGCAATTAAAATTGAGTGAACTAATGAAATGAATCTTTTGCAGGCCTGGATAAAATCCTAGATCTCGTGGGACCTGGTGCATGCTGCCTACCTAGGCCTACCGGACTTCCAGCAGGTTCGGTTAGAGAAGATGGGGTTTGGGCCCATCCTCCGGGTGACTCCTTTTTGGGAGGACCTACCATTGGTGCAGGTCCTCCGCGAGTCCTGGGACCCAGACTCCTTTGTGTTTCTATTCTCATGGGGGCACATGGTGCCCTCCTTAGAGGATGTTGCACACATCACCGGTCTTCGTGTTTACGGTAGGCCGGTGGTGTATGCCACCTCTTTTGACTATTCGCGGGAGTTTCGGGCCCTCTTCGCATATGAGCCCGAGTTCGACCCGGAGGATGGCCTACGCACCATCGCCAGACTAGAGACTGGTGAGATGGTAGGCATGGTTGATGCCGAGCGTGTCCGTGGCGAGAGCCAGGATAGCTTTTTCTGCCGCATGGTCGGCCAGGCTACAGCGGCATTTGCCGGATTACCTGGCTCCTTGGAGGCGGACGTAGACTTACGTCGTTTCCTTCTCTTCTTCTTCGGGCGCCTTCTGTTGGGCTCGAAGACAAACCGCATCCATCTGCGGTTCCTCCCTTTGCTTGCTGACCTGGAGCAGGTTGGCACGTACGCGTGGGGGGCAGCGATGCTCACCCATTTGTTCTGTGGCCTCCAGCTTGAGGTGGGTTCTGTTTCGGTTGCCGGCTTCTCTCCTTTTCTCCAGGTGACATTTAGCAGCTTTCCTTTCTTGTACACTTGTATTTCCCTACTTTGTTCTGACTAGTTGTGCCTTTTACAGGTCTGGAGCTACCTCTACTTCCCCCAGGGTCGGGCACAGCAGTCCTACCCCGACCTCCTCCCCCTGATGGCTCGCTGGGAGCCTATCCGCCCTACTGGTGGCCATCGCAGCCAGTTGGCTTCGATTCGTGCATAGATTCTCCGCTTCCCACACACTGAGGTATGTGTTTAATTTGTGTATCAATATTCTGCTGTTGAAATAATAATCATGATTTTGCTTCCCACAGGTGTGTTGGAGGCCATATCTCATGACCGATGACCATCTCCAGCCCTGGATTGCCCACGCTGGTCGTGTCTTCGGCCGCGATCTTCATCTTCTGTGCGTCAATGAGCTGGTGCCCCTGTGACTTTGGTTCTCGGCACGCGCCCTCGGTCTGGAGCAGGATTGGTTGGAGCCTCCTCCTCCTCTTCCCCTAGTTGGTGCTTGTCCTAGGCGCCTTCTCCTCCCCATGGACTGGGTGGAGAGGTACCACACCTCGATCACTTTGTGGTATGAAGGCGGCGAGGTAGTTATTGGCTGGGCAGAGGATAGCCGAGACTACCTTCGCCGATACGCGGAGGCGTACGACCACTTGTTTGTTCCAGAGGGTTAGGTAAATGCTTCATTCATTCTTTCCATTCTATGTTGTTGTTCTCTTCTAACCTTCGTACCATTTCAAGAGGCTCGGGCTTTACTGCTACGCCAACAGCTAGAGATTGTTGATCTTCGGCAGGAGGTGGCCACTCTTCGTGGCATGCTAGAGACTGAGGTAGACACTGCCTCTGACCTTCATTTGTATTTTCGATGTATGCTTGCCTTGCTCTGATGTGTTTTTCTTCTATTTACAGCAGAAGGCTCGTGCTGAGGGTTCACCTCCTTCTCTGTCGAGGAAAGAGGTGACTGAGCTCCGCCAGCGTCTTAGTGAGGCGAGAGAGGCCCTGACGACCAAGGAGACAGAGGTATCTTTCATTGTTGTCTATTCTGGTTGTTGATTTTTCTTGGTTCATATTCTTCCTCTTCTTCCAGGTTGCTGAGCTTCATAGTAGCTTGTCCTCCCGTATCTAGTCCTTGGAGTCTGAGGTAGAGACATTGCGGTCTGCCCTAGCTGATCTTCATTCCCAGATGATTGTCTCGGATCTCCGCCTTCAGCATGAGAGAGCCATGCTCGAGATGGAGCGCCAGCATAGCCAGGCCATGCGATCTTTGGAGCAGATGCACCTGCAGTCGTAGGTTCGTTTGTCGGCAGTAGAGGCGACATTGCAGGTTTACCGCCAGGGCATCCGTCCACAGCCGAGCCAGAGTCATACCCACTAGAGCAGCTCCCATCGGAGTGGTACGCACCGGAGTGGCGGCGCCACTCGTAGCCGGGGTCACCACGGGCAGAGCCAGCAGGGACAGAGTGGCCAGAGCCAGAGCCATGAGCATGGTGCTTCTGCATTCTTGGCCACTTTTTCAGAGCGTCGCCGCAATGAGGCAGCTCAGCAGCTTTGGCGGACACGGCTACCATGCCTCCTCCACGTGGCCACTCTCCTAGAGAGGGTAGCAGTAGGCACTGATATCTGTAGCAGGCTTAGCTTCTCTGATGTTGTAGCTCCTTTTCTTCTTTGTTGTAGCTTCTCTGATGTTCTTGGCTACTTCTTCAGAGCGTCGCCGCAATGAGGCGGCCACAGCAGCTTTGGCGGACACGGCTACCATGCCTCCTCCACGTGGTCATTCTCCTGGAGAGGGTAGCAACAGGCACTGATTTCTGTAGCAGGCTTAGCTTTTCTGATGTTGTAGCTACTTTTCTTCTTTGTTGTAGCACTTAATGGCGTAATCAGATCTTCACCTGTTTGCTTCAGTGTTTGTTTGATCTGCTTGACATCGCTCAAAAAGGGTAGTTAGTATCACATTTCGGCTTAGCCCCTTGCGAGTTTGTCAAGAGGTGAAGCCTTCTAAGGGATGGCAAATAATAAAAGTAAGTAATAGATGTAGGGTTAAGAGACATACCTGTTGGCGAGATTCTCACCCCTCCTTGACTTGTGTTTCTTTTCTGAAATACTTAACAGAAGGGTTAAATCTGTTCTATGGCTTACCCCCTTGCCTATTGTCATCTTTCCTTGCTTACATGTTAGGGGGGTAGCCTTATTAACCAGGTAGAATGCACAAAATGACAAACAAGGTAAAAGTTAAGAGAGCTTACCTGCTATGGTGAGAGTCACTCCCTTCTTGATCTCAGAATCCTGAAACACTTAATGAAGGGGATTAAATCTTCACCATGGCTTATCTCTTTGCCTATTGCTGTCTGCCATGACTTAGGTCAAAGAGAGGAGCCTTCTTAACAAGGTGTAATAACCTAAATGATCGGAATGAAATGGTTAAGAGAACTTACCTGTCGTTGAGAGAACCTTCTCCTCTTATTTTAAAGTCCCTAAAAACACTTGATAAAAGAGGGTTAGATCTTCACAACGACTCATCCCTTTGCCTATTATGGCCGACTTTGACTTAGGTCAAAGGGAGGAGCCCTCTTAATGGGGTGATAATCAAGATAAATATGCAATGCAGAAATGAAACATGCAAGACATAAAAATAAACATGAATGCTAGCAAAGGCAAAAATCAAGGTTATGCCAAGCTAAATGATGCATTTTTTTTAGAAAATATTCAATTTTTATTTTTGAAGATATTCAACTTTTTTTGGATTTTTTAAAATATTCAATTTTTTTTGAATATTTGATTTTTTTGGATTTTTGAAAATATTCGTTTTTTTGGATTTTTGTGGAGAATGTGCCGGTATTGAGACCATTCACCGATCTTTGAGTGTTGATCAAGATTCAAGAAATAAGCACCACGTGTGAATAAGGTTCCCTACCTAGAATCTTTTTTGCCCTCTTCTCTTGATCGGTTTGGATTCCCCCTGAGTTTAGATAGTTTACCCTACCCTAGGGTTTTAAGATGGAAGAATAATAGAGGAAGTCTTTGATAGGATTTGGGGATGTCGAGGAGGGTTTCTCTACTCATGCCCAAATTGCCCATTGGGGTTCGGCCTCTTCGGATTTTTTTACATGTGGCACTTATTTAGACAAGTCTTTGACCTGGGGGGTCATTGCCCATCTTTTGGTGCCTTCTTTTCATTTTCTACTCTTCTGGGTACTCATTCAGATAGGCCCATATTTGTTTAAACCTGTGGGGTTCATTGCCCATCTTTTGGCACCCTTTTAAACCCTATGAGACGGCCTCCTACTAAGGCGGCGGGCATTTTCGATACTATCCTCCTCTAGTCCCCTTCACCTATCTTGGACTGAATAGAAGAGAATGGGGTAAGGTTTCCTTTCCGCCTTCAGGGTTCTGCCTTGCTTCTCTCAAGTGTTGGGCTATCTAGATTCTGGGATTGGGAGGTGTTGTGCGTGCAGGGTGATGCCTACCCTTGACTTCTAGCTAACACTCTTGAATTGATGACTTAATATCACACTAGAAATTCTCCATTTTCTTTTCTAAGGAAAATATTTTTTGAGGTAAACGCCGTTCCATGGATGGTTCAATTTTTCTCCATCGGCGTTGGTTAGCTCATATGCATTGCCTGGATATTTTTTAGTTATAACAAAAGGCCCTTCCCAGTTAGGTTGCAACTTGGAGCGGGGACCACCTGGCTTAACGATTATACGTTTGACTACCATCTCACCGATTTCGAACTTTCTCTCTACCACCCTCTTTTGATAAAACTGTTTCAATTGGTTCTGATAAGTCCGGGCATGCTCAGAGGCAGCCAACCTTCTTTCATCTAGGAGTTCAAGTTGTGCAAGGAGAGATTCTTGCCTCTCATCGACAGGGATGTCCCTATCGAGTTGAACTCGGAGTGATGAAAGGAGTACTTCGTACCAGACCACCGCTTCCATCCCATATGCGAGAGCATACGGGGTTTGACCAGTGGGGGTCCGTACAAAAGTACGATAAGCCCATAGGGCATCTACAAGCTTATCTGGCTAGTTTGCGAACTTTCTAGACTTACAGGTTTTCTTAATGATTTTAATCAAAGTTATGTTGGTGGCTTCTGCTTGACCGTTGCCTTGCGGGTAATAAGGAGATGAATGATGCACTGCAATGCGGTACCTGTTGCAAAGATCACGTAGATCTTGAGAGAGAAATTGCGGTCCGTTGTCGGTGATAATGTCGCTGGGTATCCCGAACCTGGCGATGATGTTGCGTTTGATGAAGGAGCACAATGTTGATGCCTTGATCTCCACGAACGCTTCCACTTCTGCCCACTTGGTGAAGTACTTTGTTGCCGTCAGGATGAACTATTTGGAATGGATTTCAGAGTTAAGATCACTTAGAGGGCCAATGATGTCGAAAGCCCACATGGCGAAGGGCCATGGGGCATGAATCGGATGAAGGGAAGATGCAGGAGAATGGATCTTGTCGGCATGGAGTTGGCAAGAATGACAGTGCCGGACAAAGATGGAGCAATCCTCTTCTAGGGTTGGCCAATAATACCCTTGCCTGATGATTTTCTTGGCAAGAGCTTGAGTATTGACATGGCCCCCACAGACCCCGGAATGTGCTTCCTTAAGCACCAATTCTGCCTCTTCTTCATCAACGCATCTCAACAAAATTCCGCTCAGGCTCCTCTTGTAGAGCACCCCTCCTAGGATGGTATACCTCTGGGATACTCTCCTGATGGCCTTCTTTTTTTTGCATTTGATCTAGGTGGATACGACTGATCTTGACAATACCTTGCGATCTCATCAAACCAAGGCCTCTCACCTTCATCTATCTCTTCCAACTCGATTAGAGAAACTTCCTCTTTCTGCTCTAAATATTCCTTCCTGCCAAATCTCTCCTTAATCTTCAAAAATAGACCATCCTTAATCGCCGGCATCGACCTTCTACGGACATGGATAGCCCGCACCTGTCTACCTAGCGGGACTGATAGATATGAAGCTAAGGAGGCAAGGGCATTAGTAAGGATGATCTAAGCTCAAGGAACATGGACAAAAGTGAGTTTGGAAAAGAGTTTGATGTAGCAAGAGGTGAGTTCTTGGTAAGGTTTGAGGTTCGGATGAGAAGTTCGGTATTTGGTTAGGACTTGGTGAAGAATTAGTTGGCTATCACCTATCGCCCTTAGTTCTGTGGCACCATAGAAATGAGCGGCCTCTAGCCTGGCCAGCAAGGCTTCGTATTCAACTATATTGTTGGTTGCTGAGAAGTCAAGCTGAAATGCCTGTGGAATGGTGACACCCTCGGGTGATAGAAGGATGATTCCTATTCCCTTACCGTGTGAATTCAGAGCCCCGTCAAAATATAATGTCCAAAGGTGGGAAGATTGGATCAACATTAGTTCGTCATCCGGGAGCTCCGATTGGACCGGGTCAAAGAGAGGTATAGGGTGATGGGCTAGATGTTCGGCAATGGCATAGCCCTTAATCACCTTCTGGGGGACATAGGTGATATCAAAATGGGAAAGGAAGCTCTGCCAACGACCTAACCGATCACTTAGAACAGTTTTCTCGAGAAGGAATTTGATGGGATTGATGCGGGCAATAAGGTTGACCTCATTAGCTAAGAAATAGTGTTTAAGCTTCTGAACTACCCAGACTAGTGCAGCACAGGTCTTCTCCACTACAGTATACTTCTGCTCGCATGGATCAAAGATCTTTGACAAATAGTAAGTTGCCCTCTCTTTCTCTTCTTCATCTACTTGTGCAAGGACTACCCCAAGAGAATTCTCCAAAACCGAGATGTATAAAACTAAGGGCTTGCCAGGGACTGGTAGTCTAAGCACAGGGGGACTAGCCAGGTATCTTTTCAATCCATCAAATGCATCTTGGCACTTCGAATCCCATTTGAACTCGGCCCCCGCCTTGGTCAACTCATAGAAAGGTTTACACCTTTAGGAGTGTTGTGAGATGAACCAGCGGACAAACTGTAGCCTCCCAATTAATCCTCGAAGTTCTTTCATATTTCTTGGAGGAGGCATACCAATGATTGCCTTGGCCTTGTTTGGGTCGATCTCTATGCCCCTTTTGCTCACTATGAACCCTAATAACTTTCCTGAGGATACTCCAAACGTACATTTCTTTAGGTTCATTTTTAATTTATATTCCCTAGCCCTTTGCAAGACCTTTCTCAACACTTTCGGGTGATCTTCTCGGTTTTTGGACTTAACAACCAGGTCGTCCACGTACACCTCTACAAGGGTATGCATCATGTCATGGAAGATAGCCATCATTGCCCTCTGATAGGTAGCACCAGCATTCTTCAGTCCAAAGGGCATGACGACCTAGCAGTAGGTTCCCCAAGGTGTGGTGAACGAGGTCTTCTCCTGGTCCTCTTCAGCCAACCGAATTTGATTATATCCAGAATAGTCATCCATGAATGACAACATCTCAAATCCAGCAGTGTTATCAACCAGTACGTCAATATGAGGTAGAGGAAAGTCATCTTTAGGACACGCTCGGTTTAAGTCCCTAAAGTCTATACAGATCCGAACTCTACCATCTTTCTTCATGACAGGGACTATGTTTGCCACCCATTGTGGATAAAGGACAACCTTAATGAATTTTGCTTGATGTAACTTGTCGACCTCTTCTTTCATCTTAAGTGCAACATCAGGGTGGAATCTCCTTAATTTTTGTTTGATCGGGGTAACTCCAGTTTTCAAAGTTAGACGATGTTCAACTAACGAGTTGTCTAACCCCGACATGTCCTCGTATGTCCATGCGAATGTGTCCTTATATTCTTACAAAATTTTAATTAAACTCTGTTCCTCAGTGGGAGTGAGGTTTGCACTTAGGAGGATTGTCTTGGGATCTTCTGGTGTTCCAAGATTCAGTTCTTTTGTCGGTTCATCCACCGTGGCTAATGGTTCTTCAAATCTTTTAAGTCCAGATGCATACGCATCAGCCAAGTCCTCAATTCCAACCTCGAAGTTAGGATCCTTTTCTGATAAAACCTCGTAGACTCCCAAAGTATGATCTATGTTATGCTCATCCTCATATCGGATTTCATCAAGCTGGATAGCATTTTCTAAAAAACCTTGGTAGCCTTGCACATTCCTTGCATTTTGAGCTATTTGTTAGAGATATCTCTCTGGCACACATTTACCTCGAATTTTCTTCTTTTCTACCCTAACTACTCCTAAAGAAGATGGAATTGAAAAGGTGGTATTTACAATGGGTGAAGGATCGAGCAGATCGATCAGTGAGTTGGAGAAGAGGGGTCCCTGGTTGGGAGCACCCTCCGAGACAAGTAGAGACGTCTCCTCAATGGAAAACTGAGTTTGCGAGAGGACCTTTTTTTTGGGTATTTTGGGTATTTTTAATAACAAAAAGAGAATGAGCCGATGGGGCTCGAGCAGAAATAAAAAAGCTTAAGCAAATGGGAGAAAAATGGGCTCGCGGGCCCGATGATGACAAGAAATGGGTAGATAGGACCAAAGCTAGTGAAAAGATCTAAGGGGCACGTGGGCCCGAATGGTGGGCACGAGGGCCCAAAGCAAGAAAATAAATCTAAAGGGCACGTGGGCCCGACTGGTGGGCACGCGGGCCCAAGGTTGTTGGATTGGAATGGGCATAGAAGTCCAGTGGAGTAAGAAGATTTTAATGGGCTCTCAGGCCCAGTGATCAGTTCAGGTGGCCATTTTGGCCCAGAAGTGGGAATTGGGCTAGATAGCCCATCAAGTGAATCCAAAAGGGATAGAGTGAGGATTTTGAAATACGTGACCGTAGGATACGGTTCACGCGGGTTGTTGTTTGGAGGTGGGTTCGAGTGGACAAATTGTTTAGAGATGGACTTGCCCTCGACTGGTTCTTCCTCCTTTGTGAACAACCTAGCCAAATATGAACTCAGGTTGTCCACCTCCTCCTTTTGCTCTGGTGCCTTCTTCCTCTTGACTGGTTCTTCTTCTTTGTCCTCGGCCATCATCATGGTCTCCCCTTTGATAAAGAATTTTTGGAGTCCCATGGCATTTTTTGGCCGGTAGACCATCATCGAAGTGAAATTGGGCTCGTAGCCAAGCCTGTGTCTCTTTGGTCTTTGTACGGCTTTAATGGGGTGCACAACCCCCTGCAGCTCCTTTCCCAACCCCTTTCCTGGTTGATAGCCCATCCCTTTCATCATCTGCCATGCAACTGAATCTGGAGGCATCGTCAATACCATGACCTCAGGTAGCTCTGTAGTTGAAACCAACGGCTAGACAGATTTTGATATTGGTAGTGCAAAAGAGGGGTCATCTACGTCATTCAGAATGGGGATGTTGGTTACATTGATCACCTGGCCCTTGTATGGGTACTTCAGACACTGATGATTAGTGGAGGCAACAGTTCCTATTGCCTCAAGGTATGGGCGTCCCAAGATAGCTTTAAACGTAGGGTCCAGTTCTAGAACATGAAACTCGGCGGTGACAGCACACGGTCCGAGCCCTACTTCCAATGTAACCACCCCTCGTGCCGATTTCCGGGAGTTATCGTAGGCTGTCACTGTGACGGCAGAAGGCTCGATTTCTTCATCGGAGATGCCGCAAAGTTGCAATGTTTCTGGCGGCATGACATTTATCGACGCTCCGGTGTCAATCAAGCAAGATTTATTAATCTCCACGCCTCGGATGACTACTGCAGCATGCAAGGCATACTTTCTGATCTCTGGTCGTGCCAACTCCTCCTGTGTAAATGTGAGTGTCGGATGTTCACTCCTCGGGGTCAGGATAGTAATGATCTTCTCAGGCGGGAGGTCCTCATTGACCATGACCCGCTGCAGATATTGTTGTAGGATGTCCTGATGGTTCTTTGACCTCTTAATCAGCTCTAGGATTGAAATCCGTACCGGCATTTTGTCCAGATACTTCAATAGGTCATATGCCGTGCCGGGCAATGGTTCTTCCACTACCTCCTCTTCTACTTGCTCCTGTGGTTGCATCCCGGCCTGGGGGAAGACCCTTTGGAACATCCTCCCGCTACGAAGTACCGACGCCAGTGTGGTAGGGGGAAGTGGTGATGATGGTGATGGTAGGGTTGGTTGGTAGGTTGAGGAGCCCATGGTAGGTAGGGGTGGTGAGGATCAGATGATGAGGGGTCATGGATTGGTGGAGGCCGGTATGTTGAGTGATGGTTGGGGTGTTGGTGGTGATGGTCTAATGATGAGGGGTCGTGGAGTGGTGGAGGCCAGTATGTTGGGTGATGGTTGGGATGTTGGTGGTGATGGTCTAATGATGAGGGGTCGTGGGGTGGCAGTGACTGGTAGGTTAGGTGATGTTTGGGGTGTTGGTGGTGGTCTAATGATTAGACGCCGCGAAAGATTAATGGTGGTTGGTGGGTTAGGTTGGGGTGATGGTTGGGGTGCTGGTTGGGACGCTGGTGGCGGTCTAATGATTAAGCGCCGTGGAGGGTTAATGGTTGGTGAGGATAGTGGTGTTTGGGTAGTTTGTGGGCTGGGGGCAGCTCTCGGTATGGAGAGTATGGTGCGGTTTGTAGGTGGGGTTGGTATGGCGGGCATGGAGGTGATTTGATCCTCGACCTGCCAACCCTGGGAATGGTGGGTTAACTCCTCGATGGCGGAGTGGACGAGGCCAAGTCGTTGGTTTGGTGGTGCTGGTGCTGGTGCTTGTATGGGTGCATGTACCGGGAGCGGATCTTGGACTATGCCCAGGCTGGGCTGCTGTTGTGCTTGCTGTCGCCGTGGTTGATTCTGACGTGCCTTCATTGCTTGTATGGATTCTCCCATCTGTGCCAAGTCAATGTTCCCCTGATCATTGAGGTCAAGAATGTAGTCTTTAAATTGGAAACAGACATCCACTGTGTGCCCGGGATACCGATGATAAGCGTAGTACTTTGTTGTGTCAACATTTGCTGGCCATCCTTCTCTCTCCTTTGGAAGTTCCAACTGCTGTTCAGCCATCAATGCATTAAAGATATCGGTGAGGGGGAATGGTAATTGAGGATAGTATTCTCTCTTGGGTCCCCCCTCCTAGGTCGGTTGGCTGGTGGTGGCACTTGGTTGTAGGCTTGTTGTTGTGGTTGGGGTCGGTTGTAGACACGTTGTTGTTGAGGCGCTCGGTTGTAGGCATTTGGTTGCTGGGGTGCTCGGTTGTAGGTGGGTTGCTGTGGTGGTGTTCGGTTGTATGCAAGTTGCTGCTGGGGCTGAGGAGCTGGTTGAGGAGCTGGGTGGTATTGTTGATTGGGTGGTGGGTTACGGTATTGGCTTTGACGATACCCACCCTGGTTACCCATGGCATTGAAGCTCTCATTGTTTACTACCCCTTCGGTGGTGGGTCCTATAGGTGTAGGTTTTCTAGTGTTACGGGGCTTGGTGTCGAATGGGTTGATCATGGATGCGTCCTTAAAGTGGGCTTGGAGGTAGCGGGCGCTATCACACAACTCACTCATGGTTGTTGGGTGGTGCATGATCAGGAGGTTGCGAAGGTTGGGCGTGGTGTTCCCTATGAGCATCCTCACCTGCTCCCCCTCTGAGATGGTATCTACTAGCCTCTCAGCCATTCTCCTCCACCGATCAGAAAATCAGGCAAAGTCCTCATCCGGCCTCATCTTTTCGGCAATTAAATCAGTTATCGAGCAGGCTAGCCCCACCCGATCCTTGTACCTCTGTAGAAATTTTGCCTTGACGATGTCGAAATCTGCCGCCTTAATGGAATCAAGAGAATAGAACCAGTCCAGGGCGGATCCTTCCAATGACCGACGGAATAGGAAGGCAAGGGCTTTGCAGTCATTTTTCCAGAATGCGGAGTCATAGAGAAAGCTCTTTAGATGGTTAAAAGGATTACCAGTCCCATTGTAACGTTGGAAGACTGGTATCTCTGAAGGAGGAAGGTGTAGAACTGGGAAGGATGGGACAGAGATTTTAGGGATGGCTTTAGAATCGAGCACCGGCGGTGCCTCATTTCTTCAAAGCACTCATCCATCTGGTTGAGTTTGTTCATTAATGCCTGGGTGAGGCTGGATTCCTGAGCCACGGGAGCAAAGTGTTTAGGTGATTGAGTTGGAAGAGGTAGGTTGGAAACAGGAATTGGAACAGTATTATGTGAATGCCCCATAACAGGGTGAGTGGAGACACGGTAGGGTTGCCCAGGAGAAGAGATGATTTGGGGCTTGACTGCTGATTGAGGTGGTGAGGGGGCTTGATTTCCCCTGACCGGATCTTGATTGGCGGGCATCTTTCCCTTTGTCAAGGATTGCACAAGCAAAAAAGGTTCAGGGTCTAGATGAAGAGATAGACCCTGGAGGAGTTGCTCCACGCTAAGTGAAGCAGGTTGATGAGTAGGATTTTGAATTTCTGGCTCCCTGACGGCGTTGACATGGCCCTCTGGTTGGACCATGGGTTGTTGCAGCTCGTAGTGGCCCATCTCGCACTCCTCTTCTTGGCCGTAGTAGTCCGACATCCCGACGTGTCTTCCGGACCTTAGTGTCATGGGAATCCTATCAAATTTTCTTACAAAATGGTTGAAAGAAAGCAAATGAAATGTGTAAATGCAAAGAGACTTTTGTTTGGTTATGATTGTTTGTTTGATTTGATTTGGTTTCACTTTGGTTGTTTGGCAAGCAAGTTGAACACAAAAGTTAAAAGGGATATTTTTTTAGGTGTTTTGAAAGAAGAAGAATTTTTTGGTTGTTTTCAATTGTTGGGAGCAAGGAAGTTATGCAAACAAGGTTTTAAAATGACTACTCGACAATTTTTGGGTTAAAACCTTAGCTTAGATAGATTGTTAGCAATTGTTCACTCAAGTGGGTATGATTCCTATTACTTCAATCTTCAAGACCTAAGGTTATCACTCAATCACCACGAGCAGGTACTTGGGTTCTTCGGGTTTTGGGAAGTGGTACAACCGGCCCAATCGTGAGGAGAGGAATACTCCACGGATGGGGACTTACGGAGGTCTTGATGGAAACAACCAAATCAACTAGGAAAGAATATCCAAGAATCGAGGTTAGAATCCACCAAGAAGGTGTTTGGAGGGTGAGGGTGTGTTGGGAGAGAGAGCCCCCGCCTCGAATGCCCTACGGATCGGAGCAAGTCCGGTACCCGATGCAAAAGCTAATGCAAAAAAATGAAAAATGGAGGGTAGGAGAAGAATAAGCAATCAATATGCAAACATGAATGAAAGCTATTAAATAAATCAAACAAGTGACTGCAAGCAAGACAAGCAATGATAAAGTAAACAAGTAACTAGCAACTAGCAACTAAAAGGAGGTTCACGCGGGAACCGGCTTGTGATGGAGTGTCCAAGTGGGGACAAATCTGAAGTAAAGGTAAAAGGATGGTCCACGCGGGGACCGATTTGAAAATAAAGTGGCTCACGTGGGAGCCGAGTTTTGGAAAGGTAGGTGGTTCACGCGGGAACCAGTTTTTTTTTGAAGGAAAAGAGGTGGTTCACGAGGGAACCGGTTTGTTTGATTGAAAAAAGAAAAGGAGGGCCACTTGGGGCCAATCTAAAGTGGTGCAAAGGGGTGGTCCATGCGGGGACCGATCTGAAGGTGAGTTGGTTCACGCGGGAACTGGTTTAGAAAAGGGTTTGGTTCACGTGGGAACCGGTTTTAATGAAGAAAGGGGTGGTTCACGTGGGAACTGATGTAAGAGTTGACAAAATAGAAGGAGGGCCACATGGGGCCAATCTAAAGGTTCTGTAAAGAGGTGGTCTATGTGGGGACCGATCTGAAAATAAGTTGGTTTACGTGGGAACCTAGTTGGAAAAGAAAGGTGGTTCATGTGGGAACCGGTTTATAAGAAGAAAAGTGGTTCACGTAGAAACCGGGTTAAAATGAAAGACAAGCAAATTAAGTCCACATGGGGGACAATCTTAAAGAAAGAGTAAATAGCAAGTTTAAAGGTAAATTGACATGGAAGATAAAAGACAAGCCGGTTCAAGCGGGAACCAAGTTGGAAAACAACTAGTTGCACGGTTGAATCAAGCTAGCACGGTTGAAGACATTGGTTGTCCCACCGTGGTCGCCAAGAAGCTGTCGACTCCAAAAACGGGTTCCGGATCAGCACCTCAAGATAATAAGGTGAAAGATAGAAGAGGGGGAAAAAGGGGGGAAGTGAATTGAAAACACTCGGAAAGCGGTAAAATGTCCTCACCTCGATCCCACACTCACATTGATCCCCGAACTTTCATCTCACGGCGTCGCTCGAGCACCAGAGATGGTTCGGGTCATGTGGGAGGAGAGTGAGGAGGAGATGAAATTAAAACATGAAAGATGTGGTCGCCAGGAGCCGCGGGCTCCGCTTTATAGAATAAAAACAAGAGATGAGTTGATTTGACCGTGTACCTTAGCGCGGGAGATCGGGATATGGGTTCAACCTTCTTCTTCCTCGGCCAGCCGATGAAGAAGAGTCTCCAACCGATGCTAGCTTGATAAACCTATGCAACTAAAACAATAAACCAAGTGAAAGAAAATGATTAGAACTATGGGAAGTGTAGTAACTGTAGAGAGAATATGAGAAAGAAGCAATTGGAATCGAACTCACCGGATTGGGACGAGTCCTAACCCCTTTTTTAATTTTTGATTATGTAAAAATGATGTAAATAAACTAAAATATTCTTTAAAACAATAAATAAACTGAGTTAAGGGAGTTGAGAAAGCTTATGGAATGGATCGGCTTGAGTTGAAGCCGAGTTGGTTGAAGAAGGCCGGTTCGGGTAGCCTTTGCACCCTTCTGGCGCGACTTTGGTGCAGAGGATGCTGCGGAGGACCCCAATGTTAGAATCGAGTGCCATTTGTTGGAGTTGACATAGGACTCATAGAGGAAGAGTTCAAATGTTTATGACTTCTCCTAAATCCTCCTGTAGAAGTCTGTAAAAATTCTGAAAGTGGGCGGATATAGAAAACAGAACCTGGATGTGCGCCCTCAGTGTAGAAATCGCCATGAAGAAACGGAAAGTCAGAATTGAGTTCCGTCAGTTGGAGATGAAAGAGGACGAAGAGGTGAACATCTTCTACGTTGAAGACTTTCGCAGAAAGAGTCTCAGATTTTTTGCATAAGTCGATGAAGTTGGCTGATGCAGAACACCCGGATCGAGCCTTCTCCTTCACCTTGGGATCGATCTCTTGACTTCAGATCGCCTTTGGACATTGGGATGGCTTTGGAGAAGAGATTGGACGACCTCTGGACAAGCTAGGCACCGGGGATTAACCTTGGGTCGTTGAGAATGGCTCTCAATTTATAGGGGAAGGAAGCTGGTGCAAAATTTGGAAACTGGACCGACCGCGCCCCCGCTTTTCAAAGGGGACGAGGGCGCGCAGGGCGTGCCCTCAAACCAAGGGCGCGCAGGGCGCGCCCCCAGTTCGGGGGCGCAGTCTGTGTGCCCCCCTATTTCAAAGGGAGCGGGGGCGCGTTACGTGTCTCACTGCTAAAAATCAACGGAAACTTCCGGAAATTGCTAAAAATTGACTTGACATACGTAACGCGCCCCCAAACCGGGGGCATGGTACAAATAATCGAAAATCAACGCCGGAAACCTTCTAAAAATCCGGTTTAGAAGGTGCTAATCGGGGCAATTTCCGATTTAAAGAAACTGACCATGCCCCCACTTTTCAAAGGAACCGGGGGCGCGCAGGGCGCGCCACCAGTTTGAGGGCACACCCCCGGGTTGAGGGCGCGCAGAGTGCACCCTCCCCTTTCAAGTGGAGTGGGGGTGTGGTAGACTCTCTCTCTTGTGTGCGTGTTCCGCGAGCCGTATCTTGCAAACGGGATGTCCAATTCGGCTCTCGTTTGTCGCGTTGGAAAGAGGGCCTTCAACCGCACCTCCTCAAGTCGGTAAACCAGCCGGCATGACTCCCGAGATGTTCGCACGGGGCTTTCTACCGGTTTACCCTCTCGCTGAAAGCCGAAACCCGTGGCGTAGATCCGAAAGAGCATGGTTCCGGTTGAGAAATCTCGGGTCAACTCGGGATGACTTAAAATGATGACCAAACAAGTCTGGTACAATCGGAAAACCCGAAGTCATCGAAAAATCTGAGATTAACCCGGTAAATGTGAACCGAAACTCGGAAAAGCCGCGGAACCCTAAAATTGACCGAAATGGCCATATGGCCCCGATTGATGAAAATATTCGGCTTGAATCGACCCGGATGATCCTAAAAGACCCGGTGATGACCGGAAGGGCCTAACACGTGGTCCAGGATAGCCGTGTCAGCACAGATAGAAAAAGCCGTAACGAAAGCCGTCATTGACCGATGCCTACCGAAATGACTTCTCAGAAACCCTGAATGTTACGGAACACATGCGGGATTCCCGAGACCTTCAATTATGGACCATTCAAAGTCGGTCATCGAGCAGGCTTTGTGTTTTTTTACAGTTCATGCGCGGCTCTCGCTTGAAGGTTACGGTATTGTTTCGGAAATCATTGGTCCATTCTCAACTTACAAGGGGCTCCACCAATGTCCTTAGCTCATCTCCACGAGGTAATCCGGATCAGATAACGGTCAAATAAAAGATATCACCTATGAAATAAGAGTCTAGGGCTCCGAATCAAGCCAATTTGGCGTGTCTACAGCAGGCACAAGTCAGAGCCAATGAACCTCAGGGTAGCATTCTTAAAGAATTTAGAAGGATGAATCCGCCTGCATTCAGAGAAGAAAGGGAACCTACTGTGACAGAAGACTGGCTTAGAGAAGTTGGGAAATGTTTTAGGGAAAGACAGTGCCCAGCAGAGGATATGGTTTGACTTGTAGCCCATATGCTTTAGGAATCTGCTTGGGTATGGTGGGAATCAATGCTTTGCACTCGCTACACTGGGGTCACTGAGGCAGAAATAGACTCGGATGATTTTATCCAAGTCATCAAGGACAAATACATCCCTGAGCATGTGAGATATGCCAAGAAATGCGATTTTTTACTTCTTGAGCAAGGTAGAATGATAGTTATGAAATATGAAAACAGATTTATGGAACTTGAGACATATGCACCGAATATATGTGAGAATGAGAGAGAGAACGGGCCAAGAAAATTGTGGATGGGTTGACAGGATCTATCTGGGACCGGTTAGTTTCCAAGGCATGGCGCAGTCTGGCAGCAACATATGAGGCAGCATGTAGAGTAGAAGAAAATATGGGGCCTTATCGACCACCAACACACTTTCAGAAGACTTCAGCTCGCGCTTTGCAAAAAAATGGATCGAAAAAGGAAGAGACCAGAGTTTGCTACACCATGTACTTGGTGTAAGAAGTACCACCCGGGTACCCCATGCCAATATAGCAGAGAAGTTTGCTTTGGATGTAGGCAGCCGGGACATTTAGTGGCGAACTGTCCAAATCAAGGAAGCACAGCTCCAGCATCAACAAGTCAAGTGAAAGGTGAGATCTATCACCAGTCACCTCACCCACAAGCACTATTACCATGATCTGCTCCTCCATAGCATTTTGCTCCTTCGTCGTGACCTGCACCACTGAGGAGACCGTTCGTAGCTCCACGAGCACCACAGTCGTTGCCACAAAGCTCGTGGGCCAAAGTTTTTGCTATGGAGCATCAAGACTTATCCGAGGCAGCCACCGAGCAGAAGGTACACTCCTAGTCGTCGGGTTCCATGCTAGAGTTCTTTTTGATTCTGGTGCTACAAATTCTTTCATATCTTTCCACTTTGCAGCATTTCTATTTAAATTCTACACGCACCCAGTAGAAAAATGCAAACTTGTTATTGTTAGTGTGCCATCAGAAAAAATAGTAGGAGTTTCTTTTTACATACCTCAGTGTGACATCGATATTGGCGAAAATATCTTAAGGGCTAGGCTATTTATGCTAGAAATGGATGGGTTTGATGTTATTTTGGGAATGGATTGGTTAGAACACCATCATGCTCTTCTTGACGTAGTCAAGAAGAAGGTGACTTTTCAGATACCAGGTTATGGCACCTTTTCTTATAAATGTCCTAATTATGGCAAGACACGGATGCTAATTTCTTCACTGAAGACTTCTAAGTTGATGGGGATGCAATGTGAAGCATATCTAACTTATGTCACCAAAATCAATAAGTCTGAGGATAAACAATCATTGAAGGAGGTACCCATACTTAAAGAGTTCCCTGATGTGTTTCCTGAAGAGCTGCCAGGGTTGCCACTAGTTCGAGACATTGATTTTGCTATTGATCTCATTCCAGGGGCAACACCTGTTTCTATTGCACCATATAGAATGGCACTGGCAGAATTAAGAGAACTGAAAAAGCAATTGCAAGAGTTACTAGATTAGGGATTTATATGCCCCAGTGTGTCTCCATGGGGTGCACCAGTGTTATTTGTAAGAAAAAAGGATGGCTCTTTGAGGTTGTGCATTGATTATCAGAAATTGAATTAGCTGACTATTAAGAACAAGTACCCTTTGCCTCACATAGATGACTTGTTTGACTAGCTTCAAATTGCAAAAATGTTTTCTAAGATTGATTTAAGATCAAGGTATCACCAGTTGAGGGTTAAGGAAGAAGACATCTCCAATACTACCTTCAGGACACGCTATGGACATTATGAGTTTCAAGTAATGCCGTTCGAACTTACCAATGCACCTGTGGCATTTATGAGCTTGATGAACTAGATATTTCGAGAATATTTGGACCAGTTCATGGTGGTATTTATTGACGACATATTGATATATTCACCCTGTGAAGAAGAACACTGCCAGCACTTGAGAATTGTTCTATAGACTTTGTGAGAGCAGAACTATATGCAAAATTCAGTAAACGCTCATTCTGGCTCAGTATGGTAAATTTCTTAGGCCATAATATTTCTGAGGTGGGTATACAGGTGGATCCAGCTAAAGTTGAGGCAGTCCAAAATTGGGAACGACCGACTAATCCTACAGAGGTGAGAAGTTTTTTAGGCTTAGCAGGCTATTATCATCGATTTATAAAAGGTTTTGCAACCATTTCTGCTCCATTAACTACTTTGACTAAGAAAGGAGGTTTCAAATGGACCGAGAAATGTGAATAAAGTTTTCAAAGTTTGAAAGAGAAGCTAACTGCAGTACCAATTCTTGTATTGCCATCTAGTTTAGGTGGATTTGTCATATACACAGATGCTTCTAGAGTTGGTTTGGGTTGTGTCCTGATGCAGCATGACAGAGTGGTAGCTTATGCTTCTAGGCAGCTAAAGCCCAATGAAAAGAATTATCAAGTGCATGACTTGGAAATGGCAGCTGCAGTTCACGCATTAAAGGTATGGAGACACTATTTATATGGTGAAACCTTCCAGGTATACACAGATCATAAGAGCTTTAAGTATATTCTTATCCAAAAAGACCTTAACTTGAGGCAAAGAAGATGAATAGAGTACATAAAAGATTATGATTTTAGTCTGCACTATCACCTTGGAAAAGCCAATGTTGTAGCATATGCTTTAAGCAGGAAGAAGCTTATGGCTATGCAATTGCACCAAACTTGGGAAAGCATGGAAATGATAGTCGATTGCTCACCCATTATGGCAGCTAATAGTTTAGCACCATTTATGCTACAACTCTCTATCGGATCAGCACTTGTGGACAAAGTAAAAGAGGCTCATATCAGGAAGTAGGAAGTGTAGGATTTAGTAAAAAGGCCAGAAGTCTCAAGATATGAAGATGAAACCATAAGATATCAAGGTAGACTGTGTTTGCCAAACGATGCCCAGTTGAGGCAGGAGATCCTGACTGAGGCCCATAGATCACAGTATGCTATTCACCCAGTGTAGACACGCCAAATTTGCCTAATTCAGAGCATAAAACTCATGTTTTATAGGGTAACATGTGTGATTGACCTTAGAATGATGCCGGGTCTTTTAAAGTTGATTTGGAACTTCACCAAATGAAATTGGATGCTTTTCGAAGTTTTCTGCAAAAAGCCATAATTTTCGAGCGAAAGTCACACGTAAATCATGTAAACATGGAAATTGGCTGAATGACTAATGCCTAATGATCATTCATTGAAGGTTACGGTCAGATTCACACTCCGGACAAGTTTTGTTTCATGCTGTGTGTCTTTCTGGTTGGCCGTCGGAGTCATTCCAACTAGTATCGGATCTTCTGTTCACTGTCCTAACTTTGGGATAAATTTCTGAAGTTTTGGAGGGTGTGATGGCAAATCCAATGCTACAGAGAGCTTCTTTGGCCTGTTATCTTATTCCATTGGCAACATCTCTTTTAGACCTTCAAAATCAAATTGAATCATTCTTTTGGATAAGCCGAGGAGTTCAATATGAATCTGAGGAAGAGTTGTTGATCTCTAATCAAATCCATTTTTTTTTCAAATGAGAGCCTATCCTAACTTCCATGTTGCTCTTGGTGGTATGCCAAATTATGCTTTTTTTATCATATCCTCTACTTTAAAATTTTTCACAGGATTTTGTGGACATCCAATGAATAAGTCTTAAAAATAAATAATCTTTCTTTATGAGTCCTCTTTTCAATGCAACAAATGGCATTCAATTCTGATCTACCATTTGTCTGCAGCGCCTTTTAGAAGTCAGACGCGCAGTTTTGTCCGCACGCAGCACTGATCAAGCCCAATTGCATGCAAGCCCGGCCCATTGGGCACATATCTGACCAATTCACGACCCTACCTTCCTTTTTCCTTCTCCATATTACTTGGTATAGTATCTAGAAGCTTCATGGTTGAAATTAGCATCATCAAATGATGACAATCCAACTTGTTGTCTTATACATCAAAACTTGCCATTTTTAGACCAGATTTGTTTCCTCTTCAAGTGGAGGCATATTTTGAACATGGGGAAGGTTTCCACGGTTTCCAATCCATATCAATCATTTGGATAGGTTTCTATAAGCCTCATGATGAAAATTAGCATCATTAAATGGAGGAAATCCAACCTAAGGTCGGATGTATCAAAACTTCTATATTTTGGCCTGTTTCTCATCCCTTATAAAGAGAGACTCATATGAACGACCTAAGAAGGGCATACCCATCCTCCAGAACTCTTCTCCTCGTCCTCCAGCCACCCTAGGCTCATTCCAACCTCCCCAAATCGTCCTCTCTTCGTCCCGGTGCCCGGAGATCATCTCAAAGTGAAGAAGAAGCCGGTCTATGCTCTGACATGCTGCACTGCTGATCATCGGTTTCTAAAGATCTTTATAGTCATTTTCCAGCCATACTTACTTTATAATAAGTGTGATTCATCAAGATGTATTTCATATAAAACAAATAAAGATCAATTCTGACATTCCCTCGGCTTTTTATGGCTTCAACACCAGTGCTGCACAGATAGATCCGAAGTCTTCTCTTCTAAGTCATCATCTTCTCAGTCAATTTAAGTACATTTAATGGTGGATTCAGCCTATACATTTTTCATAGTAATTGTTCCCCATTGAGTCATATTTTATTTAAACTAAGAATCATTCAATTCTAATATCTGTGGTGCCCATAGCACATCCTACATCGACATTGTGCTGGGAGTTTCCAGAACTTCACTGTCTAAGATCCTCCTTATTAAGTAAATTAAGATTACCTATCATAAGATTCAAGCAAACTTGTCTTCATATCAAACCACCCTTGGTGAGTTCTCTTTATTTTGAAATAAACATCACTTTATTCTAACATTGGTGCTGTTCGTTACGATCTCTGCATCAGAGCTACGCAGTTTACATTGAAACTGTCCAACCTGGTTGCCACTTTGCCTGGGTTGTGTTGTCTTTAACCATTCATATTCTCTTTGCTAACTCTTCATTCAAATTATTTAGTTCACATTTAAGAATAATTTTATTTTGTTTTTTATCATTACAAAAAATCAAAAAAGAAAAGGGGTTAGGGCTAACCCCAAATCCGGTGAGTTTGTTTCCAGATGTCGTTTATGTTATTATTTTTATAAGTTACTACACTTCACTCAGTTCTAATCCTTCTTCACTTTTTTTCTTGTATTATTGTCTTCTAGTTGCACAAATACATCAAGCTAGCATCAGTTGTGGACTCTTCTTCATCAGCCGGCCGAAGATGGAGAAGGTTGAACCCGCGTACATCCCAATCTCCCACGCTAAGGTACACACGGTCATTTAACTTAATATCTTGTTCAAATTCATAAAGCGGAGCCTGTGGCTCCTGGAGACCACTTCTTCTCTTATTCATGCTTTAAGTGAATTCATTGCTCACTCTCCTCCCACATGACCCGAACCATCTCCAGTGCTCGAGCGACGCCTTGAGATGAAAGTTTGGGGATCAATGTGAGTGTGGGACCGAGGTGAGGACTTTTTACTGCTTTCTGAGTGTCTTCTGATTCACTCCCCTTTCCCCTATTCTATCTTTCACCTTCTCTTGAGGTACCGATCCGAAACCCACACATGTCAATCAAAGTTAAACAAGTCAAAATTGATCAACACATCTAAAATTCAAAACTAAAAAAAATAAAATAAATATCAACAAATTGAAGTAAAACAAACCAAGCAATTCAAACAAGTTCAAAACAAATATCATTCAAATCCTAGTCAAATCAAAATATAAAATCAATATTTCAAGCCACATCAAAATCCATTCATAAATCATACATAAATCAACTCCAAACAAAATCTAATCAAACTTGTTTGCATCTCATCGGGCCTGAAAGGTCAGGGCCCTTGGTGTTCATTATACGTTGTGAATATGTATGCTCTCATCAAACAAGATCGCTATGGCAGTTAATCAAGGGTGTTCGAGTGTTTACTCGATATAAATGAACATTGGATATTCACACCATCCGATGGAGAGAGGTCAAAAAAATTTTCACGGAACCTGAACCTCAGTTCTATACTCTTTTAATATCACCCAGACTATCTAGTATTTTTATGATCTATCACCTACTTTACTAGAAAATTCAGATGTCGATATTTAAAAACATACAAAAACAAAATCTTTTCTAAGAATCAAAATGATTCCCGAGGTTCCCACAGTTGTCCCCAAAAATAGGCCTCTGAACTAGCCCCTTGTGCACCCTTTTGGCCCTCCATGTCGGCACCTAAACCTTTCACTATCATGTCTGGTTTTACCCCACTTATGGTCACCTGAACATACACCTCCTGCCTCCCCCAATCAAGCCCCGAATGGCATGCAAAACAGGCCCCCTTGTTGGCCCAAGTTCTGCCCCCTTGTGAGCACCCATGTCAGGCCCCTTTGATGGTCACCTAGTTTGCCCAATGTGCAACACAACCAAGACAGATTTTACAGCACCCTAAGCAAACAAAACATCCTTTTTGATGTGTGGAAGGAGGGGTGACAGCCCGGGCCTCTTGGAATCCTCCGGATGGGCCAATAGTTAAGCTGGGTGGCCCTGATTTCTAAATATCAAAATGCCCTTGTGCTACCCCTAAATCAAACCCCATGTGCCTTGTTCTCCTTTCCCTTAGAGTATAGGGTGAAGGTCGACGCTTTGAGACTCTCGGAATCTGCCGGATGGGCTGAGACTACTCGGGTGGGCGTTCAGTTCTCATGCCCTTTGTGCATTCCTAAACTGGTCCTAGTTCACACCTAAACTTGCCCCTTGTGTAGTCCTACCAAAAGCCCACCTAAACAACACCTTAGCCAACCCATTCTAGCCCCTCTGAGGCTCACTTACCCTGCTACTATAGCAAGATGTCAAGGTGTAAAAATGGAGTGCAAATCAGGCCAATCGGGCCATGGAGGTGCAAATTAGGCCCATTGGGTCATGAAGCTTAAAACAGGCCGCCAGGGCCCATGAAGCTCAATATTGGGCCAACTAGGCCGACATGATATGAAGCCAGCCTTCTTAGGCCATAAGACATGAAGACCAGCCCATTGTGTTGATGAAGCTGGCCAATTGGGTCTTGGATATTAAAAATCACATTTAACTAAATCTAAGGGCGAGATGCCAAAACTAAATAAGGAGATTCACACCACTTCGTGGGCTCTCCACAATTGAGCAGCTAGCCCGGACACGTATCCGGTATGTTGACCCAGGCGTAGGCATGGGACATGCTTCCCACTGCAGATGGACCGTTCCCACTACTTGGAAAGTCAAATGACTATGCCTTGTAGGACGGGTAAAAGTCCACACCAATTGAAAAATAAGGCGGCATGCTGCCAAAATTTTCCTAATCAAGTGAATTTTACACCGAGGGAAGGACATTCACACATTTGCACCATGGACAGCATTGAACATGGCATATGAACTGCCACATCTAATGTACATTGACAAGGAATACTTTGAACATTAACATTTCAAGTGCCGAGTTGATTGCATGTGACCAGACATCGACACCAACCCGACAGACCATATGTGATGCAAACTGAACAAGAGTTAACCAAATCTGAAGTCAACTTAATCATATCTAAAAATACATTCAAACCAACCTTAAAACACACTTAAAAAAGTCATTAAAGTTTTAACATTCAACAAAAATAAGATATAACACAATCTGGAAAAAATGATTCAATGCACTTATTCCATTGGAATTCAATTTCCTAAACAAGTGCAAATCAAATAACTCACAACCAATTGAAAAGAACACATAAAGAAAACATTAATGCATCTGAAATTTATCTTAAAACATGTCAAATTCAGTTCATTAACAATCTGAAGTTCAAGTTTAATCAATTTGAACCAAACTTCAAACATTTAAAACATATTGAACACACCTGAATCGGTATTAAAACACCAACCAATATAAGAAAATGACATGAAAATGACTCAACATATGTCAACTAAACTTAAACAAGTCAAATTGATCAACACATCAAAAATTCAAAAGTCAAAACAAAACAAAATAAATTTCAACTAATTAAAGTAAAACAAACCAAATAATTCAAACAAGCTCAAAGCAAATAACATTCAAATCTAAATCAAAGTGAAATATGAAATTAACATTTCACACCACATCAAAATCAATTCATAATTCAACATAAGTCAACTCCAAACCAAATCTATCAAACTTGTTTGCATCTCATCGAGCTCGTAAGGCCAAGGCCCTTTGTGTTCTTTATATGTTGTGGATGTGCACGCTCTCGTCAAACAAGATCGTTATGGCAGTTAATCAAGGGTGTTCAAGTGTTTGCTCGATGTAAATGAACATTGGATATTCGCACCATCCGATGGAGGTCAAAAGTATTTTCACAGAACCTGAACCTCAGCTCTATACTCTTTTAATATCACCTGGACTATCTAGTATTTTTTATGGTCTATCACCTATTTTACTAGAAAAATCGGGTACGATATTTCAACATTCAAAAAACAAATCTTTTAAACACATTTAAAACAAAAGATTCCCGAGGTTTCCACATCACATCAATGCAAAAGTGTATTTCCTACTTTGGTGGTAAGCCTAGATTGTCAATAATCATGGACAACATCAATGATTTTATTGGTATATATGTTGTAGCTCTGCTTCCACAAATGCCACTACACTACATAAAAGGTATATAACAACCCTTACCTAGCTATCATCCTTATGGATAACGATAGACATAATGGTCATTCCTCGAGACACACATCTTGTACTAAGAATAATCGATTAGCATACAAAGGTCTAAAATAATGACCACAATGCTATACCATTTTATCCTATCAAGGGATTGTACCTATCAATTTATGCAATAGCTAAATACATATATATATATATGCATATGTGTCGAATCATAAAATTGATATGGTAAATTAATTACGGGAAAACACCCATAATTTTTAAGTAAAGTTCATGTGCTATATCCTATGTCGATATGATTAATCAAAATTATTAAGCATAATTTTCATAATTTAAAATTAATTTTAATATAATTTTTAATCTCAAAAATAATTTTTTCAACTTATTAAAAAATAAAAAATCAAATAAATTTAATAAATAAATAATTATAAAATAAATTTGAAAACCATTCAAAAATATACTCAATCAAATAAAAGAATGATTATGCTAATTCTTTAGATAATCAAATAATAATAATAATGAAATCTCCTATGTTAAAAGATCCATTAATCAATCAATAAATTTAATAAAAACACAATAAAATTAGTTTAATAAAAAATAACCAAAAAAATAAACAAGCAGTAGATAACACATTTTCATCTCATAAAATAATGTTCAAACTTTTAAATCAAATTACTTCAACCAAAATAACATTTGGATTCAATAAACCTAACAAATCTAAAATCAATCAAACATTCAAAGAATAAAAAATGAAATGATGAAAACCAAATCAAAATTAATTTTAATCTTAACCTTTCATCAAATTTTGGAATCAAACAAATTAAAATATGAAAGAAATTAAGTCATAAACCAACTGAAGCAATTATTTTATACCAAAAATAAAATTAAATTGAATTTAAATGTAAGAATGTTTGCATTCCATCTAATTTATGGAGCCTCTACTATGTTCATTTCATTTGTAAATGTTTGTTATCATTTCAAAATTGTTATGACGTTAAATCAAGGGTATTTAAGTGTTCTCGATTTAATTAACATCGGGTCTTTATACCACCAGATGAGGAGAGGTCAAAACAAATTTTCAAAGAACCCAACCTCAAACTTATATTTTTATGTATATCGTCGAATTAGTTATACTCCTATGAAATATCGATATTTTCTTAGTTGTAAAATTAAATTTGATGAATACAATTTTGGGAAATGACTTTTAAGAACTGTCCTTTTGTACAGTTGGAAACAAAATTCCAAATCTTTTTCAAGTTTAAGTCTATATCTAAAAGCAAAATTTTGAATTTTTTGAAATACTCAATTTTAAAAAATCAATTTTGATTTTTTTATGTACAAAATTTTAAAATACAAACACACCAAAATTTTTAGATTTTAAATTCATTTATTTAAAATAGTTTTTGAGGTTTCACAAATGGCACACTTGGTGGGACCTCTCCTCTTCATCTCTTCACCATAGTCATTATGTCATCCGCAAGGCAATAATTTTTTTAAAAATGATGTTTAATCTCACATCGAAGACAGAGGACTCATTAAGCTCTCTTCCTTCGGCCGGCCGAGAGAGGAGAAGTCGGAACTCAACAATCTCCCCACTTCCAAAGGTACGACGATCATTTTTATTCTCCCTTTCATTTCTTTTCTTTCTACTATATTTTAGAGCCTTTGGCTCCTGGTGACCACAAACACTAACATCCCATCCACCAAGTCTCCAAAGAAAGCATAAGGACCGGAAAAGGGAGATCTATGGATCCCATTTCTGGTGTTTACACCGATGCCACAATAAATTTGGAAAGCATGCCCTGAGTGTCAGAAGTCACAACCAGCACCAATGCCTCCTAGAGCTCCTCTATGTTGACCTTTATGTCAGCCACAAATGCAATTTGAAGCTCTATAGGTTGAACCTCAACCTGCTGTTCAAGAGACTAATGTGCTTCTTGAAGATGCCACAATCATACAAAGACTTCTGATTGAGAATATTGTGGATGCCAAGCTCACAGAACACGATGATGGGGTGGAGAAAGTGGATTTGTACTGGGTTCCTTACCCTATCCACCATCCATTCAAGAAGCTACCAATAGAAGTAACCAAAATTCCTAAGTGTTTGAGATTTGATGGGTGTGGCTCTTCAAAGGAACATTTGGCCTTTTATGTTACACATATGGGTGATCATGCACTCGAAGAGTCTTTTCTCCTCATATATTTTTCCACTACTTTAATAGGGGTTGCCTTCAAGTGGTATTCTAAGTTGAAAATAGGGTCAGTAGCTGGTTGGGACTGTAGATACACCAATTTGGCCTTATTTGAAGCTTAAACCCTTATTCCATTGGCAACATCTCTTTTAAACCAATAAAATCAAGTTGAACCACCCTTTGGGATGAGCTGAGAAGCTTACTAGAAATCTGAAGATGAGTTGTTGATCCCTGGTCGAATCTGGGTGTGTTGAGCGAGAACCATTGTGTCGTGTTTGTCGAATCCAAAAATTTGATGGGGCCTCTCCTTTTCAGGGAAGTCCGTGAACTTGGATCGTCACCTCAAGAGGGGATGAGAAAGAAAGAAAGAAAGAAAACACGGAAAGCAACTCTCACCTCGGTCCCACACTCACATTGATCCCTGAACTTTCATCCCTTGGCGTCGCTTAATCACCAAAGAGATGGTTCGGGTCATGTGGGAGGAGGATGAGAAGTATAAAATTAAGACATGTGGTCTCCAGGAACCGCGGGTTCCAATTTGTGAAATAAGATTGACAGCGTGTACCTTAGCGTGAAGAGTGCTGGTCAAAGCTTCTCCTTCTTTGGCCGGCCGATGAAGAAGAGTCCTCAATGCACGGGTGCTTGATTTCCTGTGCAACTAGATAAAAAAATATATGAAAAGACAATTAGAACTAGACAAAGTGAGGTATATGTAAATAAAATGACATTAAATGCACAACTGACTAGAAACTGATCGGATTTGGGTTATCTCTAACCCCTATTTTTTATTTTAGAATTAATAGAATAGAAATAATGCAAAAAATTTAAAAGAATTATAGAATGATGTAGAATCACTAAAAAAAAGATAGGAAAAAGAATAGAAATATTCTGATAAGAATAGAGAAAGATATGGCCAAATCTGGGTTGTCGAAATAGCCGAGGAGTAGTCCAGGATCTGCCAGGCACGACTTGGCTTCTGTGCTCGTCAAGACCAGCCCTGAACTCAGAATCATGTGCCATTGATTGAAAATTTAATAAAACTTGGAGAGGAAGAACTTTGATGTTGAGATCTCAGGTAGCAGACGTTCACACGCTGCTGTAGAAGCCAAAGAAGAGAGACCTGGCAGATCACCTACAGACCAGCCTTTCTCTCTCCTGAACTGACTTTTCTCTCTCTAAAAACCCAAAATTCTCTCTCTAAAAAGCACAAAATTGATGCAATAGGAAGCTTGGACGTCTTGAGATGCCTGGGGGGTCGTGAATTAGCCTCTGGAATGATCGGAATCGGATTCTATATATAGGAGAAAAATGTCGCGATCCAAACTAAAAAAAAGGGGGCCTTGTGCACTGGTGATGGGCGCATGTGCCCTGGTGCTGGGCGCATGTGCCCCCACCAGAGGGCACATGGCATCCTTCATATAAAAAAGGTCTTATCCGGTCGAAAAATTCGATCCGATCCAATCAGTGGTAGAGTCCCAGTTGAAAACTGGTTCCCTCGTGCCCTCGATCGGGGGCACAAGGTGACATGCCTTAGGGGTAGGGCGCATGACCACGTGTCCTAGGTCCTGGGCGCATGTGCCTAGGGACCTAGGGGCATGAGACTGTTTTTGCGCGTCCTTCCTCCGGAAGCCATTACGGACACTCCCAAACTCAGAATTCAACGTCATTTGTTGCGTTGGAAAGATAACATGCCAAAGAAGCTTTATATAGAAACGGATCAGCAATAACATCATTCAAAACTTTAGAATAAGTTTAGGATAGTGAACATAAGATACGATACTGGTCAGAATGACTCCGACGGCCAATCGGAAAGACACGGCATGAATCAAAACTTGTCCAGAGTGTGAATCTAACCATAACCTTTAATGCATGATCATTAGGCATTGGTCATTTAGCCAATTTTCGTGTTTACACGATTTACGTGTGGCTTTCACTCAGAAATTATGGCTTTGTGTAGAAAAATTTGGAAAACATCCGATTTCATTCGGCGAAGCTCCAAATCAATCTTTGAAAGACCCGAAAATATTCTAAGATTAATCACACATATTACCCTATAAAATATGAGTTTTATGCTCTGAATTAGGCAAATTTGGCGTGTCTATAGCTTGCCTCGCTTTGATGTCGGCTTTGTAAGGAAATGACATATAATGAAGCGGAGTGATTCGGAGTGAACTGTAATGGAATGAAAGTGAACGTAGATGAATGTAGCAGAATGTAGTGATGATGGATTGAAAAGGTGGCATCAAGGTGTAGATATAGACATGCTTATCTACCCGATCCAGCAAAATGAATCTTAGTATTCTAGATTGCTTTCATGTTCCATCAAAACCTCATGTAATTGATTGATAAAAGACATGCCATTGGCACGAGATATGAGAAAAAAAGAATAAAGGATGTAGCCAACCCTCAGCGCGATGAGGAGTCCTCAAGTTCGTAGGTTCATCATCAGCCAGCAACCCGAACTTTGCGGTGTTCTTGTACTGTGATGGGCTAAAGTTTAAAAGAGAAATTGATTTTAAAATGAAAAGAATACCAATCCATCATATTTGGAATCTCAAGTTCATTCAAGTTTCACTAAAATACCCAATTTAATTCTGAGTGGAATAACCTCAAGTTCTAAAAGGGTTCATTTAAGCATAAAAAAATTGCTCAGGTATCGTGAAAACTGTGAATCATGCTCTGGCATAAAATTGAGTATTTGGAAAATGACAAAATAGACTTAAGCCATAGTGGGATTGAAAGATAATGGTGGGACTAACATATAATGATGGGAAAGAAGAAACAATGGCATGACAAACATGACACGGTGGGATAAAAGAAAAGAAAGAATAAAACATGGTGGGATAAAAGAAAAGAAAGAATAAATCATGATGGGATAATAAAAGACATGGTGGGATAAAAGAAAGAATAGACATAGTGGGAGAAAATAAAAGATGAAAAATGAAAAGAGATGGATATGTAAAACATAGAAAATTATGTAGAAAATATTTGAAGATATAGATTGTCTATTGGAGGTCAAGACACCTGATTAGGAACCATCATCCCTCCAATGTTCAATTTTGGCTTATCCGTGAGTGTGAAGAAATGACCAAGCCATCATAGATTTTGTTGAAGGGGATCTCAGGCCCAGTCATCTTCACGCTCAAGGTCTTCAACATCAATGCATTTAATACATATCAAATGTACCTAACATAACTAAATGACAAATGGTAGTACTGATGTGAAGTGCAAAGTGGAATGCTGGTGATGATGTGAGATTGATGTGAAACTAAGTGAAGTCTTCATGTATGGTTTATCAACTTGCAACGACCGCCAGATTCATCAGCACCATGATAATACTTGACTGGTGGCACTCCCTTTCTTTTCATCACGGGGCTGGCATGACGTTCCTTCTGGAACATCGATCTCACCAATTCACCTGTTGGACTTAAAAGGTTGCCTACACATTTCTGGTTAGTACACAACAAACAAAATTGTCATATGAAGCATATTGTTCCTGAAACGAACAACTAAGGTTTTTCACTATTAGAACCATCATTTGGAGGTCAAAAAAATGTTTTTGATGATGGTTCCTTTAGCTAAAAAGTCATTTTCAACATTGTGGACAATTTTTGATTTTTTGAGATTTTTTTGAATTTTTCGATTCTTTTGTCCATGTGCCCCCGATCAGGGGCACGTGCTCGTGCACCCTGGGGTGGGGCACTTGGCCATGTGCCCCCAGATGAGGGCACATGCACCCTGAGGCAAAATTTTTTTTCTTTGCAAAAAAATGTACCTGATGGCCTTCTCTTACGCTTCTTCAACTCTTGAAAACACTTAGCAAAGATGATTAAATTTTTATCATGACTCATCCCTTTGCCTGTATATCGTTTGCCTTAATTTTGAGTCAAAGGGAGGAGCCTTCTTAACAAGATAGAATAAAACAAATGACTAAAATGAAATGGGGGTAAGGGTTAAGAGAACTTATCGTTGTGAGAATCTTTCCCTCTTACATTGAAATGCCTAAAACACTTGATAAAAGAGGATTAGATCTTCACCATTACTCATCGCTTTGCCTATTATTGTCAACTTTGACTTAGGTCAAAGGGAAGAGCCTTCCAAACAAGGCAATTAATGGACATGCAATGTAGAAATAGAAATATGCATGACAGAAAAATAAACATGGATGCAACTAAGGCAATGATCATGACTGAGCTAATGATATATATATTTTTTTATTTTCTTGAAAATACTCAATTTTTGGATTTTCAAAATATTTATTTTTTTTGGATTTTTGAAATATGTATTTTTTTGGATTTTTGAAATATGCATTTTTTAGATTTTTGAAATATGCATTTTTTTTGGATTTTTAAAATATGCATTTTTTTGGATTTTTAAAATATGCATTTTTTGGATTTTTGATATATGCATTTTTTTGAATTTTTGGAATATTCACTTTTTTGTGAAGAAAATGTTGTTATTTGAGACAATTCATCCATCTTTGAAGTTTGTCAAGACTCAAGTGGTAAATACCATGTGCAAAATGAAGTTCCCTACCTAGAATCCTTCTAACCTTCTTCCTTTGATCGGCTTGGATTCCACCTAGATTTGATCGGTTTACCCTACCCAAGGGGTTTAAGGAGGAAAAGTATAGAGGAAGTTCTTGATAGGGTTTGAAGATGTTGAGAGGGATTTCTCTACTCACACTCAAATTGCCCGTTGGGGTTCGACCTCATTGGGTCTTTCCTATTTCTTACTCTTTTCTGTGTGGCACATATTTGGACAGGTTTTTTTTTGACCCGTGGGGACATTGCCCATCTTTTAGTGCCTTTTTCCTTGGCTATTATTATGGGCACTCATTTAGATAGGTTGGTCATTTTTCTTTTTCTAGCCTGAGGGGTTCATTGCCCATCATTTGGCACCCTTTTACACCCTCCGAGATGGCCTCCTACTAGGGTGGCGAGTGTTTTCGATACTACCCCTCTCTAATCTTCTCTTCCTATCTTGGACGGAGTAGAAGAGAATAGGGTCATGGTACTCCATCCGTTTCTAGATTTCCGCCTTGCCATTTGCAAGTGTCGGGTTGTCTGGATTCTAGGATCGAGAGGTGTTGTGTGTGCAGAATGGTACCTACCCTTGACTTCTTACGAACAACCAAGGATCGATGACTTGAAATTATACCAGTGGTTTCTTCATTTTATGAAAAATATTTTTTAAGGTAAACTCCATTTCAAGGATGATTCAATTTTTCTCCATCTGCGTTAGTCAACTTATATACATTGCCTGGATACTTTCCAGTGATTATAAAAGGCCCTTCCCAGTTAGGTTGCAATTTGGAGCGGGGACCCCCTAGCTTAACGAATATGCGTTTGACTACCATCTCACTAATTTCGAACTTTCTCTCAACCACCCTCTTTCGATAAAACCTTTTAAGTCTATTCTGATAAGTCCAGACATGCTTGGCAGCAACTAGCCTTCTTTTATCCAAGACTTCAAGCTGTGCAAGGAGAGATTCTCGTCTCTCATCAACAGGAATATCCCTGTCGAGCTGAACTCGGAGAGATGGAAGTAATACTTCGTAGGGGATGATAGAAATGTATGCCCTACAAGCCAATCATATATGATATGATTAGACATTTCTTGTATCATCTTATTCATAATAAAAGGCATTTATTCATTACCAACTATCTTTAGATATGTATACTGTAATGAAGTCCTTGATCACATGCTATGATGATTGAATCATGATGAGATCTTGATAGTGAGATCAATCATCTAGATGCTAGTGATCTAAAAGTTCCAAGTCATAGGTCCTTGAGATAGAACACTAAGGATCCGGACAAACTTGTGTATGTGATATCTTCTCATATGATGAATATGACCGATCTTATTGGTCATTAGTGTGGAGACACTAAGATACACATATAGGTGCTCATTAGTAGAATGAGTTCACTGAACTGACCATCATAGAAACCCTGATCGGTATCTTACTGAATTGTCTATCAGGGTATTCTATCATCACTCTGGCACGGTTGAATCTTTGACCTAAGTCGCCAAAGATGTTTTGCTGGGTGTATCTTGTACTTTGATTATTAACTTATGGATCACCACCATGATGGTCCAATATAGTTAATGAATCGGGTGCAAGAGAAACTCGGTGGAGACAATTGAGCGGACAACAAGGGATCATTCACTCTCGGTAAGAGGGAGAGAATGTTCTATGGAATAGTACTCTAAATCCTTGGCCAAGGTAGATAGGATAATTGGGAAAGGAGTTTTCCAGTTGATCCATTCCTGAGTACATGATTTCATAGTGTCGGGTTATTAAAGGGGTTGACAGTTAGTGCCGAACCCCTGACCGACCGGGACATTGCATGGAAGAGGATTTATATTTGTGTGGTAACTGATGATGGAAAGGCTCAATGGATGTTATTTAACTCCCCAAAGTCATTTGGGATCATAGGATGTGGCTTGTACCCTTATGATCGGAAAGCCGTCAAATCTGTTATTAGATAATATATTTGATTTAATTTAAAAAATTTGTTCTTTTTAAATTTTAGCTTCAACCAAATTGACTATTGGGCCTAGTGGGTCACACACATTAGAACTAATTCTAAGGACAGGGGCAAAGATGTAAATATATAGAAGATTTGAGTTTTTGTGATAAATTGCATCTTCTATATATAATATGCTTAAGAAGCTAAACCCTATCAAGCCAAAGGGTGGGATAACGTCCTTCGCAGCCTCCCACTCTCCTTTCTTCTCTGGAAGGAGTCCCCGCATGGTCCAACTCCGTTCTGGAAGAGTTTTTGTGCTTGTAGCGAAGGAGAACCGGTCCTTGGAAGAAGTTCATGTGGATACCGCTAGAGGTTGTCCACTTGAACGGTTTGAAGCAGCAAGGAACATCCACTCTTCATGTCTAGTGAGGGATTTTTCAAATCCCAAGAAGGTATATTTGATCTCCTTTTTAATCGGTTCCCGGTTTTGTCGTTTTGGTTTCAATAAAGGCTAAGACCTTAAATTCAAGGAATCAAAAATATTTTAAATGCTTAGACTGATTCCTTACAGTGGTATCAGAGCCAGGTTCAAGCCTTGGTTGAAATCAAAATCGATTTTGAGTTATTTCATGTGTTTTTCGATTTTCCCAAAATTGTGTAAACCTTGATTTTTGTGGGGTAACCGTGTTTCATATGTGATATGATATTGATATTGGTTTGTTCCATGATAATCTCGTGACATAGGGCTTTCGAAATCTGCAGTCATATTGAATTTTAGACCTCTGTAGAGTCTGATAAAGCCCTTGAGATTCGAGGTTTCTGTCACAGTTGCGCAGTCACCCGAATTTTGGAAAGTTTGTATTTCTCCTTCTATGGGAACGAGAGAAACCTTATAGAGTATTTAGAAGATAGGTAATAGACTTACCTTGAGTTTCCTTTCAAGTTTTAACTTTGATCGTCTCTCCAAGAGGGAGAATTTCTTCTTTTTCCGTCGGATATGGTATCCGGGACAACATCTATTTCCACGGAGTATTTCTCCTTACACAGATTTTTTCGAAGGAAGAAACTTATTCCAATGGTTTCGTGATACTCTAAGGATTCTATATGCTATTTTTACGGTTTTTTCCTACTCCTTTTGGACTTCCAAATCTAAGCCTAAAGTCGGGTTCCGATTAGGGCTGTCGGGCTTGTAGACACGCAAAATTCGCCTAATTCAGAGCATAAAACTCATGTTTTATAAAGTAACATGTATGATTGATCTTATAATGATGCCGGGTCTTTTTAAGTTGATTTGGAGCTTCGCCAAACGAAATCGGATGTTTTCCGAAGTTTTCCGCAAAAAGCCATAATTTTCGAGCGAAAGCCACATGTAAATCGTGTAAACATAGAAATTGGCTGAATGACCAATGCCTAATGATCATGCATTTAAGGTTATGGTCATATTCACACTCCGAACAAGTTTTATTGCATTCCATGCCTTTCCGGTTTGCCGTCGAAGTCATTTTGACTTGTATCGGATCTTCTGTTCACTGCCCTAACTTCGGGACAAAATTCTGAAGTTTTGGAGGGTGTGATGGCTGATCTAATGCTATATAAAGTTTCTTCGGCATGTTATCTTTCCAACGCAACAAACGGCGTTGAATTCCGAGTTCGGGAGTGTTTGCAATGGCTTCCGGAAGAAGGACGCGTAAAAACAGTCCCATTCGCCCGGGTTCTTGGTCACATGCGCCCGGGACCCAGGGCACGTGCCCATGCGCCCTACCAGTGAGGCACATGACCTCGTGCCCTCACTTGAGGGCACATGCACCCTACCCTTGAGGCACGAGAGACCCAGTTTTTCACCGGGACTCTACCACTTAACCGATTGACCGGATAAGACCTTTTTTTTCGAGAATAGTGCCATGCGCTCTCACTGGGGGGCACATGCGCCCCTCAGTGGTAGGGCGCAAGGTGCCTATTTTTTAGCCCGGATGAGACCGTTCGTTCTCCTATAAATTAACTCTGATTCCGGTCATTCCAAAGGCACGAGAACGACCCCCAGGAATCTCAAGACGTCCAACCACCCTACTACATTGATTTTGTCATTTTTAGAGAGAGAATTTCGAGTTTTTAGAGAGACAAAAGTCGGTTCAAGAGAGAGGAAGGCTGTTCTGTAGGTGATCAGCCAGATCTCTCTTCTTCAGCCTCTACAGAAGCGTGTAGACGTCTGATGCCTAATCTCTCTTCATCAAAGTTCTTCATATCCAAGTCTTCTTGAGTTTACAATCGAAGACACTTGATTCCGAAGTCAGGGCTGGTCATGACGAGCGCAGAAGCAAAGTCGCGCCTGACAGATCTTGGACTGCTGCTCGGCTTTCTCGACAACACAGATTTGGCCATATCTCTCTCTATTCAACTCAGAATCTTGCTGTTTTTTTTCCTATCTCTTTGTTTCGTGATTCTAAATCCTCCTATTATTTTTTTACATTTTTTTGAATTACTTTTATTCTATTATTCCGAAAATAAAAAAGGGGGTTAGAGAAAACCCGAATCTGGTCAGTTTCTAGTCAATTGTGTTTTATGTTATTCTCTTTACATATACTCCACCTTGTTTAGTTCTAATAGTCTCTTTCACTTGTTTGTTTGTCTATTTGCACAGAATATCAAGCACCCACCGCGCTGAGGACTCTTCTTCATCGGCCGGCCGAAGAAGGAGAAGCTTTAACTCACATTCTTCACGCTAAGGTACACACGGTCATTTTAATTCTATAAATCGGAACCCACGGTTCCTGGTGACCACATGTCTTAATTTCTTTCTTCTCAACCTCCTCCCACATGACCCGAACCGTCTCCTTGGTGATCGAGCGACGTCAAGGGATGAAAGTTTAGGGATCAAAGTGAGTGTGGGATCGAGGTGAGAGTTGCTTTCCGTGCTTTATTCCTTTCTTTTCTCATCCCCTCTTGAGGTGACGATCTGGATTCACGGACTTCCCTGAATAGGAGAGGACCCCGTCGAATTTTCGGAGTCGACGGCGCTCCCACCGCCCTTATCGGGCGGGAGAGAAGGATCCACCGAGTCCGATTCGGACCCGGCGGTCCGGTCAACGAATCTGGGCTTGACCCGAATTCAGATCAGACCGGCACTAGACCTGGCCGGTCTGACTGGGCCCGGTCCGGCGGTTTATTTTTTATTTAATTTTTAATTTATTTAGAAATGAAATAATTTTAAAAAAATTCTGGAAAAAATTTAAAAAATTTCTAAAAAAATTGAAGATATTATTTAATGAACCATTGAAGTGTTTAATATCTTATTGAATGACATTTAGCCCTATTGTCAAATTATGCTCTCTTTTTGATCTTGAAATTGTTTTAAGATCAAAATTAGTGTATATAATGATTAAATTAATTTTGGAAAATATGATTTGACAGTTTTATATTTATATCATTATTTCTGTGGTTTGCAAAAGTTTGGGAATGCCTAGATGTGATTATATGCATGAATGGGCTTATCTTAATGCATGTAAATTGTTTATGCATTATTTTCATGTTATTTATTTCATGATGAATATGCTGAGCATGGAATTGAGAATTTCAAAAACTATATTTTATAATTTTATGATATAAATGTTATATCATATAATTACCACGTATGCGCACTTTGGTCATGTGATGATTTTCTTGTGTGTGTGTGGTTGGTGATCATGGACTTAGTTTCTATTATCTTGCATTGGTTATTTATTTGGTTATGTAATTTAGTGGGGCCTGTGTGTGCCTCCTCTCTCTCTCTCTACAATCTAATTGTAAATTCTATCTTTTCCCAATGTTTGTACTCCCCTTGGTCAAAGCCAAGGTTTCTTATAATGTGATGTATATTCATTGGGTTTGCATACCCTGAACCGCTTGTAATGACAAGAAGACAGCTCATGGTAGATAGCGAGGGTGAGGACCACTTGGAAAAGAAGTTTCTAAAGTGGAGACATGTCAATTCTAACATATGATGCGAGCCTTTTAATTTTGCACCATTTAGGGTGTTTATGGTGCATGCTTAGGGATAAGTCCATGATCACCTATTTTCTTTATGCATTTTAGATATGTTGTTGTGTGCTACTACTTATACCTTAAATATATGATATTCCAAACGTATACTTAGATTTATATATAGCACATATGCTGATGAGACTAAAATAAAATAAAATTCCTCTTTATTTTAAATTAGGTTGATTAGCGCGGGACATTAAGAATGAATCGCGTAGCCTTCCATTGCTATGGCTTTGGTGAGCTAATCTTAGACTGGATAGGTTTGTTGTGCTATCACAAGGCTCATTCGGCAAGGGATTGGTGACCATGGCCAAGGTTATTAACCGAACCTTGAGGTAGATCACTTACATAGCTTTGTTGTGCTACCACAAGGGCTATGTGAAGAATCTATTCTCATAACGTAGCAAGTGGATTTGACCTAACTAGAGTACATGATTTGTTGTGCTACCACATGACTCTAGAGGCTAAACATGACTAAGAATTGTAATAGTTACAATTGGCAAGAGTTGCCTACCTATTAAGTATGGGATGATTTGTTGTGCTACCACATGGTCATCACCATAAGGTTAATAGGATCTTAGTCCCCACTAGGACATCATCGAGATGTCCCATCTTTGCATGTTGAGGGTTATGCAAATTCGGAGAAATTAGTGGGAGCATAAAATTAAGATAAAAGACCTTATCATAGTTTTAATGAATATTTGCAATGTTATCTCATTTTTATCATATCTCCTTGTAGATTTCAATGGCGAACCACCCGTTGCACGGCATACTCAATGCCAATAGGCTCACTAGTCCTAACTTCTCTGACTGGCTCAGAAATTTGAGAATTATTCTCACTGCTGAGCAAATGGCCTATGTGCTTGAGAAGCCACTACCAGATGAACAATCTGATGATGCTAGTGATGATGTGATCGTCACCTTCCAAAAGCACAGAGGATGCATCTCTTGTCCAGTGCTACATGTTAACCTCTATGAGCAATGAGTTGCAGAGGCAACATGAAAAGATGGATGCCATATCCATATTGGCTCATCTTGAGGAGCTATTTGGAGCACATAGTTAGACAGAGAGATATGAGATATCTAAGAATCTCAATGGGACTAGGATGTCTGAGGGAACGTCTGTGCAGACACACGTTCTCAAAATGATAGAGTGGGTGGAAAGGTTAGCTGAGATTGGGTTCTCTATGAACAAGGAGCTATCAGTTGACCTTATCCTCCAATCTTTACCATCCTCCTTCTCCCAGTTCATAATGAACTTCAACATGAATAAGTTAGATTGCTCTCTAGCAGAGCTTCTGAATATGTTGAAGACTACTGAAGGCACTATGAACAATGGGAAACCTCCTGTGCTACTTGTTGGTAAGACCAACAAGAAAAGGAAGGCTAATCAAATGGAGAAGAAGGGCAAAGCTAAAGTCAAGAAAGTAGCCAAGAAGACAGAGCCCAAGAAGGACAAAGGACAATGCTTCCATTGCCTTAAAGATGGCCACTGGACGAGGAACTGCAAGTTGTACCTTGCAGAAAAGGCAAAAGGAAAGCTTGGAGAAGGTTTAGGTATTTTTGTCATTGATGTCAATTTGTCTTATAGATCTACATCATGGGTATTAGATACTGGATGTGCATCTCATATCTGCAATGACTTGCAGGTGTTGACAAGTAGTAGAAGGTTGCAAAGAGGAGAGGTTGATCTGTGCATGGGAAATGGTGCAAAGGTTGCAGCATTGGCCGTAGGACAAGCTCACCTCAAGTTACCTTCAGGAAATGTCCTACTATTAGATAGTTGTTATTGTGTTCCTTCAATAGTCAAGAACATTGTTTCTATTTTATGCTTAAATAAATGTGGATTTATTGTGAGCTTTGGAAATGGAAGTTGTTCCATAACTATGAATGGTAATATGTTTGCCAATGGATGTTTTATTAATGGTTTGTATATATTAGATATGCATGCTCCAATAATGTGTGTGAATGCACCTCTAAAGAAAAAAAGATTTGATATAGATCAAACCTTATTATGACACCATAGACTTGGTCATATCAATGAGAAAAGACTTAAAAAGCTTCATAAGGATGGATGCATAAAGGTAAATGATTTTGAATCACTGCCCATTTGTGAGTCTTGCCTCATGGGTAAGATGACCAACTCTTCATTTAGTGGACATGGAAAGAGAGCTACTGAGTTGTTGGAACTCATACATTCAGATGTATGTGGCCCTATGTCAACTCATGCCAAAGGAGGATACTCTTACTTTATTTCTTTCATTGATGATTTCTCTAGGTATGGGTATATGTACTTAATGAAGTACAAATCTGAAGCCTTTGAGAAATTTCAAGAATATAAGAATGAAGTAGAGAAGCAACTAGGAAAGAGTATTAAGACTCTTCGATCAGATCGAGGAGGAGAATACTTAAGTACTGAATTCACACAGTTCATGAAGGACAATGGGATATTATCCCAAAGGACACCTCCATACACTCCTTAGCTTAATGGAGTAGCTGAAAGGAGAAACCGTACATTGTTAGACATGGTACGGGCAATGACATCTTTTGCTAAGTTACCTTTGTCTCTTTGGGGATATGCACTCGAAACTGCCACATATATCTTGAACAAAGTACCATCCAAGTCTGTTCCATCTACTCCATATGAGATATGGAAAGGGAAAATGCCTGACCTTAAGCATGTTAAGGTCTGGGGTTACTTAGCTCACGTAAAGTGGCATAACCTTGATAAGTTGGAATCCAAGACTGAGTAGTGTAGATTTGTGGGGTATCCTAAGGAGACTTATGGATACTACTTCTACCTCCCTGATGACCAAAATGTTATTATTGCTAAAAGAGCTATATTTCTAGAGGAAGAGTTCCTCCTTAAGGAAGACAGTTAGAGCGTGGTAGAATTGGAAGAGGTTCCAGATCCGCAAATAGAGGATACTTTTGCTAGGGTACTTGATAAGGATGATACACAGGTACCTCTTAGGTCTACACGTGTGTCCATCCAACCTGATAGATATGTGGGACATATCTCTGATGGAAGGAGGCAGGTGCAATATATTGAGGATGATAATCCTAAGACCTATGAAGAGGCAATATCCGATATTGATTCTAAGGAATGGGAATTAGCAATGAAATCCGAAATGGACTCCATATATTCCAACCAAGTTTGGAACTTGGTAGATCCACCTAAAGATGTTATACCTATTGTGTGTAAATGGATCTATAAAAGGAAAATTAGAGTAGATGGGAAGGTGAAGACCTTCAAAGCAAGATTGGTTGCTAAAGGATATCGTCAAAGGCAAGGTGTTGACTATGACGAAACCTTTTCATCAGTTGCTATGGTTAAATCCATTCGGATTTTGCTTGCACTTGCAGCATACTATGACTATGAAATATGGCAAATGGATGTTAAAACAGCATTCCTCAATGGTAATCTTGAGGAAGAGGTGCATATGATACAACCTTAGGGATTTGAATCCCAAGAGCATCCAAACAAAGTATGCAATTTGTTAAGGTCTATTTATGGACTAAAACAAGCTTCACGTACCTGGAATAAAAGGTTTGATGAGACGATCAAATCTTATGACTTCTTTCAAAATGATGATGAACCTTGTGTATATAAAAAGGCTAGTGGGAGTGCTATAGTTTTCTTGGTACTATATGTGGATGACATACTACTCATTGGGAATGATGTAGGTATGTAATGATCAGTGAAAGCCTGGCTGTCAAACAACTTCTCCATGAAAGATTTGGGTGAAGCATCCTATGTTTTGGGGATTAAGATCTATAGAGATAGAACCAATAGGATGCTTGGCTTGACCCAATCAATGTACATTGACACCATTGTCAAGAGATTTGGTATGGAAAACTCCAAGAGAGGTCTCTTACTTATGAGGCATAGAGTTTATCTTTCTAAGGAGTTATCCCCTAAAACTTCTGAAGAGAGACAATACATAAGTAGGGTACCCTATGCCTCAGCCATAGGACCCATAATGTATGCCATGCTATGTACATGGCCTGATGTATCATATGCTCTAAGTGTTACTAGCAGATATCAGGCAGATCTAGGTGAGGGTCACTAGATAGCAGTGAAGTGCATCATCAAGTACTTGAGAAGAACTAAGGATGCATTTCTAGTTTATGGAGAAGCAGACTTGAGACTTCGAGGTTACACAGACTCAAGTTTCCAGTCAGATAAAGATGACAGCAAATCAACATCATGGTTTGTATTTACCTTGAATGGTGGTGCAGTGAGCTGGAAGAGTTCCAAGCAAGAGACGACTGCGGATACTACAACTGAAGTAGAGTACATAGCTGCTGCAGAAGCTGCTAAAGAAGCTGTATGGATGAAGAAGTTCATCTCAGATTTAGGGGTTGTCCCTACTATCTTTGATCATGTCCCATTGTTTTGTGACAACAATGGGGCAATTGCTCAAGTAAAGGAGCCGAGGTCTCATCAAAAGTCAAAGCACATTCTACGGCGATATCATTTGATCAGAGAGATAGCAGCACGAGGAGATATAGAGATAGATAGAGTATCTTCAGCTAATAACATTGCAAATCCACTAACTAAGGCTTTGACTCAAAGTGTGTTTGAGGGTCACCTTGGATTGTTGGGGATCAAGCATGTAGGTGATTGGCTTTAGTGCAAGTGAGAGATTGATAGAAATATATGCCCTACAAGTTAATCATATATGATATGATTAGACATTTCTTGTATCATCATACTCATAATAAAAGGCATTTATTCATAACCATCTATCTTTAGATACGCATACTGTAATGAAGTCCTTGATCACATGCTATGATGATTGAATCCTGAAGAGATCATAATAGTGAGATCAATCATCTAGATTCTAGTGATCTAAAAGTTCCAAGTCATATGTCCCTGAGATAGGACATTAAGGATCTGGACAAACTTGTGTATGTGATATCTTCTCATATGATGAAAATAACCGATCTCATTGGTCATTAGTGTGGAGACACTAAGATACACATACAGGTGCTCATTAGTAGAATGAATTCACTGAACTGACCATCATAGAAACCTTGATCGGTATCTTACTGAACTATCTATCAGGGTATTCTATTAACACTGTGGCACGGTTGGATCTTTGACCTGAGTCACCAAAGATGTTTTGCTTGGTGTATCTTGTACTTTGATTATTAACTTATGGATCACCACCATGATGGTCCAGTATAGTTAATGAATCGGGTGCAAGAGAAACTCGGTGGAGACAATTGAGCGGACAATAAGGGATCATTCACTCTCGGTAAGAGAGAGAGAATGTCCTATGGAATAGTACTCTAAATTCTTGTCCAAGGTAGATAGGATAATTGGAAAAGGAGTTTTCCAGTTGATCCATTCCTGAGTACAAGATTTCATAGAGTCGGGTTATTAAAGGGGTTGACAATCAGTGCCGAACCCCTGACCAACCGGGACATTGCTTGGAAGAGTATTTATATCCGTGTTGTAATTGATGATGGAAAGGCTCAATGGATGTTATTTAACTCCCCAAAGTTATTCGGTATCATAGGATGTGGCTTGTACCCTTTATGATCGGAAAGCCGTCAAATCTGTTATTAGATAATAAATTTCATTTAATTTAAAAGAATTGTTCTTTTTAAAATTTGGCTTCAACCAAATTGACTATTGGGCCTAGTGGATCACACACATTTTAAGAAGCTAAACCCTATCAAGCCAAAGAGTGGGAGAACATCCTTGGCAGCCTCCCTCTCTCCTCTCTTCTCTGGAAGGAGTCCCCGCATGTTCCAACTCCATTCTGGAAGAGTTTTCGAGCTTGGAGCGAAGGAGAATCGGTCCTTGGAAGGAGTTCATGTGGATACTGCTAGAGGCCGTCCACTTGAACGGTTTGAAGCAGCAAGGAACATCCACTCTTCATCTCTGGTGAGGGATTTTTCAAATCCCAAGAAGGTATATTCGATCTCCTTCTGAATCGGTTCCCGATTTTGTTGTTTTGGCTTCAATAAAGGCTAAGACCTTGGATTCAAGGAATAAAAAATATTTTAAATGCTTAGACTAATTCCCTATAGGGGACCACTACTTCCATACCATATGCCAAAGCATATGGGGTTTGTCCAATGGGAGTCCTTACAGAAGTACGATAAGTCCATAGAGCATCTACAAGCTTATCAGGCCAGTCGGTAAACTTGCTAGACTTATAAGATTTCTTGATGATCTTGATTAAAGTTTTGTTGGTGGATTTTGCTTGACCATTGCCTTGAAGATAGTATGGTGATGAATGATGCAATGAAATGCAATACCTATTGCAAAGATCACACAGATCTTGAGAGGGAAATTGTGGCCCATTATCAGTGACGATGTCGCTGGGGATCCCGAACCTTGCCAGGATGTTGCACTTGATGAAGAAGCAGACTGTTGGCGCTTTAATCTCCACGAACGCTTCCGCTTCAGCCCATTATGTAAAGTACTTCATTGCTGTCAGAATGAATGATTTTGAGCACATTTCGGAGTTGAGGTCACTCAAGGGGCCAATGATATCAAAAGCCCACATGGCAAAAGGCCATGGGGCATGAATTGGGTGAAGAGATGATGCGAAAGAGTGGATCTTGTCGGCATGGAGTTGACATGAACGATAGTGCCGGACAAAGATGGAGCAGTCTTCTTCTAAAGTTGGCCAATAATACCCTTGTCAGATGATTTTCTTAGCAAGGGCTTGGGCATTCACATGATTACCACAAACTCCAGAATGTGCTTCCTTTAGCACCAACTCGGCTTCTTCTTCATCAAGACACCTGAGTAAGATTCCACTTAAACTTCTCTTGTAGAGCACTCCTCATAGGATTGTATACCTCTGGGATACTCTTCTAATTGCCTTCTTTTCCTTGGTGGTTGATCCGGGCGGATATGACTGATCTTGGCAATACCTCACAATCTCATCATACCAAGGTCTCTCACCTTCTTCTAATTCTATCAACTCAATTAAATAGATTTCTTCTTTATGTTCCAAGTATTCCTTTCCATTGAACCTCTCCTTAACCTTCATAAAACGTCTATCCTCAATTGTTGGAATGGACCTCTTACAGATGTGTATAGTTCGCACTTGCCTGCCTAGCGGGATAAATAAACATGAAGCTAGTGAAGCTAAGGCATCGACAAGGATATTCTGAGAATGGGGGACATGAACAAAAGTGAGTTTGAAGAATAACTTGATGTAGCAGGTGGTGAGCTCCTAGTAGGTTTTGAGGTTTGGATGGGAAGTTTGGTATTTGGATATGACTTGGCATAGGATCAATTGACTATCACCTATCACCCTTAGTTCAGTGGCACCATGGAAATGAGCAGCCTCCAGCCCGGCCAGTAAGGCTTCATACTCAGCTATGTTGTTTGTTGCTGGAAAGTTGAGCTGAAAAGCTTGTGGAATGGTGACACCTATAGGTGACATAAGGACAATACCAATCCCTCTACCATAAGAGTTCAGAGCCCCGTCAAAATATAATGTCCAAAGATTAGAAGATCGAACTGACACTAATTCGTCATCCGGGAACTCAGACCAGACTAGGTCAAAGATGGGTATGGGATGATGGGCAAGGTGTTCAGCAATAGCATAGCCCTTTATTGCCTTCTATGGGACATAAGTGATATCAAATTGGGACAAGAAGCTCTGCCATCACCCTAACCGATCAGTCAAAATTGTCTTCTTTAATAGAAACTTGATAGGATTGATACGAGCAATGAGCTTGACTTTGTGAGCAAAAAAATAGTGTTTGAGTTTTTGAACCACCCAAAAAAGAGCAGCACAGGTCTTTTCTACCACAGTGTACTTCAGCTCACAAGCATCAAACATCTTAGACAAGTAGTAAATACCTCGTTATTTCCCTTCTTCATCAACTTGTGCAAGGACTACCCTAAAAGAGTTCTCAAGAACTGAAATGTAGAAGACCAAGGGCTTGTCGGGAATTGGTGGTCTAAGTACAAGGGGACTTGCCAGGTATGTTTTCAACCCATCAAACGCCTCCTGGAAGTTCGAATCCCATTTAAATTTGGCCCCCGCCTTGGTTAACTCATAGAAAAGCTTGCACCTTTGGGGATGTTGTGAGATAAACTGGCGGACAAATTGTAGTCTCCCAATCAATCCTTGAAGCTCTTTCATATTCTTCGGGAGAGGCGTACTAATAATTTCCTTGGCCTTATTTGGGTCGATCTCTATGCCCTTTTGCTTACTATGAACCCTAGTAGCTTTCCTAATGAAACTCCAAATGTACACTTCTTAGGGTTCATTTTCAGCTTATATTCTCTAGCTCATTGCAAAACTTTCCTTAGCACTTCAGAATGATCTTCCCGACTCTTGGACTTGATAACCAAATCTTCTACATACACCTCTACAAGGGTGTGCATCATGTCATGAAAGATAGCCATCATAGCCCTCTAATATGTAGCACCAACATTCTTCAACCCAAAGGGCATGACAACATAGCAATATGTTCCCCTAGGTGTAGTGAACGACGTCTTCTCTTGGTCCTCCTCAGCTAATCGGATCTAATTGTATCCAGAATAATCATCCAAGAATGAAAGTATTTCAAATCCAGTTGTGCTATTGACCAAAACATCGATATGAGGCAAAGGAAAATCATCCTTAGGACATGCTCGATTTAAGTCCCTGAAGTCTATGCAAATCCGAACTTGTCCATCCTTATTCATAACAGAGACTATGTTAGCCACCCATTGCGGATATAAGACGACTTTAATAAATTTTGCTTGGTGTAGTTTGTCAACCTCTTCTTTCATTTTGAGTGCAATATTAGGGTGGAATCTCCTGAGCTTTTGTTTAACCAGGGTAGTTCTAGGTTTCAAGGTTAATCTATGTTCAACCAATGAATTATTTAATCTCGGCATGTCTTCATATGTCCATACGAACGTGTCCTTATATTGCACTCAAAATGAAAGAAGAGGTTTGCACTGATGAGGATAGTCTTAGGATCTTCCAGGGTTCCTAAATTCAATTCCTTGGTTGGTTCATTCCCTGTGGCTGTTGGTTCTACAAATCTTCTAAGTCCATATGCGGATGCATCAGCCAAGCCCTCGATTTCATCCTCAAATTCAGGATCCTTTTCTGATACCATCTCATATACTCCCAAAATAGGATTTATGTTATGCTCTTCCTCATATCGGATTTTATCTAGCTGGATGGTATTCTCTAAAAAGTTTTGCAGCCTTGCACACTCTATGCATTTCTGTGCCAATTATTGTAGATACCTACTTGAAACTCGTTTACCTTTGACTTTCCTAGTTCCTAGCCTAACCCAACCTACTGAAGATAAACCTGGAAAGGTGATATTTACAATGGAGGGAGGATCGAGTAAATCGATCAATGATTCAGAAGAGAGGGATCCCTGATTGGGAGCACCCTCTAGGATGAGTAGAGATGTCTCCTTGATAGAAATGTGAATTTCAAAGAAGACATTTTTTTAGGGGATTTTCAAGTAAGAAAATAGATTGAACCTGAGTGACTCGAGACTTGCTAGAAACTGACAAAATTAATAGAGAGAAAAACTTAAGAATAAAGGGAAAAAAAGGGGCTCGTGGGCCCAATGGTAACGGAAAATGGGTACATGGGCCCAAAAATGATGAAAAAAATAAACGGGTATGTGGACCCGATTTTGGAAATGGATGGGTATGTGAGCCCATGCTGGAAAGAAGCCTCAGTTCTGAAGTTGATGAGGGAAGTAGATGGGCAAGTAGGACCAGTGAGAATAGAAGGCTGAAGTGAGCACATGGGCCCGAAGTAGGTAAGTGGGCCTGAAAGCCCATCCAAAAGATCTAGAAACAATGGCATGAGGTTTAAACATAAGATAGTTGTATTTGGGCCTCGTGGAATGGTTTTGACTTGGTTGGTAGCCTGCTCAAAAGAATGATCCAAGATTGGTCTACCCTTGAGTGGTTCTTGGTGCTCTTCCCCACTTGAGAACAAACAAGTCCAGATAAGCACAAGTCTTCCAAGTCTTCTTCTTCATCTAGAGCTTTTCTTCTCTTGACAGCTATAATGGAACTCCTATCATCTTCAGCCATCATCATGGTTTCCCCTTTGATAAAGAATGTATAAAGTCCTATGGCATATCCTGGCTGGAAGATCCTCCTTGGGATGAAATCCTCTTCGTATCCCAACCCTTGCCTATGTGGCCTTTTCATAGATTGAATCGGCTGAGTGATCCCATGAAGATCCTTCTCAAATCTTTTCCAAGCTGATAGCTCAATTTCATCATCATCCGCCATCCCACTGTGTCTGGTAGAGAGACGGTCATGCATCTAATTTATGGCAATTCTCCCACTGAGATCTGGGGTTGTATTGATAAACCTAGGGGTGATATAAAAGTAACATCATTCACCTCATCTCTTACAAGCATGCTAGTCACCTTGACCACTTGTCCTTTAAAGGGAAACTTTATGCACTGATGGTTTGTTGAAGCCATAGCTCCTATTGCTTCCAGATAAGGCCTCCCAAGTATAGCCCAAAAAGTTGGATCCAATTCTAGAATATGAAAATCCGTTGTGACCGTACATTGTCCAAGTTTGACTTCTAGAGTGACCACCCCACGTGCAGACTTCTTGGAGTTGTCATAAGCTGTCACCATGGCACAAGATGGCTTGATTTCTTGTTCGGAAACGCCGTACAACTGTAAAGTTTCTGGCAGCATAACATTGATAGAAGCTCCAGTGTCAACCAAACATGATTTTACTTCAATATTATAAATAACCATAGCCACATACAAAGCATATCTCCTAACCTCTGGATCTGCTAACTCCTCCTAAGAGAAAGTGAGTGTTGGGTGCTCACTTCTAGGGGCTAACACTGTAGTGATCTTCTCAGGTGAGAGATCTTCATTCACCATTACCCTTTGCAAATACTGTTGTAGAATCTCCTGGTGCACCTTTGATCTTTTATTCAACTTGAGTATAGATATGCAGGCCAGTGTCTTATCCAAATGTTTCAACAAATCATACGCCATGCCTGGCAAGGATTCTTCCACTTTTTCTTCTTCCACTGTATCTTGCGGTTGAGTCCCGACTTAGGGAAAGAGCCGCTGGAACTGTTGACAGCAAAATTTTCCTCGTAGCTTGCTTGATACAGATTTCAACAATGCTGAAGTCAATGCAGAAAATCCAACAGATTCGGAAAATTCAATAATAGATGATTCAAACAAGCTCTAGAAATTCCTCGGCATGGTTTTACATGCTACAAATGGCCAATATAATGTGCTCATTGCATAGCCCTGGTCAAGAGCTTCGCAACAGTGCCCAAAATATGGAAAACGGACACCGGAAGGCCGAAATGACCATTTTTCCCCCGACACTTTGGGACAAATTGAGACTCTAACATGAAATTCCAACTTTATTACATTGTCAAGGTTGGATAGATCTAGGCAACACTTGAAACGGATCGAAAATCTGACCACCGGATGAAGAGATATGCAAGAAAGATCAAATCTGGACGAAAAGCCGTATGTCGTCGGACCAAACGCATAATGGTCCGATCAGCTCCTGAATCAACCTATGGACTGAAAATTTTGATTTATTGGCCTGAAACATATATCTCTTGAATATTGATGCATGAAAAATAAAATTTGTCCAATTGGATAACTTAATTGCACTTAGTTGCAATTTCTAGCTTATCAACGGCCGAGATCGCACAGATCGGAGAAGCTAGCTAAATCAGGAGATCCGTTGCAATTCAAGTAATCTCAACCACACATCAGGATGGAGCATAAGATCAATGGCCATCAAGGCATGGTTTGGAATTTTTTGAAGTCAATTTGAGATTTATTTAATTGGTTTTGACCGGAATTAATGCTAGCCATTGGATCAGGAGCACTCTAATCAAACCAGGGTTAAACCTAACCCAAGATGGGCTAACCCAACCTATCTTGGCCAAACCTACCATCCTCCCTCATCTGATGGGTGCGCAAACAGCCCTAGAAAGTAGGGAAGGGTGTGCAAGGCTTTCCCAACTCTTTCCATCTCTTTTTGGTTTATAATTATCTCATCCTCAACCACCTCAACTTCCCATGGCTTATCCTTATCACCCTAAACCACTCCCTTGGTTTATCTTCATCCTAACTAATCCTACAACTAACCAAGCTTATCCTCATCCAAGCCCTGGCTGAACCAGCTTTCTTGCCACATGTCATGTGCGCACACCTCCTTGAAAGTAGGAGAAGGTGCGCACCCTTGTCTCCCTCTCTTTCTAGTTGGCGCACAATCATCCTCAACAACCAACTATGGGTTATCCTTATCATTCTCGAACTCCCTTGAGTTATCCTTATCTCTCCTCAACAACCTCCAGCCTTATCTCCTCCTAGAGATGGCGCCCCCCACTTCTATATAAACCCCCCTGTTGTCATGTGCGCAAGGCAAGCTGATCACCCTGCGGAAGCCCTACCTCTCCTCCCTCTACCCTGCTCCAAGATATCTTCTCCTTGCTTGGACGTCTTCATCAGAAAGTCAGAAACCTCTCCAACCCCTTTGTGGTGTGCCAAGTGAAGAAGAAGAAGGAGAAAAGACATCCCTCCAGCAGGTGCGCCAACAACAGCCCAACTGGTGGTGCACCGATTCCAACAGCGGGTGTTCCTTCTTGGAGCACCAATTCTTGCCCCATCTTCAGCCACAAAAGAAGATGAATAAGTTGGAGATAAGGCCAGAAATCTTCTCCTTCAATCTCCAACAGAAACTGTGCCAAAAATGTGAGGAAAAATGTAAGTTTAATACTCTTTTTCCCCTCTTCTTTCTCTTCCCCTCGGCCTTCTCTTTGGCCATTCAAGAAGCTCCAAAAACCCAGCCTTGTTGGTACCACTTAAAGCTCATGTTCAACCTCCCTATGTTGGTCCCACAAGCCATAAAAAATTAGTCTCTTTGAGCCCCTCATTTCAGACCCCTTGCTGTCCTAATTCTGGCTCCTCATTGCCCACGTGCGCACAGCCCATAGGTGGCCTGTAAACAGCCCATTAGGCATCCCCAAATAACCCCATGCTGTCACCTAACACCGTGCCCCTTGTTGCCATCCCTCTAGCAGCCAATTAGGCTTCTGAACATGCTCCTAATCAGGTCCTGTTTGACCATCGTTGCTGCCCAAGTGGACAGACTTCAGAACATACCCAAATCAGGCCCCACTGCTGGCCCTAAAATTAGGCCCCTTTGATGCCTTCGAAACCAACACCTATCTAACCCCTCCGATGGTCATCTACATAGCACCATAAATAAAACAAACATCCTCTTTAATGTGTGGAAGGAGGGGTGACAGCCCCAGACGGGCCAAGAAGTTAAGCCGGGTGGCCCTAATTTTCACTCATCAAATGCCTTTGCACTGCCCCTTGACTTCTCTATTTGGCCATCCAAATTGATAGAAATGTATGCCCTACAAGCCAATCAGATATGATATGATTTGACATTTCTAGAAATATCTCATTCAATTAAATAGGCAAAACTTCGTTACTAGCATTTATTAGAAGTGTATTTCGTAATGAAGTCCTTAATCATATGCAATGATGATTGAATCATGATGAGATCATGATAATGAGATCGATCATCTAGAGGTATGTGATCTAAATGTTCCTAGTCATAGGATCCTTGAGACAGGACATCAAGAATCCGGATAGACTAGTGTGTGTGATGTCTTCTCATATGATGAGAATGACCGATCTCATTGGTCATCAGTGTGGGGACATTGAGATACACACACAAGTGCCCATTAGTGGAATGAGTTCACTAAACAGACCAATTTAGGAAAACTTGATCGGTATCTTACCGAACTGTCTATCAGGTTATTCTTACATCTCAATAGCACGGTTGGATCTTTGACCTGAGTCGCCAAAGATGTCTTGCCGGGCGTACTATGTACTTTGACTATTGACTGATGGATCACTTAGTATTATGGTCCTATATAGTTAATGGATTGGGTATATGGGAAACCTGGTGCAGGCAATTGAGCGGACAATAGGGGATCGTTCACTCACGGTAGGAGAGAGAGAATGTCTTATGAATAGTACTCTAAATCCTTTGCCAAGGTAGATTGGATAATTGGAAAAGGAGTTTTCCAGTTGATCCATTCCCGAGTACAAGATTTCATAGAGTTGGAATACTTAGGGGTTGACAGTCAGTACCGAACCCCTGACCGACCTGGACATTGTATGAACGAGGATTTAAATCCGTGTGGTAATTGATGATGGAAAGGCTCAATGGATGTTATTTAACTCCCCAAAGTCATTTGGGATCATAGGATGTGGCTTGTACCCTTTATGATCAGAAAGCCGTAAAAACTGTTATCGAATAACGGTTTTGATTTAATTTAAAGGAATTGTTCTTTTAAATTAATTAAGGCTTCAACAAAATTGACTATTGGGCCTAGTGGGTCACACACAATAGATCTGGTCAATAAGATGAGGGCATGGACGCAATTTTATAGAAGTTTTGGGATTTTGTGAAAAATTCCATCTTCTATATATAAATGGCTTATGAAGCCAAACCCTAACAAGCCATAGGGCTGGAGCACGTCCCAAGCCTCCTCTCTCCCTCCTCTCTCCTCTAGAAGGTGATCTCTCATGGTCAAGCTTGGATCTGGAAGGTTTCTGGAGGCCCGAAGGAAGGGAGAACTTGTCTATTGAAGCAGATCGTGTGGATACCACTAGAGACCGGACACTTGAACGTTTTTCAGCAAGGAGGAATGTCCTCTCTTCATCCATGGTGAGGGATTTGAGAAATCCCATGAGGTACTCTCGTTCTACTTCATATTCGGTTCCCGGTTTTATTCGTTCAGCATCGATCAAGGCAAAGATCATGGTTTTATGGAATCAAATTTTTTCCGCTGTCATGTATTGATTCCTTACAGTGGTATCAGAGCCCGGTTGAAGCCTTGGTCAAGGTTGAATCGAAATTGGCTTGATTTCATGTGATTTCTTGCTTTCCCGAAACTATATACAGAGCTGTTTTGATTTGATCACCACAGTTTGTATGAGATACGAAACTGTGTGTGGTTAGATTCATTAGATTCTCGTGGATGAGATCTTTCCAATACCGCAAACCTCATGAATTTTGGCCATCCGGAGAGTCCGGAATGAGTTCGGAAAGTTGCTAAGATGATCATATCCGAATATCCAGCCAAAATTAGGGGAGTTGATGAACTTACTTATTTGGACTCAAATACCTCTATCTAATGATGTAGGAAGATAGGAAATTAAGTTTCCTAGAGTTTCCATAAGTTATTGGACACTCAACGGCCCTTGGAGGTGCCGGATTTGAGAGGTATTTGCGGTTTGGTTTAATTGCGGCCGTGGCAACTTCCTCCAGAAACTGCGCGTTGGATAGAATTTTTCATGAGATTAAACTTCTATAAATAGAATCCTTATTGTTTAAGGATTCCAACGCATATTTTTTCGGATTTTTTGGACACCGTTTGACCCCCCAAATCAGGCCCGAAAGTCGGCGCTTTTCTAGGGTTTCCGCGCTCTGTCCAGCCCTTATCGGGCGAAGAAGGAGGAGTCCGGATCGGATCCGGACCCGCCAGCGCGCGGGCTGGGGTACGTGGCATCAGCGCAGCCGCCCCGGGCTGGGGTACATGACCGCGCCGCGTTAGCCCCGGGGGCGCGCAGCGGCGCTCGCGGGCGCACGGCGCGCGGTGCGCGGCCGCCGGCGCTTCGGCACAAGCCGTGGGGTATGTGGCTGGCGCCGACTGGCCGGCGCAATGCGCCGCCAGTTAAATATTTCAAAAATGATTTTAAATTGTTTAAAATTCATTTTTGAATCGAAAAATTGCCAAAAAATTCTAGAAAATTTTTGAAAATTGTAGAATGTATTTAATGAGTTATTAAAGTGTTTAATGACTTATTAAATAAAGTTTTACTATTTTGTTATTGAATTCTACTATTTAGATTTTAAAATTGTTTTAAGATCAAAATTAATGAAATTAATGATTATATAAGTTATGAGAAATTATTTAATTGCTTTGTAAAATGTTTATGAACCTGTTAAATAGTTTTGGACTTTGGTTGCCATAGAATCATTTTATAAATGATTTTAAAATTGTTTTAAAATATTTATTGATTAAATTAGTGTTCAAATAAATTATGAAAAAATATGATTTTGAAGAATTGTGATTTGGACATTAATTTAATGCTCCGAGAAATTTTGGAAAAGCATGAATCATCTGAATATTTTATATTGCTTGTCTTATGCATGTAAATTGTTTATATGTGCATTTCATGTTATTTATTTTATTAAAATTCGACAAGCATGAAATTTGGAATTTCAAAATTACAGTATACAATTTTATGATGGTATATATGATATATCTCAAATAATTATCACGTATGCACTCTATGTTCATGTGATGAATGTTGGTGTGTGTATGGAGGTGATCATGGACTTAAATATGCTTTGCTTTTGATTGCTTGGTTAATTAAGTTGGTTATGCTATTAAATGGGGCCTGCGTGTGCCTCCTCTCTCTCTATACAATCTGATTGTACGTTCTACCTTCCCCCATTTGTGTACTCCCCTTGGTTGAAACCAAGGTTTCTTATTATGAGTTGTACATTTGTGGGTCTATGTACCCTTTAGCTGCTTGTAATGGTTAGAAGCCGGCTTGTGATAGAATGGAGAGCGGGACCACTTGGAGAAGCACCCTTCTGAAGTGGGAGCATGCCAACTCAAGCTTCTGAAGCAAGGAATTGCACCTATAGGGGTGCCTTAGGTGTATGCTTAGGGTTAAGTCCATGATCACCTATGTTTTAATGCGTATTTGATATGTGGTGTGTGCTACAGATTATACCTTAAATATATGATATTCCAAAGGTATATTAATATTTATATGTAGCACCTATGTTGATGAGACTAAAATAAAATCCCTCCTCGTTCTAATTAGGTCGATAAATGTGAGACATTAAGAATGACTCACGTAGCCTTCTGTTGTTATGGTCTTGATGAGCCAATCTTAGATTGGATGGGTTTGTTGTGCTACCACAAGGCCTATTCAGCAAGGGATTGGAGATCATGGCCAAGGCATTAGCCGAACTTTGGGGTGGACCATTTGCATGGCTTTGTTGTGCTTCCACAAGGGCTGTGTGAAGAATTCATTCTCATAACGTAACAAGCGGGTTTGACCTAACTAGAGTATATGGTTTGTTGTGCTACCACAAGATCATAACTCTAGAGGCTAAATGACTAAGAGTTGCAAGAGTTGCAACTGGCAATAGTTGCCTACCTATTAAGTATGGGATGATTTGTTGTGCTACCACAAGGTCATCACCATAAAGTTAGTAGGGTCTTGGTCCCCACTAGGATGTTATCATGATATCCCGTCTTTGCATAATGAGGGTTATGCAAATTCGTCGAAAGTTAGTGGGAGTATAAATTAGGATGAAAGACCATATCTTAATTTTAATGAATGTCTATAATGTTAATATAATTACATCTCTGTTATAGAATATTATAAACCACCATTAATGTAGCATGCTAGATGCTAAGTATTTTAATGGCTCACACTTCCTATATTGGTTTAGAACTAAGAGAATAGTTCTCATAGTTGACCTATTGACTATCCTACTTGAGAAGTAAGTATCTCCTACACTATCTAATGAAGTGAGAGAAGATAAGATCTTATCTCATTGAAAAGATGTATTAATTACCTTATATCAGATGTTAGCATCTATCAAATAAAATTAGTAGTGGCAACATGGATAGATGGATTTGATATCCATCATGGCTCATGGTGATGAGCTAATTAAAGGCGATGAAAAATAATACATCTTGAATACTTCTTATTGGTAAGACCAATAGAAAGAAGTAAGATCATTAGATAGAGATAGATGGTGATAGTTAAAAGTCAAAGAAGTGAGTCAAGATATTATAACCCAAATTTGACATAGCATTCCTCTACTATCATGATGATGGTAAGTAGAAGAAGAAGTGCAAAGTGTATTGCACATAATGCAAAGGTGGAACTTGAGAAGCTCCATGTATCTATGTCATTTATATTTACTTGTCTTATATACACATTTGATAGTATAAGATACTATGTATGTGTATTCTAGTATAAGATACTAGGGGTGCATATAATAGTATGAGATACCAGAGATGCATCATATATCTACAATGAGTTGTAGATAATAGCAAGTAAATGAAGGCTTAAAGAAGATTGTTGACCTACATATGAAATGGTACAAAATGTTGCATCATTACTAGTGGGAGATACAAATTTTCTATAGCCTTCTAGAGTTGTCTTAATTATCCTTCCATAAGAATATTGTTTTCATTTCCTAGTTGAATAAATGATGATTTATTCTATGGTATGAAAATGATGACAGGTAAAGTGTTTACCAATAGGAGCATAATAAAGAGTTTATTCATATCAAATATGTATGCTCTTATAATATGTGTGAAAAATCCTCTTTAGGTGAAGTAGATTGATATTGATCAATCTATTGTTTAATAGTACGGTCATATTTATAAGAAAAGACTTAAGGAGTACTATTCGGATAGTAACATATAGGTAAATGATTTAGAATCATTAACTATATGTAAGTCTTATCTTATTAAGCAAAATGACCAACTCTTCATTTGTTAGACATTGAGAGAGGGCTAATGAGTTTATAGAACTCATGCATCTAGATGCATGTTAGCCCATATCTATTAATGATAGAGGATAATATTTCAACTTCATTAATTTTCAAAGATGACTTCTCTAGGTATGGACATATGTACTTTATGAAGTACAAATCCAAAACCTTTGAGAAATTATTTGAGATTAAGAATGAAGAGGAAATATTAATGAAAAGAGTATTATAACTCTTTGATGAGATCAAAGAGGGGATACTTAAGTAATAATTCACACATAAAGGAAGGATAGTATAATTTAATTTTGATGGACACCTCTTATACATTTTAGCTTAATTGAGTAGTCAAAATGAGAAGCCATATTGTGTAGGACATAATATGGACATTGACAACCTTTGCAAAATTCTTCTTTGTTTGTTTAGGGGTTAGCACTCAATATAGACATTTGATCTTAAATCGGTACCTTTCAAGTCTATTCCAACTATTTCATATTAGATATGGAAAGGGATTAAAGCTTGACCTTAAGCAAGTTAAGGTTTCAGAATGTCTGGCTTGGTAAAGAAGTATAACCCTATCAAGTTGGAATATAAGACTACAAAGTGTTGGCTTGTGGGATATCCTAAGGAAACTTAAGGATATTAATCCCCCCTTAGGGAGAAGGGTATGAGTTGCTCATCTCTCCATATTTCTAGAGGAAGAGTCCCTCGTTTAGAAAGACAGTGGGAGCAAGGCATAAATGGAGGGTGTTCCAGTCCCACAATCCATTGACACTTTTATTAAGGTACTAGTTTATATTTACACAAGGGCAAATCATAGAACTTTTCTTATGTCCAATCTACCTAAGAGATATGTGAGACATATCTTTGATGGAAGAAATGAGACATAAGATAAAAGGATAATGATCCTAAGATTTATATTGAAGAAATATGAGATATTGATTCAAAATGGGAAGAAATAATAAAATACGATATAAACTCTATCTATTCTAATCAAGTTCAGAACTTGATTGATCCACCTAAGGATTTAGTATCTATAGGGTATAAATGGATCACTAAAGAATAGATTGAAGTTTATTAGAAGGTAGAGACCTTCAAAGTAAGGATAGTTAAAAGGGATATCATTTATGTCAAATAGTTGACTATGATAAGACCTTTTACCTATGCCATGGAATTAATCCATTTGGATTTGATTGTTACACACTATGACTATAGGATATGTCAAATGGATGTTAAGATAGTGTTTCTCTATGTTATTTTGAGAAACAGGTGTATATGATACAACCTTTGGGAATCAAGTTCCAAAACATCCAAATAGTGTGTGCATAAGGTCCATTTATGGACTCAAGTAAAACTTCCCATAGATGGTAGATAAGGTTTAACAAGATTAAATCTTATGACTTCATTGAGAATGAAGATATGCCTTGTGTTTTCATATAAGATAAGTGGGAGTGCTATTATCTTCTTGACATGATATATGTATGACATACTACTCATTAAGAATGAAGTACGTATGTTATCATTAGTGAGCCTAGTTATCAATTAATCCTCCAAACTTAATATGGGTTTTAAGATTTATGGAGATAGATCTAAAAGGTTTCTTGGCCTTACCCAATTCATGTGCATAATAACCATAGTCATAGAGTTTGACATGGTGAACTCCAAGATAGGTTTCTTACCTATGAAGTGTGGAGTTGATATCTTTTAAGATATGTCTTTGTAGACTTCTTAAGAGATAAAGAAATCACATTAGTATAGCCCTTATGCTTTTGCAATAGGACCTATCACATTTGTGATGCTACGCACATGACTTCATGCTCTAAGTGTTATGAGCATTCATTAAGTAAATCCTTGTGAGAGTCACAGGATAATTTAGAGATGTGTCCTTGAGTACTTGAGAAGCACTATGGATATATATCTAATGTTTGGAGGATAAGACTCAAAGTCTTGCAGTTTTAAGAACACAAGCTTCTAATCAGATAAGTCTGATAATAAGTCAAGATAATGGTGGTGCAGTGAGCTGGAAGAGTTCCATGCAAGAGAACACTGCTAATTCTACAACTAATCTAAAGTAGATTGAATAATGACTGTATATTGCTTGAGAAGCTGACTAGATGAAGATGTTCATCTAGCTTATGGGATTGTCCCAACTTTCTCTGAAAGTGTATTGTTTTGAGAAAACAATGGGGTAGATCCAAAGTCTCATTAGAAGTTTCAAACTTCTATGGCAATACCATAGAATCAGAGAGAAAGCAGTTGATAGAGATATAATTAAAGATAGAGTATCTTCCATTAATAACATTACTGATCCACTAACTGAAGCAGATACTTAAAGAGTGTTTGAGCTTCACCTTGAGCTGATAGAGATCAGCCAGATGGGTGATTGGCTTTAGTGCAAGTGGGAGATTGATAGAAATGTATGCCCTACAAGCCAATCATATATGATATGATTCGACATTTCTAGGAATATCTCATTCAATTAAATAGGCAAAACTTCGTTACTAGCTTTTATTAGAAGCGTATATCGTAATGAAGTCCTTAATCACATGCAATGATGATTGAATCATGATGAGATCATGATAATGAGATCGATCATCTAGAAGTATGTGATCTAAATGTTCCTAGTCATAGGATCCTTGAGACGGGACATCAAGAATCCGGATAGACTAGTGTGTGTGATGTCTTCTCATATGATGAGAATGACCGATCTCATTGGTCATCAGTGTGGGGACACTGAGATACACACACAGGTGCTCATTAGTGGAATGAGTTCACTGAATTGACCAATTTAGGAAAACCTGATAGGTATCTTACCGAACTGTCTATCGGGTTATTCTTACATCTCAATAGCACGGTTGGATCTTTGACACGAGTTGCCAAAGATGTCTTGCCGGGCGTACTATGTACTTTGACTATTGGTGACGGATCACTTAGTATTGTGGTCCTATATAGTTAATGGATTGGGTATATGGGAAACCTGGTGGAGGCAATTGAGAGGACAATAGGGGATCGTTCACTCTCGGTAGGAGAGAGAGAATGTCCTATGGATAGTACTCTAAATCCTTGGCCAAGGTAGAAAGGATAATTGGAAAAGGAGTTTTCCAGTTGATCCATTCCTGAGTACAATATTTCATAGAGTTAGAATATTTAGGGGTTGACAGTCAGTGCCGAACCCCTGACCGACCGGGACATTGTATGAACGAGGATTTAAATCCGTGTGGTAATTGATGATGGAAAGGCTCAATGGATGTTATTTAACTCCCCAAAGTCATTTGGGATCATAGGATGTGGCCTGTACCCCTTATGATCAAAAAGTCGTAAAAACTGTTATCGGATAATGGTTTTGATTTAATTTAAAGGAATTGTTCTTTTAAATTAATTAAGGCTTCAACAAAATTGACTATTGGGCCTAGTGGGTCACACACAATAGATCTGGTCAATAAGATGAGGGCATGGACGCAATTTTATAGAAGTTTTGGGTTTTTGTGAAAAATTCCATCTTCTATAAATAAATGGCTTATGAAGCCATACCCTAACAAGCCATAGGGATGGAGCACGTCCCAAAATTGACACTTGAACGGTTTTCAGCATGGAGTAATGTCTTCTCTTCATCCATGGTGAGGAATTTGAGAAATCCCAATGAGGTACTCTCGTTCTACTTCATATTCGGTTCCCGGTTTTACTCGTTCGGCATCGATCAAGGCAAAGATCATGGTTTTATGGAACCAAAATTTTTCCTCTGTCATGTATTGATTCCTTATAGTATGATCATATTTATAAGAGAAGACTTAAGGAGTACTATTCGGATAGAAACATATAGGTAAATGATTTAGAATCATTAACTATATGTAAGTCTTATCTTATTAAGCAAAATGACCAACTCTTAATTTGTTAGACATGGAAAGAGGGCTAAAGAGTTTATAGAACTCATGCATCTAGATGCATGTTAGCCCATATCTATTAATGTTAGAGGATAATATTTCAACTTCATTAAGTTTCAAAGATGACTTCTCTAGGTATGGACATATGTACTTGATGAAGTACGAATCCAAAACCTTTGAGAAATTATTTGAGATTAAGAATGAAGAGGAAATATTAATGAAAAAGGTATTAGAACTCTTTGATGAGATCAAAGAGGGGATACTTAAGTAATAATTCACACATAAAGGAAGGATAGTATAATCTAATTTTGATGGACACCTCTTATACATTTTAGCTTAATTGAGCAGCTAAAATGAGAAGCCATATTGTGTAGGACATAATATGGACATTGACAACCTTTGCAAAATTCTTCTTTGTCTGTTTAGGGGTTAGAACTCAATATAGACATTTGATATTAAATTGGTTCCTTTCAAGTCTATTCCAATTATTCTATATTAGATATGGAAAGGGATTAAAGCTTGACCTTAAGCAAGTTAAGGTTTCAGAATGTACGGCTTGGTAAAGAAGTATAACCCTATCAAGTTGAAATATAAGACTACAAAGTGTTGGCTTGTGGGATATCCTAAGCAAATTTAAGGATATTAATGCCTCCCTTAGGGAGAAGGGTATGAGTTGCTCATCTCTCCATATTTCTAAAGGAAGAGTCCCTCCTTAAGAAAGATAGTGGGAGCCAGTATAAATGGAAGGTGTTCCAGTCCCACAATCCATGGACACTTTTATTAAGATACTAGTTTATATTTACACAAGGGCAAATCATAGATCTTTTCTTATGTCCAATCAACCTAAGAGATATGTGAGAAATTTCTTTGATGTAAGAAATGAGACATAAGATAAAAGGTTAATGATCCTAAGATTTATATTGAAGCAATATGAGATATTGATTCAAAATGGGAAGAAACAAAAAAATCCGATATAAACTCTATCTATTCTAATCAAGTTCAGAACTTGATTGATCCACCTAAGGATTTAGTATCTATAGGGTATAAATGGATCACTAAAGAATAGATTGAAGTATATTAGAAGGTAGAGACCTTCAAAGTAAGGATAGTTAAAAGGGATGTCATTTATGTCAAATAGTTGACTATGATAAGACCTTTTACCAATGCCATGGAATTAATCCATTCGGATTTGATTGTTACACACTATGACTATAGGATATATCAAATGGATGTTAAGATAGTGTTTCTCTATGTTATTTTGAGAAACAGGTGTATATGATACAACCTTTGGGAATCAAGTTCTAAACCATCCAAATAGTGTGTGCATGGTCCATTTATGGACTCAAGTAAAACTTTCCATAGATGGTAAATAAGGTTTAATAAGATTAAATCTTATGACTTCATTGAGAATGAAGATATGCTTTGTGTTTTCATATAAGATAAGTGGGAGTGCTATTATCTTCTTGACATGATATATGCATGACATACTACTCATTAAGAATGAAGTAAGTATGTTATCATAAGTGAGCCTAGTTATCAATTCATCCTCCAAACTTAATATGGGTTTTAAGATCTATGGAGATAGATCTATAAGGTTTCTTGGCCTTACCCAATTCATGTGCATAAAAACCATAGTCATAGAGTTTGACATGGTAAACTCCAAGATAGGTTTCTTACCTATGAGGTGTAGAGTTGATATCTTTAAAGAGATGTCTTCATAGACTTCTTAAGAGATAAAGAGATCACATTAGTATAGCCCTTATGCTTTTGCAATAGGACCTATCACATTTGTGATGCTACGCACATGACTTCATTAATGCTCTAAGTGTTATGAGCATTTATCAAGTAAATCCTTGTGAGAGTCACGGGATAATTTAGAGATGTGTCCTTGAGTACTTTAGAAGCACTATGAATATATATCTAATGTTTGGAGGATAAGACTCGAAGTCTTGCAGTTTTAAGAACACAAGCTTCTAATCAGATAAGTCTGATAATAAGTCAACATAATGGTGGTGCAGTGAGCTGGAAGAGTTCCATGCAAGAGAACACTGCTAATTCTACAACTAATCTAAAGTAGATTGAATAATGACTGTATATTGCTTGAGAAGCTGACTAGATGAAGATGTTCATCTAGCTTATGGGATTGTCCCAACTTTCTCTGAAAGTGTATTGTTTTGAGAAAACAATGGGGTAGAGCCAAAGTCTCATTAGAAGTTTCAAACTTCTATGGCAATACCATAGAATCGGAGAGAAAGCGATTGATAGAGATATAATTAAAGATAGAGTATCTTCCGTTAATAACATTACAGATCCACTAACTGAAGTAGATACTCAAAGAGTGTTTGAGCTTCACCTTGAGCTTATAGAGATCAGCCAGATGGGTGATTGGCTTTAGTGCAAGTGGGAGATTGATAGAAATGTATGCCCTACAAGCCAATCATATATGATATGATTTGACATTTCTAGAAATATCTCATTCAATTAAATAGGCAAAACTTCGTTACTAGCTTTTATTAGAAGTGTATTTCATAATGAAGTCCTTAATCACATGCAATGAAGATTGAATCATGATGAGATCATGATAATGAGATCGATCATCTAGAGGTATGTGATCTAAATGTTCCTAGTCATAGGATCCTTGAGACAGGACATCAAGATTCCGGATAGATTAGTGTATGTGATGTCTTATCATATGATGAGAATGACCGATCTCATTGGTCATCAGTGTGGGGACACTGAGATACACACAGGTGCTCTTTAGTGGAATGAGTTCACTAAACAGACCAATTTAGGAAAACCTGATAGGTATCTTACCGAACTATCTATCAGGTTATTCTTACATCTCAATAGCACGGTTGGATCTTTGACCTGAGTCGCCAAAGATGTCTTGCCGGGCGTACTATGTACTTTGACTATTGACTGATGGATCACTTAGTATTATGGTCCTATATAGTTAATGGATTGGGTATATGGGAAACCTGGTGGAGGCAATTGAGCGGACAATAGGAGATCGTTCACTCACGGTAGGAGAGAGAGAATGTCTTATGAATAGTACTCTAAATCCTTGGCCAAGGTAGATAGGATAATTGGAAAAGGAGTTTTCCAGTTGATCCATTCCCGAGTACAAGATTTCATAGAGTTGGAATACTTAGGGGTTGACAGTCAGTACCGAACCCCTGACCGACCTGGACATTGTATGAACGAGGATTTAAATCCATGTGGTAATTGATGATGGAAAGGCTCAATGGATGTTATTTAACTCCCCAAAGTCATTTGGGATCATAGGATGTGGCTTGTACCCTTTATGATCAGAAAGCCGTAAAAACTGTTATCGGATAACGGTTTTGATTTAATTTAAAGGAATTGTTCTTTTAAATTAATTAAGGCTTCAACCAAATTGACTATTGGGCCTAGTGGGTCACACACAATATATCTGGTCAATAAGATGAGGGCATGGATGCAATTTTATAGAATTTTTAGGTTTTTGTGAAAAATTCCATCTTCTATATATAAATGGCTTATGAAGCCAAACCCTAACAAGCCATAGGGCTGGAGCACGTCCCAAGCCACCTCTCTCCCTCCTCTCTCCTCTAGAAGGTGATCTCTTATGGTCAAGCTTGGATATGGAAGGTTTCTGGAGGCCCGAAGGAAGGGAGAACTCGTCTATTGAAGCAGATCGTGTGGATACCGCTAGAGACCGGACACTTGAACGGTTTTCAGCAAGGAAGAATGTCCTCTCTTCATCCATGGTGAGGGATTTGAGAAATCCCATGAGGTACTCTCGTTCTACTTCATATTCGGTTCCCGATTTTATTCGTTGGGCATCGATCAAGGCAAAGATCATGGTTTTATGGAATCAAAATTTTTCCGCTGTCATGTATTGATTCCTTACACAAATAGTCCAAGTTACGCCCACCTGAGCAGCATCCGAACATAAGCCCCCTTTCAGCCCATGTTTGGCCTATCAAAACACACCTTAATCAGGTCCTTGTGTGCCCCCTTGATGGCCCTTCATCATAGCACTTGAATGGCAAAAGAAGTCAGCCCATTGGCAGCTCTCAAAATAGCACCAAAACAGGCCCCTCTTCAGCTCTCTACATGGAAGCTTGCATCACTTTCTGCTACTGCAAGAATAAACAAAAAAATGGCAAAGGCATACAGGGTTTGAAGCTGTCCTTTTTGGCCTTGAAGTGCTGCAAACAGGCCATGTTGGCCCTTGAAGAGCAAATCAGGCCGCCAGGGCCCAAGATGTTCAAAACAGGCAAACTAGTTTGACATGACTTGAAGACTGGCCTTACCAGGCTGACATGACATGAAGACCAGCCCATTGTGCTGATGAAGCTGGCTCATTGGGCCTTGGACATTTAAAAAGCACACTTAACTGAATCTGAAAGCGAAATGCCAAAATTAAATAAGGAGTTAGCAACACCACGTGGGCGCTCCCCCTTGGGCGGCTCATCCGGCTTGCACCGGAATGCTGACCCGGACGTAGGCGCGGGCCAGCTCCCGTTGCAGACAATCCTTCCCACTACTTGGAAAGTCAAAAAACTATACCTTGTAGGATGGGTAAAAATTTCACACTGATTGGAAACTAAGGCGGCATGCTGCCAAAATTTTCCCAATCAAGTGGGATTTTTTACACCAAAGGAAGGACATTCACACATTTGCACCATTGACAGCATTGAACATGGCATACGAACTACCACATCTAATGTACACTAGCATGAACATGAATATTCAATTAACATTTCAAGTGCTGAGTTGATTGCATGTGACTGGGCATCAACATTAGCTCGACAAACCGGATGTGATGCAAACCGAACATGAGTTAACCAAATCTAATATTAACTTAATCATATATAAAAATACATTCAAAACAACCTTAAAACATGCTTAAAATAGGTCATTAAAGCTTTAACATTTAATAAATATTAGATCTAACACAATCTGGAAAAATTGATTCAATGCACTTAATCTATTGAAATTCAATTTCCTAAACAAGTGCAAATCAAATAATTCACCACCAATTGAAAAGAATATATTAAAAACACATTAAAGCATCTTAAATTCATATTAAAACATGCCAAATTCAGATCATTAACAATCTAAAGTTTAAGTTTAATCAATTTGAACCAAACTTCAAAACATTTAAAACATACCAAACACACCCGAATTGGTATGAAAACACCAACCTTTATAAGAAAATCACATGAAAATGACTCAACACATGTCAATTAAACTTAAAAAAGTCAAAATTGATCAACACCTAAAATATCAAGTTCAAACAAAAATAAAATAAACTTCAACCAATTGAAGTAAAATAAACTAGCTCAAAACAATTAACATTCAAATCCAAGTCAAATGGAAATATAAAATCAACATTTCAAACCACATCAAAATCCATTCATAAATAAAACATAAATCAATTGCAAACAAAATTTAATCAAACTTGTTTGCATCTCATCGGGCCTTAAAGGCCAGGGCCCTTTGTGTTCTTTATACGTTGTGGATGTGCACGCTCTCGTCAAACAAGATTGCTATGGTAGTTAATCAAGGGTGTTTGAGTGTTTGCTCGATGTAAATGAACATCGGATATTCACACCATCCGATGGAGAGAGGTCAAAAAATATTTTCACAGAACCCGAACCTTGGTTCTATACTCTTCTAATAACACCTGGGCTATCTAGTATTTTTATGGTTTATCACCTATATTACTAGAAAATTTAGGTACGATATTTCAACATTCAAAAACAAATCTTTTAAACACATTTAAAAACAAAAGATTCCCGAGGTTCCCAAAGGAACATCCTCCCACTCTGAAGCACCGGGGCTATTTGGCAGTTGGGTAAAGGTGATGGGTTAACTGGGGTGGGATGTGGTGGAACAAGTGGTGTACGTGCAGGTATGGTAGGCAATGGGATTGGTGGTTATAAGATGATTGAGTTAGTAGATAGAGAGGTAGGGCTTGGAGGTGGTAGTGATGGTGATACTGGTAGCCTGATAAGAAGAGGCTAGGGTGCAGAAGTGGTTGATGATGTGGTAGGTTGTGGGGTTGGTGGTATAATAGGTTGGAGTTTTGGAGTGACAGAGCTCATAGGCTGGGGGTTCAGGTTTGGTGGTGATTGTGGCAGTCGGATGAGTAAGGGCCGGTGTGTAGCAATGGTTGAGGGAGGTGTAATCAAGGAAGGGGCTGGCCTAATGATGAGTTGGCGAGAAAAAGTGGCGGCCAGTGGTTGGGTTATTGAGCTTGGTGGTGGTTGTGGAGTAGAAGGTGCACTGATTATCTGTCTATGAGGGTTCCTATCAGGAGGCCTAGTTGGGTTGACTGGCATGGTTGCACTGTGTTCTTCTAGCTGCCAACCTTAAGCATGGCTGGCATCTTCCTAGATAATGGAGTGTACTAGACCTATTCCTGGGTTTGGATGTGCTGGTGCCGGTCTTTGGAGCGGGAGCATGTAATGGGAGTGGATTCGAACAATCCCCAAGCCGAGTTCTTGTTGAGGTTGAGCCAGTGGACGCTGCAGTTGCTGCTGCCTAGCCTTCATTGCCTGTATGAATTCCCCCATTTGAGCCCAATCAATGCTGCCTCGGTCATTCAGATCGTGGATGTAATTCTTGAATTGAAAACACACTTCAACAGTGTGACCAAGATACCAGTGGTAAGCACAGTATCGGGACATATCTGCATTTGTTGGCCAAACCTCTCTTTCCTTGGGCACTTCTAATTGTTTTTATGCCATGAGTACATTGAAGATGTCGGTCAAGGAGTAAGGGAGTTGTTGGTAAATCTCTCTTCTAGGACCTCCCCTTCGTGGTGCCTGATTAGGTGGTGGCGATGCCCTATTGTAGGTAGGTTGACGAGGTTGTTGGGATTGCACTACTGGCTGAGGTAGTTGTTGTGGTTGTCGTGGTTGTGGTGGCCTAACCTGTTGTTGAGGGGGGTGGTAAGAATGGTTCTATGGTAGTTTCCTAAACAGATTTTGACGGTTCCCTCCCTGGTTCCCCACAATGTTTATAGCTTCATTGTTGACCACTCCCTCAGTTGTAGGCCCAGCTAGTGCATGTAGACACGCCAAATTGGCCTGATTCGGAGCCCCAGACTCTTATTCCATAGGCGTTATCCTTTACTTGACCGTTATCTGATCCGGATTACCTCATGGAGATGAGCTAAGGACATTGGTGGAGCCCCTTGTAAGTTGAGATTGGACCAATGGTTTCTGGAATATTGCCGTAACCTTCAAGCGAGAGCCGCACGTGAACTGTAAAAACACGAAGCCTACTCGATGACCGACCTTGAATGGTCCATAATTGAAGGTCTCAGGATTCCCGCATGTGTTCCGTAACATTCAGGGTTTCCGAGAAGTCATTTCGGTAGGCGTCGGTCAATGACGGCTTTCGTTATGGCTTTCTTGATCTGTGCTGACACGGCTATCCCGGACCACATGTTAGGCCTTTTCGGTCATCACCAGGTCTTTTCAGGTCATCCGGGTCGATTCTAGCCGAATATTTTCATCAACTGGGGCCATATGGCCATTTCGGTCAATTTTAGGGTTTCCCGGCTTTTTCGAGTTTCGGTTCACGTTTACCGGGTTAATATCAAATTTTTAGATGATTTTGGGTTTTCCGGTCGTACTGGAATTTTTCGGTAATCATTTTAAGTCATCCCGAGTTGACCCGAGATTTATCGATCGGAACCGTGCCCTTTCGGAACTTCGCCCCGGGTTTCGACTTTCCGCGAGAGGGTAAACCGGTAGAAAGCCCCGTGCGAACATCTCGGGAGTCATGCTGGCTGGTTTACTGACTTGAGGAGGTGCGTTTGAAGGCCCTCTTTCCAACGTGACAAACGGGAGCCGAATCGGACATCCCGTTTGCAAGATACGGCTTGTGGAACACGCGCGCAGGAGAGAGAGTGTACTGCGCCCCCGCTCCCCTTGAAAAGGGAGGGCGCGCCCTCAGGTTGAGGGCGCGCCCTGAGCGCCCCCGGTTCCTTTGAAAGGCGGGGGCACGGTCGGTTTCCGAAAATCGGAAATTGCCCCGATTAGCACCTTCTAAACCGGATTTTTGGAAGGTTTCCGGCGTAGATTTTCGATTATTTGTACCGCGCCCCCGGTTTGGGGGCGCGTTACGTATGTCAAGTCGATTTTTAGCAATTTCCAGAACTTTCCATCTATTTTTAGCAGTGAGACATGTAACGCGCCCCCGCTTCCTTTGAAACAGGGGGGCGCGCAGACCGCGCCCCCGAACTGGGGGCGCGCCCTGCGCGCCCTCGTTCTCTTTGAAACGCGCGGGCGCGGTCGGTCCAGTTTCCAAATTTTGCACCGGCTTCCTTCCCCTATAAATTGAGGGTCATTCTCAACGACCCAAGGTAATTCCCCGGTGCCTAACTTGTCCAGAGGTCGTCCAAGCTCTTCTCCAAAGCCGTCCCGACGTCCAAAGGGGATCCGAAGTCAAGAGATCGATCCCGAGGTGAAGGAGAAGGCTCGATCCGAGTGTTCTGCATCAGCCAACTTCATCGACCTCTTCAGAAAATCCAAGACTCTTTCTGCAAAAGTCTTCAACATAGAAGATGTTCATCTCTTCGTCCTCTTTCATCTCCAACTTATGGCACTCAATTCCGACTTGCCGTTTGTTCGTGGCGATTGCTGCACTAAGGGCGCGCATCCAGGTTTTGTTTTCTATATCCGCCCAATTTCAGAATTTTTACTTACTGCTACAGGAGGATTTAGGAGAAGTCATCAACATAGGAACTCTTCCTCTCTGAGTCCTCTGTCTAATACAGCAAACGGCACTCGATTCTTACATTGGGGTCGTGCATAGCATCCTCTACACCAAAGTCGCGACAGAAGGGTGCAAAGGCTACCCGAACCGGCCTTCTTCAACCAACTCGGCTTCAACTCAAGCCGATCCATTCCATAAGCTTTCTCAACTCCTTTAAATCAGTTTATTTATTGTTTTAAAGCATCTTTTAGTTTATTTACATCATTTTTACATAATCAAAAATACAAAAAAAGGGGTTAGGACTCACCCCAATTCGGTGAGTTCGATTCCAATTGCTTCTTTCTCCTATTCTCTCTACAGTTACTACACTTCCCATAGTTCTAATTATTTTCTTCACTTGGTTTATTGTTCTAGTTGCACAGGTTGATCAAGCTAGCATCGGTTGTGGACTCTTCTTCATCGGCCGACCGAAGAAGAAGAAGGTTGAACTCACATCCCTTTCTCCCACGCTAAGGTACACACGGTCAACTTCTTAATTTACATCCCATAAAGCGGAGCCCGCGGCTCCTGGCGACCACATATTTCATGTTTTAATTTCATCTCCTCCTCACTCTCCTCCCACATGACCCGAACCATCTCCGGTGCTCGAGCGACGCAGTGAGATGAAAGTTTGGGCATCAATGTGAGTGTGGGACCGAGGTGAGGACATTTTACCACTTTCCGAGTGTTTTCAATTCACTCCCCTTTTTTTCCCAATTCCATCCATCTTTCACCTTATTTTTGAGGTGCCGATCCAGAACCCGTTTCTGGAGTCGACAGCTTTTTGGCGACCACGGTGGGACAACCAATGTCTTCAACCGTGCTAGCTTGATTCAACCGTGCAACTAGTTGTTTTCCAACTTGGTTCCCGCGTGAACCGGCTTGTCTTTTATCTTCCATGTCAATTTACCTTTAAACTTGCTATTTACTCTTTCTTTAAGATTGTCCCCCATGTGTACTTAATTTGCTTGTCTTTCATTTCAACCCGGTTCCCACGTGAACCACTTTTCTTTTTATAAACCGGTTCCCGCGTGAACCACCTTTCTTTTCCAACTCGGTTCCCGCGTAAACCAACTTATTTTCAGATTGGTCCCCGCGTGGACCACCTCTTTACAGCACCTTTAGATTGGCCCCACGTGGCCCTCCTTCTATTTTGTCAACTCTTACATCGGTTCCCGCGTGAACCACCCCTTTTTTCATTAAAACCGGTTCCCGCGTGAACCACCTTTCTTTTCCAACTCGGTTCCCGCGTGAACCAACTTATTTTCAGATTGGTCCCCTCATGGACCACCTCTTTACAGAACCTTTAGATTGGCCCCACGTGGCCCTCCTTCTATTTTGTCAACTCTTACATCGGTTCCCGCGTGAACCACCCTTTTCTTCATTAAAACCGGTTCCCGTGTGAACCAAACCCTTTTCTAAACCGGTTCCCGCGTGAACCAACTCACTTTCAGATTGGTCCCCGCGTGGACCACCCCTTTGCACCAATTAGATTGGCCCCACGTGGTCCTCCTTTTCTTTTTCCAACCAAACAAACCGGTTCCCGCGTGAACCACCCATTTTTCCTTCAAAAACTAGTTCCCGCGTGAGCCACTTTATTTTCAAATCGGTCCCCGCGTGGACCATCCTTTTACCTTTACTTCAGATTTGTCCCCAATTGGACACTTCAACACAAGCCGGTTCCCGCGCGAACCACCTTTTAATTGCTAGTTTCTAGTTACTTGTTTTACTTTCTCATTGCTTGTCTTGATTGCATTCACTTGCTTGATTTATTTAATAGCTTTCATTCATGTTTACATATTGATTGCTTCTTCTCCTCCTACCCTCCATTTTTCTGTTTTGCATTAGCTTTTGCATCGGGTACCGGACTTGTTCTGATCCGTAGGGCATTCGAGGCGGGGGCTCTCTCTCCCAACACACCCTCACCCTCCAAACACCTTCTTGGTGGATTCTAACATCTCTTCTGGGATATTCCTTCCTAGTTGATTTGGTTGTTTCCATTAAGACCTCTGTAAGTCCCCATCCGTGGAGTATTCCTCTCCGCACGATTGGGCCGGTTGTACCACTTCCCAAAACCCGAAGAACCCAAGTACCTACTCGTGGTGATTGAGTGATAACCTTAGGTCTTGAAGATTGAAGCAATAGGAACCATACCCATTTGAGTGAACAATTGCTAAACAATCTATCTAATCTAAGGTTTCAACCCAAAAATTGTCGAGTAGTCATTTTAAAACCTTGTTTGCATAACTTGCTTGCTCACAACAATTGAAAACAACCAAAAAAAATTCTCTCCTTTCAAAACACCTAAAACTAGGGCTGTAAACGGGTCAGATTCGGTAGCGGATTCACCGAATCCGATTCCTATTCCGATAAGGGTTAAGGGGTTCCGATTCCGATTCTGATAATTTCGGAATCACTATGTTCCGATTTCGATCCGATTCCGATTCCGTTATCGAAATCGGAACTGAATCCGATAAAATCCGAAATGCATATTAAATATTATTTTTTTTTCAAAAGTGAGTCAATAATTTACCTATAATTAATAGATTTTGATATAATATTTTTAAAATTTTATTTTTATTATTTTATCAATTTATATATTATATTTTATAATTTATTTAACTTTGTTTTATTTAATTTTATTTATATATAATTATATTTTTATCGAAATCAGATTAAAGGAAACAGAACCAACTGATTCCGATTCTGATTCCGATAAGCTACCGGAATATCCGATTCCGATTCCGATAACTTATAGGATACAAAAACAAGTTCCAAACCCGTTAATTTTTATCAAAATCGAATCAGGATATCGGAATATCGGATTCCATTTACACCCCTACCTAAAACAAAAATTAAAATAAAAAAATTGCCTTTAATTTTTGTGTTCAACTTGCTTGCCAAACAACCAAAGTGAAACCAAATCAAACAAACAATCATAACCAAACAAAAAAAGTCTCTTTGCATTTACTCCTTTCATTTGCTTTCTTTCAACCATTTTGTAAGAAATTTGACAGGATGTCCATGACACTAAGGTCCGGAAGACACGTCGGGATGTCGGACTACTACGGCCAAGAAGAGGAGTACGAGATGGATCACTACGAGCTTCAGCAACCCATGGTCCAACCAGATGGCCATGTTAATGCCGTGATGGAACTTGAGCTCCAAGATCCCTCTCCTGATCCGCCTCACATAGTATAGAACAAGCTCTCAAGGATCTATTTCTTCACCTTGATCCCGAGACCTTTGCAATTATCCAATCTGCCACTAAGGGCAAGATGCCCGCCAATCAAGCTCCGATCGAGGGAAATCAAGCCCCCTCACCACCCCAACCGGCAGTCAGGCCCCTAATCATTTCTTCTCCTGGGCAACCCTGTCGTGTCTCCACTCACCCCGTTGTGGGGCATTCGCATAATACTGTTCCAATCCTTGTTTCCAACCTACCTCTTCCAACTCAATCACCTAAACACTTTGCTCCCGTGGCTCAGGGATCCAGCCTCACCCAGGCATTAATGAACAAACTCAACCAGATGGATGAGCGCTTCGAAGAGATGAGGCACCACCTCGATTCTAAAGCCATCCCTGAAATCACTGTCCCATCCTTCCCAGTTCTACACCTTCCTCCTTCAGAGATACCAGTCTTCCAACGTTACAATGGGACTGGTAATCCTTTCAACCATCTAAAGAGCTTTCTCTATGACTCCGCATTCTGGAAAAATGACCGGAAAGCCCTTGCCTTATTTTTCCGTCGGTCATTAGAGGGATCTGCCCTGGACTGGTTCTATTCTCTTGATTCCATTGAGGCGGCAAATTTCGACATCGTCAAGGCAAAGTTTCTACGGAGGTACAAGGATCGGGTGGGGCTAGCCTACTCGATAACTGATTTAATTGCCGAAAAGATGAGGCCGGATGAGGACTTTGCCAGATTTGCTGATCGGTGGAGGGGAATGGCTGAGAGGCTAGTAGATAACATCTCAGAGGGGGAGCTGGTGAGGATGCTCATAGGGAACACCACGCCCAACCTTCGCAACCTCCTGATCATGCACCGCCCAACAACCACGAGTGAGTTGTGTGATAGCGCCCGCTACCTCCAAGCCCACTTTAAGGACGCATCCATGATCAACCCATTCGACACTAAGCCCCATAACACTAGAAAGCCTACACCTGTAGGACCCACCACCGAAGGGGTAGTAAACAATGAGAGCATCAATGCCATGGGTAACCAGGGTGGGTATCGCCAAAGCCAATACCGTAACCCACCACCCAACCAACAATACCGCCCAGCTCCTCAGCCCCAGCAACAACTTGTATACAACCAAGCACCACTACAGCAACCCACCTACAACCGAGTGCCCCAACAACCAAATACCTACAACCAAGAGCCTCAACAACAACCTGTCTACAACAGACCACAACCACAACAACAAGATCTTTAATGCATTGATGGCTGAACAGCAGTTGGAACTTCCAAAGGAGAGAGAAGGATGGCCGGCCAATGTTGACACAACCAAGTACTGCGCTTATCATCGGTATCCTGGGCACATAGTGGATGTATGTTTCCAGTTTAAAGACTACATTCATGACCTCAATGATCAGGGGAACATTGACTGGGCACAGATGGGAAAATCTATTCAAGCAATGAAGGCATGTCAGAATCAACCGCTGTGATAGCAAGAAGAATAGCAGGCCGTCCTGGGCATAGTCCAAGATCCGCTCCCGGCACATGCACCCATACAAGCACCGGCACCAGCACCACCAAACCAACGACTTGGCCTCGTCCACTCCGCCATCGAGGAGTCAAGCCACCATTCCCAGGGTTGGCAGGTCGAGGATCAAATCACCTCCATGCCCGCCATACCAACCCCTCCTACAAACCGCACCATACTCTCCATACCGAGAGCTGCCCCCAGCCCGCAAACTACCCAAACACCACTACTCTCACCAACCATTAACCCTCCACGGCGCTTAATCATTAGCCCGCCACTAGCCCCGCAACCAGCGCCCCAACCATCACCCCAACCTCACCCACCAACCACCATTAATCCTCCGCGGCGTCTAATCATTAGACCACCACCAACACACCGTACATCACCTAACCTACCGACCACCGCCACCCCATGACCCCTCATCATTAGACCATCACCACCAACACCCCAACCATCACCCAACATACCGGCCTCCACCACTCCACGACCCCTCATCATTAGACCATCACCACCAACACCCCAACCATCACCCAACATACCGGCCTCCACCAATCCATGACCCCTCATCATCTGATCCACACCACCCCTACCTACCACGGGCTCCTCAACATACCAACCAACCCTACCATCACCATCATCACCACTTCCCCCTACCACGCTGGCGCCAATACTTCGTAGCGGGAGGATGTTCCAAAGGGTCTTCCCCCAGGTCGGGATACAACCACAGGAACAAGCAGAAGAGGAGGTGGTAGAAGAACCGTTGCCCGGCATAGCATATGATCTATTAAAGCATCTGGACAAAATGCCGGCACGGATTTCAATTCTGGAGCTGAGGACATTCTACAACAATACTTGCAGCGGGTCATGGTCAATGAGGACCTCCCGCCCGAGAAGATCATTACTGTCCTGACCCCGAGGAGTGAACATCCGGCACTCACATTTACACAGGAGGAGTTGACAGGGCCAGAGATTAGAAAGTATGCCTTGCGTGTCGCAGTAGTCATCCGAGGTGTGGAGATCAAGTCCTGCTTGATTGACACTAGAGCATCCATAAATGTCATGCCGCCAGAAACATTGCAACTTTGCGGCATCTCCGATGAAGAAATCGAGCCTTCTACCGTCACGGTGACCGCATATGACAACTCCTGGAAGCTGGCACGAGGGGTGGCTACGTTGGAAGTAGGGCTCGGGCCGTGTGCTGTCACCGCCGAGTTTCACGTTCTAGAATTGGACCCAACATTCAAAGCTATCTTGGGACGCCCGTACCTTGAGGCAATAGGAGCTGTTGCCTCCACTAATCATCAGTGTCTAAAGTTCCCATACAAGGGCCAGGTGATCAAAGTAACCAACATCCCCATTCTGAATGACGTAGATGACCCCTCTTCTGCACTGCCAATATCAAAATTTGTCCAACCGTTGGTTTCCACTACAGAGCTACCCGAGGTCATGATGTTAACGACGCCTCCAGATACAATTGCATGGCGGATGATGAAAAGGATGGGCTATCAGCCAGGAAAGGGGTTGGGAAAGGAGCTGCAGGAGGTTGTGCACCCCATTAAAGCCGTACAAAGACGAAAGAGACACGGGCTTGGCTATGAGCCCAGTTTCACTCCGCCGATGGTCTACCAGCCAAAAAATGCCATGGGACTCCAAAAATTCTTTATCTAAGGGGAGACCATGATGATGGTCGGGGACGAAGAAAAAGAACCAGTCAAGAGGAAGAAGGAACCAGAGCAAGAGGAGGAAGTGGACAGCCTAAGTTCATCTTTGGCTCGGTTGTTCACAGAGGAGGAAGAACCAGTCGAGGGCAAGTCTATCTCTAAACAACTTGTCCACTCGAACCCACCTCCAAACAACGTCCCACGTGAGCCGTATCCTACGGTCACATATTTCAAAATCCTCACTCTATCCCTCTTGGATTCACTTGATGGGCTATCTAGCCCAATTCCCACTTCTGGGCCAAAATGGCCACCTGAACTGATCATTGGGCCTGAGAGCCCATTCAAATCTTCTTACTTCACTGGGCTTCTATGCCCATTCCAATCCAACAACCTTGGGCCCGCGTGCCCACCAGTCGGGCCCACGTGCCTTTAGATTTATTTTCTTGCTTTGGGCTCGTGTGCCCACCATTTGGGCCCACGCGCCCCTTAGATCTTTTCACTAGCTTTGGGCCTATCTGCCCATTTCTTGTCATCATCAGGCCCGCGAGCCCATTTTTCTCCCATTTGCTTAAGCTTTCTATTTCTGCTCGAGCCCCATCGGCTCATTCTCTTTTTGTTTTTGAAAAAACCCAAAATACCCAAAAAAAAATGTCCTCTCGCAAACTCAGTTTTCCATTGAGGAGACGTCTCTACTTGTCTCGGAGGGTGATCCCAACCATGGACCCCTCTTCTCCAACTCACTGATCAATCTGCTCGATCCTTCACCCACTGTAAATACCACCTTTTTAATTCCATCTTCTTTAGGAGTAGTTAGGGTAGAAAAGAAGAAAATTCGAGGTAAACGTGTGCCAGAGAGATATCTCCAACAGATAGCTTAAAAATGCAAGGAATGTGCAAGGCTACCAAGGTTTTTGGAAAATGCTATCCAGTTTGATGAAATTCAATATGAGGATGAATTCAATGTAGATCATACACTGGGAGTTTATGAGGTCTTATCAGAAAAAGATCCTGATTTCGAGGATGGAATTGAGGACTTGGCTGATGCGTATGCATCTGGACTTAAAAGATTTGAAGAACCATCAGCCACGGTGGATGAACCGACAAAAGAATTGAATCTTGGAACACCGGAAGATCCCAAGATAGTCCTCCTAAGTGCAAACCTCACTCCCACTGAGGAACAGAGTTTAATTAAAATTTTGGAAGAATATAAGGACACGTTCGCATGGACATACGAGGACATGCCGGGGTTAGACAACTTGTTACTTGAACATCGTCTAACTTTGAAACCTGGAGTTACCCCGGTCAAACAAAAATTAAGGAGATTCTACCCTGATGTTGCACTTAAGATGAAAGAAGAGGTCGACAAGTTACATCAAGCAAGATTCATTAAGGTCGTCCTTTATACGCAATGGGTGGCAAACATAGTCCCTGTCATGAAGAAGGATGGCCGAGTTCGAATCTGTAGACTTCTGGGACTTGAACCGAGCGTGTCCTAAAGATGACTTTCCTCTACCTCATATTGATGTACTGGTTGATAACACTGCTAGATTCGAGATGTTGACATTCATGGATGGCTATTCTGGATATAATCAAATCCGGTTGGCTAAAGAGGACCAGGAGAAGACCTCGTTCAGTCCAAAAGTTGAGAAGATCATCCTGAAATGTTAGGAAAGGTCTTGCAAAGGGCTAGGGAATATAAATTGAAAATGAACCCAAAGAAATGTACGTTTGGAGTATCCTCAGGAAAGTTATTAGGGTTCATAGTGAGTAAAAGGGGCATAGAGATCGACCCAAACAAGGCCAAGGCAATCATTGGTATGCGTCCTCCAAGAAATATGAAAGAACTTCGAGGATTAATCGGGAGGCTACAGTTTGTCCGCCGGTTCATCACACAACACTCCCAAAGGTGTAAACCTTTCTATGAGTTGACCAAGGCGGGGGCCGAGTTCAAATGGGATTCGAAGTGCCAGGATGCATTCGATGGTTTGAAAAGATACCTGGCTAGTCCCCCTGTGCTTAGACCACCAATCTCTAGCAAGCCCTTAGTTTTGTATATCTTGGTTTTGGAGAATTCTCTTAGGGCGCTTCTTGCACAAGTGGATGAAGAAAGGAAAGAGAGGGCAACTTACTATTTGTCAAAGATCTTTGATCCATGCGAGCAAAAGTATACTATAGTGGAGAAGACCAAAGGTCGCACTAGTTTGGGTAGTTCGAAGCTTAAACACTATTTCTTAGCTCATGAGGTCAACCTTATTGCCCGCATCAATCCCATCAAATTCCTTCGGAGAAAACTATTCTAACCGATCGTTTAGGTCGTTGCGCAGCTTCCTTTCCCGCTTTGATATCACCTATGTCCCCCGTAAGATGATTAAGGGGTATGCCATTGCCGAACATCTAGCCCATCACTCTAGATCCCTCTTTGACGCGGTCCAATTGGAGCTCCCGGAGGACGAACTAATGTTGATCCGATCTTCCCACCTTTGGACATTATATTTTGATGGGGCTCTGAATTCTCACGGTAAGGGAATAGGAATCGTCTTTCTATCACCCGAGGGTGTCACCATTCCACAGGCATTTCAGCTTGACTTCCCAAAGAACCAACAATATAGCCGAATATGAAGCCTTGCTGGCCGGGCTGGAGGCCGCTCATTTCTATGGTGCCATGGAATTAAGGGTGATAGGTGATAGCCAACTAATCCTTCGCCAAGTCCTATCCAAATACCGAACTTCTCATCTGAACCTCAAACCTTACCAAGAACTCACCTCTTGCTACATCAAACTCTTTTACAAACTCACTTATGTCCATGTTCCTCGAGCTCAGAACATCCTTGCTGATGCCCTAGCCTCCTTAGCTTCATCTCTATCAGTCCCGCTAGGTAGACAGGTGCGGACTATTCATGTCCGTAGAAGGTCGATGCCAGCGATTAAGGATGGTCGATTTCTAAAAGTCAAGGAGAGATTTGGCAGGAAGGAATATTTGGAGCAGAAAGAGGAAGTTTCTCTAATCGAGTTGGAAGAGTTAGATGAGGGTGAGAGACCTTGGTTTGATGAGATCGCAAGGTATTGTCAAGATCAGACATTTCCACCTGGATCAAATGCAAAAGAAAAGAAGGCCATCAGGAGAGTATCTCAGAGGTATACCATCTTAGGAGGGGTTCTCTACAAGAGGAGCCTGAGCGGAATTTTATTGAGATGCGTTGATGAAGAAGAGGCAGAATTGGTGCTTAAGGAAGCACATTCTGGGGTCTGTGGGGGCCATGTCAATGCTCAAGCTCTTGCCAAGAAAATCATCAGGTAGGGGTATTATTGGCCAACCCTAGAAGAGGATTGCTCCATCTTTGTCCGGCACTGTCATTCTTGCCAACTCCATGCCGACAAGATCCATTATCCCGCATCTTCCCTTCATCCGATTCATGCCCCCTGGCCCTTCGCCATGTGGGCTTTCAATATCATTGGCCCTCTAAGTGATCTTAACTCTGAAATCCGTTCCAAATCATTCATCCTGACGGCAACAGAGTACTTCACCAAGTGGGCAGAAGCGGAAGCGTTCGTGGAGATCAAGGCATCACCAATGTGCTCCTTCATCAAACGCAACATCATCGCCAGTTTCGGGATACCCAGCGACATTATCACCGACAACGGACCGCAATTTCTCTCTCAAGATCTATATGATCTTTGCAACAGGTACCGCATTGCATTGCATCATTCATCTCCTTATTACCCGCAAGGCAATGGTCAAGCAGAAGCCACCAACAAAACTTTGATTAAAATCATCAAGAAAACCTGTAAGTCTAGCAAGTTCGCAGACTGGCCAGATAAGCTTGTAGATGCCCTATGGGCTTATCGTACTTCTGTACGGACTCCCACTGGTCAAACCCCGTATGCTCTCGCATATGGGATGGAAGCGGTGGTCCCGTACGAAGTACTCCTTCCATCACTCCGAGTTCAACTCGATAGGGACATCCCTGTCGATGAGAGGCGAGAATCTCTCCTTGCACAACTTGAACTCCTAGATGAAAGAAGATTGGCTGCCTCTAAGCACGCCCGGACTTATCAGAACCGATTGAAAAGATTTTATCAAAAGAGGGTGATAGAGAGAAAGTTCAAAATCGGTGAGATGGTAGTAAAACACATATTCGTTAAGCCGGGTGGTCCCCGATCCAAGTTGCAACCTAACTGGGAAAGGCCTTTTGTTATAACTGAAAAATATCCATGCAATGCATATGAGCTAACCAACGCCGATGGAGAAAAATTGAACCATCCATGGAATGGCGTTTACCTCAAAATATATTTTCCTTAAAAAAAAAAATGGAGAATTTTTTGTATGATATTAAGTCATCGATCCAAGGTGTCGACTCCGGAAATTCGACGGGGTCTCCTCTCCTTTTCAGGGAAGTCCGTGAACCCAGATCGTCACCTCAAGAGGGGATGAGAAAAGAAAGGAATAACATTCAGAAAGCAACTCTCACCTCGGTCCCACACTCACATTGATCCCCGAACTTTCATCCCTTAGCGTTGCTCGATCACCATAAAAGATGGTTCGGGTCATGTGGGAGGAGGGTGAGAAGAAATAAACGTGGTCGCCAGGAACCGTGGGTTCCGATTTATGAAATTAAATTGAAAGATGACCGTGTGTACCTTAGCGTGAAGAGTGTGGGTTAAAGCTTCTCCTTCTTCGGCCGGCCGATGAAGAAGAGTCCTCAACGCGGTGGGTGCTTGATATTATGTGCAACTAGACAAATAAACAAGTGAAGTAGACAATTAGAACTAGACAAAGTGGAGTATATGTAAAGAGAATAACATAAAACACACAATTGACTAGAAACTGACCGGATTCGGGTTATCTCTAACCCCTTTTTTTTATTTTTCGGAATAACAGAATAAAAGTGATGCAAAAAAATGTAAAAAAATAATGGAAGGATGGAGAATCACGAAACAAAGAGATAGGAAGAAAAACAGCAAGAGTCTGAGTTGAATAGAGAAAGATATAGCCAAATCTATGTTGTCGAAAAAGCCGAGCAGCAGTCCAGGATCTGCCACGCGCGACTTTGCTTCTGCGCTCGTCACGATTAACCCCGACCTCGTAATCAAGTTCCGTCGATTTTAAATTCAAGAATACTTGGAGATGAAGAACTTTGATGAAGAGAGCTCTGGCATAAGACGTCCACACACTGCTGTAGAGGCCGAAGAATAGAGACCTGGCTGATCACCTGCAGAACAGCCTTCCTCTCTCTTGAACTGACTTTTCTCTCTCTAAAAACTCGAAATTCTCTCTCTAAAAATCACAAAATCGATGCAACAGGGTGCTAGGACGTCTTTATATGCCTGGGGGGTCGTGCTCATGCCCCTGGAACGACCAGAATCAGAGTCCTTTTATAGGAGAACAGAAGGTCTTATCGGAGCTAAAAAATAGGGATAAATGCGCCCTGGCCCTGGGCGCATGCGCCCTGGTTCCAGGCGCATGCGCCCCACTGAGGGGCGCATGTGCCCCCAGTGAGGGCACATCTTATCTTCTCCGAAAATTTTGATCTTATCCGGTCCGTCGGTTGAGCGGTAGAGTCCGGGTGAAAAACTGGTTCCCACGTGCCTCAAAGGTGGGGCGCATGTGCCCTCATGTGAGGGCACGAGGTCAGGTGCCTCACTGATAGGGCGCATGGACACGTGCCCTGGGTCCCGGGCGCATGTGCCCTGGAACCCGGGCGCATGGGACTGTTTTTGCGCGTCCTTCAGGAAGCCATTGCGAACACTCCCGAACTTAGAATTCGACGCCGTTTGTTGCGTTGGAAAGATAACAGGCCGAAGAAGCTTTATATAGCATCGTATAAGCCATAACACCCTCCAAAACTTCAGAATTTTGTCCGGAAGTTAGGGCAGTGAATGTACTATCCGATACAGTCAAAATGACTCCGACGGCAAACCGGAAAAGCACGGAATGCAACAAAACTTGTTCGGGGTGTGAATATGACCATAACCTTCAATGCATGATCATTAGGCATCGGTCATTCAGCCAATTTTCGTGTTTACACGATTTACGTGTGGCTTTCGCTCGGAAATTATGGCTTTTTGCGGAAAACTTCGGAAAACATCCGATTTCGTTCGGCGAAGCTTCAAATCAACTTATAAAGACACGGCATCATTATAATGTCAATCGCACATGTTACCCTATAAAACATGAGTTTTATGTTCTGAATTAGGCGAATTTGGCGTGTCTACAGCTTGCCTCGCCTTGATGTCGGCTTTGTAAGGGAGTGACTTGTAATGAAGCGGAGTGATTCAGAGTGATCGTAATGGAGTGCAAGTGAGTGTAGATGAATGTAGCGGAAGGGAATGGTGATGGACCGAAAAGGTGGCATCAAGGTGTAGATATAGACACGCTTATCTACCCGATCCAAAGAAAATGAATCTCTCTGAGTATTCTAAATTGCTTTAATGTTCTATCAAAACCTCATATAATTGACTGGTAAAAGACATGCCCTTGGCACGAGAGATGAAAAAGTAAATGATAAAGGATAAAAGGATGTAGCCAACCCTCAACGTGGTGAGGAGTCCTCGAATTCGTAGGTTCATCATCAGCCAGCAACCCGAACTGTGCGGTGTTCTTGTACTGTGATGGGCTAAAGTTTTGTAAAAGAGAAGTTGATCTTAAAAATGAAAAGAATACCAATCCATCATATTTGGAATCTCAAGTTCATTCAAGTTTCACCAAAATACTCAGTTTATGTTTCTGAGTAGAAGAACCTCAAGTTCTAAAAGGGTTCGTTTTAAGCAAAACAAAATTGCTCGGGTATCGTGAAAACCAAGAATCACGCTCTAGCAGAAAACCAGTATTCGGAAAACGACAAAACAGATTTAAGCCATAGTGGGTTTGAAAGATAATGGGACTAACATAGAATGATGGGAAAGGAGAAACAATGGCATGACAAATATGACACGGTGGGTAAAATAAAAGACACGGTGGGATAAAAGAAAAGATAGAATAAAACATGGTGGAATAAAAAGAAAGGAATGAAACATGAAGAGATAAAATTGGTAATGATGAAGAATGAAAAGGAGATGGATGTGAAAACATAGAAAATTATGTAGAAAATAGTTGAAGATATAGATTGTCTATTGGAGGTCAAGACACCCGATTAGGAACCATCGTCCCTCCAATGTTCAATTTTGGCTTATCCGTGAGTGTGAAGAAATGACTAAGCCGTCGTGGATTTTGTTGAAGGGGATCTCGGGCCCAGTCATCTTCACTCTCAAGGTCTTCAACATTAATGCATATAATACATATAAAATGGACCTAGCATAGTTAGGTGGAAAATGAAAAAGGTGATGTCAAGTGCAAAAAATGAAGTGATGGTGGTGATGTGATGTGAGATTGATGAGAAGCTGAGGATGAAATCTTCAGGTAAGCTGCATCGACCGCCTGGTTCATCAGCATCTCTGGTCCATCCTTGTCTTGTCCTTTTGACGGAATACAGCACCACGATAGGTAGCGCTTCCTCTCTTTTGCCACAAGGTTGGCATGGCATTCCTTGGGTAACACTGATCTCGCCAATTCACCTGTTAGGACTAAAAAAGGTTGCCTGCATATTTCTGGTTAGTACCCAACAGACAGAATTGTCATATGAAGCAAATTGTTCTTGAAATGATCAACTGAAGATTTTACTATTAGAACCATTATTTGGAGGTCAAAACAAAGTTTTTGATGATGGTTCCTTTAGCAAAAATGTCATTTTTAACATTATAGACAATTTCTGAATTTTTTAGATTTTTCTGAATTTTTTGAATTTTTGTCCTTGTGCCCCCGATCGGGGGCACCTGGCCATGCGCCCAGGGGGTGGGGCACCTGGCCATGTGCCCCCAGATGAGGGCACATGCGCCCTGAGGCCATTTTTTTTTTTGAAAAAATTGTACCTGATCGCCCTTCTCTTTTTGTTTCTTCAAATTTCGCAAACACTTAATGAAAATAATTAAATCTTCATTATGACTCATCCCTTTGCCTATTCATCGTTTGCCTTGATTTTAAGTCAAAGGAAGGAGCCTTCTTAACAAGGTGGAATAAAACAAATGACTTAAATGAATTGGTGGTAAGGGTTGAGAGAACTTACCTGCCGTGGTGTGAATCTTCTCCTCTTCTACATTGAAATGCCTGAAACACTTGATAGAAGGAGATCAGATCTTCATCAGGACTCATCCCTTTTCCCATTATGGTCAACTTTGACTTAGGTCAAAGAGAAGAGCCTTCTTAACAAGGTAATTAAAGAAAAAAATGGATATGCAATGCAGAAATGGAAATATGAATGACAGAAAAATAAACATGGATGCAGCTAAGGCAATGATCATGACTGAGCATTTTTTTCTTTTTTGGGTTTTCTTGAAAACAATCATTTTTTTGTATTTTCAAAAGTATTCAATTTTTTTGGGATTTTGAAATATGCAATTTTTTTTGGATTTTGAAATATGCATTTCTTTTGGATTTTTGAAATATGCATTTTTTTTGGGTTTTTGAAATATGCAATTTTTTTTGGGTTTTTGAAATATGCATTTTTTTGGATTTTTGAAATATGCATTTTTTTGGAATTTTGAAATATGCATATTTTTTTGGGTTTTTGAAATATGCATTTTTTTGGATTTTGAAATATGCAATTTTTTTTTGGGTTTTGAAATATGCAAATTTTTTGGGTTTTGAAATATGCAATTTTTTTGGTTTTTGAAATATGCAATTTTTTTGGTTTTTGAAATATTCCTCTTTTTTTGTAGAGAAAATACTAGTATTTGAGACAAGTCATCGGTCTTTGGGGTTTATCAAGACTCAAGTGGTAGATGCCACGTGCCAAAAAACAAAGTTCCCTACCTAGAATCCTTCTAACCTTCTTCCTTTGATCGGCTTGCGTTCCACCTGTATTTGGTCGCTTTACCCTTCCCAAGGGGTTTAAGGAGGAAGAGCATAGAGGAAGTCCTTGATAGGGTTTGAAGATGTTGAGAGGGATTTCTCTACTCTCACTCAAATTACCCATTGGGGTTCGGCCTCTTTGGGTTTTTCTTTCTTTTTTTGCTCTTTTCTATGCGGCACATATTTGGACAGGTTTTTGACCCGTGGGGACATTGCCCATCTTTTAGTGCCATTTGCCTTGACTATCATTCTGGGTACTCATTCAGACAGGTTGATCATTTTTCTTTTTCTAACCTGAGGGGTTCATTGCCCATCTTTTGGCACCCTTTTGTACCCTCTGAGACGGCCTCCTACTAGGGTGGGAGTGTTTTCTATACTACCCCTCTCCAATCTTCTCTCCCTATCTTGGACCGAGTAGAAGAGAATAGGGTAAGGGTATTCCTTCCATTTCTAGATTTCTGCCTTGCCTTTCGCAAGTGTCGGGTTGTCTGGATTCTAGGATCGGGAAGTGTTGTGTGTGTAGGATGGTACCTACCCTTGACTTCTCACGAACAACCTAGGATCGATGACTTGAGATTATACCAAAGGGTTTCTCCATTTTTATGGAAAGTACTTTTTGAGGTAAACTCCATTCCAAGGATGATTCAGCTTTTTCTCCATCCGCATTAGTCAATTCATATGCATTACCCGGATACTTTTCGCAATTACGAAAGGCCCTTCCTTGTTAGGTTGCAACTTGGAGCGGGGACCCCGGCTTAATGAATATGCGTTTGACTACCATCTCACCGATCTCGAATTTTCTCTCGACCACCCTCTTTTGATAAAACCTTTGAGTCTATTCGATAAGTCCGGGCATGCTCGGCGGCGGCTAGCCTTCTTTCATCCAAGAGTTCAAGCCGTGCAAGAAGAGATTCTCTTCTCTCATCAACAGAATATCCCCGTCGAGCCGAACTCGGAGAGATGGAAGTAATACTTCATAAGGGACCATCGCTTCCATCCCATATACCAAAGCATACGGGGTTTGTCTAGTGGGAGTCCTTATGTAAGTACGATAAGCCCATAGAGCATCTACAAGCTTATCAAAGCCGCCGGCAAATTTGCTAGACTTACAAGATTTCTCGATGATTTTGATTAAGGTTTTGTTGGTGGCTTCGCTGACCATTGCCTTGAGGATAGTATGGTGATGAATGATGCAATGAAATGCGATACTCGTTGCAAAGATCACGCATCTTGAGAAAGAAATTGTGACCCATTATCGGTGACGATGTCCCTGGGGTACCCGAACCTTGCCAGGATGTTGCGCTTGATGAAGGAGCAGACTGTTGACGCTTTAATCTCCACGAATGCTTCCGCTTCAGCCCACTTTGTGAAGTACTCCGTTGCTGTCAGAATGAATGATTTCGAGCGCATTTCGGAGTTGAGGTCACTCAAGGGGCCAATGATATCAAAAGCCCACATGGCGAAAGGCCATGGGGCATGAATTGGATGAAGGGAAGATGAGGGAGAGTGAATCTTGTCGGCATGGAGTTGACATGAATGACAATGCCGGACAAAGATGGAGCAGTCTTCTTCTAGAGTTGGCTAATAATACCCTTGTCGGATGATTTTCTTAGCAAGGACTTGGGCATTCACATGACCACCACAAACTCCAGAATGTGCTTCCTTCAGCACCAACTCGGCTTCTTCTTCATCAAGACACCTGAGTAATATTCCACTTAGGCTTCTCTTGTAGAGCACTCCTCCTAGGATTGTATACCTCTGGGATACTCTTCTGATTGCCTTCTTTTCCTTGGTGGTTGATCCAGGTGGGTATGACTGATCTTCGCAATATCTCACAATCTCGTCCTACCAACGTCTCTCACCTTCTTCTAACTCTTACAACTCAATTAAAGAGATTTCTTCTTTATGTTCCAAGTATTCTTTTCTGTTGAACCTCTCCTTAACCTTTAGAAAACGTCCATCCTCAATTGCTGGAATTGTCCTCTTACAGATGTGGATAGTCCGCACTTGCCTGCCTAGCGGGACAGATAGAGATGAAGCTAGTGAAGCTAAGGCATCGGCGAGGATATTCTGAGAACGGGGGACATGGACAAAGGTGAGTTTGAAGAATAGCTTGATGTAGCAGGTGGTGAGCTCCTGGTAGGGTTTGAGGTTTGGATGAGAAGTTCGGTACTTGGATAGGACTTGGCGTAGGATCAATTGACTATCACCTATCACCCTCGCTTCCGGTGGCACCATGGAAATGAGCGGCCTCCAGCCCGGCCAGCAAGGCTTCATACTCAGCTATGTTGTTGGTTGTTGGAAAGTTAAGTTGAAAAGCCTGTGGAATGGTGACACCTTCAGGTGATAGAAGGACAATACCTATCCCTCTACCATGAGAGTTCAGAGCCCCGTCAAAATATAATGTCCAAAGATTGGAAGATCGGACTGACATTAGTTCGTCATCAGGGAACTCCGACGGGACTGGGTCAAAGATGGGTATGGGATGATGGGCAAGGTGTTCAAGAATAGCATAGCCCTTGATTGCCTTTCGTGGAACATAAGTGATATCAAATTGGGATAAGAAACTCGCCATCGCCCTAACCGATCGGTCAAGACCGTCTACATTTCTATGCCAATTGTTGCGTATATCCGTTTGGAACTCCTTTACCTTTCGACTTTCCTATTTCCTAACCTAACTTGACCTACTGAAGATAAAGCTGGAAAAGTGGTATTTACAGAGGAGGGAGGATCAAGCAAATCGATCAATGATTTAGAAAAGGGGGATCCCTGATTGGGAGTACCCTCTGGGATGGGTAGAGACGCCTCCTCGATGGAAATGTGAGTTTCAGAGAAGACGTTTTGGAAATTTCAAGTAACAAGATAGAATGAGTTAGCATGACTCGAGGTTTGCTGGAAAATGACTGAATTAATAGAGAGAGAAACTTAAGAATAAAAGGGAAAAAGGGGCTCATGGGCCCAATGGTAAAAGAAAGTGGACACATGGGTCCAAAACTGATGAAAAAGGTAAACGGGTTCGTGGACCCGATCATAGAAATAAATGGGCATGTAAGCCCATGTTTGGAAAAGCCCTCAGTTCTGAAGTTGATGAGGGAAGCAAATGGGCAAGGTGCCCAAGAAGAGTAGAAGGTTGAAGAGGGCTCATGGGCCCAAAGTGGGTAAGTGGGCCCTGAAGCCCATCCAAAAGATCTAGAAATAACGGTACGAGGTTCAAACATGGCGTTGTCGTATTTGGGCCTCGTGGAATGGTTTTGACTTGGGTAACATGTTTAACTAGATGATCCAATATTGGTCTGCCCTTGGGTGGTTCTTGATACTCTTCCCCACTTGAGAACAAACGAGTTAAAGATAAGCAAAGGTCTTCCAAGTCTTCTTCTTCTTCATCTGGAGCCTTTCTTCTCTTGACAGCTATCACGGAACTTTTGCCATCTTCAGCCATCATCATGGTCTCCCCTTTGATAAAGAATGTATGGATCCCCATGGCATATCCTGGCTGGAAGATCCTCCTTGGGATGGAACCCTCTTCATATCCCAACCCCCGCTCGCGTGGCCTTTTCACAATTTCAATTGGCCGAATGATCCCTTGAAGATCCTTGCCTAAACCTCTTCCAGTCGATAGCCCAATTTCATCATCATCCGCCATCCCAAAGGTGTCGGGTAGAGAGGCGGTCATACATCTCACTTCTGGTAAATCTCCGACTGAGATCTGGGGTTGTATTGACAGACCTAGGGGTAAAAAAGCATCGTTCAGCTCGTCCTTTATAGGCATGTTAGTCACCTTGACCACCTGTCCTTTAAAGGGAAACTTTATGCACTGGTGGTTTGTTGAAGCCACAGCTCCTATTGCCTCCAAGTATGGCCTCCCAAGTATAGCCCGAAAAGTTGGATCCAATTCTAGAACATGAAATTCCGTTGTGACCGTACATGGTCCAAGTTTAACTTCTAGTGTGACCACCCCACGTGCAGACTTCTTGGAGTTGTCGTAGGCCGTCACCATGGCACAAGATGGCTTGATTTCTTGGTCAGAAATACCGCACAACTGCAGAGTTTCTGGCGGCATAACGTTGATGGAAGCTCCAGTGTCAACCAAACATGATTTCACTTCAACATTGCAGATGATAACAGCCACATGCAACGCATATCTTCTGAATTCTGGATCTGCTAATTCCTCCTGAGAGAAAGTGAGTGTTGGGTGCTCACTTCTAGGGGCTAACACTGTAGTGATCTTCTCAGGTGGGAGATCTTCATTCACCATGACCCTTTGCAAGTACTACCGTAGAATCTCCCGATGCACCTTTGATCTTTTGATCAACTCAAGTATGGAAATACGGGCTGGGGTCTTGTCTAAATGTTTTAACAAATCATAGGCTGTGCCTGGCAATGGTTCTTCAACTTGTTCCTCCTCCACTGGAGCCTGCGGTTGAGTACCAGCTTGGGGAAAGAGCCGCTGGAACATCCTCCCACTCCGAAGCACCGGGGCTATTTGGCGGTCGGGTAGAGGTGACGGGTTAACTGGGGTGGGTTGTGGTGGAACAAGTGGTGTAGGTGCAGGTATGATAGGTAATGGGATTGGTGGTTCTGAGATGATGGGGTTAGTTGGTAGAGGGGTAGTATTTGGAGGTGGTAATGATGGTGATACCGGTGGCCTAATAAGAAGAGGCCGGGGTGCAGAAGTGGTTGATGAGTTCAATGAAGGTGCTGGTAATGTGGTAGGTTGTGAGGTTGGTGGTATGATAGGTTGGGGTTTTAGAGTGGTAGTGCTCGTAGGCTGGGGGTTCAGGTATGGTGGTGATTGTGGTGGTCGGATGAGCAAGGGCCGGTGTGTGGCAATGGTTGAAGGAGGTGTAGTTAGAGAGGGGGCTGACCTAATGATGGGTCGGTGAGAAGAGGTGGCGGCAAGTGGTTGGGTTATTGAGCTTTGTGGTGGTTGTGGAGTAGCAGGTGCACGGATTATCTGTCTAGGAGGAGGCCTAGCAGAGACCTATCCGGGTTGACAGCATGGTTGCATTTTGGCTTTCTAGTTGCCAACCTTGAGCACGACCGGCATCTCCCCGGACAATGGAGTGTACTAGACCAATTCCTGGATTTGGATGTGCTGGTGCCGGTGCTGGAGCAGGAGCATGTAATGGGAGCGGATTCTGAACAATCCCCAAGCCAGGTTGCTGTTAAGGTTGAGCCGGTGGACGTTGTCGTTGCTGCTGCCTAGCCTTCATAGCTTGTATGCATTCCCCCATTTGAGCCCAATCAATGCTGCCTTGGTCATTCAGATCGTGGATGTAATCCTTGAATTGAAAGCACACTTCTAAAGGGTGACCAGGGCACCGGTGGTAAGCACAGGATCGGGACATATCTCGCGTTTGCCGGCCAAACCTCTCTTTCCTTGGGCAATTCCAATTGTTTTTCCGCCATGAGTACATTGAAGATGCTCGGTCAAGGAGTAAGGGAGTTGTTGGTAGTTCTCTCTCCTAGGACCTCCCCTTCGTGGTGCTTGATTGGGTGGTGGCGGTGCCCTATTGTAGGCGGTGTTGACGAGGTTGCCGGGGTTGTGCTACCGGGCCGAGGTGGTTGTTGTGGTTGTCGTGGTTGTGGTGGCCTAACCTCGTTGTTGAGGGGGTAATAGGAAGGGTTCTCGTGGTGGGTTCCCGAATCGGTTTTGACGGTTCCCTCCCCGGTTCCCTACAATGTTTATAGCTTCGTTGTTAACTACTCCTCGGTTGTAGGACCAATCGGTGCAGAGGCGGTTTTCCCGAAGTTTCTAGGTTTAGGACTAAAAGGGTTAATCATGGTGGCGTCCTTGAAGTGGGCTTGCAAGTATCGGGCACTGTCATAGAGTTCATTCATTGTGGTAGGACGGTGCATGATCAAGACATTTCTCAGAGCAGGTGTAGTGTTGCCAATAAGCATCTTCACTTGTTCACCTTCAGAAATCACATCTGTCAATTTTTCTGCCATTCCCCTCCAAATATCAAGCAAACTTTATGAAGTCCTCTTCGGGCTTCATCTTCTCAAAGCAATCAAGTCCGTAATGGAGCATGCCGGTGCCACCCGGTCTCTCGTATCTCTCGCAAGAATTTGGTTTTAACAATATCGAAGTCTCCTGCCTCAAAGGAGTCGAGTGAGTAGAACCATTCCAATGCAGACCCTTCTAATGATCGACGGAACAAGAAGGCAAGGACCTTACGATCATCTTTCCATAATGAGGATTCATAGAGAAAATCTTTAAGATGAAGAAAGGGGTTGCCAGTACCATTGTAGCGACGATAAACTGGTAGCTCAGAAGGTGGCAGGTGTAGGACTGGCAAAGAAGGAATGGAGATTTCAGGAACTGACTTGGAGTCCAGGCGACATCTCAGCTCTTCATAACGTTCATTCATCCGAGTGAGCCGATCCATGATTGCCTGGGTGAGAGCAGTGTTCTTGGTTTACCGGTTGGGGTATGTGGTTAGAGGCATGGTTTTGGAATCGAGGAGCATGACTTGAAGATTGTCCCATGACTTAATGGATTGGGGGAGCAACATGGTTAAAATAAGATGGCTGAACAAATGATGGTTGAACCACAGATGGTTGAACTATAGAAGGTTGAACTACATATGGTTGAATCACAGATCGTTGAACAACAGTGGTTGAATCATAGATTGTTGAACAACAGGAGGTTGAACAAAGGGTGACTGAATGAGTGGAGGTTGAACTAGAGGACGAGGAGATAAGGCAACTTGATTGGTTTCAGCCTGATCTGAGGCCATTTTGCCCTTCACCATGGATTGTATGCGGGCATAGGTTTCTGGGTCGGTATAGAGAGACAACTCCCTAAAAAGTTGTTCAACATCACGAGGAGCAGATGGTTGAGGGACCTCTTGCGCTTCTGACTGAATCGGTTGGTGACCCATCTCGTGCTCTCGATGTTCAGCTTGTTCCGCCATTCCAACGTGTCTTCCAGACCTTAGTTGCATTGAACTTCAAGAAGAAAGTAAAACAAACAAGTTGACAAGACAAAGAACTTTTTTTTTTTTTTTGGTTTTTAGTATTTTGCAAAAAGTTAAAGGTTTGAATTTTTGTTTGAAAAACAAGTGATGCAAAGACTTGAAAGCAAAATTACGCAATGATTTTGATTAAAACTTAGGTTTATGAATTTTGTTAAGAATTGTTCTCTCAACAAATGGGTTAGGATCCTAACTCCAATCTCCAATGACCTAGGTTTCACACAATCTCACCACGTGTAGGTAACATAGGATGCTTCGGGTTTTGGGGAGTGGTACAACCAACCCGATCGTGAAGAGGAATACTCCACGTATGAGGAATTACGGAGGCCTTGATGAAAGCCAACCAAGTCAACTAGGAAGGAATATCCCGGAAGAGAGGTCAGAATCCACCAAGAGGGTGTTTTGGATGGGAGGGGTAAATGGGAGAGTGAGCTCCCGCCTCAAAAAGTGTAAAAGAAGGAGGTAGAGAGAAGGAACAGAGAATGCAATCAAGTAATAAAGCAAGTAATAAGCAAAACATGAACTTAAATAAACAAGCAATGACAAGACAAGCAATTAGAATCTAGACAAGCAACTAGAAACTAGAATCTAGACTTGTTTCTTATGTGAGCCAAATGGAGATAGTGAAAGGTGATGGAAAGAAGAGGGTTCAGATCTGATAGCCAAGCAAAAGGGTGGTCCACGTGGGGACCAATGTGGGAACCGGGGTAAGAAGCAAAGGTGGTTCACGTGGGAACCGATTTTGGGTAAGAAAGGGTGGTTCACGTGGGAACCGGTTTGAATGGTCAAAAGAGGGCCACGTGGGGCCAATTAAAGGTGAATAAAGACCTGATCCAAGTTGGGATAGATCTTAAAAAAAAGGGGTTTGGTTCACGTGGGAACCGAAGTAAAGAAAGAGATTGGTTCACGTGGGAACCGATTTAAAAGGAGAAGAGTGGTTCACGTGGGAACCGGTTTAAATAAAATGCAGAAATTAAATGGCATACTTGGCACTTCAGATCTGATGAAAGATGGGTGAAATCAGAATTTTTGAGATGGCATGAAGTTTAAGAGAGGTGAAAAGAAGGAAAGGCTCACGTGGGAACCGGTCTAGAACTAGAACTAGTTGCAAACAAAACACAAAGCACCCACGGTTGAAGACATTGCTTGTCCCACCGTGGTCGCCACAAAGCTGTCGACTCCGGAAATTCGATGGGGTCTCCTCTCCTTTTCAGGGAAGTCCATGAACCCAGATCGTCACCTCAAGAGGGGATGAGAAAAGAAAGGAATAACATTCAGAAAGCAACTCTCACCTCGGTCCCACACTCACATTGATCCCCGAACTTTCATCCCTTGGCGTCGCTCGATCACCAAAGAGACGGTTCGGGTCATGTGGGAGGAGGGTGAGAAGAAATAAACGTGGTCGCCAGGAACCGTGGGTTCCGTTTTATGAAATTAAATTGAAAGATGACCGTGTGTACCTTAGCGTGAAGAGTGTGGGTTAAAGCTTCTCCTTCTTCGGCCGGCCGATGAAGAAGAGTCCTCAACGCGGTGGGTGCTTGATATTCTGTGCAACTAGACAAATAAACAAGTGAAGTAGACAATTAGAATTAGACAAAGTGGAGTATATGTAAAGAGAATAACATAAAACACACAATTGACTAGAAACTGACCGGATTCGGGTTATCTCTAACCCCTTTTTTTTATTTTTCGGAATAACAGAATAAAAGTGATGCAAAAAAATGTAAAAAAATAATGGAAGGATGGATAATCACGAAACAAAGATATAGGAAGAAAAACAGCAAGATTCTGAGTTGAATAGAGAAAGATATAGCCAAATCTGTGTTGTCGAAAAAGCCGAGCAGCAGTCCAGGAACTGCCAGGCGCGACTTTGCTTCTGCGCTCGTCACGATTAGCCCCGACCTCGGAATCAAGTTCCGTCAATTGTAAATTCAAGAAGACTTGGAGATGAAGAACTTTGATAAAGAGAGCTCTGGCAGCAGACGTCCACACACTGCTGTAGAGGCCGAAGAAGATAGACCTGGCTGATCACCTGCAGAACAGCCTTCCTCTCTCTTGAACCGACTTTTATCTCTCTAAAAACTAGAAATTCTCTCTCTAAAAATCACAAAATCGATGCAAGAGGGTGCTAGGACGTCTTTAGATGCCTGGGGGTCGTGCTCATGCCCCCGGAACGACCAGAATCAGAGTCCTTTTATAGGAGAATAGAAGGTCTTATCGGAGCTAAAAAATAGGGATAAATGCGCTCGGCCCCGGGCGCATGCGCCCGGGTTCCAGTGCGCATGCGCCCCACCGAGGGGAACATGTGCCCCCCTGAGGGCACATCTTATCTTCTCCAAAAATTTCGATCTTATCCGGTCCGTCGGTTGAGCGGTAGAGTCCGGGTGAAAAACTGGTTCCCACGTGCCTCAAAGGTGGGGCGCATGTGCCCTCATGTGAGGGCACGAGGTCAGGTGCCTCACTGATAGGGCACATGGACACGTGCCCTGGGTCCCGGGCGCATGTACCCTGGAACCCGGGCGCATGGGACTGTTTCTGCGCGTCCTTCTTCCGGAAGCCATTGCGAACACTCCCGAACTCGAATTCGACGCCGTTTGTTGCGTTGGAAAGATAACAGGCCTAAGAAGCTATCTATGGCATCGTATCAGCCATAACACCCTCCAAAACTTCATAATTTTGTCCGTAAGTTAGGTAGTGAACAGACTATCCGATACAGGTCAAAATGACTCCGACGGCAAACCGGAAAAGCACGGAATGCAACAAAACTTGTTCGGGGTGTGAATATGACCATAACCTTCAATGCATGATCATTAGGCATCGGTCATTCAGACAATTTCCGTGTTTACACGATTTACGTGTGGCTTTCGCTCGGAAATTATGGCTTTTGCGGAAAACTTCGGAAAACATCCAATTTCGTTCGGCGAAGCTTCAAATAAACTTAAAAAGACCCGGCATCATTATAATGTCAATCGCACATGTTACCCTATAAAACATGAGTTTTATGCTCTGAATTAGGCGAATTTGGCGTGTCTACACAAGGGTGTTAGCTAAAAGTCAAGGGTAGGCATCACCTTGCACACACAACACCTCCCGACCCCAGAATCTAGATAGCCCAACACTCGAGAGAGGCAAGGCAGAACCCTGAAGGAGGAAAGGAAACCTTACCCTATTCTCTTCTATTCGGTCCAAGATAGGTGAAGGGGACTAGAGGAGGATAGTATCGAAAGTGCCCGCCGCCTTAGTAGGAGGCCGTCTCATAAGGTGCAAAAGGGTGCCAAAAGATGGGCAATGAACCCCACAGGTTTAAACAAATATGGGCCTCGTTCGAATGAGTACCCTAAGAATAGAAAATGAAAAGAAGGCACCAAAAGATGGGCAATGACCCCACAGGGCAAAGACTTGTCTAAATAAGTGCCATATGTAGAAAAGACCCGAAGGGGCCGAACCCCCACGGGCAATTTGCGCATGAGTAGAGAAACCCTCCTCAACATCCCCAAATCCTATCAAACACCTCCATCATTATTCGTCCATCTTAAAACCCTAGCGGAGGGGAAACTATCCAAACTCAGGGGGAATTCAAACCAATCAAGAGAAAAGGGCAAGAAAGATTCTAGGTAGGGAACCTTATTTTCACGTGGTGGTCATCACTTGAATCCTGATTAACACTCAAAAATCGATGAATTGTTTCAATACCGGCACATTCTCCACAAAAATCCAAAAAAAAAATCCAAAAAAAATCAAATATTTTCAAAAATTTAAAAAAATGAATATTTTTAAAATCCAAAAGAAAAGTTGAATATCTTAAAAAAAATAAATATTTTCTTAAAAAAAATGCATCATTTAGCTTGGCATAACCTTGATTTTTGCCTTTGCTAGCTTTCATGTTTATTTTTATGTCTTGCATGTTTCATTTCTGCATCGCATATTTATCTTGATTATCACCCCATTAAGAGGGCTCCTCCCTTTGACCTAAGTCAAAATTGGCCGTAAAAGGCAAAGGGATGAGTCATTGTGAAGATCTAATCCTCTTTTATCAAGTGTTTTCAGGGACTTTAAAAATAAGAGGAGAAGGTTCTCTCAACGACAGGTAAGTTCTCTTAACTATTTCATTTCGGTCATTTAGGTTATTACACCTTGTTAAGAAGGCTCCTCTCTTTGACCTAAGTCAAGGCAAGTACAAAGAATAGGCAAAGAGATGAGTCATGGTGAAGATTTAATCCCCTTTGATTAAGTGTTTTAGGATTCTAAGATCAAGAAGGGAATGACTCTCACCATAGCAGGTAAGCTTTCTTAACCCTTATCTTATTCATTTTCAGTCATTTTGTTCATCTTACCTTGTTAATAAGACTACCCCCCTTGACATATAAGCAAGGCAAGATGACAATAGGCATGGGGGTAAGCCATAGAGCAGATCTAACCCCTTTATTAAGTATTTCAGGAAAGAAACACGAGTCAAGGAGGGGGAAATCTCGTCAATAGGAATTGTTCATGTAAATGGAAGAAAGAACGTGGGAAACCCCCATTTCTTGCTGGCTAACATATAAGTCGTTAGTCGTGTATTATTATTCTATGCATTATTGTTGAAGACTGTGAGTGTGGATAAGACTTGACCTGAGATCCCCTTCATCAAAATCTACGACGGTCGGGTCATCTCTAATGCTCACGGATAAGCCAAAGTTGTGCTGTGAGGGACGATAGTTCCCGAATGGGTATCTTGACCTCATAAACAATCTATATCTTCAACTATTTGTTATACAAGTTTGTTTTTGTTTTCTTGAGCCTAACTTGGGAAGACTTGATGAAACATGGCGGTTAACCAGAGACTTGAGGAGATTCGTCTTGCCGAATCTGGTCGTTGAGCGTGTCTATATCTACACCTTGATGCCACCTTTTCAGTCCATCACCATTTCACTCCACTACATTTCACTACGATCCATCTCTCTTTGCTACGCTTTCTCTACGTTTCACTCCGCTCCGCTACATGTCATTCCCTTGCAAAGCCGACATCAAGGTGAGGCAAGCTGTAGACACGCCAAATTGGCCTGATTCGGAGCCCCAGACTGTTATTCCATAGGCGATATCCTTTACTTGACCGTTATCTGATCCGGATTACCTCGTGGAGATGAGCTAAGGACATTGGTGGAGCTCCTTGTAAGTTGAGATTGGACCAATTTTTTCCGGAATATTGTCATAACCTTCAAGCGAGAGCCGCACGTGAACTGTAAAAACACAAAACCTCGCTCGATGACCGACCTTGAATGGTCCATAATTGAAGGTCTCAGGATTCCCGCATGTGTTTCGTAACATTCAGGGTTTCCGAGAAGTCATTTCGGTAGGCATCGGTCAATGACGGCTTTCGTTATGGCTTTTTCGATCTGTGCTGACACGGCTATCCCGACCACATGTTAGGCCTTTCCGGTCATCACCAGGTCTTTCCGTGTCATCCGGGTCGATTCTAGCCGAATATTTTCATCAACCGGGGCCATATGGCCATTTCGGTCAATTTTAGGTTTTCTCGGCTTTTCTGAGTTTCGGTTCACGTTTACCGGGTTAATATCAAATTTTTCGATGATTTTGAGTTTTCCGATCATACCAGAATTGTTCGGTAATCATTTTAAGTCATCCCGAGTTGACCCAAGATTTATCGACCGGAACCGTGCCCTTTCAGAACTTTGCCCCGGGTTTCGGCTTTCTGCGAGAGGGTAAACTGGTAGAAAGCCCCGTGCGAATGTCTCGGGAGTCATGCCGGCTGGTTTACCGACTTGAGGAGGTGCGGTTGAAGGCCCTCTTTCCAACGCGACAAACGGGAGCCGAATCGGACATCCCGTTTGCAAGATACGGCTCGCGGAACACGCACGCAGGAGAGAGAGTGTACTGTGCCCCTGCTCCCCTTGAAAAGGGAGGGCGCGCCCTGCGCGCCCTCAACCTTAGGGCGCGACCTGCGCACCCTCAAACTGGGGGCGCGCCCTGCGCACCCACGGTTCCTTTGAAAGGCGGGGGCACGGTTGGTTTCCGAAAATCGAAAATTACCCCGATTATCACCTTCTAAACCAGATTTTTGGAAGGTTTTCGGCGTTGATTTTCGATTATTTGTACCGCACCCCAGGTTTGGGGGCGCGTTACGTATGTCAAGTCAATTTTTAGCAATTTCTAGAACTTTCCATCGATTTTTAGCAGTGAGATGCGTAACGCGCCTCCGCTTCCTTTGAAACAGGGGGGGCGCAGACCGCGCCCCTGAACTGGGGGCGCGCCCTGCATGCCCTTGGTTTGAGGGCGCGCCCTACGCACCCTTGTCCTCTTTGAAACGCGGGGGTGCGGTCGGTCCAGTTTCCAAATTTTGCACCGGCTTCCTTACCCTATAAATTGAGGGCCATTCTCAACGACCCAACATGAATCCCCGGTGCCTAGCTCGTCCCGCAGGTCATCCAAGCTCTTCTCTAAAGCCGTCCCGACATCCAAAGGCGATCCGAAGTCAAGAGATCGATCCCAAGGTGAAAGAGAAGGCTCGATCCGAGTGTTCTGCATCAGCCAACTTCATTGACTTCTGCAGAAAATCTGAGACTCCTTCTGCGAAAGTCTTCAACATAGAAGATGTTCATCACTTCGTCCTCTTTCATCTCCAACTGACGGCCCTCAATTCTGACTTGCCGTTTGTTCATGGCAATTGCTGTACTAAGGGCACGCATCCAGGTTCTGTTTTCTATATCCGCCCACTTTGAGAATTTTTACTGACTGCTACAGGAGGATTTAGGAGAAGTAATAAACATAGGAACTCATCCTATCTGAGTCCTTTGTCTACTCCAACAAACGGCACTCGATTATGACATTGGGGTCGTCCGTAGCATCCTCTCGCACCAAAGTCGTGCCGAAGGGTGCAAAGGCTACCCGAACCGGCCTTCTTCAACCAACTCGGCTTCAACTCAAGCCGATCCATTCCATAAGCTTTCTCAACTCCCTTAACTCAGTTTATTTATTATTTTAAAAAATCTTTTAGTTTATTTGTATCATTTTTACATAATCAAAAATACAAAAAAAGGGGTTAGGACTCACCCCAATCCGGTGTGTTCGATTCCAATTGCTTCTTTCTCCTATTCTCTCTACAGCTTACTACACTTCCCATAGTTCTAATTATTTTCTTCACTTGGTTTATTGTTCTAGTTGCACAGGTTGATCAAGCTAGCATCGGTTGTGGACTCTTCTTCATCGGCCGGCCGAAGAAGAAGAAGGTTGAACTCACATCCCTTTCTCCCACGCTAAGGTACACACGGTCAACTTCTTAATTTACATCCCATAAAGTGGAGCCCGCGTCTCCGGTGACCACATCTTTCATGTTTTAATTTCATCTCCTCCTCACTCTCCTCCCACATGACCCGAACCATCTCCGGTGCTCGAGTGACGCCGTGAGATGAAAGTTCGGGGATCAATGTGAGTGTGGGACCGAGATGAGGACATTTTACTGCTTTCCGAGTGTTTTCAATTCACTCCCCTTTTTTTCCCCAATTCCATCCATCTTTCACCTTCTTTTTGAGGTGCCGATCCGGAACCCGTTTTCTGGAGTCGACAGTGCAGAGGGGGTCTTCCTGATGTTCCTAGGTTTGGTATCAAATGTATTTATCATGGTGGCATTTTTAAAGTGGGCTTGCAAGTATCAAGCACTATCATAAAGTTCGTTCATGGTGGTAGGATGGTGCATAATCAATACATTCCTTAGAGCTGGTGTGGTGTTCCCAATAAGCATCTTCACTTGTTCCTCTTTAGAAATAACATCCGTCAATTTCTCTCGCCATTCCCCTCCAGCCGATCAAAGAACTTTATGAAATCCTCTTCGGGCTTCATCTTCTCAAAGCAATCAAATCCGTAATGGAGCATGATGGTGCCACCCGGTCTATATATCTTTGCAAAAATTTGATCTTGACAATATCAAAGTCTCCTACCTCAAATGGGTCAAGCGTGTAGAACCACTCCAATGCAAACCTTTCTAGTGATCGGCGGAACAAGAAAGCAAGAACTCTACGATCATTTTTTCAAGAATGGGAACTCGTGGAGAAAATCTTTTAGGTGGAGAAAAGGATTGCTGCACCGTTGTAGTGGCGATAAACCGGTAGTTCGTAAAGTGGCGTATGAAGAACTGGCAAAGAAGGAATAGAGACCTCAGGAATTGACTGGGAGGCCAAGTGACATCTCAGCTCTTCATAACATTCATTCATCTGAGTGAGCTGATCCATGGTCGCCTAGGTGAGAGAAGGTTCTTGGTTTATTGGTGGGGGTATGTGGTTAGATACATGATTCTGGAATTGAAAAGCATGACTTGACAAAGTCTCTGAAGATTGTCCCATGACTTGTTGGGCCAAGGGAGCAACATGATTGAAATAGGCTGGCTGGACAAATGATGGTTGAACCACGTATGGTTGGACTCACAGATGGTTGTGCCGCCGATGGTTGAATCATAGATCGTCGAACAATAGGTGGTTGAACAAAGGGTGATTGAATGAGTGGTGGTCGAACCATAGGACAAGGAGATGAGGCAACTTGGTTGGCTTCAGCCGATCGCAGGCAATTTTTCCCTTCACTATGGATTGTAAATAGGAGTAGGTTTCTAGGTCGGTATAGAGAGACAACTCCCTAAAGAGTTGTTCAACATCATGGGGAGCAGATGGTTGAGGGACCTCTTGCGCTTCTAACTCAAACAATGGATTAACATGACCGTCTGACGGAATTGGTTGGTGACCCATCTCGTGCTCTTGACGTTCAGTGTTCTTCCATTCCAACGTGCCTTCCAGACCTTAATTGCAATGTCACCTTTCAACTTCAAGGAAAAGGTAAAACAAACAAGTTGGCAAAATAAACAATGAACTTTTTTCTGGTTTTTAGTATCTTGCAAAAAATGTTAGAGTTTTGAATTTTTGTTTGACAAACAAGTGATGCAAAGACTTGAAAACAAGATTAGGAAATGATTTTGATTAAACCTTAGGTTTATGGATTTGTTAAGAATTGTTCTCTCAACAAATGGGTTAGGATCCTAACTCCAATCTCCAATGACCTAGGTTTCACACAATTTCACACAATCTCACACAATCTCACCCGGTTCCTTTGAAAGGCGGGGGCGCGGTCAGCTTTCTTTAAATCACAAATTACCCCGATTAGCACCTTCTAAACCGGATTTTTGGAAGGTTTCCGCGGAGGATTTTCGATTATTTGTACTGCGCCCCGGTTCGGGGGCGCGTTAAGTATGTCAAGTCGATTTTTAGCAATTTCCGAAAGATTCCATCAATTTTTAGCAGTGAGATGCGTAACGCGCCCCGCTTCCTTTGAAACAGGGGGGCACAAAGACCGCGCCCCGAACTGGGGGCATGCCCTGCGTGCCCTTGGTTTGAGGGCGCACCCTACGCGCCCTCGTCCCCTTTGAAACGCGGGGGTGCGGTCGGTACAATTTCCAAATTTTGCACCGGCTTCCTTCCCCTATAAATATAGGGTCATTCTCAACGACCCAAGGTGAATCCCCGGTGCCTATCTCATCTAGAGGTCGTCCAAGCTCTTCTCCAAAGCCGTCCCGACGTCCAAACGCGATCCGATGTCAAGAAATCGATCCCGAGGTGAAGGAGAAGGCTCGATCCGGGTGTTCTGCATCATCCAACTTCATAGACTTTTACATAAAATCTGAGACACCTTCTGCAAAAGTCTTCAACATAGAAGATTTTCATCTCTTCGTCCTCTTTCATCTCCAACTGACGGCACAAAATTCTGACTTTCCGTTTTTTTGTGGCGATTTCTACACTGAGAGCGCGCATCCAGGTTCTATTTTCTATATCCGCCCAATTTCATAATTTATACAGACTTCTACAAGAAGATTTCGGAGAAGTCATCAACATAGGAACTCATTTTATCTGAGTCCTCTGTCTACTCCAACAAACAGCACTCGATTCTGACATCGGGGTCGTCTGTAGCATCCTTTGCACCAAAGTCGCGCCAGAAGGGTGCAAAGGCTACCCGAACCGGCCTTCTCCAACCAACTCGGCTTCAGCTCAAGCCGAACCATTTCATAAGCTTTCTCAACTCTCTTAACTCAGTTTATTTATTGTTTTAAAGCATCTTTTAGTTTATTTACATCATTTTTACATAATCAAAAATACAAAAAAAGGGGTTAGGACTCACCCCAATCCGGTGAGTTCGATTCCAATTGCTTCTTTCTCATCTTCTTGCTAGCTTACTACACTTCCCATAGTTCTAATTATTTTCTTCTCTTGGTTTATTATTCTAGTTGCACAGGTTGAACAAGCTAGCATTGATTGGAGACTCTTCTTCATTGGCCGGCCGAAGAAGAAGAAGGTTGAACCTATATCCCGATCTCCCACGCTAAGGTACACGGTCAATTCAACTCATCTCTTAATTTACATCCCATAAAGCAGAGCCTGCGGCTCCTGGCGACCACATTCTTTCATGTTTTAATTTTATCTTCTCCTCACTCTCCTCCCACATGACCCGAACCATCTCCGGTGCTCGAGCGACGCCGTGAGATGAAAGTTCGGGGATCAATGTGAGTGTGGGACCGAGGTGAGGACATTTTACCGCTTTCCGAGTGTTTTCAATTCACTCCCCCTTTTTCCCCAATTCCATCTTTCACCTTATTCTCTTGAGGTTCCGATCCGGAACCCATTTTCGGAGTCGACAAATTTTTGGCGACCACGGTGGGACAACCAATGTCTTCAACCGTGCTAGCTTGATTCAACCGTGCAACTAGTTGTTTTCCAACTTGGTTCCCACGTGAACCGGCTTGTCCTTTACTTCTTCCATGTCAATTTACCTTTAAACTTGCTGTTTACTCTTTCTTTAAGATTGTCCCCCATGTGGACTTAATTTGCTTGTCTTTCATTTCAACTCGGTTCCCGCGTGAACCACTTTTCTTCTTATAAACCAGCTCCCGCATGAATCACCTTTCTTTTTCCAACTCGGTTCCCGCGTGAACCAACTTATTTTCAGATTGGTCCCCGCATGGACCACCTCTTTACAGCACCTTTAGATTGGCTCCACGTGGCCCTCCTTCTATTTTGTCAATCCTTACATCGGTTCCCGCGCGAACCACCCCTTTCTTCATTAAAACCGGTTCCCGCGTGAACCAAACCCTTTTTCTAAACCAGTTCCCGCGTGAACCAACTCACTTTCAGATCAGTCCCCGCGTGGACCACCTCTTTACAGAACCTTTAGATTGGCCCCACGTGGCCCTCTTTCTATTTTGTCAACTCTTACATCGGTTCCCGTGTGAACCACCCTTTTCTTCATTAAAACTGGTTCCCGCGTGAACCAAACCCTTTTCTAAACCGGTTCTCGCGTGAACCAACTCACTTTCAGATCGGTCCCCGCGTGGACCACCCCTTTGCACCAATTAGATTGGCCCCACGTGGCCCTCCCTTCCTTTCTCCAATCAAACAAACCGGTTCCCGCGTGAACCACCCCTTTTCCTTCAAAAAACCGGTTCCCGCGTGAACCACCTACCTTTCCAAAACTCGGCTCCCCGCGTGAGCCACTTTATTTTCAAATTGGTCCCCACGTGGACCATCCTTTTACCTTTACTTCAGATTTGTCCCCAATTGGACACTCCAACACAAGCCGGTTCCCGCGCGAACCACCTTTTAGTTGCTAGTTGCCGCTACTTGTTTACTTTATCATTGCTTGTCTTGTTTGCATTCACTTGCTGGGTTTATTTAATAGCTTTCATTCATGTTTGCATATTGATTGCTTATTTTTTTCCTACCCTTCTTTTTTCATTTTTGCATTAGCTTTTGCATCGGGTACCGTACTTGCTCTGATCCGTAGGACATTTGAGGCGGGGGCTCTCTCTCCCAACACACCCTCACCCTCCAAACACCTTCTTGGTGGATTCTAACCTCTCTTCTGGGATATTCCTTCCTAGTTGATTTGGTTGTTTCCATCAAGACCTCCGTAAGTCCCCATCCGTGGAGTATTCCTCTACGCACGATTGGGCCGGTTGTACCACTTCCCAAAACCCGAAGAACCCAAGTACCTACTCGTGGTGATTGAGTGATAACCTTAGGTCTTGAAGATTGAAGCAATAGGAATCATACCCATTTGAGTGAACAATTGCTAACAATCTATCTAATCTAAGGTTTTAACCCAAAAATTGTCGAGTAGTCATTTTAAAACCTTGTTTGCATAACTTGCTTGCTCACAACAATTGAAAACAACCAAAAAATTCTTCTTCTTTTTTTCAAAACACCTAAAACGCAAAAAAAAAAAAAAAACAAAAAAATCCCTTTTTAATTTTTATCTTCAATTAGCTTGCCCTACAAACAAAGTGAAACCAAATCAAATCAAAGAAACAATCATAACCAAACAAAAGTCTCTCTGCAATTCCACATTTCTTTTGCTTTCTTTGAACCATTTTTTTTAAGAAAATTTGACAGATGCCCATAACACTAAGGTCCGGAAGACACGTCGGGATGTCGGACCACTACGGCCAAGAAGAGGAGTACGAGACGGGTCACTACGAGCTTCAAGAACCCATGGTCCAACCAGAGGGCCATGTCAACGCCGTCGTGGAGCCGTAAATTCAAAATCCTACTCATCAACCTCCGTTTTCTCACTTAGCGTGGAGCAACTCCTCCAGTGGTCTACCTCTTCATCTAGACCCCGAATCTTTTTCGCTTGTGCAATGCTTGCCAAAGGTCAACATGCCCGCCAATCAAGCTCCGACCGAGGGAAATCAAGCCCCCTCACCACCCCAACCGGCAGTCAGGCCCCTAATCATTTCTTCTTCTGGGCAACCCTGTCGTGTCTCCACTCACCCCGTTGTGGGGGCATTCGCATAATATCGTTGCTCCAATCTCTCGTTTCCAACCTACCTCTTCCAACTCAATCACCTAAACACTTTGCTCCCGTGGCTTAGGAATCCAAAACTTCCCCTCTACCTGTGCATTAATGAACAAACTCAACCCGTATGGATGAGCGCTTCAAGAGATGAGGCACCGCCGATTCTAAAGCCATCCCTGAAATCACTGTCCCATCCTTCCCAGTTCTACACCTTCCTCCTTCAGAGATACCAATCTTCCAACGTTACAATGGGACTGGTAATCCTTTTAACCATCTAAAGAGCTTTCTCTACGACTCCGCATTCTGGAAAAATGACTGCAAAGCCCTTGCCTTCCTATTCCGACGGTCATCGCTGAAGGATCCGCCCCGGACCGGTTCTATTCTCGTGATTCCATTGAGAGCGTGGCAGTGATTTTGACATCATCAAGGCAAAGCCTGCTTGCTACAGGTACAAGGGATCGGGTGGGCCAAATTTTCTCACTCGATAATCCAGATTTAATTGCCGAAAAGATGAGGTCAGATGAGGACTTTGCCGTATTTGCCGATCGGTGGAGGGGAATGGCCGAGAGGCTAGTAGATACCATCTCGCAGAGGGGAGTGACAGATACGAGGATGCTCATAGGGAACACCATGCCTAACCTTTGCAACCTCGATCATGCACCGCCCAACAACCATGAGTGAGTTGTGTGATAGCGCCCGCTACCTCCAAGCCCACTTTAAGGACGCATCCATGATCAACCCATTCGACACCAAGCCCCGTAACACTAGAAAGCCTACACTCGTAGGACCCACCACCCACCGAAGGGGGTAGTAAACAATGAGAGAATCAATGCCATGGGTAATCAGTGGTCCAAAGGGTATCGCCAAAGCCAATACCGTAACCCACCACCCAACCAACAATACCGCCTCGGCTTCCTCAAATCCAGCCTCTCTCAGCCCCGTAGCAACTTGCATACAACCGAGCACCACCACGAAAGAACTCCACCTACAACCGAGCGCCCCCAAAGAACTAAATGCCTACAAACAGAGCACCTCAACAACAACATGTTCACAACCGACCCCAACCACAACAACAAGCCTACAATCAAGTGCCACCACCGGCCAACCGACCTAGGAGGGGGGACCCAAGAGAGAATACTATCCCTCAACCGCCATTCCCCCTCACCGATATCTTTAATGCATTGATGGCAAGAATCAATAGTTGGAGCTTCCAAAGGAGAGAGAAGGATGGCCACAAAGAACAAGTTGACACAACCAAGTACCGCGCTTATCATCGGTATCTCCCGGGCACACGGGGGATGTATGGTTCCAGTTTAAAGACTACATCCATGCCCTTAATGATCAAGGGAACACTTCGGACTCGGGCACGTACATGGGAGAATCTATTCAAGCAATGAAGGCACGTCGTCAATCAATCGCGGCGACAAGAAGCACAACAAAGCAGCCCGGCCCGGGCATAGTCCAAGATCCACTCCTTGCGGGTACATGCACCCATACAAGCACCGGCACCAGCACCACCAAACCAACGACTCAGCCTCGTCCACTCCACCATCGAGGAGTCAACCCACCATTCCTGTGGTTGGCGGTCGAGGATCAAATCACCTCCATGCCCACCATACTCAAATCCCCACCTACAACCGCACCATACCTCTCCATACCGAGAGCCGCCTCTATCCCACAAACTACCCAAACGCCACTACCCTCACCAACCATTAACCCTCCATGACGCTTAATCATTAGACCGCCACCCAGCCTCCCAACCTCGCACCGACTCCCAAATCCATCACCCCAACCTAACCCACCAACCACCATTAATCCTCCGCGGCGTCTAATCAATCAGACCGCCACCAACACCCCGTACGTCACCTGAACCTACGTCACCACCGCTACCCACTTCCACGACCCCTCATCATTAGACCATCACCACCAACACCCCAACCATCACCCAACATACCGGCCTCCACCAATCCACGACCCCTCATCATCCGATCCTCACCACCCCTACCTACCACGGGCTCTTCAATCCCAACAACCAACCCTACCATCACCATCATCACCACTTCCCCCTACCACGCCGGCGCCGAAGTACTTCGTAGTGGGAGGATGCCTCCAAAGGGTCTTCCCTGTGTCGAGGACACAACCACAGCGAATGCGCAGAAGAGGAGGTGGTAGAAGAATCACAGTTCCCGGCACGCATATGACCCGTTGAAGCACTCCTGGACAAAATGCCGGCACGGTGACGATTTCAATTCTAGAGCCGATAAAGAGGTCAAAGAACCATCGTGACATTCTACAACAATATCTGCAGCGGGTCATGGTCAATGAGGACCTCCCGTTCCCTAAGAAGATCATTACCGTCTCCGGACCCCGAGGAGTGAACATCCGGCACTCACATTTACACAAGAGGAGTTGGCACGGCCGCAGATCGTAAAGTATGCCTATGCAGTGCTCTGCAAAGTAGTCATCCAAGGCGTGGAGATCAAGTCCTCGCTTGATTGGACACCGGAGCATCCATAAATGTCAAGTGCCACCGTA